>BSBM01001531.1:7587500-8787500 GCA_027924585.1 Larix kaempferi | reverse complement strand
TCATTGAAGGCACCGTGAAGTTAATTGTATTGAGCTTGCTCAAAGGAGGTTGCCCCCTCGAAGTGGCCCGTGATCAATATAAAAGCGATTCTGTTCTATTATTTCTGATATCTCGTGTATTTGCATTAATTAATTATTGCAGGTACATCACAGAAAACCCTCCCATGACTCTGGGTTTCAGGGATAAATGGTGGGTAAAACCTCCACCCCCTAATGGAACAAGGGACAATGTCTACCCGACATAATAACAGCGTTGCAGTTGTACTCGGTTTGTCATCACCAATTTGGGCGGTTGAGTTTCCTGAAACCCCACCCCACCCATGTCATAATATACATCATAATAATAATCATGTGGAAGTAAATAATGCATCACTCACATACCATTTATCTTTCAAACTCCATGTCCCCGAGGCTCTCCCACCTCGTAGGATCTAGCAATCACTTAGCCGTTTTAACCCGTAAGTCAGTCCTCGACATACAATATAGAATATCGTGCATAAATCCTCAACATATACACATACATCTCATAATAACATAACAATAATAAACTCATTTATTCGCCATGCACCTGGCATAACATCCATTTATTCAACATATAACTATAACGGTATCCACGTACCCATCATTCAGTAACTTGCATATCTAATTAACACATGATACATATCTAAACATGACTACCGATCATAATACTAAAATCACACACACACACACATATATATATCAGCATAATAATAGAACCATATGTCCACAGTTTCGTCAAACCGACGAAGTCTCACAATCAAACAATTACAACATATAATAGTAGTTCAGGTAGTAATGTCAAAACGGGGCGTTACATACACCCACCTTTCAGGAAACTTCGTCTCGAAGTTATGGTAAAAAAAAGTGTGGGATAATCACGATGCATAGTCTCTGCGTCCTCCTAGGTAGCAGAGTCTGGGCTATATCGGTCCCACTGGACCTTAACCTAGTCCACCAAAGGGTGCCTCAGCTGTGTAACCCTGCGGTCCAAAATACGTAACGGTTCGACCCTGATGGTCCCCTCTTCCGAAACCTGTAGTTCCTTCCAATTTATTTTATGAGACTCATCAGCTACATAATGTCGTAAAACAGATACACGAAAAACATTATGAGTTTTGTGCAAATGGGGGTGGCAGTGCAAGACGATACGCGACGGGTCCAACCTTCTCTAAAATTTCAAAGGGTCCTATAAATCGTGGCGACAACTTTGTCCCTTTTCCAAACCTAATGGTACTTTTGCTAGGCCTGATGTGGACGAATACTGCATCACTAACCTTATAGCTTCGGTCAACCCTATGCGCATCGACATATCTCTTCTGTCTATCCTGAGATTCCTTTAACCGCTGTCTAATCTGAACAACCTGTTCTTCCATATCCTGAATCAACTCAAGTCCTATAATTACTCGGTCTTATAACATTTCCCAACTCAATGGTGTTCTGCATGGCCTCCCAAATAATGCTTCATATGGAGGCATCCTAATTGAGCTATGGTAACTGTTGTTGTAAGTGAAATCTACCAAAGGTAAGTGCTTTTCCTAATGAGTTTGTTGATCCATGACATACATCCTAAGCATGTCCTCCAACACCTGATTCACTCTTTTTATTTTCCCATCGGTCTCTGGATGGTATGCGGTGCTTAGGTTCAACTGAGTACCTAACACCGACTGCAAACTTGTCCAAAACCTGGACGTAAAACTGGAATCTTTGTCCGATATAATCTTCTTGGGAAACCCATGGAGACGAACAACTTCATTTATGAACACACGTGTTACATCTGTGACATCATATGTCTCCTTAACTGGAATGAAGTGAGTAGTTTTGGTCAATTTGTCATCGATGACATAATGGCATCATGCCTATGAGAGGTAAGCGACAATCCCACCACGAAGTCCATGGAGATAACCTCCCACTTCGACATAGGAATGTCATGTGGCTGTAACAGTCCTACCGGGTGATGATGATCAACTTTTATTTGCTGACACTCAAGGCACCTAACCATGTCGCTTTTCATCCCTACCCAAAAGAAGAGTTGCTTCCTGTCTGCATACATCTTCTTTACACCCGGGTGCGTGCAATACACTACTCTGTGGGCTTCCTTAAGGATAGTCTCTCTAATATCTCCCTCCTCGGGAATATACATCCTCCCTTGATACCATAACAAACCATCAGCTTCCAACTCATAGCCATCAAACTTAGGTCCCACCAGTTTCCCACTCTGGAATGTTAACGTGACCTTTAGGTACCAACTATCCCCAATTAGCTGTCCTAAAACTCTTTCCCTCAAATCAACCTTCAAAGGTATAAGAGAGAAAAGTCTTGGTTTTCTGCTTAAGGCATCAGCTACCACATTCTCCTTCCCTTTGATGTATGAAATCCCAAAATCATACTCGCTCATGAATTCACTCCATCGCCTTTGCCTAGCATTATGGTCTCTTTGAGTGAAGGTATACCTCAATCTTTGGTGATCAGACTTGAGCTCAAAGCTTCGTCTAATAAGGTAATGTCTCCAAAGCTTCAAAGCTAACATCACCGCAGCCAACTCTAGGTCATGAGTAGGGTAATTCTCTTCATGTGTTTTTAACTTTCTCAATGCATAAGCTATTACCCCACCTTCCTGCATCAACACTTCACCTAAACCTTGCCTTGAGGCATTTGTACAAACTGTGAATTCTTTCTCCATATCTGGCACTCGTAGAATTGGTGCACTCGTCAATAGTCTTTTCAACTCGGCGAATGTGACATCGCATTCATCCGTCCATTCGTACCTAGTGCCTTTACGCTGTAGGGTAGTTATGGTTTTTGCGATTTTTGAGAAATCCTAAAAAAACCTTCTATAATACCCGGCTAACCCCATGAAGCTTCTCACTTCATGTGCATTCCTAGGCATGAGCCAATCCATTATGGCCTTCACCTTCTCAGGGTCAACTGAAATTCCCTCACTGGAAATTATATGCCTTAGATAATGGATCTCCTTCTGATAAAACGAGCATTTGGATAACTTACCGTACAACTTGTGCTCTTTTAAGCATGAAAACACTATTCGTAAGTGTTCCTCGTGCTCCTGTTCATTCTTGGAGTAGATGAGGATGTCATCCAAGAAGACTTGCACAAACTGATCTAAGTATTTTTGAAACACGTTATTCATGAGACTCGTGAATACAGCTGGGGCATTGGTCAAACCGAAGGGTACCACTACAAACTCATAGTGCCCAAACCTTGTTCGAAAAGTAGTCTTAGGTATGCCTCCTTCCTTAATCCATAGTTGGTGGTAACCTGATCGTAAGTCGATTTTGGAGAAGACTATCGCCCCTTTCATTTGATCAAAGAGGTCATCAATTCGAGGTATCGAGTACCTATTCTTCACTGTGGCTCTATTCAAATCTTGGTAATCGATGCAAAGACGCAAGGAACCATCCTTCTTCTTCACAAAGATTACTGGTGCACCCCATGGTGAAATACTTGGTCTTATGAACCCTAGGTCTAGCAGTTCCTTCAACTGCAATTGCAACTCACAAAGTTCCGGGGCCGTCATCCTGTAAGGTGTCTTCGATGTTGGCTCCGAACCGGGTTTTACCTCAATGGTAAAATCAAGTTCCCTCTTAGGAGGTAACCCAGGTAATTCCATTGGAAATACATCTCTAAATTCGGCTAACACTGGGTACTCATCAAGGGAGGGTCCCTTCTCATTGTTTACCGCTTCCACAATATACAACTGACATCCCTGTCCCATACATCGCTTTACGTTCATTGTGGATATGAAACGTAGGGACACCTTCTGTTTGATACCCTGGATCTCAATGGCCTCTCCGTTGTCATGAATGCAAAGAACTTTCTTTCCATAACGGTCCAAGAAAGCTCGATGTTCCTCAAGCCAATTCATACCTATGATGAGATCATAAGTTCCGAGGGTGGTGACATACACTTTGACTTGTGTAACACACACCCCAAGATCCACTACGCACTTGTCGACACTAGGTCATACTGATTGCTTTACCCCTGAAGCCATTTCAACTAAGTTGAAATCGTCATGCTCGTAGGCTACCAACCCACATTTGTCTAATGAATATGGAGAAATGAAACTATCTGTAGCACCAGGATCAAACAATATTCTAAGCTTGACATTATTAACCGTACTTGATGATTCCACCACAGTGGATTGGTGCTCTTCCTGATGGTTGTGTACTGTTGCCGAGATCTGATGTCTACTACACCCACTCCCCATTGGAGCCTTTCCTTCTCGATGCACTGTACCGGATCGTAATTCAGGACAGTCATGCTGGTAATGTGGACCTCCACATACCCAACAAGCAACCTGTAATGGAGTGGGCGAGATAACCTGTTTAGACCTCTGAGAGGGGTTCCTCCCCCTGGGACCCCTTCCCCTGCCGGATGATCCTTTGAAATTCCTCACACCCTGGTGAGTCCCTGTGGTTGACTGGGGCACCGCCCTAGTTGCCATCGATTTGTCTATTGCCGCAACCCTTGGTGTGTACCTATTTCCGTAAGGAGGTGGCCTCATATATCCTCCCCGAGGGTAGCTTCGAGGAGCCTTCCCTGCAAACCCTGACTGTTGAGAGTTGAATGACCTGATGGGCTTTGCACCCAACATCTCCTCAGTGTAATGACTGCTTTGGTGACCGAAGTTGGTTTCCACATCCGCACTTGGGGTCTGATCTTGGTATTGATCCTATACACGAAGCGCTCAACCTGGTGTTCATTGTTGTCCCTTGACTAATTCCATGAACCTCTCTTCATAATCCTCCATGGATAGATGCCTTTGTACCAAGGCACGAAGAGCCCCTGCTTGTTCTTCCTGGTAGGATGCAGGTAAGTACTTCCCATTGAATTTTCCCACAAACAGTTCCCATGGAACCATGTATGGTGTAAGGTGTAGCTGCCTTTCTTGGTTCCCCCACCAGTTCAAAGCGATCCCTTTTAGTTGAAATATGGCCATCTTGGACTTGGACGTGGAAGTGTACTCCTGTAAGGTTAAGCACCTGGTCATCTATTCCAACCAAGACTCTGCTCGTATCCCTGCTCGACCCTCGGAAAACTCTAGAAGCCTTATCTTATGAAGCTCCCTTGTGATATCCTAATGCGGAAGTCTTGGTACCGTATTCACTTCTACCACAGGAACTTCCTCCCTTAGTGGAGGGGCCTCCACTTCTACCTCCGAGGTAACACTTCCTCTCTACACTAGTCCCCCAAGTGTTTCATTTATTGCTTCCAGCGAACGCAATATAAATATAGTCTCTAGCGATGGTGTCGGCACATTCGGCTCAGGTAATGCCGTCGCCTGACCTTGTCCCCGACCAACTCGTGTTCTTACCATGTTTATCCCTGTAACATAGAATAATAGGATAATTAGCATACAACGACATCAATACTATGTTACAATTAAAATCAACATTCAATTCAAAAGGTGCATTGAACGAATGTTATTACAAGTGTTTTTACTCTAAGAGCTATAGTTCTGGGCGTTTGAGGCCACCTGGTAGTAGATATACTGCAGTAGTTCTACGTAGGTTTAGGTATTGGATTCTACATAATCCTCATTAAGTCACCATCAATTCTTCAAGATATTTAATTAATGTTTACTACCTCGCTTCTTATTAATATCCAATCATTTTATAATTTAATAATAGAACAACCTAAGTTTTAGGTCTAGCGTTGTGTTTACCAAACATTTTGGTCATGGGGTAGAATCAGTGTCCTAGCGATTAACTCGTCATGTTGATCTTCGTGGTGTCTCGTTTTCGGCAAGGAGCATTATGAAGAAGAAGATAGGCTAATTAGTGTAAATTCAAACCATGTGGTTCAATTTAATTAAATACCTAATATTATTCTTGATTAATATTAACGAATAACCCTTAAACTAAATTGATTAGCTCTATATAAAGAGAACAATTTAATAACCAGGGTATTAAGTTATAATAGTTAACTTAGCCTTATACTAAACATCAATTTATGTACAAATTAATTAATTAATCCAAGGCACATTAACCTAACTATTTTAATAATTAATTCAATTATTGAAAATATAATATTTATACTTATTAATCAACATTAATTATTATAAGGTTATTATAATGTTTAATTTACATTAACCTAACCAATTAACATTATATATATATATATATTATTTTATATAATTATATATTAATTAAACCTTATAAATTGGAATGTTTCACATAGGCTAAACTACATAACATCTGATTAAATTTAATTTGGAATATATATATGATATAAACTAAATCAAATATAAAACAAAAATAATAAAACAATTTAAAATACCTTAATACAATTAATCCTAGCCCTAGAACTATAGGGAGCCTTGCATGAGGGACCACGCGTCCTCCATCAAGCAACCCACCGCTGTAAAATAAAATAGTATTATATTTTGTTTTTAAAATAAGATCAACCCTAGCCGCTTTCAATTTACATGGTTTTCTTTTTGTTAACACCTAAAAAGTGCTCACTAGCTCATTCCCTTACTCACATGACCCATTTGTCCACTTGTCCACCATCTGAGCCTCTGAAACCAACAAAAGGTCACCAAAAGACCTTAGTACACCCCTTTTTCCATTAACAAAGATTATTTTTCCAAGAAAATCATAAAAAACCCTCAAAAAGGGTCCAAATTCCCAAAAAATATTAAAAAGGGAATTAAAATATTATTCAAAAAAAGAAAAAGGAGGGAAAAGTACCTAAACCATGTTGGTCAATACCATTTGGTTTCCACAAAACCACAAATGGTATTTTCCACCACCAAAACCTATAAAAAGGTGGTAGGGGCTCCTCATTTCACATCCATCCATTATCTCATCCTTATGCTGCTGAAATCTCCCTTGAGCATTTTAGCCAGTGCAAACCACATTGGAGAAGAGACCATTGGAGATTGGAGTTGCTCATCCTTGGAGCCATTCAACCTCATCATTAGAGGTATTGATTCCGCAAGCACTTGCTTGCCCTATTCTTTCAATACAAATTCATTATTTTACATTATCTTGTTCTTGATTTTAAATTATTTTTGTTATTTGCTTAATATCTTTGCATAGATCCATGGTTAGTCTTGTTTAATTAGTTTATTGTTATTTATTTCCATTGAAACTGCTGCTACTAGTTAGCAGGTGCCCATAGCACTAAGCCTGGTTGCAAAACCGGGCCAACAGTTTTTGGCGACTCCGCTTTGGTTTGAACTATAGATCTCAATTTTTCTTTCAATCTTTGTTTTTTAGTAGTTTTTAACCTTTAGATCCATAGATCTGCCATCCTAGACAACAGATCTATTACTGCTCTAGTTTTTGGCCCCATAAATTGCCATTAACAGCCCGAAATTTTTGATTTTCGGGTTCGTTTCTCGGTTTCCGTGCACGGCTTCCGCCTCGCGGCTTTTTGCCAGACAGTCGCGCGGTCCATCGCGACTTTTCTGCGTTTTTCCGCGCGGCCCATCGCGGATTTTTGCCAGACAGTCGCGCGGTCCATCGCGACTTTTCTGCGTTTTTCCGCGCTGCACACCGCGGCTTCGCGGCCAATTTTCGCGCTGCCCATCGCGACTGTGCGGCTAAAACCCGCGCGGTTCATCGCGACTGTGCGGACAAAATCCGCGCGGTCTAGCGCGACTGTGCGACCAAAACCCGCGCGGTCCATCGTGGTTTTTCTGTCAAAACCCGCGCGGCTGAATTTTTCATTCGGCCATACCGATTTTGAAAATTTTTTTTACTGTACTTTCTGCCCATAGCACATTTTTTTTTACAGTATTAAATTCTGCATATTTGACAGCTTTGAAATTTTTTTTACTATTTAAAGTGCATATCTAGAAATCTTTTTAAAAATTTTCAAGAAAGTGAAAGAAAGACTCATTTTGCATTTTTATCTATATTAAAGTTTTTTCCTGTTTACTTCTTTAAAATCTTGCCCTTAGCAATTTACTTGAAAAAAGAAATCCATTTATTTCTTAAAGAAGTCTATTATTTGCTTTCAGAAATCAAAAGATTCTTTGTTTTTTGAGTTGATATTTGCAAAGCAATTTAATTCCCATTTATTTGAAAAAGTCATAAATATTTGCTTTTTTTTTTTTTTTTTTTTCAAAAACTCCTTTGTTTTGTGAAAATTTCCTATAAAAACATTTACATTTTTCAAGTTCAGTTTACAATACCTCACGTGCACTCACACGATCACTTAATTGAACTAAGCCTTAAAACGTACCCTAATTTCAACACACTTTTAACCCCACTTGGGGAACACTAAAAGAACTTTTGTAGCTAGGTAGTATTGGGGGGATAGGTGTTCCAATAACACCCCTCAGTTATTACATCTGAGACATAGAAGTTGTCCAATTAGGGAGCTAAAATCTCTTAGTACTTTTTGGCGCGGTCACAACCGGTTTGTGGGAAGGCCTCTCCCTTAGGAGGGTTGAAGTCGCGAGGATGGTTCCGGAAGCCTGAGTGGAATACCGAAATCCATTCAGTAACCGAAGGGCTACCATTCGCAGTTCTCGGGATATCCCTGTATTGGGATATTGCGATCAAAGGACCAAACGGCAGATTTACCTTTTCTCGATGCGTCATGAACGGAGTATCCTAGTAGCCTGTCTTTAGGATTGATTACCCGGTGTCCCTCCCGGTAGGGGGATATCTAGCCGTTGTCTCAACATTCATATTGTCTGACTTGGATTTCATCACCTTGCAGAGGATATCGTGTGTTTGAGTCACAATACTTTTAGTTAGGTGTTTGCATGATTCAACCCACCCTTGGTCTAGTTACACCTATTTTTTATAGAAGCCGTTTGCATGTTGGTATTCTGACCAGTTGTTGCATTCCTCCACTTATTGTAGCACAGCTGCTAGAATAAGTGCCTTTTTTGAGGTTGATTTTTTGGCCTGAGAGCCTTCTTTTTTCACTCCCCTTCTTGCACCCTTGGTTGCATTAGGGTTTTGAGTCTTTTATATATATATATATCACCACCTGATACTTAAACAAATTTTTTACAAAAACTTAATTCTCACCATTGAGAATTTTAGACGCTCCCGTCGTCTACAGGGCGAACTCCCAGAGTTTAGTCCATTTGGCTCTCCACGTCACGGACGCAGAACCCTATCCCTTGATTCGACACATCGTCAATCAACTAGACAGTCATCCGATTCTGACACACCTCACTTCACATTTGATTGGGAGGTAGAATCCGAAAACCCCACAGAGTTACCACCAACCACCATTATGTCTGGAACACCATTTGATCCACTGTTTACCAGCACCATAGGTGAGACATCTACAGACCCTTCTGCGGTGGTGCCATCCATGGCAACTACCACCCCCCTGGGTATGCCCAATATGGGCAACACTCCACATTTAGGAATGCCCAACACAGGGCCATCTCCTGTTATAGGAATTCCCAACACAGGTCCACCACCTGTTATGGGCATACCCAACATAGGGGTCACATCCCCTTTGGTTCCCACAAACCCTATTCCAAGAATCCCCACTGCTATTCCTACCCCAAGTGTAACCCATGTTGCACTTGGAGGCGCTGGCCCATACCAGACTACACCTATTGGAGGGCACATACCCTCCATACCTAGCATACCTTTAGGTGCTACTGGACCCCACACCACAATGACTAGGCATATCCCAGTTCCAGTCACCACATCTGCTAGCTTACCATACATGGCAAGTCTGAACCTGCCAGACTTAGCTAGGCTCACAAATGACCCCATCAGACATGATCCTGCGTGGCCTCACATGCCCACCAAACTCCCCTCTGACATCCCTAAGTTTGAGGGTAAGACGGGTGAAGACCCCCAGAACCATATCATGTCTTTCCATCTATGGTGTTCCTCCAACTCCATAGTGGACGACTCTGTCCGCCTCGGGCTCTTACAACGCACCTTCACTGGCTCTGCAGCCAAGTGGTATATCGAGCAGCCCCATGGGACGCATGCCACCTTTACCTCCCTGGCTTCGACCTTTCTACAGTTCTTTCAGTTACCTGTCCGCTATGATGCGGGCATCGAGATCCTACTGTCTTGCAGACAGAATACGGCCACCCACATCACTGACCATATTCATGAGTGGCGTCAACGCCGGAGCCTCTGCAAAATTAAGTTAGATGACCGTATCTTTTTAGATTGGTTTCTAAAATCCCTCCTCCCACTCATCGCGAAGGATGTGGCATCTGAAAGACCCCAGTCTGAAGAAGAGGCCATCCTCAAAGCCCAACAGTTTGATCTCATCTACGCCCAGTCAGGTTATCTATACACAATCATACCAGACGCCCCACGATGCGACTCTTCACGTAGCGACGCACCGGGGGCATCTCATGCCGCCGATGGCATTATTGGCCAAATCACACCCCAAGCTAAACCTTTCAGCATGGTGAGCACCATGCCTGCCCCAGACCTCTCTAGGGCTACATCCAGTTCCGGAACGACAACTTCTTATGCTCCAACAAACCAGACCCATCACATTCATGGGCCCTCTTGTCCACAACATTGCTATGGGCAAGCGCCATCAGCATATGTACCTCCTACATATTATACTCAACCTACCACACATACCCCCATGCAGTTCCCACAACAGCAGATGCATTACCCACAACTAGCTGCACCAGCTAATCTCGCACCTCCAACAGCTCAGGGGTACCAACAACCCCAACAGGCAGCTGGACCACCTCTAGCTCCACCTGCATACTATCCACCGCAACCTGCTCCCGCGCTTGCGGCTCCCCAGAATCCCCCCAATGCTCAAGGGCATGTGTACGCACAACAACATCAGCCCCAATACCAAAATAACCAACGCAACCAGGGTGGGAAACCAAACCGCGGAAGAGGACGTAACCGTGGAAACAACCAAAACCATAACCAAGCTCCACAACCTACCCATCCTCCGCAAAACAATAACGCGGCGCCTGCTCATCAGAATCCTGATCGGCCACCTAAGCAAGCCAAAAATGCTAATTTATGAACAAACCATCCTTGTTCCATTTGCGGTGTCTATGGCCAATATACCCACGCTTGCCCACATCTGGAGCGAGCTCGACAACTATGGACAGATGACGCCCATCGTCAAGGGCAGGCGGCTCCTCAGCCGCCACCCAACCCTCCACCACCTCAACAACAGCCTTTGGTGCTACAAAACCCTTTTCCAACACAAGGGGTGGTGAACACTCAGCCGTTAGCCCCCCACAGGGCAACGTACAACCACAGCAAATCACTTACGCCGCTCCTGATCAACCCATGTTTGATTCAGGGACTCACCACTTATTGATGATGTCCACTGCCGACGTCAATATCCAAACCCACCGGAACCAGTATGGCCCTACCTCTGAAGCCCCCCCGCCGACAAGGATACTAACGCTCATCCCACCGATCAGCCGTTACGGATACCACCTCTTCCACTTGATGGCGCATCTAAAACACCTCGTTTCCCACTCCGCCGTATCAACAACAACCCCAATGCACGGGCTGCGTCAAATTACAACATCGTAGATGACCTAGCTCAATCTCCCGCAGCCATGTCTGCATTAGAAGTCTTGAAAAACTGTCCTACTCAACGCAAGACTTTACTTTCCGCCAATGGGGCGATTGACCCAAATGATTCGAAATTGATGACCTTTGATTTAGACCAGTCTGAACCACGTCTTCCTTCCACCATAGCAGTCCAAGTGTCCGTTTCTATTCGGAATCTTGTCATCCATCGATGTATCATCGACGAGGGTGCCTCCACATGCATCATGTCCACATTTGTTTGGCAGAAGTTGGGATCCCCTACTCTCCAGCAATCCACCACTGCATTGCGGGCCTACGACGGTCGGTCAGCTCAACCTCAAGGTTTACTACCCAAGGTCCCCATCCAATTAGGTGGGAAAACTGTGCTCATTGACATAGAGGTCATTAATGCCCAGCTCGATTATAACCTTTTACTCGGCCGCAGTTACATGTACGCCATGAAAGCGGTCGCCTCATCCGTTTTTCGCACCATGATGTTCCCCCACGAGGGACGCGTGGTCAAAATCGACCAACTCACATACTATGATCCCAATGCCCCCGCAACACCCGAAAATGTTCTTCCCATGATTGAACAACCAACTTCTAGTGCAACTACCTCCTTTGTCTCATCTTTGGGACCCGGACTTTATTCAGATACACCAATGACCTCTACATTCCAGGCCATTCCACCACCGTCACCGGAGACCCAAGTCGCAAACCTCTGTACTCTTTCACAGAATACACAAACATCCGGTAGTCAACCACCATTGATCCCCAGTCACATTGGTGTTACACCCATCCACACCATCCCCTTCCTGTTTCCTCCTTCGGTTGTAGTAAGCGCCCCGGTTATGGCTACCCTTAGTCTACCCGGGTTAACATTGGGATTACCCGTGTGGTATATTCCGCCTCCCGTTCGACCGCCGACACCAAACGTCATCCTCCAACCAGTACAACCTATTGTTACCACAAATCAACCTCCTCCTGGTATCGCAATCCCTTCGTCGTCAACGACACCTCCTCCTAGCCTCAATATCCCTTCGTCATCGACGAATCCCCCTCCACTCATTAGACCCACTGGGGGCAGAGGCCCGCAGCCATACACTGTGGTACCCCCACCCAAGGCAGTTAGACCTCCCCCCGCATTTCGTGCTCCTCCAAAATGCTCGTTGTGTGATGAGTTAGGCCATCCAACTCATCAGTGTCCACAGTTACCTGCATTGCAGGAACACATGCAAATGCTGGACGACGACCCCAACATCCCGGTTGTCAAACTCAATCCAAACCCCATGCCTCGTGATAAATCACTGCGTACCAACCACCCATGTGCGATATGCGGTATTTATGGCCACTACTCACATCACTGTCCTGACATCCCAGATTACAGAGCAGCTCTCTACGAGATGAACAATTTGGACCTTGAGACGGCACCCCCTACTATCGAGGAGATCTACCCTCCCCCATCATCCTCATCCGGAGAGATTAACACCATCTACATGATCTCTTCGACTACCACTACCTCATTACTTGATTTGACAACTCAAAGCTCCCGCAATGATGAAGAAATTCTAGAGGCTCCTACTGCCCTTAATCATCCCTGGGAAGACATGCACCATCGTCCATACTTCCTCCCGGAAGAGACTTCATCCACCACCCCTACGCAATCCGCGGTTGAGTCCAAAGAGTTCTTTCCTACTAGAGTCGACTGGTTAAAGGATCCGATAGCCGATATTTCTCCCGTCATCCACATTGACATCTCTGACCCACTTGGTGCCCTTCATACCATTACATTAGGAGCCTCCCACAGTGAGCATGAGATCGGAGAATACCAACGACTGTTCCAAGAATTCACTGATGTCTTTACTTGGTCAGATACCGAAATGCCTGGCCTTGACCACACCATTTACACGGTTTCCACTGGATACCCCTCTGTCCGGTCGGCCCCTTCAATTGATACCTTAGACACACATGTTCAACCCTTTCAAATCGATGAGGAAACCACATGTCCACAACATGGGGGCAGGCCCAAAACCTTGCTTACTCGTCATCATCGTGATCCTCATCGGAGATACTGGGGGCATCAACCCCACAAAGGGAATCCACGATCATCATATCATCACTTTAGTATGCCACCACGACCCACAGCCTCATGGTATAACACCCCGCCAGCAGTTGCTCAATGCCCTATTGATCTCTCTCTGAGACAACATCTGCACCACATTGACACCTCTGAGTTAGGGGGCATAATAGATTACCTCGACCCCGGGATAGGGGGCATGATCAATCATTTTGAACCTACCCCATCATCTCTATCTCAACACCTCAATGAGCCCATCGTTCAAACCAACACACATGTGATCCACAATCACAAACCCCATGCACATAGCATGGGGGAAGGTCATTAACCCTGCTCACTTTTTCATATTCATGATCTCAACCTTTTTTGAGGTCACGTGTCACTTGTATATTTGAGTTGATACACATAGTGTTCCCCCCCCGTGGGTCATCATTTCTCCCCACCACTGCATCATTGGCTTGGTGGGCTCACCTTTATTGGTAGCCATTTTTTAACCTAGTTATTTCCTTTGACCATTCCGGAGTCCTTATGACCTCCGTTTTTTGCACCATTTGCACCGCCGGATTCATATTTCCGCGCTCGTGATGACGCTTGAGATCATTTCTCGCTCTCACGCCTAGATTTTTCGGGCATTTTTTCCATGCCCCCCTCGTTGCCTCGGTTTGCGTGCCACATCGGCTGTCGTCCGTTTCTAGCGAGTCTTATATCGCTAGATTCAGTTTCCCGTGCCTGTGATGATGCTTGAGATCATTTCTCACTCTCACGCCCATACTTTTCGGCCATTTTTTCAAAATTCCCTCTCATTGCCTCGGTTTGCGTGCCACAACAGCCGCAGCCCCCTTTTGACAACCTTTATGTCACCGGATCCAGTATCCCGCACTCATGATGATGCTTGAGACTTTTTCTTTCTCTCATCAATCCCTTTTTATCCGGTATAATTTTATCCCTTTTTCGGGCCAAGCAATCCCTTTTTACGAAAAAGGCACTTAGGGAGTTTCTGTTAAGCTCTTTTATGACTCCTAAAATAATGAAAAGATTGCCGAGCAACCTTGCTTCCTTTCATGCTCGTTAAACGTATCTGAAAGGGCATCTACCTGGTATAAGTTTACCCCTTTTCCGGACCTTGTAGACTAATTACGAAAAAGGAATACTCTAGTCACATCGGCTAGAAGAGTTTTCCATCTGGATCATTTTATGCTTTTTCGGGCCTTGGAGACTAAACTAACGAAAAAGAAACACCAATAGAGTCCACTTACCGCTTTCAGACTCTCTAAACATGAAAGCAACTATGAGCATGAGCCGTCCTGGGCTCGCAAAATCCACAGGACCGTACCATTTCAGAGCACACTTTTATCCCTTCTTGGAGCTCATCAAAACTACGAAGAAGGAATCAATGGTGCCTCTTGGCGCCACAACAGATCATGTCTACTCACATAGCAGCTTCCCCATTCTGGTCGCCTTTGTTCAGAGTATTCTGCAGTATGTCACTCTAAAACTCCCTTGAAAGCTACCATCAGCTTCACCCCCCCCCGGAGTCAGTACATACCCTTCAGTCCCTAAAAAAGCTATGATCCCTACACCTACAAGTCAGTTCCATCCGCTGCCAGGTCAACCATGTCATCATGCTCTGAACAAAGGAAGTTTGAGTCTACCCATTTTTGACCCATTAATTTCCCGTTCCCACAAGTATGTCAGTCCTACCATCAGTACTACAACACTTCAGTTTTACACCTCGTGCTCCTATCAAGGAAACATCATTGCCTTGTTAGTTGCTGGTCTCCCTCTGTCGACGACAACAACATTGATTCCAGAGGATAGACCTAGAGGTCCCTGTGTCTTGGACTCATTACCATTTATGATGAGTGCCTACGAATCATTTCGAGAGGAATCCTTAGTGCCTCTGCAAATGGTTGTTTCTCACATGCTCGACTTCAACACCTTGATCGCATCGTTGAGACTCGCACAGGGTATTGGTCCGTTCAGTTATTAGTCGAAGACCCCGGATACCACCTGACTCCTCCACATTTGAGAGTCTACCTATGGATACAACCAGTTACATTTTTTCTATAGATATCCGGGTTGCGTATGGCGACAGTATTCAGATGTACCCCAGTTTTATACTCCCTCGAGTATACAGATACAAATACTTCCCAGAGATGGCTCACAGTCATTAAGTCCATACAGATGATTGAACACCTTCAGTTTCAACTTTTTTATATAATATATAGATATATGGCTCACAGTCATTAAGTCCATACAGATGATTGAACACCTTCAGTTTCAACAGTTATTCCAGTGTATCAGTTATTGAGATCAGCCATGATCACGAGTATATCCCACAATAATGTCCCCTCTGGACCATTATGATGTACCAATATATTTCTTTACGTATTAGATCCCCCTTCTTGGGACTAATTGTTTTGTATATGTCTTGATACGAGCATGGGAATGCCCGCCTCGTCCTTCATCAGAGATTATACCTCATTCATATTGAGGCCATGTAATATTTTTTGTTTTTGCAGTTTCCAAGGGCCGTGGCTCCAGTCTCCAACCGGTCTCTTCTCTCCCCTAAACCCCAGAAAAAAGGACAAATGAACTATGATGTCTATCGGCCATACGATGAGCTCCTGCCCTCACACATTAGGGGGCAATCTGTTAACACCTAAAAAGTGCTCACTAGCTCATTCCCTTACTCACATGACCCATTTGTCCACTTTTCCACCATCTGAGCCTCTGAAACCAACAAAAGGTCACCAAAAGACCTTAGTACACCCCTTTTTTCCATTAAAAAAGATTATTTTTCCAAGAAAATCATAAAAAACCCTCAAAAAGGGTCCAAATTCCCCAAAATATTAAAAAAGGAATTAAAATATTATTCAAAAAAGGAAAAAGGAGGGAAAAGTACCTAAACCATGTTGGTCAATACCATTTGGTTTCCACAAAACCACAAATGGTATTTCCCACCACCAAAACCTATAAAAAGGTGGTAGGGGCTCCTCATTTCACATCCATCCATTATCTCATCCTTATGCTGCTGAAATCTCCCTTGAGCATTTTAGCCAGTGCAAACCACATTGGAGAAGAGACCATTGGAGATTGGAGTTGCTCATCCTTGGAGCCATTCAACCTCATCATTAGAGGTATTGATTCCGCAAGCACTTGCTTGCCCCATTCTTTCAATACAAATTCATTATTTTACATTATCTTGTTCTTGATTTTAAATTATTTTTGTTATTTGCTTAATATCTTTGCATAGATCCATGGTTAGTCTTGTTTAATTAGTTTATTGTTATTTATTTCCATTGAAACTGCTGCTACTAGTTAGCAGGTGCCCATAGCACTAAGCCTGGTTGCAAAACCGGGCCAACACTTTTGGCGGAGCTGCTCTGCTCTGCAACTGTGGTCTGAGAGACCGATGGACTCAACGTCCTAACGCAGGTATAAGATCTCTCTTTCCCATATTCTTCTCTTCGTTTGTAAATTTAATTGCACGTAAAGCTTATTGGATTTTTTTGAAATCAAAGACTGTATGTTTGAATTTTTTTAAATATCTCCATGAAAATTTTGTTTTGCTCAGTTAAAGAGATTTAGAAATAGTTTCAGAAGATTGATTTTCTATCAAGAAGTTTGTTTGTTTGTTTGATTTTTTATTTTTTTTTTGCCCAGGCCGCAGCTCAGTTACTGGTCGGGCTGCATACCCATGGAAATATGCAACTGCTGCTGGCCTAGGGCCGCGCTCAGGCCACGCTGATCGAGCTGCTGGCCTAGGGTTGCGCTCAGGCCACACTGAGCTGGGATATGCCTTGGCCGTCGACCTTGGTTGCTGACCCATGGCCGCATGCCAGGCTGCGCCTTGGCTACTGGCTAAAGGCCGCAAGCCAGGCTGCGCCACGAACCCAAAAAAAATATTTGTATTTTTTATTTATTTAATACTATGTAATAAAAAATAAAACAACGTTCGTGTTATTTTTTTTTTAAAGCATAAACAAAAATTTGTTTTAAATTTAACTATGTATTATATTATTATTATTTTTTCTTGACTTCGACAAAAAGCCGAGCTCGTAGCTGGGACGAATGCTTGGGCTGGCCCATGGTCGTCGTGCTGTGCCCAGGCCGACTCAAGGCCGCCCAGGGCCGCATGCCCAGGCTGTGCCAACAACAAACTTCAACCATATTTTTTTATTAACAAAAAATATAATAAAAAAATTTTATACCTAGTTTTCTTTTTGTTTAAAAACTTAAGTTTTTAATAAGTTTTTTTTTTGTTACATAATTCGTTTATATATATATATATATATATATAATACATATACATAAGTTTTTTTGGAACTTTCGTTTTATTTTCTTTGTTATTTTTTTTATAATGTTATAATATATATATATATAAACATTTTGTTTTAAAACTTATTGTTATTATATATATATAAATGGTTCACATATATTATACTCCCTTTTGTTTGGTTTTTTTATTTATTTCAAAAGTTCTATGCATAATAAAAAAAATTTATAAACATTATTTTCCCCTCTCTTTTTTTTGCAACATATAATTTCTTATTATTATATTTTCTTTTTAATATATGTAATTTCCAATGCAGATATATTTGCTGCTAGCTTACTAATGTGATCCTCATTTGTATATTTTGCAGGTAATCCAAAGCTGAGTTTTGGATTGTTAGTATCCAATCTTTTTGAGACAAGGCTTTGTCTTAAATTCTATGTCATCATGTAGGCTTAGACTCCATAAATTTCAGGATAGTTGGGTGTGTACATGCCTCTTAAGGTCCAAGTTTTTGAGCTAGTGGCTCTGATACCATATGTAGGCCCCCAGTCCTAGATAATATCAGTTTATCAATAAACTAATCATTTATTTTTGTTTACGTTCTGTGTCATTTTCTATTTATGTTTTGTTAGTTTGTGTTCAATTTCAAGTCTGTAAAAACAACATTTATTCTTATAGGTTGCTACATTCTGCTATACATATTTTTAACTATCTATTTCTAACCATTTCTGTTTGTGCAGGTGTAACAACATATAATATTTCTTAACTGGAAGTAAAAATTGAAACAAAGTTAAAATGGATTATATACCTGACTGAAAATTACCTCACAATAGCTAGTAGTTCCACTCTTGTTGATGTCCCCTTTGCTGATCCATTTTGTTGAATGCCTTGATGTTTCCCCAAAACCCTGAAACTCAACCATCCCAAATAGTGTTTCCACCCTGCCAACTGGCAAGGTCTCGCCGACCATCCAGCTCCAAAGGTACCCCTTTGGACCCTCGAGCCCAAACCGAGTACAAGCCAACCTGTTATATCCCTTCAGAAAATCCACAACAAGAACCCCCTTCTCCTTTGCTATCTCCGCTATCCCAAACTTCTCCCCCAAAACCTCCCAAGGTAAAGATCCTCTCGTCTTCCTTCCTTCTCCCCCTTATCCCCCAGTTTTTGCCCACTCTTCTCCTTGCAATTAATGCCCTTATCCCAAAATTAATGTTTTTCCCTCAAAGTCCTTCCTCGATCCCATCCCACATCAATTCATAATTAATCGTTTTATTTTAATGTATGGGCCCCCATTAATTTATAATTAATATTTTTATTTTAATGTATGGGTTGGGGTCACCCACCAACCACAAGTTTCCCATTAAATACGAACTTATCCTCATTAATACCATTCTTCATTCGTTGACCAATACAACACACAAATTCATATTTTAATTAATAATGTTTACTTATAAATCTCAAGCATATTTTAACATATGAATTTAATACCACATACTAATTAATCATAATTAACCCTAATTAATTGTGATTAACCTAATAATCATTCATGACACTATTGCCATTCAACATTACTCTCTTAGTTACATTTAACTTGATTAATAAATTCTACTAAAGATAAGAATAGCCCAATTAACATTAACTAATCACTATTAATACCTAATGAACATTAGTAAACCATAATTAACATTATTCCAAATTATTAACATTAATCTACAATAATTAATCATTAACCAACTTTATTAACATTAATCGACTTTATTAACCTTAATCGACAATAACTAACATTAATCTACATTATTAGCATTAATCATCATTATTAACCTTAATGGACATTTTTAACATCAATCAAAGATAATTAACTATTACTTAACAATAATTAACATTATTATTCAACAATATTTCACGCAATTCATAAATATGTAGGCGAGTTATGTAAGCGTAGCTACTGCTTACATACCTCGCGTAAGTACAATAACAGTAATAATTCACACCCACATCAATCATAATAATGAAACTTGTTGTTCACTCACACAAGTTTTAAACGTAGTTTGCAAGGTACAATCCATTAACTAACTGAAATCTTATTAAGTTACAACAATTCATACATTACTGAGTTACGACACATACTCAATCAAGGGTTTTACACACATACAATTAGATCTTGTTTTCACCCCTACTTCAAGCTACACCTATCTACCTACATCATCAATAACTTCCACATCCTATCCTTTCCTCTTCTGGACTACCCTGAAGTGTCAAGCCAGGACCGGTTCCAGCTAGAACCCGTAAGTGGAAGTGTCGACTACATCGACCAAGCTTCCCCAGTAAGAAACCACCAGTCATCATCACACACCTTGGCGAGCGCGCCGTAGCATAGCCCTCCCATGACTCTGGGTTTCGGGGATAAACGATGGGTAAAGCCTCCACCCCCCTAATGGAACAAGGGACTATGTCTACCTGACATAATAACAGCGTTGCACTTGTACTCGGTCTGTCATCGTATAACCAATCTGGGCGGTTGAGTTTCCTGAAAACCCACCCCACCCATGTCATAATATACATCATAATAATAATCATGCGAAAGTAAATAATGCATCACTCGCATACCATTTATCTTTCGAAGTCCATGTCCCCAAGGCTCTCCCACCTCATAGGATCCAGCAATCACTTAGTCGTTTTAACCTGTAAGTCAGTCCTCGACATACAATATAGAATATCGTGCATAAATCCTCAACATATACACATACATCTCATAATAACATAACAATAATAAACTCATTTATTCGCCATGCACCTGGCATAGCATCCATTTATTCAACATATAACTATAACGGTATCCACTCATTCAGTAACTTGCATATCTAATTAACACATGATACATATCTAAACATGACTACCGATCATAATACTAACATCACACACACACACACACACACATATATCGGCATAATAATAGAACCATATGTCCATAGTGTCATCAAACCGACGAAGTGTCACAATCAAACAATCACAACATATAATAGTAGTTTAGGTAGTAATGTCAAAACGGGGCGTTACATACACCCACCCTTCAGGAAACTTCGTCCCGAAGTTATGGTAAAAAAAAGTGTGGGATAATCACGACGTATAGTCTCCGCGTCCTCCCAAGAAGTAGAACCTGGGATATATCGGTCCCACTGGACCTTAACCTGGTCCACCAAAGGGTGCCTCAACTGTCTAACCCTGTGGTCCAAAATATGTAACGGTTCGACCCTGATGGTCCCCTCGTCCGAAACCTGCAGTTCCTTCCAATTTATTTTATGAGACTCATCAGCTACATAATCTCGTAAAACAGATACATGAAAAACCTTATGAGTTTTGTGCAAATGGGGTGGCAGTGCAAGACGATACGCGACGGGTCCAACCTTCTCTAAAATTTCAAGGGGTCCTATAAATTGTGGCGACAACTTTGTCCATTTTCCAAACCTAATGGTACTCTTGCTAGGCCTGATGCGGACGAATACTGCATCACCAACCTTATGGCTTCGGTCAACCCTATGCGCATCGACATAGCTCTTCTGTCTACCTTAAGATTCCTTTAACCACTGTCTAATTTGAACAACCTGTTCTTCCATCTCCTGAATCAACTCAGGTCCTATAATTACTTGGTCTTCTAACCTTTCCCAACTCAATGGTGTTCTGCATGGCCTCCCATATAATGCTTCATATGGAGGCATCCCAATTGAGCTATGGTAACTGTTGTTGTAAGCAAACTCTACCAAAGGTAAGTGCTTTTCCCAATGAGTCTGCTGATCCATGACATACATCCTAAGCATGTCCTCCATCACTCGATTCACTCTTTCTATTTTCCCATCGGTCTCTGGATGGTATGCGGTGCTTAGGTTCAACTGAGTACCTAACGCCGACTGCAAACTTGTCCAAAACCTGGATGTAAACCTGGAATCTCTGTCCGATATAATCTTCTTGGGAAACCCATGGAGACGAACAACTTCATTTATGAACACACGTGTTACATCTGTGACATCATAGGTCTCCTTAACTAGAATGAAGTGAGCAGTTTTGGTCAGTTTGTCAATGATGACCATAATGGCATCATGCCTATGAGAGGTAAAAGGAAATCCCACCACGAAGTCCATGGAGATAACCTCCCACCTCGACATAGGAATGTCATGTGGCTGTAATAGTCTTGCCGGGTGATGATGATCAACTTTTACTTGCTGACACTCAAGGCACCTAGCGACGAATTTGACCACGTCGCTTTTCATCCCTGCCCAAAAGAAGAGTTGCTTCATGTCTACATACATCTTCTTTACACCCGGGTGCGCGCAATACACTGCTCTATGGGATTCCTTAAGGATAGTCTCTCTAATATCTCCCTCCTCGGGAATATACATCCTCCCTTGATACCGTAACAAACCATCGACTTCCAACTCATAGCCATCAAACTTAGGTCCCACCAGTTTCCCACTCTGGAGTGCTGACTTGACCTTTAGGTACCAACTATCTCCAATTAGCTGTCCTAAAACTCTTTCCCTCGAATCAACCTTCAAAGGTATATGAGAGAAAAGTCTTGGTTTTTTGCTTAAGGCATGAGCTACCACATTCTCATTCCCTTTGATGTATGAAATCCCAAAATCATACTCGCTCATGAATTCACTCCATCGCCTCTGCCTAGCATTAAGGTCTCTCTGAGTGAAGATATAACTCAAGCTTTGGTGATCAGACTTGAGCTCAAAGCTTCGTCCAATAAGGTAATGTCTCCAAAGCTTCAAAGCTAACATCACCGCAACCAACTCTAGGTCATGAGTAGGGTAATTCTCTTCATGTTTTTTTAACTTTCTCGACGCATAAGCTATTACCCCACCTTCCTGCATCAACACTGCACCTAACCCTTGCCTTGAGGCATCTGTGAAAACTGTGAATTCTTTCTCCATATCTGGCACTCGTAGAATTGGTGCACTCATCAATAGTCTTTTCAACTCGGTGAATGCGACATCGCATTCATCCGTCCATTCGTACCTAGTGCCTTTACGCTGTAGGGTAGTTATGGGTTTTGTAATTTTTTAGAAACCCTAAAAAAATCTTCTATAATACCCGACTAACCCTATGAAGCTTCTCACTTCACGCGCATTCCTAGGCATGGGCCAATCCATTATGGCCTTCACCTTCTCAGGGTCAATTGAAATTCCCTCACCGGAAATTATATGCCCTAGATAATGGATCTCCTTCTGATAAAACGAGCATTTGGATAACTTACCATACAACTTGTGCTCTCTTAAGCATGACAACACTATTCGTAAGTGTTCCTCGTGCTCCTGTTCATTCTTGGAGTAGAAGAGGATGTCATCCAAGAAGACTTGCACAAACTGATCTAAGTATTTTTGAAACACGCTATTCATGAGACTCGTGAATATAGCTAGGGCATTGGTCAAATCGAAGGGTACCACTACAAACTCATAGTGCCCAAACCTTGTTCGAAAAGCAGTCTTAGGTATGTCTCCTTCCTTAATCCGTAGCTGGTGGTAACCTGGTCGTAAGTCGATCTTGGAGAAGACTGTCGCCCCTTTCATTTGATCAAAGAGGTCATCAATTCGAGGTATCGGGTACCTATTCTTCACTGTGGCTCTGTTCAAATCTCGGTAATCGATGCAAAGATGCAAGGAACCATCCTTCTTCTTCACAAAGATTACTGGTGCACCCCATGGTGAAATACTTGGTCTTATGAACCCTAGGTCTAGAAGTTCCTTCAACTGTAATTGCAACTCACAAAGTTCCAGGGCCGTCATCCTGTAAGGTGTCTTTGATGTTGGCTCCGAATCATGTTTTACCTCAATGGTAAAATAAAGTTCCCTCTTAGGAGGTAACCCAGGTAATTCCTTTGGAAAGACATCTCTGAATTCGGCTAACACTGGGTACCCATTGTCGCAGTTCATGTTGTCGCACAAGTACTTTACTGCGAATGGGCCAACTGCTAGTGAGTCAATTTTGTATTGGAATGGAGAAGGATTTTTCTTCCAAGTCCTTCAACTTTTCATTTGGATATTTGATTGTTTCAGGATTACTGTTCACATTTTTCTTCCTCCAGACCATCTTGCAAGGATCCTTTCCTTGATTTTCATAAATACTGCAACTGTTGACAAATTGGAAATCCTTACTAGCTTTCTTGATCCATTGCTTTACAATATTTCCTGACTTTTCACAGTCTTGAGCCTTGTGACCGATTTTGTTGCACTTGAAACAAATAACATTGTTGCATTATTTTCCAATATGTCCAATCATTGTGCATTTCCAACATTGAACTGATTTGCAGAAGTTCATCTTCTTTATTTGTGAAACCTCCTCTACAGCCTTTTTGAAGTCATCCTTAAAACCTATGCCAGTTTTATCATAAGGAGATCTTTGCTTGCTAATAATCTCATTTAGTACCTCTGTGCTTTTATCAAAAAAATTTGTCACCATAATTTGGTCTTGCATTCTTTTCATTTCTTCTTCATTATCCTATAATTTGATTATTTGCTCGTAAAGCATTTCTTCATACTCGGAATTCTTTTCTTTGAGATAGATCACCTCTAGTTGTCTTGCTTGACGATGAGCTTGAATATCACATTGTCTCTGTAGTTGATCCTTTAATGACATGACTTCCTTGGTCTTTCCTTCCTTTTTCTTCTGTTACATTTCCCAACTTCTCCTTTAGAAGAGTAATCTCATTTTCAAGTCTTTGCTTATCTGCAATCGACTTCTTCAGTTTGGTATCCAAGGCATTATTCCTCAATCTTTCATTTTGATAGGTCTCATTCACTTCCTATAACTGACTGGTGAGAGATACCACTAATTCCTTAGATTCTACTTCTTTCTTCTTCAGGATGTGTAGAGTCTTGGTTGTTATCCTTTTAACTTCTTCTATCGTCTTTCTCTATTTTCGAATGATGTTCCGTGCTTCTATGACGAAGAGCTTGTCTAAACAAACATCTTCCCGTAACCATGGTGCTTCGCTTAGTGAACTTTTGTTTCCCATAACTACACATGGATCTATATTCCATATGTTAATCTATCACCAAAGACACTCGCTCTGATACCAATAGTTGGAATCGATTTAATACTAAGAGGGGGGGTGAATCAGTATTAGTGCAGTTATCAACAATTTTTACCATCTTTAAAATATTAGTATTAACTTAATGTTGATATTTAGTCATCCATCCAATATAAACAAAATAATTCATCCATATATGCACCAAGACAAATAACATATAACATACGAGATTTTTGACGTGGAAACCCAATTGGGAAAAAACCACGGAATACTATTTTGTAATGAAAAGAATACATTCAAGGAAGCATCAACTTCCTGTATTTACTAGAACCAATTGGAAGAGGCACCGACCCCCTACTTTTACAGGCGCCGACTTCAAGGAAGCTCAAACTACCTGTGTTCTCCCGTACCAACTGGAAGGAGGCTACATCCCCCTTCTCCTTGCCCCATCCTACCACCCAGATATCCAATATACGATTCTGACTTATTGAACTTCCACATAGTTCTGATCTTCTGATATTAGTTTTGCTTTGTGCTATATTTGCATGCAGACGATTCACTGTCACTGTGCTGCATACATCACTTGACTTCTCATTCCTCTCAATTCTACACTTTTGCTGATGTCTTACTTCATGTACTGTGTGCTTGTTGATTCTGCAGTCTGCGCTAAGATATGCTCTGTCAATCTGCTACTGCACAAGCGTACTCACCAACTGATACTATGCTTTCAATTGATAGTTTTCTGCTCTAAGGCAATGCACCAATAACAGATCGAACAACACACTTAATTGGATGTGTCCATTATGTTTGAGTTCCATAGTCTTTTAGACAACCCCCAACATGTCGTGTATCAATTGATTCCTCCTTTCGGTTTAACGCACTTGTCTCATATCATCCTCATCATGACATGCTTACTAGATCCTGCTGTTTTTCTGTTCTCACGCATCAGATGAACTTCTCAACTTCGTACACTTCACTTCAGTCTTTGCGAATCAACCAAGCATATGTGCATCACTTGATATACTTTAGTTTTGTCTATGTGCTACTTCCTTACTTACAACATCTGTGATTGTCTACGTGTTTTCTGCAATCCAGTTATTTAATCTTCGCGCAGGAGCGCATACTTCTGTGTTTCTACCTTTCAATATTTGTGCATCTATCACAAATCTATAGCATCATTCTGCGCACCATTAGCTGTATCATTCCTCTGTATGTGCGCACTCGGCTCCTCGCTAGATCATGTTGTTACGTCCTCAAGCCCTTGATACTCCGAATATAAATATGTATCTTCCACTTGAAGCTCCATGATCTCGCCATCAAGCTCACTTCTAATCTCCAACTTGCATCTCTATTTATACATGTCCTGCATAGATTGTATGTCCACAAGTTGATTGTGGCATCCCTTCCTCCACACTTAATGGATTTTGCTTTTGCCATATGTAATCTTTTGTGCTACTAATGTGTCATCCTTTGTGGGTCTTGATCATCCATGGTCCACGACTTAGTGGGACTTACACCTTAGTGGTGTACTCTTGCGCTCTTGATGTACCATTACTTTTAGGTATGCGTGCATCCTTGCTCTTCAACTTGATGAGTCTTTGAACCTTGCCGTACCATCCCTTGTGGGTGTTGCGCTCCTGATGTATTAATTTTTTGTGGAATCTATGCATAAACTAACTTCTACTTGGTGGGAATTTGACCCTTGTAGTACTAATATGTGTGGGACTTGCGCATATACTGTATCATCGGCTTGTGGGGTTTGCGCATAAACAAATTCAGCTGTTGTACTGTTCTTGGAACTTGTGCACCCTTTACTAACTGAAAGCATCTTCTGATTGGAAAAACTTGCGCTCTTTCAGGACTATTCAGTTTCTTACTGTTTTCGCACTCTCGATCTTTTACCAAGCAATGCTTGCGCATTCTAGAGTATTCTTTCAACATGCTTGCACACTTGTACCTTTGCTTAACCAAATCCTTGGTTGCTTGTGCACATGTACTTTTGTCCAACTAGTTCTTTGATTGTTTCCTTGAGAGAGTATGACTTGGTGGACATGATATCTGCGCTGGTGCCACATGTAGTAGGATACATTGCTTATGTGCTTCTTTGAACTGGATCTACATGATGTACCTTCCTTATGTGCTTCTTCATACTAATCATGCATGATGTATCCTTGGACACACATCTTCAGTCTGGATGCAACTTCTAGATATACTGCTTCACACTGGCATCCATTCCCTTCACCATCTTGTGCATATACTTCTTCAAGGTGACTTCCATATACTTCTTTAAGCTGGCATAGGAATGATGTATCCTCTTTGACATCAATTGACATCAATGACTCAAAATGAATCAATTGACATCCTCTTTGACATTAGTTGACATCAATGACAAACCAAATTTCAACAGAATATGCATCAGATTGGGCATTGATCCCTGGATCTGGATAGGATGCAAGAATACATACATGTTACTTGTGACTATGTTCAAATCTCTCACAGGCAGAGGTTATGTTTTCCTAAACCAGATACATGACTCACATATTTCTATTGCACTACAACAAGAATGGTTAACTGCTGAAATTATGGGTTTTGTAAACAAAGATAAATTTAAATGGGACAGCTATATTAAATATCTTAAAAATAACCATATCATACTTGTGGAAGAGAAGGACCAACTTATATGGACTACAAATGAATATGAGGGAACCCACCTACCAAAGCTTGGATACTAGGTGTCGCGAGGGGAGGAAGAACACATTATTCCAGCATGGTGGAACAAGGTGATATGGGAGCTCAACTTCCCTCTAAATTCAAAACTTTTCATGTGGCTTACTTTGGCTAGAAAAATCCCTGTGTGGGACCATCTTAGGCAATTTTTTGGAAATGGACCTAATTGATGCTCTCTCTACATATTGGATGGTGATTCAAAAAATCACATTTGTATCAACTGCACATATATGGAGGACATGTGGTAGTATGCAACTTTGGTTATGGGGGTCAGTTTCTGTAGGGAAGCAAATGAGATTTCTGAAGTCTTCCAGAACTGGCTGAATAATTCTTCTTATATAGCCTACGGAGCCATTCTTGTACTCATGATTTGGGGGGCTTGGTACTCGTGATGTTCTTAATGGAATGTACAAAAATGATCCATACTAACTTCATTCAAGTTAAGAAAAAATGTTTCATTTGTTGGAGGTTTTGGACCTTCTTCTGTTTTCTTGTAAAAAGGTTTAAAGGGTTTTCTTGTTGACGAGCTAATTCCCTTTTCTTTCTCCAAGTCTACTACCTTATTGGATAATTTCTGAACCAATTTTACTAGACTTTCTAAATCGATTGCTGATTCTTTAGTAGGTTTAGTCAATAACAATGGTTTCTTGGAGGTCATAGGCTTGTACTATGTTTCCACGACATGTTTCACAATGCTATTCATGTTCGTTTCGACCTTTTTAGCTTCTTCAAAATTCTCTGTTAAAGTATTTTTGCATGAAAGTTTCAAAAATAGCTAGAGAGGGATGTAATGTAGTGGTATAATATTCAATTAAGGATTCTTCAACAGGTTTTGCAGCAACACTAAACTTGTTCAAAACAGTAGTAAATCTTTAATTGAAATCCTGCACTTTTTCCTTTTTATCCATCTTCAAAGACAATAATTCCTTCATAAGAGAAGCTAAAGTTCATTGTTCACCAAATTTACTCAAGAGTACTTTTTAAAAACTGTCCCAATCAGCTATAGAACCAGTTTGTAAACTAAAAAACTAAGATGAAGCTTTAGGTTTGAACGTATAAGGGAATAGACGACACACTACATCTTAATGTTCCACATCCAATAAATTCAATGCCAGATAAAACTTTTTAAATGATCATTTGTATAAATTCCTTTTCCGGGGTCAAACTTAGGTAATACCCACTTAGGATTTTTAGACATGTCATGTAAAGGAGTGGGTAAATTCAATGGTCCTCTAGCTCTCCAGGTTGGTGGTTGGTTAACATTATCAGCCATATTTCCAATACGAGGAGGCGAATGTGGAGGTGAGTGTGGGGGTGACTGTACGCAAGGAGAAGAAACCGATTCAAGAGAAGATGGTCTTAATTGATTGATAGATATGGTATTTCTTGTAAATATAAATCCACCAATTCTTCCAATGATTCAACAAGAACATATTCCTTATTTTCTATAGATTTTCATCTAAGAGCACTTCTTCCGGGTAATAACGGAACTATGGGTAATCCTCCAAGCTTCCTGACATAAGAACTGGTATATCTCTTGAAAATATCTACTTCTTGATGGGGAACAACATGCAAATGCTCAATGTTATCAGTTTCAAAGTTAGGATTTTCTTTATAGTTAGTTTCTTGTTCAATTTAGGGAATGGAATTTTCTAGTTGAGATGATTCAAATGGAGACCCAGAGAAATTTCCTTGAGAGAAAGGACTTCCTCTACGAGCCATACACTGGCGACCCTCCTTCTAGCGCCAAATTTGTTGACACCTGGAAAAATCCTTGTGTCGATAGTAGGGATTCTCCCCAATGAAAAGTCCCGAATAGACTATTCACTATTTGAAATGGGGAATCCATTCGGTTTACGGCCCGACTACCGTAGGATATATTTTTAGTTGAGTTTATCGGTTACGAATCGTAGCACCGTTTAAATTTATTATTAATAAATGCAAATGTACTAATTCTAAATGTGCATGATCTTATCTAAACTAAGTTTGACAGGTAGACAGAGGTCTCACGAAGTGATGTGCAGGTTCTTACCTCTCGTCTTACCAGCTCTGCCTTACCAATAAGCTAAAATTAAGCTACCAAAATACATAACTTTAACCTATCTAATCTAGATGATCCTTTCAAGGAGCAGAATTAAAATTTGAGTAATGACTGCAATTGTTTATTACAACTTGAATAGTTAGCTATTGAAATAAATGTATTCACAATCACAGCATAACATTCACACAAAGGTAGCTTTGGTATAGCATTAATTCACTCATTACTCATTATCACACATAAAATTGCATTTCATAATCATGAACAATAAAATAATTCACATACCATTAGAGTAATCCAATAGAACAGGAAAAATCTTACAACATATAGATGAACAAAATGAAAAAGTAATTATGCACATTCATTCATGTAATACCATGCAACAGTCTATGTAAGCCTTCACCCAACAAAATAGTTCCTTCTCATTAGTAGAAATACAATTCTCTTACAAAATGGTACTAGTTCACTATTGCACCAGCCAAAAGCCCCTCTCTATTCTATTCCCTCCTATTTATCTTTACAAAATTTGTCCTGATGTGACTTATCACTTCATATTCCATCCCACACCCTTGGTTTCTCACAATTTTGTCTTTTGTGGTTGCACTAAAAAATAACTAATATAAAAATAGAATTACAATATTACATCAATTAGATTGTATATTCTCTTGACTTTGGATATAACTATCCCAAAGACCACTTTCCTAAGATATCACGTTCAGTTGTTGGGGCTATAATTTCAAATCTATTTCATGTGTAGATAATTCTTTGACCATATCAATCAACCATTTTGCTGCATTCTTTTGAACTTCTCCTAAAAAATAGGCATTCATAGTAGCTTGTCCAATATGTTGCTGAAGATCTTTTGCAGTGAGTGAGTCGAGCCTTTTTATGTAAGTAATATCTTCATCCATACTATTGCCTAGTTTTGCTATACGTTGTTCTTTTGGTGTCAGCTCGGCAATGGCTTTAGGAGGCGGAAGATGACATATCTCAAATGATTTGTAGATGGTATGATAAATATATTCACACTTTGTGATTGAATTTTGTACTTCATTCTGTATTTTGTTTTGTCTTTCGACAACTCTCTAAGAGTGCTATGTCCAATTTCAACTTAGTGGTTGTCCTCTTTAATTTGGTAAACGTGCAGGGATCTCCTTGGTTCTACCCTTCTAGGTAATTAGCTTCTTCATTTAATCATAGGTCCCTACTAATTTATGTTTAACATTTGAAGCCTCTATAGAGATCTGCTTCAATCTAGCGACCATTTATTTTACCTCATAAGTTTGCTCAGTAAGCAATCCCTGAGAGTGAAACAATTGTTCTTGCAATTCGCAAGCATGCTCATGAAATGACGTCAGGTCTTGTTTATGTTCTTGAGCAAGTTTAAGTTGTTCTACCAAGGATTCCTTTTCTCTAGTTAACTAATATATCCAAGCTTGCAAAGTTTCCTTTTCAATTGTGAGTGACTCCACTCGTTGATCTAGCTAAGTTTCCTTGTCTTCTAACTCACTTATCTGACTCTGGAAATCGACCTTTTCACCTTCCATGATGACTAGTTGTACATTCAATGAATCTTTTTCATCCTTAAGACTTTCAATGTATTGTAAGGCCTTTTCCTTTTATGACTCCAAGGAATCCCTCTATCTTCTCATCTCTATTCCTTCATTGCGAGCTTGTACCAGGTTGTCCTTTAGCTTGGTCAGATTGGCCTTGATCCTTTTTATATCTGCAGTCAACTTGTCTATGTTATCTGCATTTTCTTGCACTGCAACAACATTTATTGAAGCCATGAACCTTGGGTCTTTATTGGATCCTTCCATGATCGCACTTTATTGTATAGTTACAATGTCCAGATGCGTGGCAATCTTCAATCTTTTTTTCTGTTCGTCTGAGAATGGTTTTCCTTTTGGGATAAAAAACTATAGTATACATTTTAGTCACCGAATGTTGCTTTGACGGTGTGAAGGGCATGAGTCCAAGCTCAGCCAACGGGATATGACCTCCTATGAGAGTAATTTCAGTATCAATATTAGTGGGATTATCTATCTCCATATCTTGCTTCCCACTCTCCTCCTACAATTTCTTTTCTTCCACATTTTTCTTGACTTTTTCTTCTTCTTCCATTTTCTTCTGTAACGCTTCTGCTTCCAAGCGATTTTCTTCTTGTTCAGCTACTATTTTGTCTGCCTTTTCTTGTTCTTATTTCCTCTTTGCTTCTGCAGCTTCTTCTTCCCTCTTTCTTATTTCTTATTTCTGCCTAGATTCCTCCTCGTCTTGCAACTTCTTGGCCTTTTCTGTTGCCAGAGATTTTGCTTTAGCTTTCTTTCGTGTTGCATCTGCCAAGTCTTATTTTGTCTTGCTGGATCTTGCTTTTGTCTTCTTTCCGAACCTCTTGTTCAAATCCGCAATGTTCTTTGCTCTTCGGGATAATTCTTCATCTTTTAAGAAATTATCAGTGTAGTCAAAATTGATTTTACAAGACAAGCAATGCTTAGCAACCTTTTGCTGGCTATCATTTCTAAAAAATATTTTCTCTCCAAAATGGTAAGCTTCTAATTCCTTCACAAATCCTTTAGCTCCTTTGAATTTGGTAAAATTATAAGCTCCAACCACAAACGGGAGTGGTGGATAGGAAGCTTTCCTATGCTCATTCAAAAAATTTCCTATACCGTTTATAAACGCCTGCCTCACTTCCTCCTTCAAAATGATGTAGTCTGTAACATATCTGAGAATCAAAGAGGGGCTCTTTGTACCTCCATACATTTAGAGATAGGTGCCTTCCAGAGTGAAATAGTAATCTCCATACTCGCTGATGACTTCTAATGCTGCATCTGACATACAATTCGTCTCTTCATTGAAAATCAATCGATAAAGAGGCATTAGAAATTCTTTGCATATTAACTTGTAAAAGCTAACATGTTTGTGTGCCCACATGATCTGGTAAGCCGCATAGATTGGAGTTTCCTCTGGGATCCAATAACATCCTAGCTTAGGTAAAGGATTTCTTATGAGGATGCAATCAACCAAGTATACCGACAAGTAGAATTCAACTTTCTTTTGTTTTATCCCTTCTTGTTCATTTAATATGGCTTGGGCCATGTTTTCTAACATGATGTCTGCCCAGTTGAAAATAGTACCATATGTTGTGACATGGTATAACAATGGAACCCAGCTTAGTTTGAAGACGTTTGCATTCACTTGCCCGTATATTCTACACAGAAGCATTGCGGCAAACTTGAATAGAGTCCTCAGATTCTTGGTTTCATGTTCTCTGCTAGACCTCTGTCGCAATTGTTTTCCTGGGAGCAAAATTTTCTTTGCATATTCCAAGTGATCTATCTTCAAACTATTAACCCAATCATCTATTTTGGGAGCTGGTAATTTACATGATTTGCTTATATGTGCCGGTTGAAATGAAGTAAATCCATTTCCATTAGCTCTCGAAATGATCCTAAATTTTGCATCTACATGTGGCAGGATCCAACCGATTACTTCAGAACATGGGAATAACTCTGGTCTCATGTAGCAGCCTTGTGGAGACTAGACTTCTTAATATTCTGGGATATCACATTCTCTTGTATAGTTGCATCCGATACATTATGATATCTTATATGGTGATAGAGTTCACCCCATTTATATTCGGGGACTATTCCTGTGGAAGTCTTTGTGTCCTTGAACTGAGTTTCCATGGTGGGTTCTAGTACCATTTCAATATCTGAATCTGATTCCACCACCTTGACATTGTGCTTAGATATTATTCTAGACATATATGAGTCCTGTAACATAAAAGTAAAATCAAATAGTGACATTGGCTCCATTTATAATATAACCAGATATATTAAGAGAATGATAACATGAGGTCTTCAAACCAAAATACTGAGTACAGTGTTTATTCATATGAAATTTTCATTTTTTTACTTAGATTTATCAAATGACACTACATATTAGCTTAAATGTCTATACCATGAACCTGTTCATAAAAATTGTTTTCAATGCAAACTACTTTTGAATCAAATGTACATTTGAACAATCTTCTATTATGAAAACATTTTGAAAACAAGACTCAGATTCATCATTTCTTATTAAGCAAATAACCATATTGAAGACTTGGAAGAGAATCGTTGGAGCGATTGCCTCCTTTGGTGATAGTTTTAAGGTTAGGCGCCACACTTTAATCGTTCCTACTACACAGTTCTATCAAGCTTATGGCTTCAATCTAGTTCTAGCATCAAAACTATAACAGTTGTGTTGCTCAAGATTCGAATACGGTATCGTTGCTCGACATTTTGCTGAGAAGATTCTTAAGTCAAGTTTCCTATGCATTTCCAAAACCAAGATGTACCAATTGAACATTCGGGGTCCCAATAAGAGAAAAAGAAGAAAAACAAGATATGCTATGGTTTATAGTCGAACTAAGTTGAAACTTCGTATAAAACTCGAAATAAACTACGCTTCTGCACTTTGATTAACAAAGTGCACACCCTCGAGTTCTATGATTAATATAGCGTCTATGGTTTCAAAATGGCCTTGGACACCGTTCCACTACTATCAAATTTATTAAGGTTTGAAACTGTTTCACGAACTGTCTCTAAACTCAAATCCCTAGCGCCCTCAATGTGTGAAGAGACATTGTGAAATGAGGCTGAAGAATTCCTTGTTTTGTGTTTTTTGGAAGCATAAAGGCTAGGGTAAAAAATATTTTCTACCTAATCTTTAATTCCCAACCCAAATCATTCAAGTGACAAAGATACCAGATAAAAACAAGACAACCTACCTGGAAATATGGGGAATGTGCTTCCGAGTTGGTGGTTGAGTTGGCATATTTCTTCTTCCAGGTGGCATGAGCAAGCGAACATCGTTCAGGAGTCTAATGGTGAAACGAAACAATTTCCCTTCTCTTAAATATAACCTTAAACCCTAAATTCTTAATAAAAAATTAGTATTTATCGATGGACCTTTTCACATGGTTAAGTATTTAGATAGAACAATCACTTTAGATAGATGATCGGCAATCCAAAATCTTCGTGAAGCCCTCTTGATGCGTCTCGGGTCCAAAGTTTGTTCTGCGCGGAAACACTTGGTGGTCAAAATAATATTGACTCCGATAACAAAACTATAACCCCTCCGACGTAAAAGAAAATCAGGAAAAAGCTTTTACTAAGCCACCATTTTCGGGGCTAAACGAGATATTGCGCTGACATGTGTCGGGCCAAACTTGCTTTGAATGCATCCGTTTCGGGGTGAAAACGAAAAGGACCCCGAGATATAGCCGCAAACAGTTCAATTTTTTAAGTGTTGAGGTGTTCCGGGACAAGATCGAATTCCATTCCGATCAATTCAGTGGAAAATCCAAGTCAGACTCAATCAGATTGGTGTAAAAATTAGACACGACTTGACCTTTTCAGAGGGAAACTAGATTCGGCTTCGATCACATCGACACAAAAATGATTTCTGTTCTGACTGTTTCAGCACACTTTTGAGTTTTTATCCGACTATTTCGACGCAATTTTGGGTTTTGATCCGACTGTTTTGGCGCACTTTTGTTAAGTCATCGAAACAGTCAAAATCACAAAAAATTTCTAAGTGTAAAATTGCCTATGGGGAATCAAAATTTTAAAGAAAAATTTGGTGATATAGACAATTAAAAGCTAATATAAGGCCAAAAATTTGAGCTCAAAATATAAGGAGGGGCTCTCAAATGCAAAATTTGGGGAAGACGTTGCAGCTGCAACAATTGGGGACTAGTTGGGGAACTTAGATCTCTGAAAATAAGCAAAGAACACAATTTTGGACTAGATCCTTTAGTTTGGGTAAGAATTTATCTCTACTTATCAATGACTTCTAATTCTAAGAGTCATAGTTTATTTTATCCGCCTTGTAATTCAAACAATTCTAATTCAAATTGCAATAAATATCACACGAACCATATTTTATTGTTAGTATTCGGAGCAGGGTAGCTTAGTTAGAATTTCATAGCCACTCTCCTGAGGGAAAAGTATGAGGTTAATTTACCTACCCTGTATTTCGGAAGCAACTAGGTAAGATACCACAGGTTGGTAACAAAATCATGCAGATGTAATCGTTTGTTCCTCATTCCTATAGCATATGCATTTCTTTGATGATTGAGTCATTCTAATATGCAGTTCCCTTTGTCTTCAGAGGTATATCCTAGGTTATTCCATCCATAATGTCCTTTTGTGTGGGTGATGAGTATTTTGTTTCGATTATCATACCCACAGACGAAGAAGAACCTTCTTTGAGTATATGTAAAAGTGTCCTCCTGATTTGCTTTGCACGTTCATGTCTTCATTTAATGCTTCAGATATCCAGTTTTGACTTTGATGGATATTCATATTAGGAACTGCTGACTTTGTTTATGCCTTTTGGCTTTGATATTTTTGGTATAGGATCATTTTAATTGCTATACATCTACAAGACTTGCTTCCCTTCCATGGGTCGGCCATTATATACTACTTGAGACAGGGGTATTTATGTGTTTTAGTGAGAGGAGTCCCAAGAAAGTAACCTAGAAATCTTTATCCCAGCGATTTACACAAGATTTAACACATTTTAGTTTAGAATGAACCATGTGATAAATTTTCCAAGAAATAGAATGACAAGATAGAGAAGATAGGTTAAAATCCTTGAAATAATAATGCTTAAAATTGCATCCATGACTCTTCACAAAAAGAAGAAACTCTTAGATCTCAAAACAATTCTTACAGATTCTAAATTATGAATCTTCACCTAAGAGATATTCCATGCATAATATCAAATCATAGCTTCCCAATCATCACTTTGACTATTGAGCCGGCTTTATTCAAAATCAAAGAAAAAAACAAACAAACAAAAGTATTTGACACTAAAGATCTAACAACTAGGCTGAAATAAAAAATTTAAAAAACAATAGAAAGGAAAATTTATTTATGTACAAAAGTTTCCCTAAACTAAGAAAAATACTGCTTGAGAGCTTGGCTATTTATGGGAAGAGTTTCCACTTCCCCTTGCAGATTTTGTAATTTATAAGTTTTGGGGCCAATTTTCTCGGTGATGGTATAAGGGCCAAGCCATAAATGTTGAAACTTGGTGTGCTTGCCCTTATCTTCACGAGGTTTATTCGATTTCAGAACTAAGTATCCTACCTCGAAATCTTTTTTGCCTCCTTTCGACTATCAAACCATCTTTTAACATTACATTGATGAAGGTTAAATTTTTTTCTAGTTTTTTCTCTTTCTTCTTCAAGTTTCAGTAGGGTATTAATTCTTGATTGCATGAGCTTATTGTTGGATCCTCTGGATGCTTGGGATAACTAGAGTGAAGCTAGATGAACGTTTGGCGGAAGTATAGCCTCTATTTTCGTAAACCAATGTGTAAGGGGAAAGCCCTAGATCATTCTTTGGAGTGACCCTATCCGCCCATAAAGCATTAGGAAGCACTACATGCCAATTTCTCTAGTTTTCAATAACTATTTTCTTTAAAATTCTAATCAATTTTTTATTTGTAGACTCTGCTAATCCATTCCCTTGTGGATAATAATTCGAAGAGTAATGCAACTTAATTCCCTTTTCAACAACGAATTCACTTAACTTCAATGAAGATAAATAGGAATCATTTTCAAAAACTAAAGAAATAGGAACCCCAAACCTGGTTATGATGTTTTCTTGCAGAAATTTAATAACAACATCCTCGTTGACTTTGCGCAAGGGGATAGCTTCAGTCCATCAAGTGAAATATTCTATTCCTGTAAGGATGTAACTATGTTGCATCGAAGAGTTTGGGTTGATTTCTCCAATGATGTCTAAGCCCCATTGTTCAAATGGTTCGGAAATGATTACTGGTTTCAATGGTGCTGCTGGCTTTGATAATATTCCGACACTCTTTTGGCACACAACACATTTTCGGGCATATGCATGTGCATATTTGAAAATAGTAGGACAATAGTATCCCGCTCTTAAAATTTTATGAGCAGTAGTGTCTCCAGAGTAATGACCTCCAGCAGGACCATCATGCAACTCTTTTACCACTTTTTCTGCATCTTCATTTTCCAAGCATCTAAGAAACACACCATCATAGTTTTTTCGAAAGAGTACTCCATTGATTATCTGATATGCAGTTGATTTCAAATAGAGAGCTCTCCTTTGCTTGGAATTCCAATGTTTTGGAGTGTATCCATGTTGTAGATAATGCACTAGATCTCGGTACCATGAATCAAGAGTAGTGTGAATGGAACAAACCTCTAGTAAGGTTATTTCAGACTCATTATCCCATCCATTGGATTTTTCGGTCAAAGTTTCAGTAAGTAGCTTGCATAATCCTTGACATTTGACAACATTAGTAGGTTTGAATTCTAGATCATATTCTTGTAATGCAGTTACCCAATTCCTGCATCTTTCTCCCAATTCTTTCTACATGAATATCGATCGGATAGCCGGATGAGGAACTACAACTTTAGTTCTATTTCTGAGAATATAGGGTCTAAACTGCTTTACAGCTTTAAACACAGCATGAAATTGTTTATCTACATTCAAATATTTAAGTTTAGCCCCTTGTAACCTAGTGTTCATAAAATATATTGGATATTCATCCCCTTTCTCTCGCTTTTGAGTGAGCACTACTGCAAGGGAATGATCAGACGCAAATGTATAAATAATAAAATCCTTTTCAAAAGTTGGACTGCTTAATGATGGTGCATGAGCAATGGCGGTCTTAATGTTTTTAAAAGTGTTCTTTTCTATCTCAGTCCATTTGAATTGTACGTCCCGTTTCACCATTAGTTTCAAAGGTTTTACAATTTGTGCAAAGTCTGGTACAACCCTTCGAACAAAATTATTTTTTCCCGTAAACGATTGCATTTCCTTTTTATTATGGGGCATGGGAATCTGGAGTATAACTTGTATTCTTTCTGGGTAAATCGAGATTCCCTTCTTTGAGATGACGTGTCCCAACAATTTCCCTTCTAAAACTACGAATACGCTTTTCTTTGGATTAAGAGATATATCATACTTTCTGCATCGTTCAAAAATTTGTTTCAAATGAAAAGCATGGTCCTCCCTCTTCTTAGAGAAAACTATAACATCATTAAAATAAACAACAACACTGTGGCCAATTAATCCTCTAAATGCAATATCCATGGCCCTTTGGAATGTGGCTCCAACATTCATGAGGCGAAATGGAATTCTTCTATAAGCAAATGTTCCCCATTTTGTACGGAATGTTTTCTTAAGACAATCCTTTTGGCCACTAATTATTGGTTATAGCCTGAAAATCCATCTAGCAAGGAGAACATTTATGATCCCGATACAAGTTGCAAAATTTGTTCCATAGGCGAGACAAGATAATTATCTTTGTTTGATGCTCTATTTAAATTACGAAAATCTACACAGAATATTATTTCACCAGAATTTTTTCGTACAGGAACAAGGTTTTCCACCCATTCAGAATGCCTAACTTTGAAAATAATCTTACTATCTAGCAACTTCTTCAATTCCTTTTGAATAAGTGGCTCTAAAGTAGGGTGTACTTTTCGATTTTTCTGTTGAAAAGGCTTAGCACCTTGATTGATCGGAATCACATGTTGTATGATGCTTGTGTCATAGGTCTTTAAATCATCATAAGACCAAGTAGAGACATCTTTATATTGTTGGAACAGTTTGACGAACTTATGCATTTCGCTAGGTGAACAACATTTTCCCAAATTGACATACTTCGGTTCTTGTTCTGTCCCTAGATTCACCAACTCATATTGCATGGAAGAATTGTTTGCCTTGGCGTTAGCTGGATTTCAAAACTTATGTTGCGGATCGAGTAGTTTCTCAAAGGTGCGTACTCCTTTTGGCATAAAATTTCTATTGCTTTGATTTTCATTCCCATCTTCCAGATTTGACTGATGCTGAGCTTCATCAATAACCGATACTTTGAATGCGTCTTCATCAGTCAAGAAGTCAATAATTTTTTCATCATCATCGAACACTCTCCAATTGGTAACATTTTATGGGACAGATGGTATGAAAAGAAATTCAGTAGAACATTTGGTACTAAACGTGAAGCAGAAGTAGCTAATAAATCAACAACATTATTTTGTAATCTAGGAATAGAATTTATATTAAAAGCATCAAAATTAGGGATCAAATTACATACCTCATCCTGATACCCTTTCAAGTGTGGAGATAAGCAATAGACATTATTTCTTACTTGTCCGACAATTATCTTAGAATCACCAAAAACTTTTAAATTTTTAACATTTAAGTCAATTGCCTTTTTGAGTCCCTGAATCAAGGCCTCATATTCAATAGTGTTATTGGTGCATTTGAATTCTAATCTACAGTAGAGAAATAATATTTTCCCTTGAGGATCTACAAGAACACAACTGAATCCTGCTCCCTCCCGTTTCTTGGAGCCATCGAAATATAAATTCCAAAATTTAACTTCTACTCTATCTAAATTAGTATTAACATATGAGTCAGTTACTAACTCTACTATATTACAGTCATTCTCATCAATCCATGAAAATTGAAGGAGATCGGACCATGTGCCTGAATTATGACCAGTAGTTTCAGCTTGGTAACATCTGGGTTCCATTTCGAAGAAATAATTTCCCAACACAGAGTATGAAAAGTTCATTGGTTCATTCTTTCCTTCTAACTCGGTTACATTGAATTTCAGGTGTGGTTCTCTCAGTACCTTAATTTGGTTATGCTTGTTCTGATAAGGTAACCACAAATGAGACCAGTCAGTTGTGAAATAATCACTTAATTTACTCGACCAATCTCTACTTAATATCAACCCATAAGCCTTTGGAATATCAACCACGACTATGCCAATGAATTGACAGACTCTTGAATCAGCAGCCAGTCTGATTAAAACATTCTTCATCTCTCCTATTACCTTGATTTCCGATATATCAAGTTGAATTATCCTAGAGGGAGATGCAATTGGCTGTCCATTAATCTTTTTGCAAATAGATAGTGGCATGATGTTAGATGAAGCTCCTAAATCCACCAAGCAATTATGTACATTATAGTTAAAAATATCAAACTGAGCAGAAAAGGTGGGGTTTGATATTTTGACTTACCACCGATACTGGCTTCGTTGATATCTGAATCTATTTCAATACTGACTTGCTGCTTATCCTTACTGGCAAATTTACTTGTTGTTGTGTTTAAATCAAAAGATTCCAACAATCTCTTTCATTGATGTGGCAAATTGCACATTTCAAATAAAGATACATTCAATTTTGTCTTCTTAATATCTTCAACAATATCATACCCCATGTTATAATGTCCTTCAATATTTCCACCTATATTAGGTCTGTTTGATGAAAGGGTAGTTTCTTTATATATCGAAGAAGATGTTCCTTTTATGCCTTACGAAGGATTGTTAGGTCTTTTCTCTGTCACTTTTGGTGTTGGTTGAGTTACATCATTAGTTTTACTTTGATTTTTGATAGCACCATTACTTGTTTTTCCTTTTGGGAGTGATATGCTTTGATAATCAGTTGGTCCTTTTCTCCTAGTAGCATAATCAATAGATGAAACTTGGATTTCTTCTATCTCTTCTTCATCATCCAAATCGAGATTCGGTGCCCAATCCCATAAAACGAGTGTAGTTTCTTCATTATCATCTCATGTTTCATTTGATTGAACTTTATCATTATCTTCTTGATCTAGGAGTTGTTTATCCAACAATTGATTCATTACCAAAGTCATGGAGTTTATCCATTGTGCACAAGTATTCTCAGAATGATGTTCTTGATGGAATCTACAAAAATGATCCATACCAACTTCATTCAAGTTAAGAATAGATGTTTCATTTATTGGAGGTTTTGGACCTTCTTCTCTTTTCCTGTAAAAAGGTTTAAAGGGTTTTCTTTTTGACGAGCTAATTCCCTTTTGTTTCTCCAAGTCCACTACCTTATTGGATAATTTCTGAACCATTTTTACTACACTTTCTAAATCGTTTGTCGATTCTTCAGTAGGTTTAGTCAATAAAAATGGTTTCTTGGAGGTCATAGGCTTGTACTTTGTTTCCACAACATGTTTCACAATGTTATTCATGTCCATTTCTACCTTTTTAGATTCTTCAAAATTCCCTGTTAAAGTATTTTTGCATGAACGTTTAACAAACATAGCTAGAGAGGGATGTAATGCAGTGGTATAATATTCAAATAAGGATTCTTCAACAGGTTTTTCAACATCACTAAACTTGTTCAAAATAGTAGTAAATCTTTTATTAAAATCCTGCACTTTTTTCTTTTATCCATCTTCAAAGATAGTAATTCCTTCATAAGTGAAGCTAAAGTTCATTGTTCACCAAATTTACTCGAGAAGACTTTTTCAAAATTGTTCCAATCAACTATAGAACCAATTTGTAAACTAAAAAACTAAGATGAATCTTTAGGTTCGAACTTATAAGGGAATAGACTGTGAAATTCTAAATCACAACATATCTAAGAGCTGAGTATACCTCACAAAGAAAGAATGAGCATAAAAGATGAATTAGAGTGAAAAATGCAGTAAAAATGAGTAGACAATTAATCATGCATTAGAAATCATATAGGAACATAATAATGTCACATGATCCAATAATCAATATAGTAGACAATGATGTCACAATGGAAATAATTTAAATCACATAGGAGAATTCGAGTCTCAGTTGGTCTAGCATAGGAATTGTCACCACTGGAGTGCTTCGGAAGACCCAAACTCAACTAAACTGATCCTAAACTCAGTTAACTGAAGACACAAACAGTTAACTGATCAAGGAAGGCGCATCAGTGAGTTTGTCATGCAAATCACTCAGAAAAGGGCACATGAGGCCACAATCAGTGGCATTCGGAGATCAAACCCTCTACAAGAGTCAACTAACTCAGGTGGACTAAACTGGAACACCGAGATGGCTCCTAAAAAATAGGGAAATGACTTAAGTGGTCCCAAAATGATACATGCATGCCTTAGAAGGTGGTAGATGGATCCTGGATGACATATGCACACCATTAGGGGGAAATGACATCATCAACTACTAAGAAAATGAAATAATGCTAGGTAGGACAAGGATGGAGTATTATAAAACCCCCCTTTAATCCATACTTTCACATCCTGGGCCCTGGTTACTAAGACCAAAGGTCACCCATACAATCAAATAAATGATAAAAAAATAAAAGAATTATCCATGACCCAAGGAAATAGGGAAAACCTCATGGGAACCCCCCCTCAAAATAGGACAACAAGAAGCTCAAACAACTTTCACACCAAGTAGAGATCCGAGATAGACAAATCTCTTTTGAGTGAAAAAATTAGTGAATATGTCTGCAATCATCTCCTCTGTAGGACAATAATGCAGTGAGATGGTCATGTTGTGCACTAGCTCCTTGATGTAGTGCATGTGTACCTCAATATGTTTGGTCCTCTGCTTCTATACTGAGTCACTAGGGATCCCGATGGCACTTTTATTATCACAAAATAGGTCAGTTGAAGAAGAAGTGAGAATTCCAAACTCAGTCAAGATCCCATGAAACCAAACTACCTGGATGGATGCATTCACAGCCCCTCTGTACTCTGCCTCTACTAAAGAAAGTGCAAGTGTTGTTTTCTTTTTGCTTGACCAGCAGATTGGTCCTGATCCAGTCATGAATACGTACCTTGAAGTGGAATTCCTATCAGTACTGTCTCCATCCCAGTCCGAGTCAGTAAAACCAACCAGATCTAGTGGGGCACCAACATAATAATGGATACAAAACTCTCTCGTACCTTACACATAGTGCAAGATCCTCTTAGTTGCTTTCCAATGCAGCTCATGTGGGTCCGACATGTACCTAGCCACAACACCAACATCATATGATAGATCTAGTCTTGAATGTGTCAGATACAACAAGTTACCAATCAACTATCTGTAAAGAGTACTATCAACCAAGGGTGTGGAGCCACCTTCTTCCAATCTAATGCTAGATAGAAAAGGAAAGGATGTGGCTTTGCAATCATCCATATGAAACTTTGTCAGTAAATCAGATGCATATCTTAACTGTGAAATCATGATCCCTGAATCATTTTGAGTTACTTCAAGATCAATGAATTGTCAACAGTCTCAGATCTGTCATAGCGAATGCTTTGTTTAAGGAAGACTTGATGTGCTTCAACCTAGTAGCAGATCCACCAGTGATGAGCAAGTCATCCACATACAAAACAATCAATAGTAGACATCCTCCCTTCTGTTGCATGTACACATTGAAATCATATTTGCATCTTTCAAACTTTTGTGATAGTAAGAAGGAATCCATCTTGGCATACCATGCACTTGGGGCTTGCGTTTTCCCATACAATGATCTCCTCATTCGGCATACCAAGGAAGGATCATCAGTGTATCCCTCAGGATGTTTCATGTAGATCTCTTCTTCCAAGTCACCATGCAAGAAGGCACTCTTTACATCCATGTGATGTACCTCCCATGCATACGAAGCTGTAATGGCCAACACAACCCTCATTGAATCCATTCTTGCTACAGGAGCGAATGTCTCATTGTAGTCCAAACCTTGGACTTGTGAGTACCCCTTTGAAACCAACCGTGCCTTGTACTTGGTTATATATCCATCAGATGCAAGCTTAGTTTTGTAGATCCATTTTCACCGAACTAGTTTCCTCCCTGGTGGTAGAGGGGCAAGATCCCATGTTCCACTGTTTTGCAGTGACTCATGTTCTTCATCCATTGCTGATTTCCATCTCATATCATGGAAAGCCTCTCTCTAAGACTGTGGATCATACCCCACCATCATGAAGCACCTGTTAGGGAGAAGTGGATATGTATGGAAAATTGCAATGTTTACATCTTGGTATTGAGATCTTGTTCTTCTGTAGTCAGACGGATCTCCCGCAATGACCCCAGCTGCCTCAATAAGATTTTGAGCCCATTTAGGCTTTGTGTTAGGAGTAGGTGTTGGATCTAGATCTGGATATGCTATATCTTCATGCTCAATATCTACATCTGAATCATATTGATCTTCTTCTTCGGAATCTGAATGTGGATCACCTGTAGAAACATCATTAGGAACGAATGGGGGAGGTAGATCGGTTATACCTTCTTCATTAGCTGGTTGTAGATCATGCAATGGATCATCATTAAATTGCACACTTCTTTCAATGAAGCATATCTTGGTTGCAATCTCCATCAACTTGTAAGCCTTTGCATCTTCTGCATTTCCAAGAAGGATGCATTCACTACTTTGAGGTTTAATTTCTTTCCTCTTGTTAGTGGGGATTCTGGCCCATGCCTTGGATCCAAAAACCATCAGATGAGAGACATTTGGTTTGTGTCCCTTCAATGCTTCGAATGGAGTGACCCCATCAATAGATTTGTGGGGTACCCTGTTCTAAATGTATGTGGCACAATTTACTGCTTCTGCCCAGATATTTGATGGGAGATCTCTTGCTTCAAGCAAGCAAGCAACCGTCTCTTTCAATGACCTATTCTTCCTCTCTGCTACACCATTTTGTTGTGGTGTGTATGGAATAGAATGTTGCATCTAAATGCCTTCGGAAGCACATAGCTGTTGCAGCTCCTTCTTGATGTACTCTCCTCCATTATCTAATCTAAGTGCCTTGATCTTCCTTCCAATGGTGTTCTCAACTAAGGCTTTGGAAATTTTGACACTTTCAAACACCTCAGATTTCTATTTGAGAAAGTAGATTCAGCAGAACCTAGAGTAGTCATGAATGAAGGTCAGAAGGTATCTGGATCCATTCATTGAAGCAGTGGGCATCGGTCTAAAACATCACTATGAATCAAATCTAGGATGGAGGAAGCTCTCTTTGCCTTCCCAACCTCATACTTTCGCTCTGGGTGCTTCCCTACCAAGCAACCTTTGCATATTCCTTGAGAGAATTTTATGTTCGGTAGACCTTCAACCATCTCTTCCTTGTGCAACTGTTGTAGGTATTTGAAGTTTAGGTGTCCGAATATTTCATGCCAGAGTCTACTTGTCTCATTTGCATGAGTCAAGAGAGCACTTTGATGGGAGTATGGAAAGAATTAGGAGAACTCATATATCTTGGAGGCATGATTTGCAACTCATTTGGCTATCATATTCCCAGATGAGATCTCAGCAACCTCAACTGTATCAGGTCCAAATACTACTTTCTTTGGTGGACCTCTGTGTGTCATCTGGTACAGACAACAGATTAGCTACTAGAGAGGGCACATACAATACATATTTGAAACTTCCATGCTCAAGTTGTATAGTACCCTTCCCTTCAACAAATATTTGAGAGTCATCTCCCATGTGTATGCTTGGTCCATCGGTGAGATCTAATGAAGAAAATGGCTCTCTGGAGGAAACCATGTGGCTGGAGGCTCTAAAATCAATATGAAAAGCTTGGGATTGTGAGAACCCAGCCTTCAATGCATGACATATCTCATGATCTTTTGACTTGCCACCTGGATCGGTCTTCTTAGAGCCTTTAGGGAGGGAAATGTTATGCTGCTCAAGGATTTTTTCCATTAGATCTATGGTCTTCTTCACACAAGAACTCTCAGGATGATTACCCTTCTTGCAATATGTACACTTGGATTTCTAAAACTTCTTTAGTTTGTCCTTCTCGGAGTTGGAGGCTCCTTCTGATGGACTTGAATTGGCATTTTGCTTGGGTTCAGATTGCCTCTTATCCTTTCCCTTGTGCTTCCCCTTTCCATTCATACTTTTTGCTTCTCCATCCAAAAGAGCTTGATTTTTGGAGGCCTTCAAGGCGCCCATCTAGACCAATTTATCTTGTTCTTGGATGAGATATTTAGTGAAAACATCTAATGATGGCATCTTCCAACCATGAATTGACATTCACCCTAAATGGAAGGTAGAGACAAATATGGAGAACTCAGGACCTAGTTTGCTTAGAATGGATAGCACCAACTGCTCATCCTTATTCTCAATGCCACACTCCTTACATTGCATGACCATAGATTTGAATTTGGAAAATAATTGTTGGATGGTCTCGAAACTGCTCGGTTGAAGAGTAATAAACTCATTTTCCAGAATATGGCCCCTTAGCTCATCTTGTTTTCCTAAGAGGGTATCTAACTTCAACCATATCTCTCTTGGAGTCTTCAATCCATCGAAGTGGAAGAGTAGATCTTTGGAATACACATGAAACTGAATGCTTCATCCAAATCTATTCATATACTCAGCCTTCTCCACAACTACTTGAGTTCGACCTCCTTTCCCATAGTTACCTTGTACAGTGTCTTGTTGCGCAAGACCATCTGCATATAAACCCTCCAATCAAGGTAATCGAAGGGTGTTAGGATCCTAGGAGAGAGAGGAGAGTTCGAATTCTCCATGAGAACTGCTGGAGCGAATATAAGGTGAAACTTCTGCAACTGCTACACTTAAAAAACTTTCAATAACCCGCAAAAAACTCTCATTTTTTGGAGATAGACTAATACTGGGCATTCCTTTAGGACAATAGGCACATTTTTTAAGATCCTTCATACCTGGCTAGACCTCAAAGGATTTCTCCAATGAACTCAATGCAATGGCACCAGGATTTGTCGTGGAAATCTAGAGGCTTCTGGTGCACTACTGAAAGCAGCTACTCAACCTATGCTCAATGTATCTGATACCATGTGAAATTCTAAATCACAACAGATTTAAGAGCTGAGTATACCTCACAGAGAAAGAATGAGCAGAAAAGATGAATTAGAGTGAAAACTACAGTAAAAATGAGCAGATAGTTAATCATGCATGAGAACTCAGATATGAATAGAATAATGTCACATGATCTAATAATAAGTATAGTCAACAATGATGTTACAATGGAGATAATTCGAATCACAAAGGATAATTTGAGTCTTAGTTGGTCTAGCATAAGAATTGTCACCACTTGAGTGCTTCGGAAGACCCAAACTCAACTAAACTGATCTTAAACTCAGTTAACTGAAGACACAATCAATTAACTAACCAAGGAGGGCACATCAATGAGTTTGTCATGCAAATCAGTCAGAAAAGGGTGCATGAGGTCACAATCAGTGGCATTCGGAGCTTAAACCTTCCACAAGAGTCAGCTAACTTAGGTGGACTGAACTAGAACACTGAGTTGGATCCTAAAAAATAGGGAATTGACTTAAGTGGTCCTAAAATGATGCATGCGAGGCGTATAAGGTGGTATATGGATCCTGGATGACATCTGCACACCACTAGGGAGCAAATGAAATCATCGGCTACTAGGAAAATGAAATAATGCTAGGTAGGACAAGGATGGAGTATTAAAATATCCTAACATAGACGATGCACTACATCTTCATGTTCCACATCCAGTAAATTCAATGCCAGATACCAGCCTAGATCCAAATCCTAGGCTCTATCACGTGCCGAGAGGGATCAAATCTCCCGAGGTGCAAACCTCTCCTCGAAAAGCTCCTTGAGTGCAATACCTGAGAATAGGTTTACACCTCGAGAGATTTGATCCCTCTCGACGCTTGATATAGCCTAGGATTTGGGTCTAGGCTGGTTCCAGTCATGGGCAGTGACATAAAACTGAAGTTTTATCAGCATTGTAAGGAACATGTTAAGTTGAAAACACAGATATAATTATGAGGATTATCATAATGTAAGTAATAAGTATTAAGGATTGAGTAAATTGTTAAAGCAAAGGTTTGCACCTTTTTTTAGTGAAGGAAAACAAAGGTTTGCACCTCAAGGGATTTGATCAAATATATTACAATGTGATCAACTTTGATATTTCTTCTTCCTTTTTTCTTGATTCCACTCCTGCTCCCTTTGGCATCTTCTCGTATCGATCACATGTGAAAGAAGGAATACCATCCAGACCTTTTACTCATGATATTGTTGTAAATCGGAGTCCCCATTGTTCTTTGTTTCCAATATTTATTGTTTCCTTCTCCAATGTTAATCCCCATTTTTTTTTGCAATGTTGATGTAGATATATTAAACGTTGCCACACTGGTTGGGGCCAAAAGAAGTAATGGTGACTTATCTGGAAAATAATCAATTTCTAGTGTTTGTCTAATAGCTCCAATCAAGTAAGATTTTCTTGTACCTGTAGTTTCTTGGATAATCATTCGTAGTGGTTCATTGTTCCCACCTCTGTAATGCTCAAGAATAATCTCAAATGATTTTCTTTGTTTCTCTGCTAAGATTTCAATTGAATAATTTTGAGTACGATTATTATGAACAATGATATTCAATTGTCGGTTTTCAGATATGAACTGTAGTGCACGATTGGAAGTTTCCATATCAACAAAATTAGAGTTCCAATTTTACTTGTTATCACATTCCGTGTATCCAAGTATGTCATATTCATTGGTAGTTATATATTGATTCCTATATAACCTTGAAATTATCTCTCATTCATGCTTTTGAGAATCCATTTGTACAAATAACACTTCTTCATGATCTCTTTAGTTCACAGTCGTGTTTTCTAGGTTCTTCTATATGTTCTGATGATTCTTTTTATCTTTCTCTTCTATACATTTATTGTACTTTTCTTTTTTGATAATCAATATTTTCATTATTTGCAATATTATCACGAGGATCCACAATATACTTTAAAATAGAGAAAAAAAAACTTTCATATGTTGAAATCATTGCAAATATTTTTCTATTAAATAGATAAATTCAATGTACAAATGTAAATAACAAAAAACAATGCATTGTTGAAATCAATGCAATTTTTATTTTATATTTTTTATTAAATTGATAAATTGAATACATACATGTAAAAAACAAAACAAAATATGCATTGCTAAAATCAATGCAATGAATCAAATAAATATGCATCTTGTGTTATTTAACAACATTTGTGGGTGGTCTATTGGTAAGCAGTATGGTTAATGGACTTGTGTTAACCTAGAGACCAAGGTTCAAAACAAATTAATATGCATCTTGTGTTTTTAAAGAACATTAAATTGATGAATTCAATGCATACATGTACAAAAGAAAAACAATGCATTGAGGGAGATCTTGTGTTTTTTAAGAACATTTGTTTGTTGTCTATTGGTAAGTAGTGAGATGATTGGACTTAAGGTTCAAATCCCTTCTATTTCTTATGTCGGTTATAGTAATTTTTGTTTACTTCATTTGTTTCTACTTCTTATGTCTATTATAATATATTTTTTACTTCTTTATTTTCTTTCTTATATTTCTAATTTTTATGTCAGTTATTCTTTATCTTTTTTACTTTTTATATTTCTAATATTTGTTTTAAGCATTGATGAAATCAATGCAACCATGTTTTTATATGAATGTTCAAATATTTTTCTATTTTTTCTATTTCTTATGTCGGCTATAGTAATTTTTGTTTACTTATTTTGTTTCTACTTCTTATGTCTACTATAATATATTTTTTACTTCTTTATTTTATTTCTTATATTTGTAGTTTTTTATGTCAATTATAATATTTTTTACTTCTTTATCTTTTATGCATTGTTGAAATCAATGCAACCATTTTTTTTACTTTTATATTTCTAATATTTGTTTTAAGCATTGTTGAAATCAATGCAACCATGTTTCTACTTTTTATGTCAGGTATTCTTTATATTTTTTACTTTTTATATTTCTAATATTTGTTTTATGGATTGTTGAAATCAATGCAACCATGTTTTTTTATTAAGGTTCAAATCCCTTCTATTTTTTTCTATTTCTTATGTTGACCATAGTAATTTTTTTTTAAATCAATGCAACCATGTTTCTACTTCTTATATTTTTAATATTTGTTTTACCCGTTGTTGAAATCAATGCAACCATGTTTCTATTTTTTATGTCAATTATTCTTTATCTTTTTTACTTCTTATATTTCTAATATTTGTTTTTACGCATTGTTGAAATCAATGCAATCATTTTTTTTATGAAGGTTCAAATCTCTTCTATTTTTTTATTTCTTATGTCGGTATAGTAATTTTTGTTTACTTCTTTTGTTTCTACTTTTTATGTCTACTATAATATATTTTTTACTTCTTTATTTTATTTCTTATATTTCTACTTTTTATGTCAGCTATAATATTTTTTACTTCTTTATCTTTTTTTACTTATATTTCTAATATTTGTTTTACACATTGTTGAAATCAATGCAACCATATTTTTTTTATTAAGGTTCAAATCCCTTCTATTTTTTCTATTTCTTATGTGGGCTATAGTATTTATTTTACTTATTTTGTTTCTACTTCTTATACAAAATATTTACAAGATCTCCCTCATATTATTACTTTTTACTTTTTATTAGATGTAACGTTACTCCACAAACGTTACAATATCTCTCTCATATTATTATTTTTTACTTTTTATTAGATGTAACGTTACTCCACAAACGTTACAAGATCTCCCTCATACTGGGCTGTAGAACACCTCTCCACCCAATTTTTTTTTAAATGATCATCTGCAGAAATTCATTTTATGGGGTCAAACTTAGGCAATACCCGCTCAAGATGTTTAGGCAAGTCATGTAAAGGAGTGGGTAAATTCAATGGTCCTCTATCTCTCCATGCCGATGGTTGGTTAACATTATGAGCCATATTTCCAATACAAGGAGGATAATGTGGAGGAGAGTGTGGGGGTGATTGTACGTGAGGAGAAGAAATAGTCTCTAGAGAAGATGGTCTTAATTGATTGATAGGATATGGTTTTTCATGTAAAGATAAATCCACCAATTATTCCAATGATTCAATAAGAACAAAGTCCTTATTTTCTATAGCTTTTCTTCTAGAAGCACTTCTTCTGGGTAATAAAGGAACTATGGGTAATATTCCAAGCTTCATGACATAAGACCTGGTTTATCTCCTGAAACTATCTACTTCTTGATGGGGAACATCATATAAATGCTCAATGTGCTCAGTTTCAGAGTTGATATTTTCTTCATAGTTAGTTTCTTATTCAATTTCGGGAATGGAATTTTCTGGTTGAGATGTTTCAAATGGAGACCTAAAGAAATTTTCTCGAGAGATAGGACTTCCTCTACAAGACATACACTTGTGGCCCTCCTTCTAGAGCCAAATTTGTTAACGCCTAGAAAAATCCTTGCGTCGACAGTAGGGATTCTCCCCAATGAAAAGTCCCAAATGGACTATTCACTGTTTCAAATGGAGAATCCGTCCGGTTAACGGTCCGACCATTGTATGATATGATTTTAGTTGAGTTTAGCGGTTACGACCCAATCCACCGTTTAAATTTATTATTAATAAATGCAAATGCAAATGTCCTAATTCTAATTGTGCACGATCCTATCTAAACTAAGTTTGACTGACAAACAAAGGCCTCACGAAGTGGCGTGCAGGTTATTGCCTCTCGTGTTACCACCTATGCCTTACCAATCAACTAAAACTAAGCTACCAAAATACATAACTTTAACCTATCCAATCTAGCCTATCCTTGCAAAGAACAACATTAAAATTTGAGTAATGATTGGAATTGTTTATTACAACCTCAACAATTAGCTATTGAAAGAAATGTATTCACAATCACAACATAACATTCACACAAAGATAACTTTGGTATATAATTAATACTCATTACTCATTATCACACATAAAATTGCATTTGATAATCATGAACAATAAAATAATTCACATACCATTAGAATAATCCAGTAGAACAGGAAAAATATTACAACATATAGATGAACAAAATGAAGTAGTAATTTTGCACATTCATTCATGTAATCCCATGCAAACGTCTATGCAAGCCTTCACCCAACAAAATAGTTCCTTCTCATTAGCATACAAATAATTCTCTTACAAAATGGTACTAGTTCATTATTGCACCAGCCGAAATCCCCTCTCTATTCTATTCCCTCCTATCTTTCTTTACAAAATTTGTCTTGATGCGACTTATCACTTCATATTCCATCCCACACCCTTGGTTTCTCACAATTTTTTCTTTTGTGGTTGCACTAAAAAATAACTAAAATAAAAATAGAATTACAATAATCACATTCAGTTGTTGGGGCTCTAATAATTTCAAAGTTATTTCATGTGTAGATAATTCTTTGACTATATCAATCAACCCTTTTGCTGCATTATTATGACCTTCTCCTAAAAAATAGGCATTCATAGTATCTTGCCCAATACGTTGCTGAAGATCTTATGTAGTGAGTGAGTCCAACCTTTTTATGTAAGTAATATCTTCATCCAGCCTATTCCTTAATTCTGCTATACGTTGTTCTTTTGGTGTCATCTCGTTAATAGTTTTAGGAGGTGGAAGATTACATCTCTTAAATGCTTTGTAGATGGTCTGATAAATATATTCACACTTTGTTATTGACTTTTGTACTTCATTTTGTATTTTTTTTCTACCTTTCGAGAACTCTCAAAGAGTGCTATGTCCAATTTCAACTCAGTAATGGTTCCTCTTTGGTAAATGTGCAGGGATCTCCTTGGCTCTTCCCTTCCAGGTAATTAGATTCTTCATTTTATCATAGGTACCTACTAATTTATGTTTTATAGTTGAAGCCTTTGTAGAGATCTGCTTCAATCTAGCGACCATTTCTTTTAACTCATAAGTTTGCTCAGTAAGCAACCCCTGAGAGTGAAACAATTGTTCTTGCAATTCGCAAGCATGCTCATGAAATGGTGTCAGGTCTTATTTTTGTGCTTGATCAGATTTAAGTTGTTCGACCAAGGATTCCTTTTCTCTAGTTAACTCAGATATTTGAGCTTGCAAAGTTTCCTTTTCAATTGTTAGTGACTCCACTTGCTGGTCTAGTTGAGTTTTCGTGCCTTCTAAATCGCTTATCTAAGTCTGGAAATCGGCCTTTTCACCTTCCATGATGACTAGTTGTACATTCAATGAATCTTTTTCATCCTCAAGACTTTGAATGTCTTGTAAGGCCTTTTCCTTTTCTGACTCCAAGGTGTCCCACTGTCTTCTCATCTCTATTCCTTCACCGTGAGCTTGTACCTGGTTGTCCTTTAGCTCGATCATCTTGGACTTGATCCTTTCTATATCTTCAATCAACTTGTCTATGTTATCTACATTTGCTTGCTCCGCAACAACATTTATCGATGCCGTGAACCTTGGGTCTTTATTGGTGCCTTCCATGACCTCACTTTCATGTATGGTTACGATGTCCAGCTACGTGGAAATATTCAATCTTTTTTTTGTTCGTCTGAGAATGGTTTTCCTTTTGGGATAAAAAACTATAGTATCAAATTTAGCCATCAAATGTTGCTTTGACAGTGTGAAGGGCGTGAGTCCAAGATCAACTAATGGCACATGACCTCCTGTGAGAGGAATTTCAGTATCAATATTAGTGGGATTATCTATCTCCATATCTTGCTGCCCACTCTCCTCCTGCAATTGCTTTTCTTCCACGGCTTTCTTGACTTTTTCTTCTTCTTCCATTTTCTTCTATAATGCTTCTGCTTCCAAGCGGTTTTCTTCTTGTTCAACTACTATTTTTTCTACCTTTTCTTGTTCTTCTCTCCTCTTTGCTTTTGCAGCTTCTTCTTCCCTCTTTCTTATTTCTTCTTTCTGCCTAGCTAGCTCCTCCTCTTGCAACTTCTTGGCCTTTTATGATGCCAGAGCTTCTGCTTTAGCTTTATTTCGTGCTTCATATTCCAAGTATTCTTTTGTCTTGCTGGAGCTTGCTTCAGTCTTCTTGCCGAACCTCTTGCTCAAATCCGCAATGTTCTTTGCTCTTCGGTATACTTCTTTGTCTTTTAAGAAATTATCAGTGTATTCAAAATTGATTTTGCAAGACAAGCAATGCTTAGCAACCTTTTGTTGGCTATCATTTCTAACAAATATTTTCTCTCTGAAATGGTAAGCTTCTAATTCCTTCACAAATCCTTCAGCTCCTTTGACATTGGTAAATTTATAAGCTCCAACCAAAAACATGAGTGGATGATAGGAAGCTTTCTTACACTCATTCAAAAAATTTCCTATACCGTTTATAAACACCTGCCTCACTACCTCCTTCAAAATGATGTAGTCTCTAACATACATGGGAATCAAAGAGGGGCTCTTTGTGTCTCCATGCATTCAGAGATATGTGCCTTCTAGAGTGAAATAGTAATCTCCATACTCGCTGATGACCTCTAATGCTGCATCTGACATACAATTAGGCTCTTCATTGCAAATCAATTGATAAAGAGGCATTATAAATTCTTCGCATATTAACTTGTAAAAGATGGCATATTTGTGTGCCCACATGATCTAGTAAGCCACATAGATTGGATTTTCATCCGGGACCCAATAGAATTCTAGCTTAGGGAAAGGATTTTTGATGAGGATGCAATCAACCAAGTATGACGACATGTAGAATTCAGCTTTCTTTTGTTTTATCCCTTCCCTTGCATTTAATATGGCTTGGGCCATATTTTCTGAGATGATGTCTGCCTAGTTGAAAATAGTACCATATGTTGTGACATGGTATAACAATAGACCCCAACTTAGTTTGTAGACCTTTGCATTCACTTTCCTGTATATTTTACACAGAAGCATAGTGGTGACCCTGAATGGAGTCGTCATATTCTTGGTTTCATGTTCTTCGCTAGACCTCTATCGCAACGGTTTGCCTAGGAACAACATTTTCTTTGCATATTCTGAGTGATTTATCTTCAAACTCTTAACCCAATCATCTGTCAGGAATATATTGGGAGCTGGTAATTTATATGATTTGCTTATATGTGTGGGTTGAAATGATGCAAATCCATTTCCATTAGCTTCTGAAATGATCTTGAAGTTTGCATCTACATGTGGCAGGATCCAACCAATTACTTCAGAACATGGGAATAACTCCGGTCTCATGTAGTAGCCTTGTGGAGACTGGACTTCTTGATATTATGGTATATCACACTCTTCTATAGTTGCATCTGGTACATTATGATCTCCTATAAGGTGATAGAGTTAACCCCATTTATATTCAGGGACTATTCCTTTGGTAGTCTTTGTTTCTTCGAATTGAGTTTCCATGATGGTTGTGGTACCATTTCAATATCTGAATATGATTCCACCACCTTGACATTGCGCTTAGAGATTCTTCTAGACATATCTGAGTCCTGTAACATAAAAGCAACATCAAAGAGTGACATTGGCTCCATTTATAATATAACCAGATAGATTAAGAGAATGATAACATGAGGTCTTCAAACCAAAATACTGAGTACAATGTTTATTCATATGACATTTCCATTTTTTTACTCACATTCATCAAATAACACTACATATTAGCTTAAAAGTATATACCATCAACCTATTCATAAAAATTGTTTTCAATGCAAACTACTTTTGAAGCAAATGTACATTTGAACAATCTTCTATTATGAAAACATTTTGAAAACAAGGCTTAGATTCCTCGTTTCTTATTAACCAAATAACCATATTGAAGACTTGGAAGAGAATCGTTCGAGCAATCGCCTCCTTTCGTGATAGTTTTAAGGTTAAGCGCCACAAATTAATCGTTCCTACTACATAGTTGTATCGAGCTTATGGCTTCAATCTAGTTCTAGCATCCAAACTTTAACAGTTGTGTTGCTTAGGCTTCGAATAGGGTATCGTTGCTCGACATTTTGCTGAGAATTTTCTTAAGCCGAGGTTCCTATGCATTTCCCAAACCAAGATGTACCAACTGAACATTCGGGGTCCCAATAAGAGCAAAAGAAAAAAAACAATATATGTTAGGGTTTATAGTCAAACTAAGCTGAAACTTCGTATAAAAATCGAAATAAACTACGCTTCCGCACTTCGATTAACAAAGAGAAAAACCTCAAGTTCTACAATTAATATTGCATCTATGGTTTCGACATGGCCTTGGACACCATTCCACTACTATCAAATTTATTAGGGTTTGAAACTGTTTCACGAACTATTTCTAAACTCAAATCCCTAGCACCCTCAATGTGTGAAGAGACACTGTGAAATAGGGCTGAATAATTCACTGTATTGTGTTATTCGAAAGCATAAAGGCTAGGGTAAAATATGTTTTCTACCTACTATTTTAATGCTCAACCCAAATCATTCAAGTGACGAAGATACCAGATAAAAACAAGACAACCTACCTGCAAAGATGGCGAACAGGTCTCCGAGTTGGCGGTTGAGTTGGCAGAGTTCTTCTTCTAGGTGGCATGAGTGAGCAAACGACGTTAAATAGTCTACTGGTGAAACGGAACGGTTTCCCTTCTCTTAAATATAACCTTAAATCCTAAATTCTTAATCAACAATTAGAAATGATCGAGGGCAATTTTCACATGTTTAAGTATTTAAATAGAACAATCACATTAGATGGATGATCGAGGATCCAAAATCTTCATGCGATCCCTTTCGATGCGTCTCGGGTCCAAAGTTTGCTTTGCGCCGAAATAGTTGGAGGTCAAAATAATATCAAATCCGATAACAAAATTATAACCCCGCCAACGTAAAATAAAATTGGGCAAAATCTTTTAGGATCCACCCTTTTTGGGGCTAAATGAGATATGGATCCGACATGTGTCGGGCCAAACTAGGTTTCAATGCGCCCGTTTCGGGTTGAAAAAAAAAGGGACCTCGAGATATAACGGCAAAAAAATCAGTTTTTATAGTGTTGAGGTGTTTCGGGACAAGATCGAATTCCATTCTAATCACTTCGGTGGAAAATCCAAGTCAGACTTGACCGGATTGACGTAAAAATTAGACACGACTCGACCTTTTCGGAGGGAAACTGGTTTCAACTGGTTTCAACTTCGATCACATCATCGCAAAAAATGACTTTTGTTCCGACCGTTTCAACACACTTTTGAGTCTTGATTCGACTGTTTCGGTGCACTTTTGAGTTTTGATCCGACCGTTTCGACACACTTTTGAGTTTTGATTCGACTGTTTCGACGAATTTTGAGTTTTGATACGACCTTTTCGGCGCACTTTTGTTAAGTCGCTAAAACAGTCAAAATCATAAAAATTTTCTAAGTGTAAAATCGTCTATGGGGAATGAAATGTTTAAAGAAAACTTTGGTGATATAAACAATTAAAATATAAGATAAAGCTAAAAAGTTGAGCTCAAAATATAAGGAGGGTCCCTAAAATGCAAAATTTGGGGAAGGGGTTACAGTTGCAACAGGTTCTAGGGAACACTATGGGCATTGAGGTCGAGGTTTTAGCCACACGCCAAGGATTATACAGGAGGCGGAAGCCTCAGGAATGAGGTATCATCATAATACTCCTATCCAATTGGAGGTTGCATGCATGGAGGCTAGGGTCAAACCGGAGAAAGATGTGGTCAAGTAGAAGGAAATGAATCTGTGGCTACTTGACGCAGGGAATTCTCAAATGAAATACACAAAAGATTTTAAGACAATTATGCTTTATGAGCAAATGAAATCTTTATTGGGGAAGGCTCTCCTGAATAATAAACAAGAGTGAAAGGAAACCCTTCTTCAACTATATGAATTCCAAGACCAGGTTAGGTGGATGAATGCCAAAATGAACTTTATAGCAATGGAAACCACATGCCAATTGAGTTTGTAGGAAAAACAACAATCGACAAGAATCATCCATTTACCTCAGCTCAAGAGGTCCCTTTGATCCCAATTTCTAATGATGATGAGCATTCACCTTCCTCTCCTTGGGGTCACTACTTGCTTTTTAATCTCCACTCATCATAGTTTTAGTTTCAGTTCCTTTATCTATTATTGTCATACTGCAAGGGCTAGGTTTAGGAAGGTTGGGAACAAGATCCTAAATTTTTTTTTGAATAGAACAGTGTTGGCCCTTAATGATGATCTCTTGTCTTGTAGTTGGTAAGGTTTACCATGTGACCGATTAGCTATCGAAAACTCAGTGAATTTATTTTATTTAATATAAATAGTTTAGCTTAAAAAAACTTTGTAATAGTGGGAAAATATGTGTATCAATTATATTAAAATTTATAACAATGTTGTAGTATTTCACTTCCTCCTATTAATAATTTTATTATCACTCTAAGTAGCCATTTTTAAATTTTATATGGATGTTATTGATATCATTAATTCAATTGTTTTTATTTTTATTTTAAAAGTTGAGTAAGTTTGAGAATATCTAATCTAATTTCTTTTGAACTTGCCCTCATTTTTGCTCATATTAAATGTTGTTGTTGTAGCTACGTGAGGTATTCTCACTAGCTAAAGCCGACCTACAAAAGAAATAAATAAATTAAAATGTATTTTATTATACAAAAAGGGAAGTCAGCCAAAGTATAAGAAGGCAACTCGACCCATAGTGGAAAAAGGTCAGCACAGAACCAGTATAAATATAGGTGAGGCCCTCCTCATTTGGACAAGCAACCAATTCACTCAAGACTGCTACTCAATTGTGCAAAAGGGAGAGAAGAAGATTGCAGGGTTGTAGAAGATTGATTTTGGGGCTCTTTCTTTTTGTATGTTCTCTATTTCTGATCTCTCTTGATATAGATCACTTTCATGTCTAATGTACTTGTATTATGTACTGAATATATGAGTAAGAAAGGTTTGCTGGGTTTTTCCCGAGTTTGGGTTTTCCCAGGGTAAACTATTGTGTCTCTTGTGTTCTTGTGCTTGATTATATGAAAATTATATTTCTATATCATTGTAACATACCCAACCCAGGAACACACAAAGGTTGGGTAAATGGGCTCTCTAACAATTGGTATGGATGAACCTAATCCATGCACAAAAAAATAATACTCTTTAAGGTGGGGCTAAAATGCCAAGCTATTTAAACATTTTAAAAACATTCAACCATTAAGGAAGATTGTCCTTCCAATGCAACCTAGTTCCCATTCTACATGAAGTACAATGTAAATACACATGAATACATTCAACCCAGACCTCTTTCGCATGTTTTCTAACTTTCCTCTCACCTATGGGAAACCGCCCGTGGCTTTTTAACCAATTTACTTAATCAAGTTCACATACATTCGTGGACTCTATTTACAACAGTAAACAATCAACATTTCTACATACTAGGGAGGCATGATTTAAACATATAATTATAGCAGATCTATATCGAAGAATTCAGACTTCCAACCCCATCTAGGATCTAACCCGATACAACCATACATGGCCATATGGTCCGACCTAAAGATAAGTGTGTCTCATGAACATAATTTCACAAAAGACTAGCTTCTAACATCACAGTAAAATCAACATTACTATCTTTCATTAAGGTAGTTTTCTACATTAATGCATATCGGATTTAATACATGAAATTATCAGTCTATAAACCCATGTGGGACCTGATACAGTACAGCCATATACGTCCATATGGACTCTCCAAATATCAGACCCATAAATGTGCATAACCATAAACAAATAGTTTCCTAAAACATCCATCAATTCAATAGTCTATTATATCTCAAATGACATAATTACGACACTACTTTAGATCGTATTTTTCCTCATTAAAAGACATCCACAACCCCATGGACAATATGATCCAGAACATCCATATACGGTCATATGGACTGTCCTAAATTAGACCTCCTAACATTCATAAATTCCATAAACATGCTAGCTAAAACCGCTAGTTTAATTACATCAACATACCTCTTTTGTGAGCTGCCAATTTACCAACATAGGGTTATCCATTCACCATAAGCATATACATAATTTAAAAACATATAATTACATAAATAAAGCAGCCTCCATGGCCACATATACATCGACATACATAAAGAATATAAATAGCATAAATACTTATCTTTTATAGGGGCGCAACTGGCATCAACCAGACAACTTTCCTCCCAGCCGTAGACACTATCAAGCCTAGTTTCTTGAGCAGGTCACCCCCGAGATGGGGTCTTGGAATTCACACGATAAGGTATCTTCTAACTCGATCCCTAAGGCTATGACTTGTATGACATGATTTCCCTCCTTCTTCGAGACAAAACGTGATAAATAAGCCCTCTTTCTCAGGATTATACCCCCTCTCCAGAAAGGTAAGAGTATGATCACTATGCTTTCTTTCTCAGTATTATACCCCCTCTCCCAAAAGAAAATTTATGGCCAATTTGATCTCCTTCACATGATTATAACCCCCTCTCCCAGAGCACCACTTACCACAATTAAAACTATCTTCTATATGATTATACCCCTTCTCCCAGAGCACCACTTACCACAGTTAAAACTATCTTGTATAGGATTATACCCCCTCTCCTACAAGATAAACTATGGCCAATTTGGTCTCCTTCACAGGATTATATCCCCTCTCCAAGAGCACCACTTACCACAATTAAAACTCTCTTATACATGATTATACACCCTCTCATGCAAGATAAAGTTATTGTGAAGTTACTATCCTCACCCTGTCACAACACTTCTTGACCATTCGAACCCCTACTAGGGCATTCAAATCCAATGGAGTATAGATATCCCTTTTTAACCTTTCAAGTGAAAAATAACCAATTCGAATCCCTACTAGAGCATTAGAATTCAATGGAGAATGTATCTCCAATCCCTCGTCATTTTTCCTCACAGGATCTTCATAACCTGCAAGACAAACTAGTGCAAATTGTGTGCAAAATATTATTCCAAATCCCTCTTTAGAATTCACAATTCCTGTAAGATCCTCCTATGCACTGACCAATAGACTCAACAATGAATGAATGAATGAATGACCTACAGAGCAATTCAAATCCCTTTAGACCAATTAGAATTGCCTCCAACAGATTGTCTACAGACTACTGCGAAACAACTCTCAATCACTGAGTGCTCCTCAAAATGACTGAATGACCCATTCAAGTTCTCCATAGAGTAACTCAAATCCACTGAGACTAAATCTAAACCAATGGAAAAAACACTCCCAGTCACTGGCTAACTCGAATCACTAAGGTTGACTCATACCTACCGCAACTAACTCGAATTCACCCATAATTACCTCCATGCACTGGAGACAACTTGAATTCGCAAGGAATGAATCCAATTCTCCCAAGATCACTCCCATGCAATGAAGGAAACTCGAATTAACTTAATTTAACTGAAGACAACTCAATTCAACTTAAAATAACTCAATTTAACTGAAAATAACTGACATTAACTCAATTTAACTGAAATTAACTCAATATTAATTGAAATTAACTCAATATTAACTAACAATAACTCAATTAAACTGTAATTAACTTACATTAACTCAATTTAAACTCAAATTGGCTGAATATAAACTCAAATTAGCCAATAGGCGCATAAGACAAGAGTGCAGTGAAAGTGGGCCCCACTAATATTCAGATGAGGAATATTCTCTCTAGTGAGGGCACAATTGTGCATGCAAAAAATTAATTAGACAAAATTAGGACCTCAAGGGCCCAATAACAATAAAATTAGGGAGACTAGAGTAATGTTAGGGGAGCCACAACTCCTAACCCTAACCCCTTCTCATGTGGAATCCAAGACCCCCCAGGAACGTTGTTGTCCATGTTGTGCCATTATTTTAGTTATAGGTAAATAATAATAATAATAATAATAATAGAATAATAAAATAATTTCAACAATAATCATCATAATATCCATGGTTCATGGTCGAGGCACCTATTGTTACCATAAAAGCAAATAAGCAAAACCACAGGTGTCTGGGGCTTACCTTCAGGATATTAAATCCCCTTCCCCTTAAAAGTTTCCATCGTCCTCAATGCATACTTACTCATGTGTGCCTTCACACATGCCTTTTCATTGAAACTCTTGGAAATCCTCTTTCGAGAAACCACAATACTTCCCACTACCACCTACTTTTATGTCCATCTCCACAGCCTATGGGATGTGACTTCCTTCACCTCGCTAGTCCCTCGGGATGTCATAATCCCTTACCCTGCCAATTCCTCAGAATATCACCATCCCATTCCCAGGCTTCTCGTCTGAGAACTTGGACTAGAAAAGTGGTTCCCAGTCTAGAAGCAAGGGTCAATCTTCCATCCCCATTACAAGGTATTCAAATCTCATTACAAGGCGTTCAATCTTTCAACAAAATACATCCACCTGTATCATATTTCAATCAATCAACCACATGATTAGCCATCAGGTATAAAGATACAAGATACATAAAATACATCTTCACGACACATTAAATAAATTCCAATTAACCATAAGAAATACATAAGTATATACAAGGGTACATAAAATATAGATACTTCTTCAACAAATATCACAAAATATTCATGTCACAAATATACTTTTCTAACAAGGATCACAAATATACTTTTCTTAACAAAAATCACAAAGATACTTATTTGCTTGCATATTTCCTTCAGAATGTTGCCACGTGAAGAATTCAGGTCTCAAGTATTCCTTCACCATCCACTTTCCCTCCCAGGAAACTCGAGCCATACCTCCCGAGAAGCACAATATATTTCCATCACAGGAAACTCAAGCCACACATCCTGAGAAAGCACAATACATTTTCATCACAGGAAACCCAAGCCCTACATCCTGAGAAAGCATAATACATTTCCATCATAGGAAACTCAGGCCACACAACCTGAGAAAGCACAATACATTTCCATCACAGGAAACTCAAGCCACACACCTGAGAAAGCACAATACATTTCCATCACAGGAAACTCAGGCCACACAACCAGTTTCCCCCCTCCTGGTGCTCACCTGAATCACATTCCAATCATCATTCACATGATTAGTCATCAAGTATATATATATTTTTCAACAAGATTTACATGAAATACTTATTCAACAAAGATACATGAATCACATTCCAATTCAATCATATGGTTAGTGTTTGTCATATACTTTCTCAACATGATATACATCTTCAACCAAAGATACATGAATCACATTCCAACTCAATCCTATGGTTAGTATCTGTCATATGCTTTATCAACATGAAATACATCTTTAACCAAAGATACATGAATCCCATTCTAATCATTTACATGAATAGTACATACTTTTCAACGAAGATATACGACATACCACCAAGATACTACTAGGATACCGTTCAACAAGGATCACAAAGGTCACATGAATACTTTATGCACTTGAATGCAACGACAAAGCAACTTATATGCAGTAGTTCCAGTCTAACTAAGAAATCAAAAGGCCATAACAAATAGCAGTTAAACTCCTACTTTTCATCTCAACACAAGGCATAAGTCTTCTTTAGGGAGCAGTCCAAAAATCCATTGTACATTAACTAATAACAATCAGTATCAACCGGTAACATCAACCAACATCAATCATACATCAACTGTCATGCATACATTAGCCATATAGATGTGAGTTTGTAATACATCAATTTATAATATCTCAACTATATATCAATCATATATTGATCGTATATCAATCATACACTAATATCAACCAATGACAACCATACATGTATCAATTGACCATACAAACATCAACAAGAATACATCAATTAGAATACATTGAATAGAATAAATAAATCAGACTGTACCTCAAGCATAACAAATGAGAGCAACCAAATACAACCAAGTCTAATCTTCGTCACATCCGATACCATATACATCGAATAGTTCCTCATTAAATCACACCATACCATTATCATAATATATTATATATTAATAATACATATATACAACCATTAGCATCACACAACACTACTAATATTTCACTTATGTAAACACTCAACATATACACAGTCATACCTCTTGCCTGCATACATACTACATCAATAGCAATACTTTACATACTTTGATAGCAACCCCGTCTAATCCTCATTACATTACTAATTATTTATAAGTAACTTATATCGTCGACCAAGGTCATGAAGTGCATCAAGTATACCAACCAAAGTCATGAAGAGCATCAAGTATACCAGCCAAAGTCATGAAGTGCATCAAGTACACCAACCAAGGTCATGAAGTGCATCAAGTACACCAACCAAAATATTGAAGTGCAGCAAGTATACCAACCAAGGTCATGAAGAGCATCAAGTATACCAACCAAAGTCACGAAGTGCATCAAGTATTGAAGTGCATCAAGTACCTCAACCAAACTTATGTAATGCACCAAGTACCTCAACCAAACTTATGCAATAAATCAATTATTTTCCTTCATGAAATGCATTCTAGTCAATCAGTCCCATGCATAAACTTCACCAAAAAAATACAAGGAATAGTATCAAGATACTTTCACAATAATGACAATGCATGAAACATTACTAACAAGATGCATGAGATTTACTAAGAAACTTTCATGAATTACATTAAGATACTATTACACCTAGATTACTGAGATACTTCCAATGAATATACAAGAAAATACCACAAGTTAATCTTTTAGCAAGGATACTCTTTCAATAAGATACTCGTACAGCAAGGTCATGTAATACTACTTTGATACTTTAAAAGGATATGAGAGATACCACAAATATATTTTCTAACAAGACACTTAACAAGATACTTAGATTACAAGATGCTTTTCTAATAAACATCACAAAGATACTTTTCTAACAAGGATCATACAAATATTTTCTAGCAAAGATCATGAATATCACAAGAAAAAAAACTTCAAGCAAGACAAATTTATATGTAGCAGTCCAAAATTAGAAATGCAATATAAAATCAAGTATGCAATTAGCAATGCACCTTATTATTTACCATGCAATAACTAATTCCTACTGATAATGTGTTTGCTAGTTCATTCTAATGCATGCCATTCCAATGCATATTGTATTAAGTAATTATACAATTTCCAATCAGTAACTATGCCATGCTCAAAACTTAAGCACTTACCGAGTAATCCAATGGACGGTAAATGAGACAATCCACAATGATCAAGAATTGACCATTCATGTCACTAAACAACAAGAGAGGCAATGCACACTAACAAGCATCGACCAATCAAGTCATTGAACAGTAAAATAGGCAATGCACAATCATCGACCAATCAAGTCACTGAACAACAAAAGACGCAATGCACCGTAAGAAGTATCGACCAATCAAGTCATTGAATAGTAAAGAGGCAAAGCACACGATCGACCAATCAATCTACTAATCATTAGGTATGCAATACATAGTACTTAACAACCAATCTATTGCGTAGTAAATATGCAATGTTAAGATACATGCAATGCACCGTAGGTACCATCTATCCATGCATATGCAAATCAACAAATAACAAAGCTTGGAAGAACGTTCATGCAACTTTATTTTCATTACTAAGCAACACACATACACACAGATCATATATAAGGTCTTAAAACATGAAAATTAATCATTTCAAAGTTCATTAAACAAGCCAATTCCAACCAAAACACATCATAAACTGATCCATAATTCTTGACTTCTGAAATTAAAAGAAGGATACAACTGAGCTAGTATCTGAAGTGAGGTTTCTGATTCTTCCATTAACATAAGGGGGGTTAAATTTATTTCACATAACACATTTATAATCTCCAAATGCACATAAACATAAATTTTATAACTCTATAGAAGGCCCAACAACTGTAGTGTTGTGTAATACCCTTAGTTTTGACTTGGAATGTATTTATCCAAAATTATGTAAATGATGTAAATATGTTAGTGTGAATTCCCAGTGCGGAGATCAAGGCTAAGGCCCAACTAGTGAATGGATAGGCATGTATGATGTATATATTTTATTTGGACTGTTTGGTTGGATTTTATGCTAATTTAGAATATATGTAAATATTATGTGCATAAATAATAAAATGGTCCAATAATGGTTGTGTAAAGAACACCAAAGGGGCTATGATTCCACCAGAGGGGAAGATGAAAGGGGGTTTATGGGAGACTAAATCCTTGCTTCCAAGTGTCAACCTTAGAATTCACCCAAAACTCTGTCATGTTCCTTGAATAAGCCAATTATCTCATTTTTTGACTATTCTTCAATCATTGAATGCATGTGTGAGGTTGGTGGGAAAATTCACCTCATGTAGTTATTGAAGCATGGGGATGAATGCACTTTTGTGACAGTTCTATCATGACAAAAGTCAGTCTGTAGCTTCTAGGAGTCCTTTCTTCTACTGTCAGAAGTTATGTCAGTTGTCTTTTCACCATTTTCTCATATCCATTGGAGTCAACCCTCATTCTCTCATTCTGGCATGCATATCTACACTAGGCAGAGCTCTCCATTGTCATCCATGAACATACAAGGCTGTTTCTAACCCAAAAATTCGAATTTGGAGAGAGTGCTACATTTTTGGAAGTGAAAATTGATGGTTGTAGGTAAGCATAAAGGTTGGGAGAGCTAGGAACCCTGACCCATTGAGTTTTGTTGCTCTTAGGTGCTTGAGAAGCCACAAATTGAAGCTACAGGTGGTTCTATAGCATCATATATCATATTGGACTTCTTCTATGCACACACTAGAAGCACTAGGCAAGATGGATCTCCCAAGAGAACCGTGGATCGGTGAAGGGGATGCATGAGACAAGAAGGGTGTTGTGTGGGGCAGGTATTGTGGAAGCCAAGGTTGTTGTGGATGAGTGAGATCCCTGTAGAGCTCTATATGAGAATTTGGCTAAGCACAGAGAGAAGAATGGGTTGTGGAATGAGAGATAGAATCCTGTAGGTGTTTCCTTCACCCTGGTGGCCTCATAGCCCAAATTGGGGGTGGCTTCTCAGCATTAAGAGTATATGCTAGACATAGTTCATGCAGATCAAAATCAATGGCTGACATCGCTTTAGGCCCTTGAACATGCACAAAGGATAACAGAGCAGCATGACCCTGAAGCGGTAAACCGCCCTATGACATGTCACCCTCTCATGCATTCAGGCACGTAAAAGCAGTTTCGGGAAACCACTCTTCCTAGAGCCTGAAATCACTTATTCCTGATGAGTGGTAAGGGGATGTAGGGGGGCATCTTAAGGGTGCAAATCACAAAAAGGGTAGGTTTTTCACAGATGGTTTTCAGTTGCCTGAGATCGAAAAACACAATCGATATTATGCGACAGATTACACAAAATGGAAAGAATTACAAAAAAAATGAGGGCAGGGGCAAGCCCCCTTGACCCCCATCGTCCCCCCTGAGACGTCGTTGATTGTGAGAAAATTCTATGATTTGACAGAAATTGTCAATATGGATTGTTCCCATAATGTATGAAACAAATTTTCTAATTTTATGAGAACATAATGCAACTAACAAATGTGTTTATAAGCACTTTTGCAAATTCAAAATCATATCAGTGACTGTTAAGGGCCAACGTTTAGTATAATACAGTTGGGAAATCTTTGGGTTTGGTTGGGCCAAGAAGAACGTCATCATGGATGATGCACATGATCCTTATGAAGTTGAGGCAGATGCAATGGGAAAGAATGTGCATGTTGAGAATACAGAGACAGAATCCAATGGAAGAAGAAATTGAGCAACTCCCCCAGACATTGTAGAAACCATGAGGAGCCTAATGGTGGAATTACAGAGTTGCAAAGCAGACAATGAAAGTCTAATTAGAGCCCAAGAGGAGGAGAATCAATTGAACGCAACTATGCTTCAAAGCTTGACAAAAATTCAAAGGAATATTAGCCAGGGGCAGAATTCAAAAAATCAGGAAAAGATTGGGATTATTTTAAGGAGACATTTCCACAAGAGGTCCCATAGTTCAAGAAGAATTTCTAGAGATAGGACATATACTCTAGAAATATCTTCTAGTGAGTCATCAGACTCTAGAGAATCCATTGAAGTTTCAAGCTCTTCATCTCATAGAAACAAGAGAAAGAGGTCTTCCAAGAACAACTCACATGGAGAATTTAAGAAGGCCAAACCTCCTACCTTTGATGGTGAGGTGAAAATTGGTCAAGAAGTTGAGGCTTGTCTTCTAGGGCTGAGGAAGTATTTCCAAGTTCAAGACTATTTAGAAAATATGAAATCAAGGGTGTCCATGTTCAATCTAAATGGAAGAGCGTCTATATGGTGGGATCACCTTAGGCAAGTAAAGAGGATCATTGAAAGGAAGATTGTGTGGAAGCAGTTCAAGAAGTACTTCAAGGAAAAGTACCTTTATGAAAGGTACTATGATGGAAAAATCAAAGAGTTCCATGAGATGAAATTGAGACAAATGATTATGGAAGAATATGCAAACATATTCTTAAAGATGCTAAGGTATGTCAAATATATCAGGGATGATAAGGTGAAAATTCAATGTTTTCTACGTGGATTTCCCCAATCATACAAAGATAGAATTGAGTTTGATGAACCTTGAACTCTAGAGGAAGCCATAAGAAAGGCCAAATATTGTTATGATCAAAACAAAAGCAAACCAAAATTCAATCAGGCATGGAAGGATAAGAAAAATGAAGAGTTTGACCAAAGGAAGAATGGGTTGAAGCCTCCTCAATTCAGAAATCAACCAAGGCAGCCACCATAGGGTGTGACTAAACCAGCTAGAATGATGGGAGACAAGGCAAGAGAGCCACTTCAATGTTGGGTATGTGGAGGGGGCGACATGCTTAGGAACTTTCCACATTGGAATGGGAGTGAAAAGCAATTTCACAACATCCAAGGAGGTGAAACATTGGGTCAAGTGGCAAGGACTATCCCTAGGATTTATTCAACACTAGAGGACTTCCAAGTAGACCATCATTCAACTATGGTTGAAGTTGAAGGTAAGATTTCTAAGCAATCTATTTCTATTTTGATTGACCCTGGATCTACTCACAGTTATATTAGTCCTAAAATTATTGAGAATTGTGTTTTTAAGAAAACAAAGCATAGTAAATCATGGTTAGTCCAACTAGCCATTGGAACCAAGAGGAAGGTTAGCGAAATCGTGGAGAAATGTCCATTGGAAATGGGTGGACTGTCCACTTTTGTAAATTTGAATATTTTGCCTCTTGGTTCCTATGATATTCTCATTGGAATGAATTGGTTGGAGGTCCCTAGAGTTAAACTTGATTGCTACAGAAAGAATTTTGAATGTATTGATGAAGAAGGAAACCCAAGGGTTGTAAAGGGCATTCCCAAGGTAGTTTCTGTTAGGTAGATTTCAGCCATGAAGTTGAAGAAATTTTGTAGGAAAGGTTACCAATTGTATGCAATCCATATTTTGGAGAAAACAGGAAATGAAATTCCCAAGTTGGAAGACCATTCTATTTTGCAAGAATTCAAGGACGTGTTTCTCGATGAAGTTCCAGGACTTCCTCCAAAGAGGGACATTGATTTTACAATCGATCTTGCTACAGGATTTGTACCAGTTTCTAAGACACCTTACATGACGAGTACAACGGAATTATTAGAGCTGAAAATGTAATTGCAAGAATTGCTGGAAAAGATGTACATAAGGCCAAGTGTGTCCCCATGGGGAGAGCCTGTACTTTTTTTGGAAAAGAAGGATGGAACGCTCAGGTTATGTATTGATTACAAGCATCTTAACAAGGTTACAGTGAAGAACAAGTACCCATTGCTTCGAATTGATGATTTTTTTTTATCAAATGAGAGGGGCAAAGCTATTCTCAAAGATTGATTTGAAGTCTGGTTATCATCAAGTGAGAATCAAGGAAGAAGATATTCACAAGACAACCTTTAGAACAAGGTATGGGCACTATGAGTTTGTGGTGGTGCCATTTGGTCTCACATATGCACCAGCTACATTCATGTGTCTCATGAATAGTATTTTCAACAAGTATTTGGACAAGTTTGTTCTTGTATTTCTAGATGACATTCTTATTTATTCCAAGAATGAAGAAGAGCACGATGAACATTTGATAATGGCTTTGAAATTGATAAGGGAGCATAAGTTGTATGCAAAGCTAAGGAAATGTGACTTTTATCAAAGTAAGATTGATTATTTGGGTCACATTATTTCAAAGGAAGGAATATCAGTGGATCTCGAGAAGATTGAAGCCATCATGAATTGGCCAACACCAAGAAATGTGACAGATGTAAGATCTTTTATGGGTCTTGTTGGTTACTGTAGGAGGTTCACTAAAGGATTCTGCAAGGTTGCACACCCAATCACTTCTTTGCAAAAGAAGGGGATAAATTTTGAGTGGACACCAAAATGTGAAGAAAGCTTCTAGCTTTTGAAGAAACTTCTCACAAGTGCTCCAATTCTAAAAATTGTAGACTTGGAAAAATATTTTGTGGTATGCACATATGCATGTAAAGATGGGCTTGGAGGGAGTTCTTATGCAAGATAACCATGTGGTATGCTATGAGTCAAGGAAGTTGACGAATCATCGAAAAACTATGCTACTCATGATTTAGAACTTGCAGCCATAGTGCACGCTTTAAAGATGAGGAGGCACTACTTAATGGGCATAAAATTTGAGCTAAGAACATACCATTATGGTCTGAAATATTTGTTTGAGCAACCAACATTAAATGCTAGGCAAGCTAGATGGTTGGAATTTTTATGTGAATTTGATTTTGAGATCAAACACATAAAGGGTAAAGAAAATAAGGTGGCTAATGCACTTAGCATAAAAGTACATGAGATGCATGTGGCAGCCATTAGTACTTGTCAATCAGATTTAAGGCAACATATTGTTAACTGTATTGTTGAAGATGAACTGTATGTGCAAATAAAAGACAAATTACAGTAGTATAATTTTGAAAAGAGATATGAAGGGTACCATTTGGAAGGTGACAGACTTCTTTTTTATAAAAACATAATTTATATTCCTAATGTGGGAGATTTGAGAAGAATTGTTATGGATGAAATCCATAAAATGCCATATTTCAGTCACCCAGGATACCAAAAAACAGTTGCTACAACAAGAAAACAATATTTTTGGTCGGGAATGAAAAAGGACATTGTTGAGTATATTTATAATTGCATGAAATGTCAACAAGTGAAGGTTGAATATCAACACCCAGCGGGTTTATTGCAGCATTTGCCAATTCCGGAATGGAAATGGGAAGTGATTTCCATGGATTTTATTGCAGGTTTTCCAATGACAGTGAGGCAGCATGATTCCATCATGGTTGTGGTGGATAAATTATCAAAGGAAACACATTTTATTCCGGTTAAATCCACATATAAAACGGATGTTATTGCAAATATTTTTATGAAGGAAATTTTCAGGTTGCATGGTTTGCCTAAAGCAATAATTTTAGACAAGGATACGAAGTTTACTTCAAATTTATGGATTTTGTTTTTGTTCATTTGGGTACGCAACTGAACTTTAGTACTGCCTACCATCCATAAACAAATAGGCAAACAAAAGGGGTAAATCGGGTGCTTGAAGACATGCTACGCATGTATGTGATGGACAAACAATCCAAGTGGGAGGATTATTTACACTTGGTAGATTTTGCATATAACAATCGGCAACAAGCATCGTTGGGCATGAGTCCATTTGAATCTTTGTATGGAAGGAGGTGCATAACACCAATTACTTGGGATAATCCAATGAACAAAATTATACTTGGGCTGGAATTGTTCAAGGAAATGGAACAAGAGGTTGCAAAGATTAGGAAAAATTTAAAGGCAACCCCAGATAGACAGAAAAACTATGCAGATAAGAATAGAGTGCAATGGGAGTTTCCTGTTGGGGATCATGTTTACCTCGGAGTGAGGCCAAGAAAGAGTTCCTTGAAGCTTGGAAGTTGTGCCAAGCTATCACCAAGATATTGTGGTCCATTTGAAGTGCTTGAGAGAATAAGACCAGTTGCATATAGAATTGCATTGTCTGCTAACACTAGAGCTCATAATTTTTTTCATGTTTCTTTGCTTAAGAAATATGTACATGATCCTAACCATGTGATTGATTGGGATGTGATCCAGGTGGAACCCGAGGGAGAGTTCCAAACCGAGCCACTATACATCCTAGACAGGAAAGTGACATTGCTTTGTAACTGAGCCATCGAACAGGTAAAGGTGCAATGGAAGCTCTTCGGTCCCGATGAGGCTACGTGGGAGTTGGAGGATGCCATGAGAGAGGCATATCAACTTTTGTTCTAATTTTGAGCAAACACCAAGGATGATGTTATTCCAAGGGGAGGGGATTGTAATACCACTAGTTTTGACTTGGAATTTATTTATCCAAAATTATGTAAATGATGTAAATATGCTAGTGTGAATTCCTAGTGCGGATCTCAAGTCCAAGGCCTGACTAGTGAATGGATAGGCATGTATGATGTATATATTTTATTTCGACTGTTTGGTTGGATTTTATGTTGATTTAGAATATATGTAAATATTATGTGCATAAATAATAAAATGGTCCAAGAATGGTTGTGTAAAGAGCACCAAAGGGGTTATGATTCCACCATAGGGGAAGATAAAAGGGGGTTTATGGGAGACTAAGTCCTTGCTGGCAACTGTCAACCTTAGAACTCACCCAAAATTCTGTCATGTTCCTTGAATAAGCCAATTATCTCTTTTTTGACTATTCTCCAATCATTGAATGCATGTGTGAGGTTGGTAGGAAAATTCACCTCATGTAGTTATTGAACCATAGGGATGAATGCACTTTTGTGACATTTCTGTCATGATAGAAGTCAGTTTGTAGATGCCAGGAGTCCTTTCTTCTAATGTTAGAAGTTATGTCAGTTGTCTTTTCACCATTTTCTCTTATCCCTTGGAGTCAACCCTCATTCTCTCAATCTGTCATGTAGATCTACACTAGGAAGAGCTCTCCATTGCTGTCCATGAACATACCAGACTATTTCTAACCCAAAAATTTGAATTTGTAGAGAGTGCTAAATTTTTTGAAGTGAAAATTGATGGTTGTAGGTGAGCAGAGAGGTTGGGAAAGATAGGAACCCTTACCCATTGAGTTTTTTTGCTCGTAGGTGCTTGAGAAGCCACGAATTGAAGCTACATGTGGTTCTATAGAATCTGGTATCAGATTGGACTTATTCTATGCACACACTAGAAGCACCAGGTAAGATGGATTGCCCAAGAGAACTGTGGATCGATGAAGGGGATGCCTGAGCCAAGAAGGGTGTTGTGGGGGGAAGGTATTGTGGAAGCCAAGAATGTTGTGGTTGAGTGAGATCACTGTAGAGCTCTATATGAGCATTTTGCTAAGAACATAGAGTAGAACGGGTTGTGAGATCAGAGATAGAATACTGTAGGTGTTTCCTTCTCCCTAGTGGCCTCATAGCCCATCTTGGGGGTGGCCTCTCAACAAAAAGAGTATATGTTGGACATAGTACCTATGGTTGGGTGGAAAATCGCTCATACACAACCAGTTGCTTGGATCTGCGTTGGATAAAGATAAGTATTCTCATGCATTTAAATCTAAAACGCTTTTATTTGATGTATGCAATCTTTATGCTTGTATATGCATGTTTTGTGTGTGTGGATCGATTTTATTTCCGCTGTGTATGTTTATTTACGTTTCTGCACACAATTTATTTGTTGAATTTCGTATTATTGCTTTGGGGCGAAATTTGAGAGCCTAAATTTAGGTAATGGCCCTCCCAATGGTTGGATTGGGTAAGGGGGACGTTACATGTTGTAACCTAAGCTCTGATAACACTTGTAATGTATCCAACCTAGGAACACACACCAAGTTCGGGTAAATGGGATCTCTAACAAAGGGGATGGTTGAACCTAATCCATGCACAACATAATAATACTGTTTAAAGTGGGGCTAACATGCCAAACTATTTAAAGATTTTAAAAACATTCAACCATTAAGGAAGTCTGTCCTTCCAATGCAACCTAGTTCCCATTCTACATGAAGTACAATGTAAATACACAAGAATACATTCAACCCATACCTCTTTCACATGTTTTCTAACTGTCCTCTCCCCTATAGGAATCCCCCCGTGTCTATTTAACCAATTTACTAAATCAAGTTCACATACATTCGTGGACTCTATTTACAACAATAAACAATCAACATTTCTACATACTAGGGAGGCAAGATTTAAACATCTAATTATAGCAGATCTATAACAAAGAATTCAGACTTCCAACCCCATCTAGGATCTGATCCGGTACATCCATACACGGCCATATGGTTTTCCCTAAAGATCAATCCGTCTCATGAACATAATTTCACAAAAAACTAGCTTCTAACATCACAATAAAATCAACATTACTATCTTTCATTAAGGTAGTTTTCTACATTAATGCATATCATATTTAATACATGAGGTTATCAGTCTATAAACCCATATGGGACCTGATACGGTATATCCATATATGGCCATATGCATTGTCCAAATATCAGACCCATAAATGTGCATAATCCATAAAAAAATAGTCTCCTAAAGCATCCATCAATTCAACAGTCTACTCTAACTCAAATATCATAATTACGACACTCCTTTAGATCATATTTTTCCTCATTAAAAGACAGCCACAACCCCATGGAAAATATGATATGGAACATCCATATACGGTCATATGGACTGTCCTAAATGAATCCTCCTAACATTCATAAATTCCGTAACAAACTAGCTAAAACCGCTAGTTTAATTACATCAACATACCTCTTCCATGAGCTACCAATTTACCAACATAGGGTTATCCATTCACCATCAACATATATATAATTTAAAAACATATAATTACAGAGATCTAGAAGCCTCCACGGGAACATATACAACAACATACATAAAGAATATAATTAGCATAAATACTTATCTTTTATAGGGCGCAACTAGCGTCAACCGGACAACTTTCCTCCCAACTGTAGACACTGTCAAGCGTAGTTTCTTGAGCAGGTCATCCCCAATATGGGGTCTTGGAATTCACATAAGAAGGTCTCTTCTAACTCGATCCCTAAGGCTATTACTTGTATGACAGGATTTCCCTCCTTCTTCGAGACAAAACATGATTAATAACCCCTCTTTCTCAAGATTATACCCCCTCTCCTGAAAGACAAGATTATGATTATTATGTTTTCTTTCCTAGGATTATACCCCATCTCCCAAAATACAAGCTATGGCCAATGTGGTCTCCTTTGCGGTATTATACCCCCTCTCTTAGAGCACCACTTACCACAATTAAAACTATCTTGTATAGGATTATACCCCCTCTTCCACAAGATGACCTATGGCCAATGTGGTCTCCTTCACAAGGTTATACCCTCTCTCCTAGAGCGCCACTTACCACAATTAAAACTCTCTTATATAGCATTATACCCCATATCCTGCAAGATAAAGTTACGGTGAAGTTGCTCTCCTCACCCTGTCACAACACTTCTTGACCATTCAGACCCCTACTAGGGCATTCGAATCCAATGGAGTATAGATCTCCCTTCTTAACCTTTCAAGTACAAAATAACCAATTCGAACCCCTACTAGAGCATTCAAACTCAATGGAGAATGGATCTCCAATCCCTCCTCAGTCTTCCTCATATGATCTTCATAACTTGCAAGACAAACTAGTGCAAAATGTGTGAAAAATATTATTCCAAATACCTCTTTGGCATTCGCAATTATTTTCAGAGCCTCCTCTACACTAACCAATAGAATCAACAATGAAAAAATGAATGAATGACCTCTTGAGCAATTCAAATCCCTTTAGACCAATTCAAATTGCCTCCAAGGGATTGACTACAGACTACTGAGAAACAACTCTCAATCACTGAGTGCTCCTAAAAACCATTGAATGACCCATTCAAGTTCTCCATAGAGTAACTCAAATCAACTGAGACTGACTCTAAATCACTGGAAAAAAAACTCCCCGTCACTGGCTAAATCAAATCACTAAGGTCGAATCAAACCTACCACAACTAAGTCAAATTCACCCATAATTATCTCCATGCACTGGAGACAACTTGAATTCACCAGGGCTAACTCCATTTCTCCCAAGATCACTGCCATGCACTGAAGGCAACTCAAATTAACTTAATTTAACTGAAGACAACTCAGTTTAACTCAATTTCACTGAAAATAACTCAATTAAACTCAATTTAACTGAAAATAACTCAATTAAACTCAATTTAACTGAAAATAACTCAATTAAACTCAATTTAACTAAAAATAACTGACATTAACTCAATTTAACTGAAATTAACTCAATATTAACCGATAGTAACTCAATTAAACTCAACTTATTTGGAATTAACTGACATTAACTCAATTTAACTCAAATTGATTGAAGATAACTTCAAATGAGCCAAATAGGCACATAAGACAAGAGTGTAGTGAAAGGGGGCCCCACTAATATCCAAATAAGGAATATTCTCTCCAGTGAGGGCACAATCATGCATGCAAAACATTAATTAGACAAAATTAGGACCATCGGGCCCCAATAACATTAAAATTAGGGGGACTAGAGTAATGCTAGGGGGAGCCACAACTCCTAACCCCAACCCCTTCTCATGTGGAATCTAAGACCCCCCAACAACGTTGTTGTCAATGTTGTGGAATTATTTTAGTTATAGGTAAATAATAATAATGATAATAGAATAATAAAATAATTTGAACAATAATCATCATAATATACATGGTTCATGGTCCAGGAACCTAGTACTACCATAAAAGCAAATAACCAAAATCACAAGTGTCTGGGGCTTACCTTCGGGATATTACAATCATTAAAATTCTAACAGGTTATGGGATCACCATGCTTTCGCTACACGTAAAGCACAAAGATTTACTCCGAAAATCTAGGGTCCAAAAATCTAGGGGCCAAAAATTTAGGGTCCCGAAAATTTAGGGTCTGAAAATTTTGGGCTGGGAAATTGCAGATCTAAAATTTGAGTTTTTGTGAAGTTTGAATTTTCTACAAAAATTGAAGAAATTAGGGTTTCAGTTTACGAGTTGTTTTGTCCACAGATCCAGAAGGAAGGAGGTCTATCCAACGCACCTTGGGAGGGCGCATTAGCATGTGGATTCGATTTTATTAGAGTCCAAGTTTCAATTTTTGACCCTCTTCTGCTAGGGTTTCTACATCATATTTGTTAAGATGGTTCTTGAACTCAGAGATATTCCAGAGCCAAACAAAGATTAACTAATATGTAATGTGTCATCATTTTGTATTTTTAAAATATTTTTTTTTACAAACATGTTTAGTTGTGTGATTAGTTTTCTTTGTAATGTAACACATCATCATTTTGTATATTAAAGAAAACTTTTTGATAAAAAATTTTAGTTGTATGTGTCATGTGCATATTATTACTTAATTCAATAAGATCATCTTTTTGTTTTTAAATAAATAACTATCAATTAATATTTAAGGCAGGGACTAAGCTGCAAACTGATGGTTTTGCTCATACAATAGACAAACTGATAGCTTTCCACTTGAAAACATTTTTAGTGACAATGGTAAGACCTATGATAAGGACACGTTCCCTATTGTTAAAGATGGACAAAGTTAAATTTTCTAGCTTTCAAAGTTGCTTCCAAATTTTTCCGTGAATTATCGCCTAGTGAAAGGGACTGTGCTATGTCATTTCAACTATATACAAAAAAACTTATAATGGGTCCCGTAACCTTATTTAGGCTACTGCTTGAGATGGGAGATTGTTAAAAAGTTGTTAACACATAAAATAAGAAATTTCTTAAGAATCTGATATAATGGTCCATCAACTAGTTTTCCTAGACTTTTATAATAACATATCCACAATTTAGAGAAAATTACAAAAATAAACGTAATACTCACCTTCCCTTTTAAAGATAATTCCTAGCCATCTGCATATCTTCTTATATTGTGAATATTTACCTTGTATTATAAAGATAACTAAACCTTCAATCCATAAATATTAGCAAGGTACACCATAACATTCTCACAAGCCAAGATACAAATGACATATCAATAGTGTTTGCTAGATAGTAATTTCTTAATTGCCTTGAACATCATCTAATTCTTTATTCGGTGTCGTAAGTAGAAAAAATGATTGATTTCCAGGATGTAAAAATGCTACAGGTATCAAATATTCATAGTTGGCATGTGAAAAATGCTTGAGCAATATTTACACGTATCAAATATTTATATTTGGCAACAATAAAGTTTAAACAAACAACCTGCAGTATTGTACAGAACAACAAATGTAGTTTTTTTTTTCTGAATGACATGAAAAGTACATAACTTCTGGCCATTAATACCATTCATCCTTTGTCCATATCAAACTTCTAGCCATTGGAATGCTGCATGCTCTTCATCCATTGCTTAACATAAACAAACTATGTGATATTGTCAAGGGGTGGTCAAACTTGAAAACAGTAATTTACAAGTCAACAACAAACATTTGGGGTACAAATTTCTACCAACTGCTTAAGAAAATATAATCAAGGTTGGCCAGCCTTAGTAGTACCACCCAACTAACACTATGCAGTTAAACAACCAAAATAGTTGATGTACATTTCTAAAAATTGTTGCTTAAGCATCTGAATACACTATCTGATTGATTATGCCTATAGTCTTTACTGTTCATGGTACATTGACTTCAAGAATGATTCAACGTGGTTGATGGCGTTGAATTCCTCATTGGTGGTCGACTGCAATAACAAAGTTAAAAAAAAAATTAAACCACTTGTGGATTAGTAAATACAGTATAACTTCCAAATATATCTCTATCGCATACACACATGCATTCATGTTCATGAGCGGGGTTTGCTACTCTACCATAATGTGGACTATTCCTTTGTCGGCGGCTAGCATAAACAGGACTTGCAGCCCTACCATAATCAGGGCTACGCCTCTCTAGACGCTTTGCATAAATAGCACTTGGATCCCTACCATAGTCAAGACTGCGCCTTTCTGGATGCCTTGCATAAATAGGACTTGGAGCCCTACCATAGTCAGGGCTGCACCTCTCTGGATGTCTTGAATGAATATGACTTGAATCCCTACCATAGCCAGGACTGCCCCTCATTGCACGCCTATCATGTACAGGACTTGCAGATTGATCACGGTCGCGATCTTCTGCAACCCCGCTATACCTACCTCTTCGAGTGGGACTAGAACGTCCATCTCTTCTATCACCATCCTCATGTTGAGCATATTTCACTATGAGAACCTTATCTAACATTTTGCTAAATATGTCCAATCATAAAATGAATGAGGGATTAGCCACAAAGAAACAAAACTTCCTAACATTGACCTAAGTAACCAGAAAATACATACAACAAACTCATAATGTTGCCTCAAACAATAGGTTGAATGCAATGCATTAACCTCACACTAACATTTCTAAAATATAAATCAAACATAATAAGTAAATGACATGGAACATATTTATGCAATTGCATTTAGATAAAAAAGTTACACATGAGCTTTCTAAAAACAAGACATATAACTAACCTCAAATGAGCGGATTCCAAAGCATTTGTTGCATCTTCTTGTGATTTGTACTGGACAAATGCGAAATTCCTTCTAATCCTTACATTTAGCAACTTACCATAAGGTTCAAAATGACTTTCAATGTCCTCAGCTTTGGTGTTGTATGAGTCAAAGTTTATCACAAATAATGTCTTTGTAGGCTTCAAATCTGTAACATACCTTCTAACATTTTCAAATTGGCAAACACCTCTGTCAAAATGCCACAGGAATTTTCAAAGAAAAAACAACCTTATATTAGCATAGTAGTAATAACAATTGACTCAATTCTTGTATCTGAGAACATAATCTATTAAAACCCTCGTGGATATGTGAAGCCTACAAAACAAATATATGGAAAAAATATATAAAAAGGCAACCTTTGTCCATTCCACAGATAGCTAACGTCTTTGCATTCCAAATTCTGTACTGTCAAGCCCTCTGATTGCATCCTCTGCATCTTGCTCATCTTCCATATAGATGAAAGCAAAACCTATAGAAATAAGAGAGATTTGATAAATAAACAAAAAAGTGATCTGTAATCAAATTTGTAGTGTGCTCGGGCACAAATGATTAAAGATTTCATATACAGGCTATGACAGAAAAAAATTACACCACCTGTTACTCATTGCTGTAAAGATTTGACGCATTAGGAGACATTGGGTACAAACCTTGCAATTTTGTATTAAATTATTTTAGGTAATACTAATCCAAAAGTGGCAGTAGGGTCATCGATCAGCTAAGTACCTTCGCTGGTTATGCTCCATTCTGATTGCAACGATGTGTCATGGATTTTACCTCTTGACATGTTTGAGCCTAGTTGAGACTCAACATGGAATGGGAGGGATGAAAATTAATGGTGTCATGAGAAAAATGTAAGATTTCATTTGTATATCGACTTTGCTGAAAAAGACTAGAAGCCAATCCTCCGAAAATACAAAGATTGATGGCATGGCTAAAGAATATGGACAAGATCTCCAGGAAACTATAGACATTGTAAGAGTGAAACTATAGACAGGTTTTTCCCGTTCTACCAGATTCTGTTCACTTGGAGGCCGGTTCTTGTCAACTATCCGTCGGCCTGACAACAACCCCAACAGGACAACTCCGAAGCTAAGTGCTTTTGAAAATTGATCCACCATGGTGTTTGAAGTATAATCTGACTAGAACTAGTTGAGGGTCAAACCGATACCAGACTCGAACCAGCTGGAGCCAACTGTTCACCGTGACTTGAAGCCTTCGAATATCTTACTTGAACACAACTTTGTTAGAAAAATTGGTCATGCCAGTCTCACTAGGATTGTACCTGCAAGGACCACGACCATGGTATCCCAGTACAATGACACCGTCCCGGCTGGCACGTTTTGTTATATTGATCATGAGTACCAAAGGACTGGTAGCGTTAGCCCCAATGATGATTTGTATGCTATGGGAATAATGATTCTGCAATTGCTGACAGCAAAACCACCTATGGTTGTAACAGATACATTTGAAATAGCCATTGAGAATGGCTCATTTCAATAGATTATGGACAAAAATGTTGGAGATTGGCCTCTTGATGAAATAACAAAAAACAAAGACTTACCAGCCATTCCTTGTGACCTTGCAAACCCTCCTGATTCAACTTCTTGACAACAATAACCATACCTAACCCAGGCTTCATTGCAGCCAATGTATGTTCATCAATCCAACCCTTTAAAACATACCCAAATCCCCCTTCTCCCAAAACACTATCTGGTCTAAAATTCCTGGTTGCATTCTTAAGTTCTGTGAAGCTAAAACTCTTGATCCTGGATGATAGAAGAATCTGGTCCTCAGTCCAAGAAAATGGGTAGCTGTCAACGGAAGATAGCATATGATGGTCAGAGCCATGAGGAGACTTTGAGTTTCCTGCCAAAAACAATAAACAAGACAAGACCATATGATCAAACCTCTATGCATTATAATTCAGTCAATGATCCAAATATCAGACAAGAGTTGTTTGTGTTTAGGGGTCAATACAGACAAATATACATTGTCTCCGCACAAAAACATCAAATGGGTATTGCAAAAATGATCAATGGCATCAAATGGGTATTACAAAATACACAAAAAAACATGAAAACAACATATGGGTATTTCAGAATTCAAATATTTATGTGCCAGGGCATGATCATTTGAGCATACCAAAACCAGGGGGGCTGTTGTTTAATGAAATCTTGGCCTTAACACGAGGAACAAAGAAATTTCAGTCTTTGTCCAACCTTATCTTTGACGGTGTTAACCAGAGGATCCAATTCTAGGGTCCTCTGCAGGGATGCACTCTGATCCACGGTCTCCACTCATTTGCTCCACTGCATGGAATAATCACTTAGTCTCGAACCCGCCCATAGAAACATTGGAATAGTCCAGAAACCCTGCACGAATGCCGAGTAAATCGTTTGAAATATTGAATGCAATAAACCATGAACAATTTAAACATGGTGGACAGGTGGATTGCTTGCAGGCCAACAAGTCGATTGCTTGGACGCTAAGCAATAGAAAATATATAGCAAGTAAGGTTAAGGTATGAGTATTTTTTGCTTTTTTCTTAATTTTTTAATGCCCGACAATGATAAAAATGGTCAATTCAAGGCCTCTTAACCAATGAAATGTGAATATGATTTTTCAAAAAAGTATTTATAAATACGAGTTTTAATATAACTTTTACTTAACTTTATAAAAACAGAAATATTGATATCAACTAATAGGTAAAGATGGAACATATAGTCTCTGCCTACGGTAGGGACTAATAATATGACTAACATCATTATATCACACCTATGTTATACTCTTATGTGTATGCAACAAAATACACCACCAACACTACTATGAAAATATATTTATCCTCATTGCACCGAGTGAAACGAGGTGCTCTACAACCCAATATGGGGGAGATGTTGTAACGTGTATGGATGTAACGTTACACACAAGTATGAGGGAGATGTTGTAACATTACACGAGTAAAAAAAAGTAAAAAGTAATAAATTATACTATGTCGGCCATTAATAAATTCATGTCGGCTCATAAAATAAAAAATTAATGAAAGTATTTAAAAAAAATCTATGTTGGCTCATAAGATAAATATTATGAAAAGTAATTAAAAAATCGATGTTCGTTTATAAAATAAAAACTTAAAACTTAAATTGGGTCTATCAATCAAGAAATATCAAATTTGTTGAGTTTAAATTTAAAAAAAGAAATACACCTCAAGAAATTGGATCCCTCTCGGTGCTTAATAGATACGGGTTTAAGATGGATCTATGCTGGTTTTTACATCATTTATATATAATAACAACTTTTGAGCTATGTTATACTCATTTTTACACATCTAAATACCCAAGCTATAAATATAGATATAGATGGGGTGATTAGGAGAAATGTTGTTAGTCCCTTCCGTAGGTAGGAGACTATATGTTCCGGGTGTTTCTATTAATTGCAATCAATATTTTTTTTCTAAAGTTAGATTAATGTTTAACATAAAATTTGTATTTATAATTAGTTAGAAAAAAGAAATTACTATTTTATAATTGGACAATAGCCTTGAATTGACTATTTTTTCTCAATGCGCGACATTAAAATAAATAAATAAATAGACTAAAAATAAAACCTTACCTTAAAACTTTACCTGAAACTTCATGCTCTAACTTACTTATCGTGCAAGTAATCACCTACAATTTTGAGGACCGCAACTTCAGATCAAATGATTGGGATTTATGTGTGCATGCAGTTGAATGCATGTCCTCCACCTGTAAGATAAACAAATTTCTATCACATGGATTCGTTCTACCAAGCTTGGATGTTTGTGTCACCGCTGTGTGTTGATGGTCCAATTTTTTTTGGATTTGTGTGGTATCTATTAGATCGCATGTTGCACACGAGCTCTATCTGTTTTGGATAAGATCTGTCATTGATTCAAACCAAATTCTGTTCGTGGCTCTCTTTGGGAGTTGGATGCTTGGATCTGCTGGTTCATCTCCATTTGGATTCCCCTCAACACAGACCTCAGTCGCCTCACCGATGGGCTCTTCATCGGCCAGGCCAAGGACATCCTCAACGTGGCATTCTCCATTGATAATCGCCAGATCGTCTTCGACTCCTTTCCTATCAACGCTTCTGCAACCCGGTAATTCACGGAAAGTTTCAGGTTATGGATTTTTCACCAAAATTGAGTGGTGTAGGCTATATGGTTGGGAGCTGCCATCATTGTGATTCTTATGTTGCTTGTGTGGCAGTCTTGTTTTTTTCCCAGAGATGATTTCGATTCCGTTGGGGAGCTACTAAGGAAAAGCCTCTCAGAGGATTTGGTCTTCTTTTCTTCGTTGGTCAGTTATCTCACTACTTTGGTAGATGGAGTCATTTAAGTTGATTGCAACGACCCAGGTGTTGAACTCATCAAGCCTGCTTTGTGGTTGTTTCACTTTTAAGGTCAACGTGAATACTCTTATTCATCTCTTAACAAAGTATTTTGGCAGGAGGATATTGGAATTGAATCAAAAGACGTTTATGTCCTTCTATTCCAGTGATGGTTGCAGTGTGATTTCTTCCTCCATTTCCATGGCTGGAATTTATCTCGATCATGTGGCGAGGGAAACAACCGACGTCCAACGCCTTGCACAGTTTTATGAGGAGGTAAAATTTCCCTGTTTTGAATTCGTATGAAATTTTTATTTATACAACTTGATCCAAGGCGTTGAAGCCCATGTGTTCTGTATATATCTCTGTAACAGGTTTTAGGGTTTCAGAGAATTGGATTCCCAATTTCGGAGATTTTAAGGTTGTATGGCTTACAACTGTTCCACCCTTGTTTTCTCCACACATTATTCAAAAGAATCCCAACTCAAATCTTCCTGAAAGCCCACACAGCGCAGGCCTAATGTCAAGTATATATATATATATATATATATATATTCTTCTTAATTTTTTTCTTTCAGTATTGCAGTGATCTTATAAAGCTTCTATTGAGGTTGTGTTTGTTTTCTGATATGACTGTGCTCGTTTTATTCTTTAGGCGTGCCTGACTATGGAGAAATGCAGTTACTATCTTCTTATCTTTATTTAGATTCTTTTGGCTCACTGACAACCTCAATTTTCATAAGTAAAAACGTTCTTAGCATCATATGTATACCTATATTCGATTTATTGTTGGATATTCATGATGGGTTTTACTAATTACTTTAAACCCTAACCAAGATCTACTCCTATGCAAGAAATTAAACTTAATGCACAGCGGAACTTAGAAATCAAGCTTAGTGCACAGCGGAACTTACTTTCCATCTTCAAAGGTCGCGGACAGCTTCCGGTCTTGACTTGAGTTGTTGGCTCTCGAATCCTTCCAAGAACTTGCAATCCTTTTCTCTGGAGAGTATCCTGTCTTCAAATGGAGCAGACAATTTTTCTAGATGATTGCAAGCCTTGGAGACTCAGCCCTTTTATAGCAGTGCCAAAGAAAAAGATTCTAATCCTAGGGCTGCTGAAATTTAGCTAATACTTGGGAAACAAGTCTGAAAAGAAATCTGGAGTTTCCGATTTTATAAAAAACTTCAAATCGGGAAACTTCAGAAAAAACTGAAATAAATCAGAATAAATTCTGATTTCCTTATTTAGCTCAATTTATTACTGCTATTATTTTAATCAACTATAATCGGTCCATTAACAATTATAATTGATTAACATTTATCTATATGTATTTGTATCCAAACCCTTATTTAAATACGTATAATGCCATGACTTAATTAATCACATTGTTTGGCATGTTTTAATCATTACATAAATGTAATCTTTCGACAGTATTTGATATCATAATCATAATGCACGTATGTCCAACTTAATTATTGTAATTAGACGTCTCTAAATCCAACAATTCATTCTTCCAAGTTTATGTTGTACAGGATGTATTTTTCATTATATTTAGCAGAAATTTCTGCCAAGTTTTACAAAGGTCGGTCCCCATTATATTCAAAGTTAAGGTCTACGATTCTTTCTCCTCAGCATTTCTGGTGTTTCGATCAAGCAAGCATTGAAGGTAAGTTAATATTACTAGTCATCTATTCATATAAACAAATATATATGGGCGAGTGTCTGTACTTATGTTTTGTATCAAAAGCTATAATCTCTCTGATTAGAGTTTTATACAATCATATTATTTTACTTATATCCACTATTTCATTATAATGAACATGATGATGTAAAACTCAGTCACTGGCTTGAACACAGGTGCATTTACTTCCCATCCATCAAGACTTTATTGCTGGTTACTATGTAAAATAGAAAAGAGTATGATTCATATTATTATTTACATCTTACCCTTAAGGATTCATATGATGATTATTTTTCTAGAGTTTAATTAGTAAGCAGTATCCCGTATTGGGATTCTTTGACAGATCTTATTTCTAGTAGTTATGAAGAAGCAGCCCATATTGGGATTCTTTGACAGATATATTCATATCCCATGGGATCCATATTCTTGGTGGTTCATTTTAGTGCTAAAAAGCCTCTAGCAAAACCTGAGCTATTATTGAAGCCTCCAAGTTCCATAGAAGCTAGAAGCTTCGACGACAATTCTGCTTGAACAAACTTGGAATGTGATTATTGCATGATATGCTCAACAAGAGCTTGAAGAGGAAAACCCTTCAATTTTTTTGACTAAATGCATTGGATAAAATGGTACCCAACCAGTACACCTTTGGCAGTGTTTTGAAGGCATGTACCACTCTGGAAGGAAAACGGGTTCATTGCTTCATTGTTAAACTGGGTTTTGAACATAACCCCTTTTTGGGAAGCACTCTCATTGACATGTACATTAAATGTGGTAGCATCCAGATGCCTACCAAACGTTTTCTAAAATTACTCAATGGAATGTGGTTTCATGGAATGCAATAATTGTTGCATCTATACAGCATGGTCGTGTTAACTAGGCATTGGAATTCTTTGTTGAAATGCATTTAGCAAGCATAAAGGAGAGCCGAATTAACTTTGGCCTCATTATCAAAATTGATGTAACTGCTCCTGCACATTGCACAAGTCTACAGTCAGAGCAATGAGCAAAATTTCAATGGTGCATATATGGCAGAAGTTGTGCAAAGTGGTGTTGTCTGTTTACAAAGCCTATCAGGAAGAATACAATAGTAAAACAAAGGGACAAAATAAACATATCAAGTTTGTATAATGTTTTCACAGCAGCACAATTTGCAAGGAGTTGTTTTATTTTTAGATAACAAACTAGGATCGCAAAAAAATATAATAAGTTATTTTCCTGATTTGCATGAAGGAAAAATCATCTTATCTATGACAATGGTGTGAGCAAGCTAATCATGGTCATCAAATAAGTGCACGAAGTAAATAAAACATTATAAAATAAATTCTTGAATGCTCTCTGTGGAAGCCATAATTCAATGCACATGTTAACATTAGGAAAAAAACACATGATTTGATACAATTGTATTTTGACAAGTCTATTTGCAAAAAGAGTAGTTGTGATTCTTGTTGCTTGCCACATGAGATAATTTCTAGCCATAGAGATCATGCAATTTATCATAAGAAGAAGTAGTAAGCAGAGAGATAATGCAAATTAACATATAGCCGTGTTAAGTACATACGCAATGGAAATATTGCATAGGAAGGAGATAAGTTATTTTTGCAATTACAATGTTATCGGCAAGGATAGGCCATTTTGAAGAGAAACACATGGTCATTGCTCAAAGAGCGTGGACAGTTGTAGTGGCTCTAGTTTTGTGTGATTGTGTTTGATAGGTCATAAGATAGGATAGAATGTTGGCATTTTTGTTGTTTTCCAGATGATATAATAGCCAACCACAAAGGGCATGCAGTCTATGATGTATATGGCTAGCAAGCACACAAGCAATGCAAACTATATGGTATAACTGACTGTTGGTATTTTGATGTACTTTTTTAGGAAGACGAGGAAGATAATGGTACAAAGTACCTTGTCCAACCTGTGCCCACTCCTGTGCATGTGCCTCTACATGTGCATGCCCCTGTCTTTGATGGACCTGCAGAAGATGAAGAGGAAGCCAGTGATTTTGAGGATGAAGATGAAGATGATGTTGAAGATGAAGATGATGATGAACACGAGCAAAGACAGATCCCATTATCAAAGAGGAAGAGAGACTGGGATGATGACACAGATGACAGTGATGACGAAGATGAAGATGATAATGATGATGAGAGACCAAACAAGTTTTTTGCTGTAAACGTTTCCTCTTATATAGAAGCAAATTCATTCTTTCCTTGTAACAAATGTAAAGTTTCAAGATATCAGAGTGGGCATGGAGGGAATTGAGCTTTCGTTGTTGTTACCTGGTTTTTGTCTAACTGTAACTTGTCATGTGGCCTCTCAAAAGTCCTAGAAAGAGCTATGCTCAACCTCGGAACGAGAGTAACACGTTTCTTTGAAATTATATGTAGAGCTGAATCAATATGGTGGGTGAATTAACATGTTATATTTCTACATTTTAGCATTTGTGTGATGATGATCTTGTCTATTTTGCTCGATGGGATCTAGTTGGTGCTTATTACAGGGTAACTGAAAAGAATCAATCATTTCTGATTAACTTTCTAAGATTGAACACACAGAGGTGATGCTGACTTGACCTTGTAATGATTATAATGGTTTTTTGATCTCCCATGTCCGAGATTCGTCGTCTGTTGACTTCTGTCTTTTGCTTGGTCATTTTTATCTACCGTTTGTAGATTGCTGCCCTCTGGTTAGACTCACCAATGCTCAGGATGCCTGTGTTTTTAATTCTATCTTTTATATCAATCTTCGTTCTTACATGGCAGCAGCTATCCATCTTACCATTTCAGCGAACTATCTTATTTCTTATATTTTTATTTATATATTATCCTTATTGCACTTATTACTAGAAGGATATTTACCTCCACCTAGACGATCGTCTTCGTAATCACAGTCCTCCGAATTACATTCTTCCAAATTATTATTTCTAGCATTTAATGAAGACCAAGAACATCTTGCCTTTTTCTATCGATTTCTCTGAAACTAACAAATGTTGACTCACAAGGCTAGAGTAACGATTTTGCAAAGGACATGAATTTTAGAAAAAATGAATGCCTAGGGTTGAAAGTTTTTTTGGATTATTTTATTTTTAGTTGGGTGCCTTCTATGGTTAATATATGCTCCTTAGTCCGGATTAAGTTATTCTGGACTGGTACCAGTGTTATCCAACCTTACCTTAAATCATATTGTAAGGCACATATTTTCTCGGTGTTTTATGGTGACTTGAGCAGTGACATTTTAAACCTCTAGAGTAGTATGACTGTGTTTCTATGGCTAGGAGTTCGGTCTTATTAGACAGGTCGTTTCTTACCCCATCATAGGTGATTGGTTTCCATAACTTTTTTCAATTCATTATTATTATAATGTAAATTATTTAACAACTAATTTTAACATAAAGAAAAAATAATTTTCATTTATTTTTTCTATTTAATAATATATTCTAAAAAATAATTCATTTTTTTTATTTAATAATAAATATTACACGATTTAAATAAATATTATTATTTGTTTAGAAATTTTTATACTTCCACATATATATAAGTACCACTAGGTGTGAGATCTCTTCCATAGTCCAAAGTTTGGGCTCCACTTAAAGTAGATCATGATGTTTTTTTCCTTAAATATTAAAAAGAAAAAGAAAGGCGACTTCTCAATCTTGTACAACCCTAAACCCCCAAAAAAAGTGTCTTCGTGGTCGACATGTCCAATGATTGTAAGGAACTTGTATGGATTTAAATAATGTATAAAATGGTAAAATAACTCGTGAGATACATCAACCTATCTAATACCTAATTTCGATGCCATATTTTAAATTATGGCTATCTTTTATGGTCTAACGTGATCTCCCAATTTTTCTTTCTCCATAGGACACTTAGGGCCAAGCTTAATATGCTCTCTAAACCATCAATAAAATTAAAGGTGGAAAAGTTTAGATTTCTTATAAGAATGAATAGAATAATATGATCTTGGATGATGTTTTCCATTTGGATTTTGTTAATTTTCTTGATTGGATTATTAATCATGGTAGGTAACTCTTTTATATATATATATATATAATCGTGGATGATGTTTTTTTATTTTTTTATTTTTTTCACATGGAAAAAATAGTTTTAAAATTAATAAAAAGCCAACCACAAGAAGTGATCTACAAAAGTATCCAACCAAGTAATAAAATATTCTTACTAAGGGCAATGCACTTTTAGACTACAAACAACTTCTTTAAATCAAATAAAATTTTTGGAAGAGTGCCATAACTGATAAAACATCAGCAAAAAGGCTGCATAATGACAATATTCCATAATTTAAACCTTGCATCTTTTGAACTTTTTATTAAATAGATTTTACCAGTAGGTAGGTTACACATAGAGGTTCAATTATACACAATGTGTTTTAGGTTACTGGATGCATTAGCTTTGATTAGGAGGTATAAGCGATGATTAAGTATGAGTGATTAGCTTCGATGATGTTGGTTACACAATTAGCAGCTTCGAGTGATGCATAGAGAATTTCCTTGCATGAGTATTATTTTAGCTACTCACTTGAGCTTATCGAAAGGGAATAATCGAGGATCCCTTCAGATTCCTCGTTGGTCCATCCATTCAATTCAAGTGTAGCTTATGAAATAGTTAGACATTTAAAAATATTCATGTGTATTAGTTGTCAATTAGGTCCCGATGAGCAGAGTGATACAGTGACTCAAGTAGAAAAGCTTTATCTAGCCAAGTTTTAGGAGAAAGCTATCTTCTTTTTAATTTACATATATTAAGTTACTATTAAAATAAACATTTATTTTATTTTTACTGAGCAAAACTCTATAAATATACATTTTCCTTTGCCCAAACAATTCAGTGTTATTTTTTCTTGAATATTAGAATATAACCTGGTTAAACAACAGTTAGAGTAGCTATTGATTTTTGGATTCAGAAGGCTATTCCTGGTTTTAAAAGCCAGTTGTTATTGCAAAGCCGCCCAAAGTGCTTCTTCAATCGATTAATTCATGGAGAATTATATCAAATGCATGGATTTCATTATTTGTATTTAACTAACGAATTCAACTTTGAAGATAACTCTCTATTCAAAGATATCATCCTTTTTTTATATAGTGCGATGGAGAATATAAATTGTATTGATTGTTTCACAAGAAGCATGACAATTCCTGTCAATTCTTGCAGGTAGATCAGGCCATCCAACTCCACCACTACCATTGGAATCTAGGATAAAAATTTCAAAGGGAACTTCACTTACTCTGTCCTATCTGCACAAGTGTAGTCCTCCTAAGCAGGTAGATCGGGCCATCTAGCCCATGATTCCACCTCTACCTTTGGCATCTAGGATAAAAATTGCAAAGGGAACCTTATGCGGTCTGTCCTATATGCATGAGTGCAATCCTCGTAAATATGTAAATGGGGACATTAAAAACAAGTAAAATCTAAGATAAAAAAAATCATCTAACCTGAGTTAGCTAGCACTTATCCTAGAGGTCGATAAGGGAATGGCCTAGAGGTTGATAAGGGAATGGCCTAGAGGCCGATAAGGTGCATATTTCTTCACCACCTAGAGGAGTGAGATTTAATTCGCAGATTCATGTTACTACTAAATTGTAGCTGTTGTTAGCAAGCTTAGCCATCCTCAGGAGGTGCTAATTTCAGATAAAGTGTGTAGAGGTTTTCATTTGGTGATCATCCAACTATAAATAATATTAGGAAGATAAAGGGTTTTGAAGTGTATAGAACCTGCAAATTCAGTTCTTAATTTATTATCAGAATTGTTTTCGTTAAAACTAGTTATAGTTTAAATATTTTCATTAGAATTTTCAAAAATATATTCTATTATTCCTCAATGTATATATCTGGAGCCTAAGTATATGCAAAATATGTTAGATGTTATTTGTTTTTATTTAAAAACCAAAATGAGCCAATGTTTTCTATAAAATTAAAAAAGAAGCCATGAATGTGTAGAAACTTGTTTTTAACATTTTTTTTTGTATTTTGAATTTTTGAAATAAATAAAAAGTAAATTAATAATTTATTTTATTTTTAGGTTAAATAAAATATTTTGTTTAGATATAACTAAGGCAGGGACTAAGCTACAAGTAGGATATAATTTTGATAAAAAACAGCATCGTACACAACATGTTATTGTGTATGCAAAATGGGATGTGGACCTGGCAGGACAAAAAGATTGAGAAATTATTATAAATGTGAAGAAGTGGTAAGGAAGTGATGTGAACATACAACAATTTTCATGGAATCTTTAGAAGTGCCAATCTAAAAGGAGTGAATAAAATGCCGGGTTTCCAATGATGTTGAATCATTATTTGGGCGATTGAATCTCTCAATAATGGAATTGCTTCTGTTTGACAGAGTTCCTCTGATACGAATATTCGAGATATACTAAGAAAGAGACGCATGATACTCTTTATGTATTCTCGCCAATGAGGAAATGGTTTTTAGATTTAACCTAAAAATATTAACATAAGAGCAATGAGGAATGTGTTTTCAGATTTAGCGCTAGAAGCAATTATGTGAGTTCTTTTAAAAGTTCTTAAGCTTTCTAGGGCAAATGGTGTGCAGTTCTATTTAACATGGTACCATAACATGTTTCTTTTAACCATTTCAAATTCATGTATGGATAGTAGGGCATTTACCTGGGATAGTTAGTTGTTGGAATGTTTCAACTTTCAAGGGCAGGATGCCCAAGATCCATGCTTCAGAAGAGCACTGTGGGCCTGATAGGTTGTTTTAGGTTAATGATTTGTTTGGTGTGTTCCAAAAGCTACAACGATGACTAGTCTTGGTTCAATATTATCACATGTTAGAGGGTGATTCTAATTTTGTACCATGGAAGTGCAGGCTGCAAAATCTATCTGAGGAGTTTGATCTTTGCAGTTTCACGAAGACTAAGGTTGTAGAGCCCACTAGTCCTATGCAATTCGTAGAGTATAACAAGATGTACAGGGCAAAGCGATTCATGCTTGACTGAGTGAAAGATCACTTGATTGCTCGCATCATTGGCAAGACAACTGGTAAGTAGATATTTGATGCTCTAGTCACTCTATATAAAAGTGAGAACATCAATTGGAAAATGCTTCTAAAGAATAAGCTCAGTGTCACATGGATAAGAAAGACAAACACCATATCCATTTATTTGATGAAGATTACCAAACTCAATAATGAGCTTGCAGCAGCGAGAGAAGAGGTCAAGAGTGAAGAGTCAGATCCCATAGCTTTGAACAGGTTTTCATCTTCTTGGCAACCTTTGTCTGGGGTGCTTGTGCTTGAGATAAGCTTCAAAGCTTTGAGAAGTTATGGGATGATTTTGACTAGGAAACAAGATTGGAGACAGTTGCAGGTATAGAGGAGGAAGATTAAAATCTAGCTCTCATTAGCTGGATGAAGAAGGGCAGTAAGAAAGGACCCTTGAAGGGTTAGAGAGGAACGAAAGAGGATTCGGGTTCCTTGAAGCAGGGCAAGAAAGACTTGAAGGCATGTCAAGTGTCAAAGGGCAGTAAGAAAGGACTCTTGAAGGGTTAGAGAGGAACGAAAGAGGATTCGGGTTCCTTGAAGCAGAGCAAGAAAGACTTGAAGGCATGTCAAGTGTTAGAAGTTTTTCCATTGTGCTTTTCAATGTCCTGGGAAGAAGGAGAAAGGCAAACCATAGCAATAGAAGCAATTAGCAGAAAGTGCATAAGCCTCTACTAGAGTGGATGAACTTGCATCCAATTCTGATACGACCTTCTCATGGTCTAATATCTTTCATATAACATCTAAAAATATATACACTTTCTTGATCACCACTAAAAAATAAATCCTTGCCAATCTCCTTAACTTATATCAAAAACATAATATGTTTACAAAATTCTAGTAAGAAGAAAATAAGGAAGTAGACATCTTATAAGTACAACACATGAATTTTTCAAATTTAAAAATATAAGGGGCAATTCAATATTTTGAAATAACTGTAATATTAATTCTTCATTGTAACTAGCTTGCAACATATCTCAAATTTGAAAATAGAGGGTCCATGGCCTCATTTCATGTATTTTTTTAATTCCACATTTATCTTATCAAGTGATTTTTAATATTAACATTTAGTGAATTTTTAAAATTTTAAAATATTTAAGTATTTAGTCAACTTTGTTGTACAGTATCCATACTATTTGGAATATTTGCCCAATTTTGAATTCTAAACTAATTTCTTTAAAGGAACTCCCAATATGGCCTAATCTTGCTACTATGTTTTTAATAACCAACATAGGTGTGAAAAAAAAAGCTTATGTAAACAGTTTGAGTGCAACTCAACTCCTATAATTTGAGTTTTCATACTGCCCCTGTGCATTTTTCTGAGTCATAGTACCCTGTGCATTTTTCTGAGTGTTAGGTATAACACGTAGCTAGTCATGATAGGTTCAGTTCCTCGGGAGTCAGTTCGCATTGAAACACAAAAGTCATAAGGTCATGATTGTGGAAAACTGGGATACTCTCTCGCTACTGGGAAGGTCAAACCCACAGTAATCCCAGTAAAATATTGATGAAACCTTTACTAGATTTTACAGACAAACAGTTGCAGTGTCTTACCTACACCGAGACTTCATTTCATCCTTCCACCCACATTCTATAAGCCTTTCCCTCAACAATTCTTTTAATTTCTCCTTTTCTCCGCTCTCAATTAGCTACAACATCCAACACCATATATTCCAATCCAAAGAAACCAATCAATATATCTCACATCCCAATATCAAGTACTATATGTGTGTTTGTTTTAAACACTCTCACATCCCAATATCAAGTACTATATGTGTGTGTGTTTTTACCATACCCTGCAGAATTGTCCTTATTGCAAGTAGTAATGCTGCTTACAAGATTTGTCATTGATATATCAGGATACCTGAGCATGTTGATTTTACCATACTCTGCAGAACTGTCCCTATAGCAAGTAGCAACACCGCCTACAAGATTTTTCATTGATATGTGTTTGGAGGAGTTGATGCAATAGGCAATGGAATTTGGTAGATTGCATTTGGCAATGGATTCAAGAGAAATAGTTTTAAGAGTGTTTCCTATTATTGTTAATTTGTTGAAGAATATGCATAGGGCGTTTGTAGTCAAAAGAGCAAGCTTATAAATTGAAATATGGAATATGATGGGCCTTGGAGCACCATAGTCTATATTTAAAATATTAATATGTTCCAAGTTTGTTACTTAAATTCTATGCTTCTTTTGACCAGGGATTTCCATCAAATTGATATTAATAGAAAGGATATATGAATGAAGCTTGCTAAAAGTTTCAAAATTCAAAGAGGCACCGACTTGTTGATTATTGCTTTTTTACCATGTGGTGTTATTGGAAAATGAAAATTGTTTTAAAATGGATCTTTAAAAAATAAAATAAAAAATATTATTGGTATGGGTTGAATTGTTTTTTTAAATATTTTCAATTATTTTTTTTTTTAACAGGAACAGAGAAATATATGTATATAAAAAGGCTGTGCACAGCCATTCATTACAACCTTGTCCAAAAATTTGACAGAGAAACAGGAGCTTGAGTCATTATGAGCTCTAAACAAAACCCTGCTTGAGTTCTAAATAAAACCTGTCTAAGACTGTTCAAAGTAGTGCAGGAATAAACCCTTACAAACTGCTGATTTAAATATATACAGAAAAACATAATATCTTAAGCTTCAAAAATGTGGAACCTGAGCTGAAACTGCATATTAACCATAATTTTTGCGGTAGACCGAGGCCGCATCCGTCTTTTCCTGATTTATCTCCTGGTTAACAGTCAGACTGCCATGAACGCAGCTTCCCTGCGACTTCCCAGTGAGCACTGCAATGTCCTCCTGCAAATTATCCACCTTGCCCATCAATTCGAACAGGTTTCTCTCCAGGTCATCGATTCTGGTATCCTGGCAAGCGAGCTGGTTCACCGTGTAGCTCAAATCCCTGGCCATGTCCGCGTTCTGGTTAACATTAGTACAGACTTCGTTATATGTATTACGCACTGCCAGTTTAACCTCGACCATGGTGCGGCTCAACGCAGCGATTGCCGCCATTATATTCTGCATTTTGCCCGCCCTGTGGTGAAGTAACAGATCAGGACGGGAGGCCGAATCGCCCAGGGTGAGCCTATGCATCGCGCAGTGGAGTGAAGGGTAAGCCATAGCGATATACGTCAAGGGAGGGGCAGATGGCCCATTAAATTGAGTTTCGTGGGAGCTGACAGCTCCACGAGGCCCCGTATGCCGAGCGTTGAAGAGAGGAGGCCGTGTGGCAGGGGCACGCGTTTCCTTGGTCACGGAGGAGGGCGGGGATGGGGGGAGAGGAACCCTCAATTCACTTAGCCCCTTAAAACCCATTACCATATAGTTTTTGACCATTACCAAAATTTTAAGGAATAAATTGGAAATCCAAGGCACCTTCTGAGTTCACAATGTGCCCAATATCAAGCAATGTCCCTTTGTTGGCTGCTTCATCAGCTAACTTGTTATTTGATCGACAAATATGAAAGAAAGAGGACTGAGAAAAGAGAGGATAAGATTTTATTCTTTGCATGTACCTGTAGGCTCTAGAGCCATAAGGGGCGGTGCTCCTTCTGATCGTTTGAATGACATGTCTGGAGTCCCCATATATTCTGAGATTGCCGATGCTGAGGGAGGATGTCATATTGAAAGAAAGGACGAGGGCGAGCCATTCAGCTTCATTATTTGTCTTGATTCCTAATCCCCACGAGATTGATTCAACTTTATTTCCACCGGGGTCAAATAAGACCCCACCCGCACCTGCCACCCCGAAATATTTTCAATTATTGATATGGGCTAAATTCTTTTTTAAAATATTTTTCAGACTGAAAAATGAATTTCTATTGGATACCAACTCTCCCTATTCAAAATACCAACTCTCTTTTTGAACACTTGAAATTCTCCCTATTCAAAAGGACAAACAATATTTTTTTTTGGATGTACAAAGGATGTTTCAATGTCCGTGTTTTGAATAGCCGAATTCATGCTTATATCGTATTTCTTTGTTTTTCTTGTTGTTTGCATCAGGATCCTATCAAATTTGAGTTTGGGAGATGTGATGCTTTCTTTAGGCTTTTATTCGGAGAAATTTGACAACATTTGAGGATATTTAAGTGAAGAACGAATGCTGCAACATCTTGTTTTAACATTAATGGCTATAAAATTAGTCATGAATGCTTAAGTGTGTTTCTATACTTTTAGTTCATCAATGTTAATTAGACAAGTTCATTTGGAGACTCCATGCCTGGAATTTATGTTGACATACATCCAAAAGGGACCAGTATTTGTGAGGATGTTGGACTTGCGAAAGATATCACTTAATATCTTTCCTTTGAGCGTGTTAGACTTTTTTATTCTTATATATATTTATTTAAATATATATATTTATACAAAGAAGAAACTAAGCTGTAGGCAGCTCTTGTTATATTTCCTATCGAACTCCAAATCTAACTATATGCATCTTATGTAATGGACGATTTCCTACTATTAAGTACATTTTAACCCAAATTATTCTCCACCGAATCATTGGCCACCGGATAAGCCCATGGAAAGTAAGGATAAGAGACCGGTCCGTAAAGCCAATCAAACCAATGTTGGGCAGTACGAGACGAATTCTTTCAAATCCATCCAATTTAAAAAGGATCAGTGAAGCAGTATCGGTATACTTTTCGACTAGAGGAGAATGGCTCCGGTAGAACTTATCCATCTCCCCAATCTCACACTTACGACAGCACCACCAGTCCATTCTATTATCACAACCAGACTGCAATTCTCCCCATTGCTACCGTACTTTCTAGCAGCACCCAACTCTTTAAAGGCACTTCACAAATATTCGAGTACCAGTACAGCCATCTTCCTCTCAAAGCCCGCAACACAACCACCTGCAAAACCAAATTCCTCAAAACTCAATGCTGATCTCATAGGCCCACATGACCCATTTGGTAAAATAACAAATCCCACAAACCCCCCGCTCCTTTTAGCAGAAAACAATCTATTACTACTTGCGTCAAGCTCAGATGATACATGGGACAATTTTAGAGAAAAGCTCTCATGGCTTGAGCTCATTGGGGTGGACTACAGAAAGGCCCTCAGAATCAACCCTTCTATTGGTTCCACAAGTTTGCAAAGCATACAGAATGTGGTATACTTCTTGCAGCAAATGGGTCTGCAGTACAAGGACCTGGGAAGAATATTTGGTATGTGCCCCCATGTCCTAACTTCCAGTATTGATCATGATTTAATGCCAGTCTTCAATTTTTTACTCAATGAAGTGAAAATCCCCCAAGAACATATCAGAAAAACAATCAACAGATGCCCAAGATTATTAACTTGCAGTGTTAAAGACAGGCTTAGGCCAGCCCTGTATTATCTGCAGAGATTGGGATTCCCAAAGATACATTTTCTAGATTGTTCCAATACCGTGTTATTGGCTTCCAGTGTGGAAAAGACCCTTATACCTAAGCTCGAGTACTTGAAAAGCCTAGGCTTTTCACACAAGGATGCTGTGAAGATGGTAACAAGGGCTCCTGGGATTTTTACATATAGTATCGAAAATAGTTTACAGCCCAAATTTGATTATTTGATAAATAAGATCGGGCGCAGGCATCCGGATTTGCTGAGATTCCCACAGTACTTTTCTTTCAGTTTAGAGAAGAGGATAAAGCCCAGGCATAGGCTTTTGCTTGAGTACAATGTTTCATTGCCTTTGCCTACCATGTTGAAGGCAACTGATAGGGACTTCTGGGATATATTACAGAGGCTTCAATCTAGCTAATCTGTAAGTATCAATTTCAACTTCTCTTTGTAGATATCATTGCTTGTAAATCTGACCAAAGACCATTGGCATTCTGAATTTCACTCTTTTGGGGTTTTACTATCGTACAAATAATTATTAATGATTTGTACGAAATTCTATATCCACGGAACACGAAGCAGTGATGGTTAAAGTCGCCATATTCAGCATATTTTCCATGAACCTGTTTCATTCACATATTTTTAAGATTTGAGTTTTTTTTGGTCTAATATTAAAATGCAATTCTCTTATTTTTAAAATATGATTCTCTTAAATTAAAATTTTGAGATAAAGGGTAGTTAAATTTTTAATCTGCTTTTAATATAAAATCTCTACGAATCTGAAATTTATTCATACATTTATTTCTCTTTGGGGAAGCTAATGGTGAATAGTATCATATTTTTTTTGCATTGGTGAATGTTTTCTTAACTTTATTGTGTTGAGAGTAGTTAGGTGCTCTATAGTCTAGTATGGGGAAATGTTGTGATGCGTAAGTTTATGTAACTTTATGTAACATGCAGTTCCTGTAAAAAAAGAAATAAAAGAATTAATAAAAATGCAAATGATTTTAGCTTAAACAAAAAAGATTAAATTGTATTGATTTCATCTATCTTGAAGTGTAAATTTAGGTAAATTTTTTCTTTATGTAGCCAAATTTAGAGAAATCTATTCTGAATGTAGCCAAATTCAAACACAAACACAACATGGTAAGTCAGATCATTAGTACCATGGCTTAAGAGCATATTGCTTTTGATATGTTCCTGTTTGATAAGCTGGAGCCATGGTAAGAATATGGATAACTGAAAAGCATGAAGTTACCTTTTAGCCCTGAGCTTCGCAAGCTCAAAATTAAAAGGTCGTGTGTGAAGATTTACTTATGGAAACTTGAAACCAGGATAGCTGTGATTCGAATCTGATATCCTGGATCCCCCTTATCTCTTTAATAGACTGATACTGTACTGACCAACTGCTGTAATCATACTGAATGGTGCAAAGATAAACATTAACTTCACAGGAACTTTGCATATAGGTTTTGCATTTGTGGACAATTATGACGATTTATGTGGCAAATTATTCCTTTTGATTAGAGGCCTCAGAATTCACAAAATTTATATTGCAGTAACTCCCAACATCACAAGTTGTCAGTAACGTTAGTGTGTAATCAGGATGCTGCAGGCCTATACATTTTCTAACTTCTATTTTTGGTAAATTGTGTTTTAGGATCTTTGTCCCAGTCTCTATTCCCAATGATTAAATATACATGTTCTGTCTTGGAATCATTACCACTGTTTGTTGATCTATAGTATATGCATCAAGAGCAACTATTTCCTCAAATGAATAGTTTTCATCAGTGAAGCATGGCTCTTTATAACTCCGTTAGTACTCCTGAATTGAGTCCACAATCCGTGCTGGCGATCCAAGTCAAAACTCCATCAAAATTCCTAGGTCAAAATTGGTGAGAGCCGGTGTTGGTCAGCAAGTTTTCCGAGATTTACTGAGTTTATGTTCCCTATTTTTTTGAATGTATGTTTATGTTTGTCAATATCAAGAGTTACAGATTTGAAAAATGGTTGACAGATCATGGGCACTGTGCATAGATGTGCCACTTGTGCAATTTCTCATGCTTAAACATGTTTCATTCTTCCCACTTTGATGGTCATAAATTAGTTATTTGCAATTGCATTTACAACTACTATGAAATAAATCCACCTAGCATTTGTCCTAATGTATTGTAAATATATAAAATGATTTATCCAATCGAGTTACACAAATTACCAGCTGCGGTGTAGCTCCATAGCACAAACCAGTTGCAGCCACATGAGTTGGTGGTTGCAGCTCAAGCCATACACTTGACCCAGATCCAAAATATATGCTGGTTGCAACTTGCAGCTGCGGACTATAAGGCAGTTGCATCTCCAGTTTGCACTTTGCACATCAGTCGCCACAGTTACTATACAAAATATCATCTATGTTTCACCACCGAGGAAAATGAACCAGGTACATATTCTCATGTATTGGGAGTTGTTACATATGTACTTTTGAACAGAGACATGGTGCCCATGCATGCCTGTTCAGGAGATATTATATTCCCAACATGGATATTCCTACCTTATGGTTAAAAGTTAAAACATAGTATTTTCTATTTCGTAATTGCATATGTTTCACTGTTCAGTGATTCACATATCAGGTTTTATCCCTTTCAATTGAGTTCTACTCCAAATATCAGGTTCAAGATATCGTGATCCTGACCAAAAACTTATGGGTCAACAATTGCACTTGAAAACATTTCCAAGCCATGATTCCTGTTGAACAGTTGGTACTTCAATTGGTTTGTCAAAAATGGAGAACTTGGTCCTTACTAGAGCATGAGTAAGTGTGATCTCATGTTAACCTATGGAAGCTCATTAGTGGGTTCCGACCTGTTCAGGACAGGCTATTGAAGGCCTCCAAAGCCTGTGATGGAGGTAGACTCAGAAATTGGAAGAGCAGCCATGATTCAACACATAAAGCACTCAGGTTATTATTATTACTTCTTAAACACAATACAATACACATATATATAGTTGGAGTCAGATCCAACTAATTCCACTCTTGGAGGGAGAGGTTGAGAGAATCTCTCAACATCCTCCAACAAACCCAAACCAATCCCCAAACTCTAGTATGTAGCATTAATAAAGCATTATCTCTAACACCCCCGTTAATGCTTATATTACAAAATCTTACAATAATGAAATCATAATTACAAAACAAAAGTAGTTACAACAATTTAACTTTGTATGGCATGGTCTTCATCAACGCCTACACCCACTCTGATGCCTCTGGACTGCGCTCTTTCTCATCCTCATCTTCAAGCTTACCATTCAACTCATTTAAAGTATAAATGCTTCAGACCATCATTCATGAACTTGTACAATAGACAATATTGACAAACTCGGCTCACCGAGGCTTCCATGAGAAAAGCTGTCAAGTAATGAAGCATCCTATGGACATACCTCCATCTATCAGATATTTTGCTTTCGGCTATCCGTCAGTTTCTAGGAAGGCAATCTAGGTACAGGAAGTCCTCAGAATTCGATCATACAAAGTAACCTCTTCTATAAACATAAGAACAGTTGTTCTTGAAACCGGGGCTGCCAGTTTATATCAAAAAAACAAGAGTTCTTTTACATAAAGATATAAAACTTTAAACATTAACACACTTAAACATTAACACACGTACATAAACACGTTAAACACACCACCCCCATTTTTAGAACAGTTTGAGAGATGACCCTCGTGATGCTCTATCACTGTCAGGATTTGGATCTACGGGAAGCTTTGTTCTTTGTGTAGGCTCCTCCTTCACATGGCACTGTAGAAGATAAACCACCAAATTATAACTTCGAACTCCACCAATGTGTTGATCGAATCGAACTCGTTTTGCCAGGAGTACACGCAGCTCCTTTCAGCGATGGCACCTCTCTCCTTCAGGCCTTAGAATTTGAGATCGCAGACAGCTTTCTTTGCTTCCACAGCTTGTTTGGCCTCAATCTGGGTCTGTTTCTAGAACTCTGCAAGGCAGCACGGCTCTGTAACCTGCACAGATTATCATGAGATCTAAAAGTTAACACGTTCTTTATCTCTTTTCAATGGTGGTATGCATGTCAATATGGCATGACAATGATGAGTAGCAATATGGCATGACAATGATGAGCGCTACTCCTAGCTTAAGTTTTGATTGAGTAATCAATTTGCCATATGCCATACAGGTAGTATGTGGCTTGACAGTGGTGAGTGCTATTCCTAATTTATATTTAATAATGTTATACATTTTTTTATTTTCTTCCAAGGAAAACCTCATGAGGAAACTTGAGGGATGCTTCCCCACATTCATGGGTGGCATCCGTAGTAATCTTGTTGGCATAAACTAGTGTGCCTCACCCAAGGAGATTTGAACTGTGCATCTGCAGGCATGAAACTAACTAAATGCCCAGCAACATTGGTGATAACTGTTGAGCTAACCCCTTTTTGGCTTACTAGTGTTATCCGTCAAACATAACATTGGGCTATTTTTCTTATCTCGTCTGACAAAATGAATTGAGTTAGAGAAGGATGGAGTCAAGCAACTTTTTATCCTTGTTCTTTTTAACTGAATATGACAATGTCTTGCTACTCTATGCCAAAACTCCTTTCCAATGGCAGGGCCTACATGGGTATATGAAGAGTATAATCTTGCACTGTGTGTAATTTAATGTTATTTACTCTCTCACTCGTAATTGAAGATGACAATCTCTTGTTACTCTTTCAATATTTTTTTTTCCAATGGTAGGGGCTACATGAGCATATGAAGAGTACAAGATTGCACTGTGTGTGTAATTTTATGGTATTTACTCTGACTCGTTATTGTACCTCTGTCGACAACCATTCATATAACTCTGACTTGGCAACGATGGCAAATCCAAAACAGAGAGTCGATTCAACAACTCAACCAAAAACTCGGGAATGACTTGGGGAACTATGACTAACCTTTCTAGCTAGTTAATGTAAGTAAGACCTTTCACAGCCAATCCTTTCCTATGGTTAAACTTACGTGAATCGCTGGAAGGTGACCTTAACTTTGCTATGCCCAGGTCATCCTCGCATAGGAGTTTTTGAGTAGCATTGGGAAGGTCAATCTTGAGCTCTACAAAGGTAAGTTATCCAAAAGGGCCGAGGCATATCAAATTAAATAGGTCGAATCTTACCTTTCTGAGTAAACTTGGCTTGGTGAGTATAACAAGTACTAGCTGAGTCTTGCAATTGTTCTTGGAATTTGGATGTGGAGCAGGTATGACAATTTTGTCTTTGTGCTACATATTTTGAAAGTTTAGGTGCTTTTTTGAATCACCGGGGATCGTTTCCTTGGCCTTCTTGATGTATTGTTGGATTTTAAACTTTTTTGCCAGAGCAACTTCCATAGTTATTGCAACGAATAGCTTGAAAGTTCTTTATGGACTTTTTGAGTGGTGACTCTGACTCCCTTGTTTGTAGCAACTTCTTCCTCAGTATCCTTTTTTTTCAGACAGATGTAGTTTTTCTAAAAGTGTTGACGACTTTATGGCTCTCTCTGATTTGTGTGCTATAGAATCTTTTTTGTTACGATCAACCAATCTCTATTGGATATGTAAATAAAATGATCTGAAGGAGGTTGATCTCTTTTTACTAACACCTTCCACGGTCCACGGTCAATCTAGATATAAATAATTAATGTTCTATAAATGCTGCAAATATTTTAACTAAACTTCATGTCAAACTTACTACCTAGTACCTTTCATCTATAATCTGACTTGTTGGGGGATTATGCTTATTTTATCTATACATTGCAATAGAGTTGAGACTTGTTGCTTCATATGTTGTAAAAATTGAAGGCTTCATAGGTCTACACTCTCCTCTTGACATATCCATGATTTATCTTTTGGAAAAACAAAACAATATTTAAGCATGCCATACAGGGGAAAACAACTCATTTCTTATATTCTGCTTTTGTTTGGGGCAGTGCATCAATTACTTGCTAATTATTAATCCACAAAATTGGTTCCAAACCCCACAATAAATGAATACCTCCCGTGGTAGATTGTCTTTCATCAATGCAACTTGCCTAAGACGAATCTGTGTGCTCTACCAATTTGAAGTTATTTCCAAGTATTCAAGTCCATGATGCAAGGTAACTGAATACCCCGTGGTAGATTGTCTTTCATCAATGCAACTTGCCTAAGACGAATCTGTGTGCTCTACCAATTTGAAGTTATTTCCAAGTATTCAAGTCCATGATGCAAGTTAACTTTCACATACCTTAAAATTCGCTTTGTTGCTTTCCAGTGACCATCTTTGGGACGTCCATGAATCACGAGACAATCCCAAGTGCATAACTTAATCTTGCCTAGTAGTAGTAACATAGATCAAACATCCTATTGGTTACATCTACTTTCTACGAATCTTCCCAAGTTGATAACTTCATTCCTTTCTCCCAAGGAATTGTCACTAACTTGCAATCAACCATATTGAATATTTTCAATATCTCCTATGCATGCTTAGTTTGGATCATGAATATGTTGCCATCCATATACCAGCTTCATTCCTGTTTCCAAAGGAGTTGCTGTTAACTTGCAACCAACCATGTTGAATCCTTTCAATATCTCCTATGCATACTTAGTTTGGATCACGAAGATGTTGCCATCCATTGACCATACATCCATTCCCAAGCAGTAATGGATTAGGCTGAAATCTATCAATTCAAAGGCTTTATGTAGCATACTATTTTGTTCTTCAGCCATCTTCCTATTGTTACCTATGATAATTAGATCATTAACATATAACACTATTTTCAGAATATCATTACATTTAATTTTGTAAAGATATGGATTTGAGGGACTTCCTCATCCAAAACTCTGTTTAGAAAGACACATTTTGACATTTGTCTCATCCAATGTTACTAGACACGGAATCGACAAAAAATTGGTGAGGCAAAAGAGCGAAGAGTTTAAATCGGATCGGGAAAAAATCGACAAATACAAAAAATAAAGATATATACATATTTTGAATTAAAATATTTTTTCCATTAATAACATTGTTTATGACTATCCTTCATCACTGCCCAAAACAAGATGCAAAACAAAGAACAACGAATGAGGAAAAACCCAACAGAAATAGGATTTTATAGGAAATCTAGGTGTCGATTTGAGTTGACTCGTGAGTCAAACTTGTTGAGTCGAGTCAAACTCATCATTTTGACTCCGTCAAACGAGTCAGACTTGGTCAATGCAAGTTTGACTTGGCTCAAACTGAATTGACTCGTTTTGAGGGTGATCCGAGTCAAACTTGCGATTTTCTAAGTTTGATTCGTGATTCCTATTACTATGGGACTCTCATGAATGGTCCACTTGAACTAAGTTGTGATGGCCAAGACCAATGTGATTGTGTTCATCTTTACCCAAGTGTAAAGGCTTTTTTATAATACATAACTTATTCCTATAAAAATCTTTTGCCACTATCTTGCTTTCTGCTTGTCAATTGAACCACCTTTATATAATACATATCTACTTTATACTTTGCCTTGAAGATCTACATCTGATTGCAATTTTCCTCTTTAGGTAATTCCTGAGGTTGCAGGACTCGGGCTCGACAAAACTCAACCATCTTGGGACTTGACAAAGCTTGATGACTAAGTGAAACTTGTTTCAAGACTCTATGAAACTCAACAATTAAAAACACTCAATATAGGAAATTTTGTCCCAAACAAATAATAAACGAGTTTTGGATGAGTTTTGGCAAGTTTTGCTAAATTTCGTTGAGTTTTGGTGAGTTTCAGGTGGAGTTTTCAGTAAGTACTTGTTTCATTTCTTTGTTTGGATTTATATTCCACTTGTATAACTTTGTCTGATTCCTTTGCATATCTTCAATTAAAACAAGGTCATATGAGTTAAAAAAGGTAGTAGTCATTAGAGTCATATTTATTCATTGTGAAGTTGACTATTGTAGCCTTCTTGACTTCCTACATCCTTCTTTTCTTCCAAACCGTCCTTGTAGCTTTAAGCCTTTAATATTTGCAAATACCACTCTAAAAACATTTTGGGCTTTGGTGATGTTCATAGATTACCACCTTTGTTGTCGTTCGCTCACTCATTATTAGTCCCTTTTGTAGACAAAGACTATATGTTCTGGTTGTTTCTATTAATTGCAATTAATATATTGTTTATCTTTAAGTTAGATTAATGTTGACATCAAATTTGTATTTATAATTATTAAAAAAAAGAAAACTATCTCTGATTGGACAATAACCTTGAATTGACTATTTTTTTTATCATTAACAAGTATTAAAAAAATAAAACCTTAGCTTGAAAATTTACCTTAGTTACCTTGCAACTTTACTATCCAACTTGCGTAGCCATGCAAGTAATCACTTGTGATTTATGTGTTTCGTGCCATGATTATTCATTCAATGGATTTCTGACTACAATGTTTTTGCAGTTTATCTTTCCCTTGCCACTTTCGACTACTACTCATCCTCTCTCTACCCTTACATTACACTTGTGCACCCTCTCTGCTGCAACTTTGTAATTGTGCATCTACTTCGCTTCAACTCTGTAACTCCTTTCCTTTTCATCAAACGTTTCTTTACATTTTTACACTAGAATAGTATTTAAGCCTCATAGCTATCCCCATACTTAGAAAAACTTGATTTGATTTAGACTTGTAAGTTTCTTTTCCTTTGCTTAATTATATGCTTAAACTCAACAGGTGTTCTCGTTTGAGTTAGCGTCGCACTAGGGGACTTGGGCCCGATCTATTGCTAAGGACGTTTTTTATTGCTCTAATTCCAAATAAGATAACCCAACAAATATCTAGTATAGGTCCATATAACTTTGCAATTACATCTATAAAATAATCTATAAGATTATTGCTAGAAGGGTGAAGGATTTATTGTCAAAATCTATTTCTCAGGGGTAGTTTAAGTTTCTAGTAGGGACTCAAGGAGGCAAATTCGTGAAGTAGTGGGGGTGGCTCATGAAGTATTTCATTCTATAAAGGTTAAAAGTAGGTCAGCCATAGTAATTAAGGTGGACCATCTAAAAGCATATGATAGTGTAAGTTGGCTTTATTCGAGGTTAATGCTCATCCATGTGGGCTTTAGTCTTCACTTTGTCAATTGGGTCATGAATTGTATAACCACATTCTCCTTTGCAATGTTAATAAATGGCTTAGGATTTGTTTTCTTCAAGTTAGGGAGAGGACATAGACAGGGGTGTCTATTGCCCCCCTTGCTATTTCTATTGATGGATGAAGGATTGAGCAAAGCCTTGTACGAGGAAAAATATTTTGAAGCATGTAAAGGGATTAGAATTGGTAGGTCCCTATATATCTCACACCTGTTATTTGTTGATGACATCGTTTTATTTTGTGATTGCATGAGAAGAGATGCGTGTAAATGAAGAGAAATTATGGTGTTATATTGTAAGGCAACTGTAATGATGGTTAATATGGGGAAAACTAAAGGATTTTTTATGCATATCAATGAGGAGGATAGAGAGTTGTTTAAACAAATGTTTCCTTTCTTTGGAATGGAGCTACAGGTGGGAAGAAAGTACCCAAGTCTCTTTTTAAAACCAAATGATTACACCAAAAAGAGGTTGGGGATTGATGATTGCAAAAAGTGAGAAAATAATAGCATTATAATGTAATAGATGGTTATCCAGGGGAGGTAGATTGGTGTTGGTTAAATCAATGTTGAAAATTATTCTAGTGAATAGGATTTCTCTAACTTTCATACCCAAAGGTATTTTAGAGCAAGAAAAATAAGTTTTGGAATTATGTGGGTTGGGGAGAGTACAAGGAAGAACTTTCCATGGGTAGCATGGAAGAAGATTGAAGTCCCAAAGGAGATGGGGGGTGGGGCATAAAAAACATTCATTGTTTTGCAAAGGCACTTACTACAAATGTGGTTGGAGAATCATTAAAGGCAGGGTTTGTGGTGCATAGTAGTCAAGCATAAATACATTGAACCAATGCGGGTAGAGGATTGTATCATATATGAGAATAAGTCATTTCAAAATGATTCAATAATTTGGAAAACAATTGTTCTGGCTTTCTCTTTAATTTGTAAATCATTGTTATGGATGATAGGTCCTAGGAAGAAAGTTACATTGGGAGATGACCTATGGGTAAAATAAGATGGGAATTACATGGTGCCTAGATGTATGGTGGGAGCACTGGGAGAAAGAGGTTTTTTCTACTTATCACAAGTGCCCAATCTTGTGAGAACTTCTATTTTGAGCCAAGAATGGATTGAAGTTGAGAGGTTGGGATTTATAAGAGAAGAGGGTATGATATGAACCAATTATTGTCAAGCACTAAATAATAGTCATGTAAGGATCAAAGAGGAAGAGGATGAGCTTATATGGTCTCAGAATCTAGTTGGGCGTATATATTCTCTTAAATTAGGATATAAGATCCTCAGAGAGGAGGATATCCCTTACATTAGGAAATGGTGGTATAAATATGTATGGAAGTTCAAGTGCCAGTTGAAGGTAATTTTTATGTGGTTGGCTATTAATCAAAGGGTCATGTCACACTCTTGTAGTGTGATCTTGCCAGTGCCCACATCAATCTCTTTCAAATGATTGGTAAATCCAACAAAGGTTCCTGAAATAACCCTGATTGGAGACCTTGCAACTAGTATAGAATCTTGTTTTCTGGAAAGTGTGACTTTTCTCCCATTGTTTCTCTGCTTCTTGATACCCTTTGCAAAAGGCACATTGGAATTATCTGCCGAATTAGTAGCCACCACAAGGAGTTTCATTAATTAGATTTAGTACTAGCAAAGCCAACTTGTTTTCCATCTTTATTAGTGGTATACTCTTTGTATGAATGGGCATCCTTTTTCATGCATACATTTGTCCCTTCCAAATATTCCAAAAGATCTTGTCCGATTGAATCATCATCTATTTTACTCTTCTCTTCCTTCAATAATTCTTCTTTAATTTCAGATTCATCTGCCTCTTGTTCTTCTTTAACTTTTCTAAACGTTTCTTCCATTTCAACAATAGAAATAGGCTTAGGATTGAGCCTCTGCATGATCGTGGAAATGAGTTCATGGATCCTCAACAATTACCACCAAAAGCTTAAATAACAACAAAAAATGTTTAAAGTTATAGCTCTCTTGTCTAATTAGCTATTTTACACAAAGATCCATCCATGAAAGGGTAACAAATTATCGCTGAAAAATACTGAAAGTTGTCTCACACCATGTTATAGGATAAAGTCATTTCAAGGCTTACAAGTACATTTTATCATAACAGAGCAAAGCAGCTTTGGCTATGTTTTTAATGATAAAAATGTGTATGAGAAAAAGCAATAGATCAAATGATTTCATTTTTCCTGCCTCTGCCTTTACACGGATAGATTTATGTAAAAAGCAACATGGTACACTTTTCCACGACAATTAAAAGCTTTCAGCATTAGCACTCACATTTTTAAAATATTCTATGGAATGGATCAACTCATATGTAAGAAGAAAGCTTGAACTTTTGGAAAATGTAAGATTTGTAAACTTTCTCTCCAAGTAGAAAATCTTACTTATAATTTAGTTATTGGGATAAGTGCAAATGGAAAAGACATAACACAAATTCTTTTTCTAATTGTCTATACTGCTCTTTCAAGTTGTGCTCGAGGGAACTATAACTGATTTAATGAGCCATCCACAGTTTCAAGGTGGCAGTTCATAGTTAGACATGCATGGCTTAATCTTTGAAACATAAAGGATAGCAAAAATAAAAATTGTAGTAGTTGTCCATTTTACCTCAATAGTATTTCAAAGAGCCTCTAGAAGTATGGTTAGTATTTATTTGCTTATGTAGGAGCATTTGCACTATGATATATATTACATTATATTCGTGAAAATTTTGAAGACTCGAGAACTTCTGGAGGCCCTCCAAAAATGTTCACACATTGTAAACGTTATGCCATTGTCAATACTAATGCTTCCTCCAAACTTTAATGCATTGTAGTATGGGACCTTACAACACTGATATAAAATAAATAAAAGAGCAGTGCACATAAATGGAAAAGCTTAGCAATGAGTAGAACAATGATACCATATGAAGGAGAAGAACCTCCAATAGATGGCGAGTCACCTCAGATTTAGTGGATTAAATAAAAGCATGATAAATCACATACTAGAATAGGGAGAGGCACCCAAACCAAATCCAGAGGAGAAACCACAGCTTGATACACATTGCAAGGAACATGGATAGAGTTGCCATAGAATAAATGTTTTCCAAATAAATAAAAAATCCAAAGCGCACATTTGTGTAAATTAGAAAAAAGATGTCCCTGGACTAATCTTCTGGAAATGGCTATGAATCGGGAACGCTCCACCTTTGCCTAGAAAATCCTATTCCACAACCTTTCAACAAGACTATCACCCTCGAGTTGAGGCTATGAAACCACTAGGAGAAAACACCTCAAGGTAACTCTGAACTCACAGAAGACCCATTACCAGGTTTATCGACAATTAATGAGTCTTTTATTTCCACTGCCTACCCAACACAAGGTGGAAAAAATCCTTTCTCTACCTTTGCGACCCCTCTAGCAATTAAACCACCTCCCAGTGTTTAGGGAAAAAGACTTCATGTTATGACATCGAAGGAAACCTATTCATTGTCCAAACCAAGAATTGGTTTTTGTCTTGTTTTACCCTCCTCTCCTCCCTGAATGGTACCCCCATTGCAAACCGAATCCCCTTCCCCACTTCGTATGCATACTTTTGGTGCATGAGAGGTTTGGGCACCACGTGCCACCTCCTATTAGTCATGCATTCCATTAAAGAAACCTTTATCACATCATTACATAGACCAATATAACCAAAGGTTCATAAACTAAAATGTGTTTAAAAAAATTAAGAAAACACTTAAGGGGTCCAAAGCCTAGGTTAGTAACAAGGATAGGGTCCTTATGGTAATTAAGCCCCCTTACCATTTCTCTCTAATGGGTTTATATCCCCCCTTCTTCGCATCATTCTCCTCATCCACAACCAATAGTTTTAATCATTACTACATTGATCAAAACTTAATACATTTGTTCATCTCATGGCCTCATCGTCATTTACATTTTACATCAAAAGTAAAGGGGTCAAACTAGGGTGTTGTAAATCCCCACATGGGACTTAATGCAAAGGAGACACTGACAAGGGCCTAAATGATGTCCTCTATGCAAGGTAGGGAGGAGGATGTATCTCTTATGCTCATCCATTATTTTTATGTAGGGAATGTTTGGAAAAAATAGAAGCCTTGTCGATTTAGAAAAACTCTTGACAGGGGGAGGCTAGGGGGGTGGGGATAGTGTGGAATTTGCTCTGGATGCATGGTGTCAAAATATTTTAAACCAACTATACAAAGCATGATGCGTTATTGTTGCTTGGAGGGTGTGGCTAACTAGGAATGAAATCCTATTTGAAGGATCATAATGTCACTACATTCACATGCTTCTCCAAATTTGTCAATCCTTAGTCACTTCAAATAGGATGGTAAAATCAAGATTCTGAGAGTGGCGACCAATAAAAACATTGATAAATTAGGTTCATAGGCATACTTTGATGGGGTTGAACAAGGGGGCTCACAAGTTGGTGGGGTTGGTTGTAATACCCTCATTTTTTACTTGAAATGTATTGAATCAAAATTTTGTAAATGATGTAAATATGCTAGAATGGATTCCTAGTGCGGAGCTCAAGGTCAAGGCTCGACTAGTGAATGACTAGACATGTATGATGTAAATATTTTTATTTGGACCGTATGGTTGGCTTGTCATGCCAATTTGAATGTTATGTAAATATTATGTTGGAAAATAATAAAATGGTTCAAGATGGTTGTGTAAAGAGCACTAGAAGTCTATGATTCCACCGGAGGGGAAGATAAAAGGGGGCTTATGAGAGATTAAATCCTCTATTGCCAAGTGTCAACCTTAGAAGTCATCCATATGTTGTCATGTGTCTTAAATAAGCCAATTACTTTCTTTTGATTGTTTTATCCAATCATTAAATACATGTGTGGCGAGGAAAATCTTTTCATGTAGTTATGGAAGCATGGGATGAATATATTTCTATGATTGTTGTAAGAGTCCTCTCCTCTATGGTCAAAAGTCATGCCAGATGCCTTTTCCACCATCCTCTAATCTCCTTTCGAGTCTATCATCCATTTTTTCATTAAGCAGATTTTTTCATTACACAAACTTCTTGCTTTTGTTGTTCATCTCATTACCATCATCATTTACCAAACTGTGCATAACCAGCAAATTTGAATTTGGAAGGAGAATTGCAGGTTTAAGGGAGAAGAGATGGTTGTACGTGAGCATAGAGGTTGGGCAAGCTAGGACCACATACCCATTGATTTTGCTACTTTTGCATGCTTGATAAGTCACGAGTTAACATTACAAGAGGTTCTCCAACATCATACAATAGGTTGGACTCTTAATGTTGTTAGGGAAAACTTCCTATAGTTGGGGTGAGACTACCAACGTACTGGGGTAAAAGATAGACGTTCAAGGTTTTGCAAGTACAATTATTAAGCAAATGGTCTAGGGTTTGAGAGAATGTGTACCTTATTCAGAAGGTTGATCCAAGCCACTCTTCTTGCTCTCCAATGCAACAACTTGCAAAACCATTCAAAAGAACCTTCCTCAAACCAATTTGACTACAAATAAAAGATTGATATTTAAAAGAGAATCAAACATCAAATTGTAATCAGATCTGAAACATACATGAACAAATCTATTTGGAAATTGAAGAATGTCTGATCTTTATTAATGAATGAAGCAAGTACATCAAATTACCTTCCTTCAAGCATGCCACTTCATGAAACCAAGATTCGAGGTCTCCTGCTCCTTTCCTCCAAGGATCCCAACCTCTAATCAAATGTGCTAGGGTTTATAGACAACTAGGGCACAAGTGAGGGGGATATGAGTCCCAATTCCTCCAGCATAACATTACAATGGGCTTGAGTCCCCTTCATGGTCCCCTCTCCCTCTCTTATATAGCAAGTGAAGAAGGTAGAGTCGAGGAGGAAGTAGTTACAACTAGAATATGAGGTTCCAAAACCACCCAAACCACCAATGTTTCGAGATTTTATATATATTTTTGGGTATTTCTGAGGTACTCGCAACTTTACAATGGACAACAAGCGGGTGACTCATGAGTTTACCATGTAAAACCTGCATTTTTTGTAGAAAAATGGTGAAAACCAACCTTTTTTGGGGGTTTTCAAGAGAAGTTTTGGTCTCCAAAATTGTTCCTAAGGTTCCTTCCTATCAAATGGGCCATGAATTAGGTAATTCCATCATTCTAAAGTCTCAAATATGGCTCTTCCATCCCAAATGTCATTTTCTGTGACTCGCAGTAATCTCATGAAATGTCGTCATGTGACCAAAAGATGTAAGTGTTGTCACGGACGGAGAAGTGCCAAATTTGGCTATAACAGATGTCCCCTAATGTGTGAGGTTAGAGGATAAGACAATGGCCGAAATATATTATAAATAATAAAGGGTTGGGTCATGGAGTTGAGAAAACCAAAGAAACCAAGAATCATAGGCTCAAATGAAGTACCCGAAAGAAAGGAAAATGTTAGACAATCTCATCCCTGGGATAAATGTCCATTTCCAAATAGTGAAACATGACCTCCAGGAGGATGCAATGATGATCCAATACATAAGTATAACTGATACATATATCATGGCCACTAGAATCCAATCGTGGATCCATGAGAAACATAAGTATGAACATAGCCACAGAAATACAAAGGTGGATCTATGTCAAAACTAGAGATCTTAGCCATAGTGAACAAACTAGATCTATGTCTCGTCAAGAGCCAAAATGAATGTGGCTCAATCTTGCGTAGCTTGGGAAATAACAAAAGATGATGATGTTATTATAGGCCCAAGGTCTTTAATCCAAACTGTCTTAAGGTACGAATCCTAACCATGTGAATAAATGAGTTGACGTTGAGCATGGAGGACACCGTTTGATTACCGACCATTGATGTAAACCGTTAACAAATGTGAGGGAATCCACCAATGATGAAAATGGGACCCAATGTACCTAGTACATTCTTACAGGTGTGAATAAGAGGTCTTGAAGTCGAGCATTTGAAGAATCCATTGATGCATTCCCATAACTCAATGGCGAGGGAAATTGGCATTGATGACTGCAATCCCCAAGGTACTACCGAAAAATCTAAACTTCATTCCCAGATCAAGATGGGTTGAAGTTGATGGGAAGAAGTCCGTTTGAAGGAAGGCCTTAAGGAATCCTCCATCATCCAACTCGAAAACAATCAAAGGCTGATTTGATTTGGAGTAGGACTAAGTACATGATGACACATATTGACACCAGGGGATGGTCGACACATGAGGTCGAGGCAACTGCAGAATGGTCGACACAGGTTTTATCCTTGAACAATGAGCACAACATAGGAGTGACTTAGGCAACTTTGAACACAAATGGACCATGATATAAATCTGCAATGTAGGAGACATTAACATATTCTCCATATGACTAGAAGAGTAACCAATCGGAGGAGTAAAAACATTGAGATCAGGTTTATCCTAACGACAAAACTAAAACCCAACTTGTTTGAGAGACTTCAAAACATGTGCTTTGTTCAAGGACATAATTGACTTACTGCCATTATATTGAAAGGTAGTTGACACTCTTCCCTTCCCCTTTCTCTCTTTAAGTACCTTTTTCATTTTTAAACGAGCTTGAGAAAGAACTAAAGCATGCTCGATAAGGATCCAACCATGTGTAATTTTTATGAGTCCATGGAAGGGAAACTCAACACTTTCTTCATTGTTTTACGAGTTTGAAGACAAGATAGAATAGTACTCGATAAAATACCGATCCGTAGATTTTAATATCAAGCCTGGATTTGTCTGTGCTCACCAGTGTTTTTATATTTAAAGATTATGAAAAACTTAAACAAGAACTCTATACACCCTCTCGTGGGTTTTACATCAAGCCTGAGTTGGTAGATGCTCGCAGGTGTTTTCATGTTTAGAGAGTCTGAAAATCCTAAAGAAGACTTCAAGGGATCATTTTTCGTAAAGTTAGTCTCCTCACCCGAAAAAAGTTAAAACAATGCGAGAGATAACTCTTCTAGCCAAGTATGACTAGAGTATTCATTTTTCGTACATAGTCTAAACGGTCCGAAAAATGGTTAAACTTATACCGTAGACACGACCTTTCAAGTACTTTAACGAGTATGAAAAAGACAAGCTAACTCGACAATATTTTCTTATTTAAAGAGTCGGAAGAGAGCTTAAAGAGGACTCCATAAAAATATTTTCCATAAAGGTTTAACGAGCCCGAAAAGTTAAACTCGTGACCTCCTTACTATTTTTAATGAAGGAGAGATGGAAGAATGCTCGTAGCCTTCTTACTGTTTTTAACGAGCTCGAAGTAAGGGTGGAAGAATTCTCGTTATGGGAGGAGACGAGTGTTAGGGGCATGCAAGACTAGTTCCAAATGTATGGAACAAACTTATTCATAACGCAAGGAACATGAGCAAGATAATGACACTCAGGGTGTGTCTCCTCCGGGTAAAGGGTGTCAAATCGCAAACGAAAAGTGATACATGGCTTAACGGAAATGAGATCAGAGATGGAGGCTTATATAACGAGCTTAAAGCGTGGAAGCCGACATCAAGCTCATAAACACATGCATGATCAAAGTGAATGCATATGCGACTTAAACACAAAAATGGGAGCCTTATAAGGAATAGCCAGAAATATATGAAGAAGAAAGACATGAGTCTTCTTTTCAAAATCATGGTAAATCTAAAAAGGATCCCAAACCTATAATAAAAACTCGGCATGGGTACCAAAATGGCATAAGGGTGCTAACTATGGTGACCCATGTTAGGTAGGCTTTGTTGCTGGACTAATGCATAATGCATATAGAGATGGCTAACACACCAATATCCAACATGTTCGACCCTATGGGAATTCAGGTAGAAAAAGATTCGAATGCATCAAAACGAGGATGCCTAAACCTACATGAAAGGTGCTGAATATACCTGGCATGATTGAACAAAGTGTCAAAAAGGACCAGTAAGCAATCATGAGTCCAGCTAAGAATCCTGTCTCCAAGAAACATTAGTACCAAGATCATATCTAAAAAATGAGTAAAGAAAGTTCCAATACAAGTCACCGTGGTAGAAATACTTTCAACTTCACTATCATCAACAACATGCATAATGCATGTAGAGCTAACCAATGGAGACTCTATAGTACCAAATCCTGAGGACTTACAATCAACAAGACCAATTTCAAGATGAAGATCAGAGCTGAAGGACGTGATGGAATCTGCAAGAACAAATTCATCATCATGTGAGTTGAAAATTCTAGAAGCAGGATCACAGCAGGAACACCGATTTGTGGGTCTATGGGAGAGTTCAAATACTCGACATTGGTAGGATCCGACTCCATTGACGAACCGAGGATGGACATAACTGCAACTGGATCAACATCCAAATGAATGGCATATTGCATTATAGACTCTAGGAAAACTTCATCAGAAGGAAATATATCATCCCAGATATAACACATCCAAGCATTCAGATGAAGGGATCACCTGGTCAATTGTCGGGACCAAGTCCCGAGAAGGTAAGCATGAACTCAGAGGCTTCTTCTCAGTAGCAATTATACTCAAGGAATATAAAGGTTGGTTGAACTGAGTACACTCAAATTCAGAAGCTAAACACTTCCAAGGGTTCTTAAAGTTCAAAGACTTAAATTGAGACTCCTTATTTATGAAAGGTGTGACAATTGTTGAAATTGTGTGCACAGGTGATACATTAGCTTGAAAATCAGGTGGAGGAAGATTAAAAGTTCCCATTAATGAATGATACATCTCCACACCAATGTTTTCACAACTCCTCACGGAATGGGAAACTAGAGGAATATTGGATCCATGATCCTGATTGAACTCATTATTGTTTAAGGGTAGTTGGTTAATTGTTACAATATTTCCTTCATGTGGAAACTTGATGACGCGAAAGATCGAAGAAACTACTGCCATCATAGCTTGAGTCCAATTCCTCCCTAACAATAAATTGTAATCAAGTGGGAAATCAACCACTTCCACATCCACTTTAACTACTTTTCCCCCCGACTCTATAGGAAAATCCGGGATAATCGCGTGAGGTTTAAAAAGATGGCCATCGAAATATTTTAACATGGTGACCGAAGGAACTATGTCAGGTGATCCTAAATCCTTCCTGCATGATAAAGGCATAACGGATGTGGAGGCACCCTCATCCACCACTGTCCAATGGATTTTAGTATTTCCAGATATAACTTGAATATGAAAAGCCGCATGGTAGGGTAAACAAGGCTTCCAATTATCAAATCGAAAGTGACCACTTGACTATCTGCAAGATCGAGGGCCCTTAAAGCTGAAAGTAAGGTCTTCCTTTGAGTTGGACAACTCTACAAGACCTCAAGTGTAGACATCACACATGGAGCCTGCGCCAACTATTCAATTATGCTATAATTTTGTGCAACACGCACATTAGGATTAAATGTTGCATTCTTAAGAAGACCCTTCGGTATTCGAGGCAGAGGGTTGTTAGGATGCTTCTCTATATGCAAAGAACTGTCACTATCAACATAAATAGGTTCCATACCTTTTGATCCAGACGGATTAATTCCATAGTTCTTGTTCCTAGTGTGGAGATACAAATCCCATTCACACATGAAAATGTCTCCTGAGCCTAAACTGCCCCCTTGAGAGGAGGCTCCCTCGTTGCCCCCTTGGGAGGTCCTAGGGTTTTGATGAGCACCAACCAACAACTTTTGTGCCATTTCCATCTTAGGGCATTTATAAGTTAGATGATCCTCTTCGCATAACAAGCAAGAGAATTTCTTCTTAGCTTTTTCATTATCCCTACCAGCATTATTGTTGTTATTATTTACATTGTTTGTCCCCTTATTCCCATTTTTATTTTTCTTATTTTTTTCCCTCTAGGATGTTGGTTGCCTTGAGAATTTTGTACTAACAGAACGTCAAATGGAGAGTTGGGTTTAAGGTTTTGTGTTAATTTGACCAGTTGCCGATGAAGTTTGACTTGAAAAGTTAGTACCCAGGCTAACTGGATTGTTCTCAACTACACCGATCACTCCATCAACATGAGGTGCCAGGATAGGTTTTGTAAGATCAGTAGTCGATCTCGGCGCATCACAAATAATTTCATATAATATCCCAGAATGAGAGTAAATCAAGTCTAGCTGTTGGGCTCTCAAAATGGATTCCTCCTCTGAGGTAACCCCTGAAGTAAAGACATCTTTAGAGATGTACGGTAGGAGTGATTTCTGTTGGGCTCTCAAAATGGATTCCTCCTCTGAGGTAACCCCTGAAGTAGAGACATCTTTAGAGATGTAAGGTAGGAGTGATTTCAAAAATCACTCTAATAAGAACTCCAGAGGAATCTCAACTTTAATCATCATTTTTTGTCTTCTCCACTCCTGAATGTGGTCAGAAATGTGAGTGTCCTTATTCTGCCTAAATGTCAACAGAAGGTCTGTGTCAACATCATACCGGACATGAAGTTAGAAATGGTTAAGAAATATTGTCACTAAATCATAAAAACAATGATAAGCAACAAACGACAATTCAATATACCATTTGGCTGCTACACCGGTTAAGGTTCTCTAGAAGTGTCTCAACCGTATAGAATCATCGTTCAATGAGTTGGAGGAACACCACCGTGAATGAAAAGTAGCGACATGGTCCCCAGGATCTTCATTAGTATTACCTTCAAACTTTGGGATGTCTAAAGGAAATTTGGTTGGAACAATAGGCCAAGTCGGATCGTGACGGACCAGATCATTCATTAATTTCGATAGGTCTGGAAAATTCAAAGTTGCCAGAAAGGGTAAACGAGGGCGAGCTGTTGGGTTCCAAGTTCTGGGAGCATTAGTTTCCCATTGGTTGGTGTTGGGATGTGATTGTCCTAGAATATACAGATTTCCAGGATTAGTGAAAGGTGGAGTGTGATGTCCAAATTTCTGACCAAAGTGGTGTTGAAATAAATGATTAGTTGTTCCAAAAGTCCCTCCCATCCCCCCAAAAGGTTGACTACCTTGTGAGACAATTGTAATAACAGGGTTAGTCATATTCGAACCTCCCACCCCATATGAAGAGATACTTCCTTGGGTAGCAGGATGCCCCCATGAACATCTAATGCTGGTGCCCCCTAGTACAATAGGATTACTTTGAGACACATTGAATCCAAAGGGGTGACCAGAACTCATACCTCCAACAAATTTGAAAAGTAAGCTTGACTGGGGTAGAGTGGAATTAGAAACAACTACGATAAAGGGTGGGTTAGACATAAACATTTGTCCATTGAAGCGTGGGATAGTATGGAGAGGGATAGATGGGCCACTGTCTGAAGCAATGGAAAAAGTTGAACTAGGAGGGATAGTGGCAGTCATAGGTTGACAACCTAAAAGAGGGAATCCAAAAGAGAAAGGGTTCGAACTTACTTGAGTTGACGAACTAGTACCAGTAAGTACCATCGAGATCGGGGGAAACCAACCTGATCCTATTGTAGATCCCATATTAAAAGTGACTCCTCATACAGGCAAAGTGCTAACTGGAGTAGACATGTCCCCTGAAGTAAATACTGGTTCTCTATTTTCCATATTGAATTCCTAGACAATGGATTAGGAACGTTGATACCAGCTAACTGAGAAAAAATTGGACTTTGTTGCGGGTTCAAAAGTCCAGATGGATCTGAGAGGTCCTCAATTTAAATGGGACTTAAATTCTCTTCAAGCTGAGGAAATTGAACTCTAAGAGAGTTATTGAACTACTCCTCAGTATTTCTAAAGTGTCATTCGGCAGAAGGTCTCTCAGACTCACCTAACCTAGAACTATTTTCTTCTACTGGTTGTTATGTTTGATGTTCCTGGTTTTCCTCTTCTGCCCCCCAAGGGGGTGGATCATGATAATCCAGTCTTCGCCTCGGTGAAGGGAATTCTCTTCGTTCAGGATATTGTCCTTGAATCCTTCTAGATCTGCATAGAGGTTGATCTCCCACGGTGGCTCGCAAAAGACACTAAGAAGAAAATCTACAAAAGATAAAAATCAAACATCACACATTAAATAGTATCCGAAAAATGTCAAACAAGCAAACAATTAACCTTCCAAAGGAGTGTCTGGGATGATGAGGGTCCAGACCAAACCAGTGAAGGGACGAAGAACAGTTACCCAGGGTCCACAATACAGACACAATGGGGCCAAGCGTTTGAATCACCAACTGCCTTCCCAAAGAACTGCGAGGGATTTCATCTGGAATCTGTCCTAGGTGCAATGGAAATATCCTTCCACTGTCACCTGTGTAGAGCCATAAATGTATGGATTCTAAGGTTACCAACTTTATAGAGAGTGTCCAGGGGGACAGTCATAGGTCGACTCAATGCGCATGGGCAGGGTAACAAAGTCCTAAACTTAGAAGCACCAAAGGTACTAATGAATCCTCGTACGCACACCAATCCTGGTAAATGCTCAATTGAATATCGAATGGGTATCTCATTTACTCAACCTTTCATGACTTCATGCTTAACTCCGGTGTTAGTGGAGCTTCCCGGTTCACCTTCTACAAAGATGGATTTTCTCCCTAAACGAATGAAACCTATATTTTGACAAGTCTGAGTGATCATGGAGGAGTTAACTCACAACTTCCTACCTCCACAATCCTACTTAAGCTATTAGGTGTGTTTCTAAACTAGAAGAAAGCCTAAGATCCTATCGAAGTTACTGATTACTTGCTTTAAAATGTACTTTCAAAACTTTAAGAAGAAGTAAAACAAGTGCAACTAAAGAAATATATTCTTTAACTGTAATATGAAGCATTCAATCACCACAAATATGCACTTCTCACTTGCAATTTCTTTTCAATGCAAGTCCTAACGATATGATCCATAATGCATATGCAAGTTTTCTCCATATGATGCAATTTTTGGTCTTTTTGAATGCAAAAGGTAAAAATTTAAAGTCTAATGTGCAAAATCAAAACTAAAGCATAAGAATACAACTATTAAAATAACTATTTATGCAAAAGAAAAGTTCTTGTTTGTTGGTGCAAAGTACTCCTAAATCCTTTAAGCTACTTGCAAGGCATTCAACCAACACTAACTTGTAAAAATGAACCAACTTTTTACCCTTTTTTAATATGAAAAACAATAATCAAACTCAAATAAACACACAACCAAAACAAATGCAAAAGCTTTATGATCTCCTTATCAAACAATGAAAGCAACCATAAACATTAAGCTTCTTATCACATAAGCATGCATAAATTGGGAAAAGGACACAACAAAGACTTTTAGACCCAATGAAAGCAAAGTTCCTACTAAGAAATATGGTTTGGTAAATCTAGGTCTGCACACAAACAGTGCAATCAAGGTCTTAAACCACATAAATGACACTTGAGCTTCCACTTCAAAAGAAAGACCAAAAGCACAAAAAGGGACAAGAAACCAATCTAAAGATGAAGTTTCACTCAAATAGATATAAATAGGGTCAAATAGACTCAAATGGTTCCAAATCCAGTCAAATTGGAGCAAATAGGTTCAATTAGACTCAAATTGGGTCAAAAACACCATACTAGTTCACAAACCCCCAACTTGGGTCAACAAGCCCCAAATTATTCCAAACAAGCTCAATTGCTTCAAAAAGATCCCAAAAATCAAATTAAGATCAGTCACAAGATAAGACACCACTTCCAAGAGGTCCTACATAGACCTAGGATCAACAGGGACTCCAAAAAATGCACTCAAAACCCCAAAAACAGTCCCAAAAGTAAAAAATTCATGTGCAGGAGGGACACGCTAGTGTAAAAGGGTACAAGGGTGAGTGACTCGCTAGTGAAGAACCTTCCACATGAGAGCATGTAGCAGACTCACTACTATAAGTTCTAAGACTAGCGAGTATGTAGAAAAGTCCCAAAAACTTAAAATCTGACTCATAAAATGAGCAAGGAAAGGTCTAACAAAGCTTAATGATTGTTCCTAACATGAAATAAAACTCAAACCTTCAAATATACTGGAAAATTGGCCTTGGAGACCCCAAAGCAGATAGTCTTCTCCCCATCAGAGTCTTCAACTCTGTTGTTAGGGAAAACTTCCTATAGCTGGGGTGAGACTACCAACGTACTGGGGTAAAAGATAGACGTTGAAGGTTCTGCAAGTACAATTATTAAGCAAAGGGTATAGGGTTTGAGAGAATGTGTACCATAGTCAGAAGGTTGATCCAAGCCTCTCTTCTTGCTCTCCAATGCAACAACCTGCAAAACCATTCAAAAAAACCTTCCTCGAACCAATTTGACTACAAATAAAATATTGATATTTAAAAGAGAATCAAACATCAAATTGTAATCAGATCTTAAACATACATGAACAAACCTATTTGGAAAGGGAAGAATGTCTAATATTTATTAATGAATGAAGAAAGTACATCAAATTACCTTCCTTCAAACATGGCACTTCATGAAACCAAGATTTGAGGTCTCCTGCTCCTCTCCTCCAAGGATCCCAACCTCTGATCGAATGTGCTAGGGTTTATAAACAACTAGGGAACAAGTGAGGGGGATATGAGTCCCAATTCCTCTAGCATAACATTACAATGGGCTTGAGTCCCCTTCATGGTCCCCTCTCCATCTTTTATATAGCAAGTGAAGAAGGTAGAGTCAGTTACAACCGGAAGAGGAGGTTCCAAAACCACCCAAACCACCAATTTTTCAAGATTTTATATATTTTTTGTTATTTATGAGGTACTCACGACTTTACAATGGACAACAAGTGGGTGACTCGTGATTTTACCATGTACAACCTGCGTTTTTGTGGAAAAATGGTGAAAAACAACCTTTTCTAGGGGTTTTCAATAGAAGTTTTGGTCTCCAAAATTGTTCCTAAGGTTCCTACCTATCAAATGGACCATGAATTAGCTAATGTCATCCTTCTAAAGTCCCAAATATGGCTCTTCCATCCCAAATGTCATTTTTTGTGACTCACAGTAATCTCATGAAATGTTGTCATGCGACCAAAAGATGTAAGTGTTGTCACGGATGGAGAAGTGCCAAATTTAGTTATAACACTTACTGCACACACTGGTAAGCATTGTAAGGGTTGGATTTCCTGAGAGAACTGTGGATCAGTGAAGGGAACTGTCTTTCTTTTGTTGTGTGGGGAAGTTGGAAGGAGTGCCATGGTTGTGATGGGCGAGTGAGATTCTTGTAGAGCTCTGGATGAGCATTTGGTTAAGCATTGAGACTAGAATGGGTTGTGGGTCAAGAGAGAGAATCTCGTAGGTGTTTCCTTCACCATGGTGACTTCATTGCGCAACTTGGGGGTGACCTCTCAGTAGAAAGAGAATTTTTTGGATAGAGTGCCTACAGTTGGGTGGAAAATTGCTCTTACACAACCGGTGGCCTGGATCTTATTTTATTTTATGTTTGTGATGAATATGCTTGTATATGCATGGTGTGCGTGTGTGAATAGAAATTTATTTCCGTTTTGTTTTGCAATTATACATTTGCACATTCATTTTATTGTTATAAATACATAATACGACCATGGGGCGGAATTTAGAAGCTCGAAATTCGTAAATCTCCCCCTCCATTGGTTGGATCAATAGATGGGGACGTGACACTAGTAGGATTATCTATCATTTTGATACACATTAGTACAAACAAAATAGGATTGGGCATAAGTTCTAATAATAACCCTGAGTTGGTGGCATGAAAACTGATCTTAAGGTTGGCACATGAAGAGGGTGTAAAAAAAAAACAAATTACGGGGCACTCTCTATTAGTCAATGAATGGATGAAAAATGAAAGAGCATTTATTTCTTACTTAGACAATACATGAAGAGATACATAACATTTTTATATTATTCCTAATGCCACTCTTGAAAAAAGATGATACAATGATCCTCGTGACGGGGTGCTTTTAAAATCATTTACTGGTCACGAGGCCAGTAGGCATGTCCCTTGATTTTTCATTTAATATTAATCTTAATTTATTAGCTATTTAATTATTTATATTTATTCTTATGTGTGTAACAAGTTTATAGAGAGAGGAACAAGAAAACAAATTTGTTGTTAAATGAAGGTTTGTTGTTGGGTTCATGATGCTGACACAAGTGGGAACAACAAGGAGATACACTCTCTAAATATGATCCATGTCCATTCATATATGGAAATGAAGAAAATTTGACATTAACAAATGTGTGAGGTAAAAAATGGGCTTCAAAATAAATAAAAAATGTACTATTAAAGTGAACTTTAAAAGAATCAATAGAATTCAAGATGATGATGTCAACTATAAAGGTAAAAAGTGTTTAAAGAAGAGAAAAAAAAACTATTTTTTCCGCATATTTTCAACTTATATGGGCAATTTGAGTAGACCTATCAAAAGATAAGTTGAAAATATGAAAAAAGAATGAAAATATGAAAAAAGAAGATAGTTTTATTTCTTCACTTTCAAAATTTATAATTTATAATTATAATTATTGTTTTATTTTTTTTATAAGTTTCTCTTTAAACTTTATAATTTCTTTAATCACTAGTACAAAGGATGTTATTATCAAATTGATATGAGATGTATTTGAGAAAACTAAAGGAAGCCTATAAAAACATGTATAAAAGATTATCAAAAGTTTGTCTTATGGATATGTATTCATAGATGGTTTGTAGGTCAAAAATATACCAGTACAAAAAGAAATTAGGTCTTTTTAAAAAATTGTCTAATGAATATGTATTTGTATTTAAAAAATATACCAATATAAACTGAAATTTTGTTTATTTTAAATAAAATTGTAAAAAAAATCAAATAAAATATAATAATTAATTATAAATCTCTTTTAGCTACAAAGTGCTAAGTGTTTCATACTTCTAAACTATTGCTTATGTCTATGTTTAATTTTTTTTAAATGGTATTAATGTAGATTGGATGGCATTCAATTTGAGATTGTAAGAATAAGTGTGAGTGTGAGATTGGTCTTAAGGGTAGATTTGTTCTTAGTTTTTATGTTAATTTATTATTATGAAATTGATGGAACATTATAGGTCAATTGATAAACTGTATTTCATGGTCTTATAATTACATATAAATCTTGTATGAATGTGATTACTTCAGGGAGTGTATGGTAGTTGAGTTTAGTAAAATAAAATACCACTTTTTAAGTCATTTTGTCTGTTGGTTTTGGGTTGAGTTCTTGTAGTGCTGAAGGACACTACATGTGCATAATTTATAATCACTTTATATATTTGTAGTTTGTTGATAAAAAATATTTAATATAGATTTAATATCATTTTATTTTAAATAAATGAAAATGTTTTCATTTATCATTTCATCATATATATCGCCAGTCCAATGATAAGGCGGATAGCCTTTCAAAAAAGGTTATAGGAGCAGAAGAAGGCATTCTCTATCATGAAGAATTCATAAACCATCAATTGGTGTCTACAAGCTCTTTCCTAACCTACTGAAATTTGAAGAGTATCTTTACTGTTTTATTTGTCTAGTTTAAAATTTTGGTTATTTGTTGAACATTATTGTTGGTTTGAGGACTGTAGTATTGCTTTTTGAAGAAGGGTTGTAGAGACTTGTATTTCTTTATCATACTATATTTGGATATTGTTGTTTTGTATCATTTGGATCTGTGGTAGACTCCTAGCGAGTAGTAAAGATCCATTGTCGAGTCCAGATCATAGAATAGAGAATTGGTTGTACTTTAGGAAGTAGTCTAGCGATGTTAAAGTACATATTGTACAGAATTGGATATTGTTATCTTTGACTCATCTTTTAAATATCAAGTAACAATGTTTTTTTCTTCTTGAAATAAACATTTCATTTTCTCAATTTGCTCTCTATATATTTTCTTTAAATTTTATTACTTTATTTTGTACCATATATAAAGAGAAAAAATAAAGTGGTTTATTATTTGTTAAGTCAATGTATCTTGAATAATTATATAGTTATAGGAAAAATTGTTACCTTCCTACATTTCACTTTATAACATGAAATATTAAATGAGATGAAGTACAATGCAGATTTCCTCAAAATATATTATTTGAAAAAAAATCATTACTTAGATGATATATATATATATATATATATATATATATTTCAAAATTTTAAAAACTAAATAAAACAAAATATATTTATAAAATTATTATTACTTTCACATAAGATTTATATTTTGATTTTCAATTACATTGTTTAAAACACGGAAATTTCAAATACATAAGTCTCAAAACCAACAAAAGCTTGGTTAACCATGGACTATTATATATGTGCCTTCTTCCTATTTTATTTTTGATATCTATAATTCTTAATAATTTTTCCACTTGTTAAAAGACATTCACAATACATTTGATATGTTTTAAACCTTAGTGAAAACATTCCTGCTATGGGTTTCCTCCATTGTTGTATCTTCAATTCGTGGGCTTGCAGTTCCTTGCAAGCTTGCATAGTGTTCACAAGTTCTTCTCCAAATTGATGCAAAATAATATCCTCAAAAAAAAATTCCCTCATTGAGCCTATGGATGTAGAAGGATGTCCCACAAGCCACTGAGAGCTGCGAACGAATCTTAGAATGATATTGTAATGCATGCCTATGTCACTCACAATCTTGTCAATCCTTTACTTCAATCTCATATTTTTGCTTATGGGTATGCTTGCTTCACTAAATTATTGACTCTCCATTTGGATACTGATATAAGAAAGTGCCTTGTGTAACCCTCGAATTGATTGGTCATACTTCTTAGAACCTTTTGAATCTCATGAACCCCACAATTAAAACAACTCTCAAAATGAAAAGGTTTGGCCATGGCTAACCTGCTTAAGGAAATTCCAACAAACCCAACCAATGTTCACTTGCAAATTTGAGTTGATTGTGTCCTTGATAAATGAAGGGTATTGAATAAAAAACACTATAGCTACCAGTGCAGTCGTAGAATTGTAGATAGATTTTACAACAAAAATGGCCTGAAACCTTAACATCATAGAGACCAAACAACAAATTCTCCGAGAGAAGCAGGGCAAAGAAAGCCCCAAATCAACTAAAACTAACATCCATAAACAATAAAGATGCCCATATAAAATCCCACCTACATTAAGGAAACCCGTCATATTCAAGTCATTACACCAACCAAACATACAACAATTCAAATGTGGGAGGGGTATCAAGTACCGAGGGGGTATTAAGGCTCTGTCCTCGAGCCCCCTCCAAGGACAAGTGTGTTGACTTTGCCAACCCATGCCATGCATATGACATTAATGGTTCACACTAATAAGATTCTTAGGGGATTAATAAAATTCTGAGGACACACCCGTTTTTTTATTAATACCCCTTTGTCCAAATACATAACATCATTAACCAATCCATCAACTTGCCATTCACGATGAAAGTGAAAAACCTTGATTACTTCAAATGAAAGAAGAAGTTTGATGACTCTCTCTAATATTCTCTCTGTCATTAGAGACAATTTTGATCCACTTCTAATTATGATTTAAGAGTAAGACTGATCCAAAATACAAAGTATATATCTCCACCCTAATTGTCACTACTAATCCTCTTAATATTATTTTATGTTAAAAAATAAAAATAAAAATATTTTATATTTAATTATTCTAAGTCTTCAAAATTTTTATTGTATTACTCTAATTACTCTATTATATTTACTAATAGTAAAATATATATTTTAAATAAAAATTTATTATAAGGTGGGGATATATAAATTTTAAATTATCTTTTATATAAATCCATTAATTCCTATATATAATTAAATTTTATTTTTCTTTAAATAATTTATAAATTTTAATACATTTTTTTCCTCGGAGAAAAAAACTTATATGTATTATTAATGAAAATCAAGATATAATTGTACCATTCCCATGATTGTCTAAACTTACCACAAAACAAGGCCACTATATAACTTAACAGAGCCCAACAAGTATTGATCTAGAACTAATAGGCCTCCCCACAAGAAACAAATTTCCAAACAAAAAGCATCTCATAATAACATAAAGACATAGTACATCTGATCCACAAGATAGGCATGCCATAACTACAATAGTAAAAACAATGGTTCTCCAAAGACATCGAGTGACCACCCTCAAAAAACTAATAAAGAACCACTAGTAATCTCCACTCCATTTTGAATCCACATAAGCAAGAGAGCCCTCTACAAGAGCAATTTCCTCCATGGAGAATCTATCGGCCTAGGAGTTATATTCTCTAAAAACATGAGCAAACTGAATGTCCTCAAAAGATTCCTGAATCTCTCTAATTCTCCTCTACCACCATTGCAAATTTAGAACATTGAGCCCTGATCTGCCATTCATCGAGTCAATGATAACTTTTGAATCCCCCAAAACCATAAGCTGGGATAATCCCTTAGAACAAGCAAAGTATAACAGTCCCCATAAAGCTAGTAATTCTTATCTTGTGATTGTTCCCAAGCCTGCACCCATCTTGAGCTAGAAATTATGGTTTTCAGAAAGTTGTAAATACATACCCACTATGTAGGCTCCTTCTATGCCTTGGCAGGCTCCATCAAAGTAAGCAATCAGGTAGATTATAAACTGATTATGCTCTCATAAACATTTTTAAGGAGATCCCATATCAACAAACATCTCTTTGAAATCCCCAATCGCTTTATGGACAACCAAGTTTACATTCCTAGCCTTATCTTCAAACATAATCGAATTCATGTGCAGCCAAATATTTCAAGAAATGTAGATTGGAACTTCTATAAATTCACTTTTAGGGAAAGCATTTAGCCATGCCTTCTAGCTAAACTCATAAGAGATAGAAACCCATTGCCCCGAAAATTTTAAGGTTGCTTTTATCTCCCTCGAAACCTGTTTTGTAAAACAATGATGAACAAAAAGGTGACTCGCCGATTCTGCATCTTTTTTGCATAATATACACACATTAGAGTCTTGACCTCCTCTCTTGATATAATTATCCCATGTTAAAATTTTATTAGCTAGAGATAGCGAAGCAAATAGTTTAAGTTTTAATGGACAATTCCATTTCAAAATTTAAACAACGACCACCAACTATTATCAACTTTAGCATATTGTAAGGATATAGAATCATATGCAAGCTTTGCATTTACATGACCATTCACCACATTCCAACTCCAAACTAATGAGTCTTCATTAGTCAACAGGAAAATCCCGTTATGGTTTATACCTCTTACGAAGGATTTCCATTATTCTGCCACTTGACCCCTCAACCCTAAATCTAGAGCTTGTAACCAATTTTGCCCCCTTCCATTCCAATCTGCGATTTGGTCAAGGTAAACAATGCCTTTATCCAAAAGAAAATTCACCAACTCATCCATTAACATGTAGATATACGCACCTCTCAACCATGGATGCACTCCTACCAGCACCTTGTTCCCCTTTCCAATTTTATAGGCCAACCATTTATAAATGACTGGGAAAGTTGCGACTAAAGCATTTCACACATTAACTTGTTAGGAGCTCGCAGCTGAAAACGCACGACTAACCCTAGCATGCAGCGGAGGAGGATGGCGGCGCCTGGGGGAGGGGAGGACGCCCCCCCCCCGTCCATTTCAGATGAGGAAGCCTTCAGCAGGCTTATCCACGGCAGAGGCAAGAGATCCTCCCTTCCGGAGGTCCCGAAATTTATTAAGAAACTTGAAGACATCCCTGAAATCGCCCTGCCTGAAGAAAAACCAATGAAGATAGCTCTGGCTTTGGCAAAGCGAGGTCTCGTGGGGCAGTTCATGGGCCTTTGGCCATCCACCAAAACAACTGATGACTGGATACAGAGGAATTGGAGGCCCAATCTCAAAAATGGAGTGACTTGTTACCCTGTAGGGAGAGGGTTCTTTATCTTTAAATTCATCTCTGAAGAAGACTGAGACTTAATCTTTAGAAACGGCCCCTACTTCATGGGGACGCAGGGCTTATACCTGAATAAATGGACCCCATATTTTGATCCCTCGATTGATCTCCCCAAGGAAGTGCCGGTGTGGGTCAGGCTCCCTAATCTCCTGGTGCATTGCTGGGACTTCGAATCATTGAAGAGAATAGGGAACGGAATCGGGCGATTAATTGACAAAGCTGATAATAAGGGCCAATATACCTGCGCCAAAATCTGTGTTGAAGTCGACCTGGAAGCTGGACTCCCGGAAGCAATAAAACTAAAAGTCGGATCATGGACACATTATCAGAAGCTGGATTATGAGCACCTGCCCTTCAAGTGCAGAAACTGCCAGGAACACGGCCATTTCCAAAGATACTGTCCCAAGCTAGTTGCTGAGAAAGAAGACGCTGAAGGATGGCAGAAAGTAAAAAAGGGGAAACCCACGAACAGTGCCAGAAGCAAGGAAAGAATGGCCCAGGGTCCTCCAAAGGAAGGCAGCTCAAAGTCTTCTACTCAGGAAGATCCTATGGTATCCCAAAACCCTAGGAATACACCAAAAGCTGATGAAGCCCAAGTACCACAAGACCCTACCGATCCAACTCATCAAGCTGGTATCGCCGGTCCATCCAAAGATCATATCAGTCTAGCCTCGGATACAGGAGCTGACTCATCCGAGGAAGGTGACACCGAAGTAAGTAGTCAATCAGGCTCCCCGGAGCAACCAAAACGCGGGCGGAAGGCTGAAAAGAAGAGAAGGGAAGAACAGTCCTACAAGGACGTGGTCCAAGGCTCTCAGCACACCATACCTGAAATGATGAACACCAGATCCGGAATGAGGCTGGGAAAGACCCCGAAAGGGGGTCATCACCCTCCCCCAGGTAAATAATGCAATACGTCTCCTGGAATTGCAGAGGACTAGGCAGCCCTCTTAAAGAAGAAGCTATAAGGGATTTAGTAAGAGAAATGAACCCTGAAGTCCTACTAATCCAGGAGACGAAACTGGAGGAAGATGCTCTCCTCCGTGCAAGCAACTCGTTTTGGAAGAAGGGCCCGGCTAGGGCTGTAAGTGCAAGAGGAGCCTCGGGAGGCTTAGCAACCTTTTGGGACTCTGCAAAGCTCGAACTTGTTGAAGAAGAAGGAACCATTCACTGGCTATTCACCAAGTTGCTTCATAAAGACTCCGGCCATCATGTAAGTCTCTTTAATATATATGCTCCTGTCTCTTATTCTGAAAAAAAAAGATTGTTGGGACACCTTAAAACTGTTCCTGACGCTCCACAAGCCTGAAAATCTAGTGTTGGCTGGAGATTTAAATGTCACGCTAACTCTGGCTGAAAAAAAAGGGGGATCTATTGTGCGGGACCCCGCAAGAGAGTGGGTTGAAGACCTGATGCTGGAGTGGGAACTTGAAGACATCACCCCTACCAAAGGAAAGTATACCTGGTCAAATAAAAGATTGGGACCTGGTCACATTGCTGCCCGCCTTGACCGGTTCCTCCTTCACTCCTCCTTCCTAAACCTAGGGCTGATGGCATCCTCTAAGATTCACCCGCATTATACTTCTGACCATAAGCCGATCTCCCTTTCTCTTCATCCCAATGAAATTTTAGGTCCCATTCCCTTCCGTTTCAGCCCTAATTGGATAACCCAGGAAGGTTTCCTCGACCTTGTCTCTAACTCTTGGAAATAACCGGTTCATGGCTCCCCGTTCTTTGTTTGGGAAGAAAAACTTAGAAGGCTCAAAGTGGCCCTGAAAGAATGGGCCAAAGGGCTGGGTTCCCCAATGGATGGAAGGAAGAGAACCCAGAAGGCCTTGGAACGGCACCAGTTAACATTGGAAGAGTCCCCTGTCACTCCTTCTATGCTACTCCGGGAAGCTGAGCTTCAAAGGGAGTACCATAAAGCCTGCAGAGAAGAGGAAACCTACTGGAGAGTCAAATCCAGAACGATTTGGCTCCAAGCTGGAGACAAAAATACCACTTTCTTTCACAAGCAAGCCCAAGCCAGAAAGATTTATAATTCCATCACTGAAATTCAGACCCAAGGCCATGTGATAAAAGATTTCAGAGGCATTAAGGAGGCAGCCCATTCCTTTTTTAAAAACCTTTACTCCGCCCCTGACCAGGACCCGGTGGAACCGAATTCCTATCCTCTATCAGAGATTCCAAGATTGGTTAATGAAGAGGACAACCTGCAGCTGATCAGACCTATCAGTATTCGTGAAGTTAAGAAAGCCCTTGACAATATGAACCATGACAAAGCACCTGGGCCGGACGGGTTCACCGCCCGGTTCTACATCTCTTGCTGGGACATAATAGAGAAGGATCTGTACAGAATGGTGAAGAAGGCTCAGAACTGTAACAAATTGGGGGGGCAGCACTAATTCCTCCTTCCTGGCGCTCATTCCGAAAGAAAAAGGCGCTAAAAACTTCAGCAAATTCAGGCCTATATCCCTGCGTAACACGGGTTACAAAATCATAACCAAAATTATGGCAAATAGACTTAAAAGAATCCTGCCTAAGCTGATTCCGGAAAACCAAGGGGGGTTTGTGAGAGGAAGACAGATCCTGGACAACATCATCTTAGTGCAAGAAGCCATCTATTCTAGCTATAAGAGAAAAGAGAAGGGGATGGTGGTAAAGCTGGATTTGGCCAATGCCTTTGACAGAGTCAGGCATGATTTCCTTTTTGCAGCCATGAGGAACTTCGGATTCAATCAGAACTTCATTATGTGGGTCAAAGCTTGCATTTCAGCTCCATGGATTGCCCCGCTGGTCAATGGGCGGCCTGCTGACTTCTTCAAGGCCTCTAGAGGATTAAGGCAAGGCTGCCCTCTCTCCCCGGTGTTGTTTGTCATCCAAGCCGCTGTCCTAAGCTATCAGCTGAACAGAAGTCTCCAAAACAGATCTCTCTCAGGCATCAGAATTGTCCCAAAGGTCAAGGATGTAAACCACGCCCAGTTTGCCGATGATACACTTCTACTGGGAGTTGCCAATCTCATCACAGCCAGGAACTTTAAATTCGAGCTGGACTGTTACAGGAATACATCTGGAAGTGAAATAAATTTCCTCAAAAGCAAGATCTATGGCTGGAACTGTTCTCCCCGTATAATGTTGGATATAGCTAGGATCCTTGAAATGGAAGCCATTACCATTTGGGACACCTTTACCTATCTGGGCATCCCCATCTTCAAAGATAACGCTAGAGTTTCCCATTGGCTGCCAATGCTGGACAAACTAAAAAAAAAGATCCAGGTGTGGGGGGCAAATTGGCTCAACAAAGCAAGCAAAGTGATTTTGATGAACTCTGTCCTCACCAGTCTTCCAATATATCAATGCTCGGTGCTGCTAGCTCCAAAAACCATTACCAATAGAATCAATGAGCTGCTCCGTCGTTTTCTGTGGGAGGGTGGCCGTAATTGTGAGAAAAAACCCCATCTAGTAAGCTGGGACAAGATCACTAGGCCAAAAATGGAAGGGGGCCTTCAAATTCGAGATGTGGCCACCCAAAATCTTGCCATGGGAGGCAAAATTCTCTGGAAAATGATAACTGGAAAAAAAACCTGGAGCAAACAAATCCTCAAAAAGAAATACTTTAAAGGAGACAGACAAAGATGTCTTGAAAGGGCCACAAAACTGCAGAAAGGCTCCCCGATTTTTTCACTGTGTAAAAGAGCCATCCCTTTCTTCCCCTCCAAGCTTACGTGGTCTCCTGGCAATGGAGAAAAAATCAGAATTTGGGAGGACTCGATCCTGGGGGATCAGCCTCTCATCAATTTCAGCGACCTGGGCAATTTAAAAGACTGGCTCCACAGTAACAATTTCAGAACGCTGAGGGATATATCGGTCTGGAACAGAGATGAGGATGAATCCTGGGCAAATTGGAACCTGGGAGATTATCCTCACGAATTAGATGATGAAGCTGCCACCCTGCTGGATCTTCTGCAAGGGAAGTCCCCCATCAACGCCAGAGCTAAAGATACACGCAGTTGGGGAGCTCGCTCGGGCAAGTACACTGCAGCTGAGGGCTATGCTGCGATCCTGGAGGTGCCATGGGTCCCTCCCAACCCTGGGCCGTGGAAAACTCTCTGGAATTTCGCCTCTTTACCCAAAATCGATATTTTTATTTGGACCGTCCTCCACAACAGCATCTTGACTGGAGAAAAATTGAAGATCAAAGGCTGGGCAGGGCCATCGCGTTGCCCTCTGTGCTACCATGCTGAAGAAACCATCGATCACCTGTTCATCTCCTGCGATTTCACCAAAGAAGTTTGGAGTCTCATGATAGGATCAAACGCTGTTAGTTTGCCCAACTCGATCAAGGAGTTGATCAGCAACTGGACTACTCTTGCCCCCTTCGATTTAAACAAAAAAGACAGACTCAAGCTTGCATGGATGTGGACCCCGAAATTCCTCTGCTGGAAAGTATGGTTGGAAAGAAATAACAGGATATTTAAGGAGGAGTGCAGACTTCCAATTCATGTGGCCGTGAAGGCTAGGTCCATGCTTTCTGAAGCTTTAAGCACCGAGTCAGCGATCAGAAATAAAGCTTCTCTCTCGCCTGATGAAGAGCGTTGGCTTAAGGAGATCAACGTGAACCAGCAAAGCAATCAAGCTACCAATCCTCCTCAAAAGGCCCGCTGGGAAATAAGGTTGGAAGAACAGGATTTCATCAAGTGGAGATCTGTCCTGAATGATTGGTGCCTTTTTTTTTACGGGGCCTCGAAAGGGAATCCCGGTCAAGCTGGAGCAGGAGGCATTATTCTCGATCCCTACGGTACCACCGTCTTGTCCTACGCCTGGGGCCTAGGACATGCATCCAACAACCATGCTGAGTATCTTGCGTTGTGGCAAGGACTGTTTCAAGCAAGAAAGATGAACATTCAGAAGCTTACTATCTTTGGTGACTCCAGGCTGATAGTCAAGGATCTCCATACCAAGAAGAAGTCTGCCGGTATGAGTCTGTCCCATATCCACAAGAAGGTCTTGTTCATGCTGAAGCACTTCAGAAATTATAAGGCTTACCACGTGCTAAGGAGTCTCAACAATCTAGCAGACGCTGAAGCTAATCGCGGTGCGAGCTTGAGCAAGAGTCAAATTATTGTTAATGGAGAAATCTCAAAGCACCCCCTCCCCTAAGTTTAAGAGATATGGTCTTTCGGTTCCTTTGGGCAATCCCCAGCATCCAACAGCATTATTCTATCTGGTTTATTAAGCTGGAAATGAAGTTCCGTACAGCGGATAGGGATATGAATTGTAAAGGCCCTGGCAGCCCATTTGCCAGACACTTATAAATTTTAACCGTTTCCGTAGAAAAAAAAGCATTCCACACATTTGACACAATGATGACCCTCTTAGGTTCCCTTCAAATCCACTCTTCCACCGAAGCACCTTTAATATATTTATCCCTAATAACCAAACTCCACAATCCCGAGCCAAATAAACACCTCCACGAACTTCTAGCTGCAGGTGCTGAGCTAAAATAAAAAAATACTCTTCAATCCCCACCCACCTGAAAAGTTGGGTCTTGCTATAATACTCCACTTAACCAAATGGAAACTAGTTTTTTCCTTTCTACTCACCATAAAAAATTGAAATCAAATTTTCCTTATTTTCTCCAAAATTGACTTTGGATTTTTTGCCAATGACAACCAATACCCAAGAATACTCTTTAAAACATTTAACAAGGATCAGTCTTCCGCTAAATGATAACCATCTATAGCTCCAGTGACCTATTCATTTCTCCACTTTCTTTATTAACCAGAATCAATCATTCATTCTATAGTCGTTAAATTTCAAGTAATATCCTAAATACTTCACTCCAACTTCTAAATTCAACATTTTAATACACTTTATAAATATAGTAATTAATAAAATATTTTCTATAATTAATAAAATATTTTTCATATAAAAAAATGTTTCAAAATTTATGTGGATGCTATACAAACATCATTATTCCACATCATTATTCTCCCACCATCCGTATTTTAAGAATGAAAGCATGTGTATGTATCCCCACACTTTCATCACCCCCATTGCCCACTTTGCCAGCACTTTCATCACCCCCATTGCCCACCTTGCCAACACTTTCATGAAATTATTATAATCTTTAAAAGATATTCATTATAACTTTTTTGTGTAAATATTCTATACATAATTATATCATAGAATCCAATAAAAAAAATGGTACCTATCCCTTTTATCCCTTAAGTACGACGTTACACTTGTGAACTAAAATAATGAAGAAACAACGAGTTTTGAGTTTTAAACAAATTAAATAATAATCCATATTACATTATGAGTTAAAATAAATTCCTTCATTTCACTAAAAAAAAAAAATGTTTGGAAATTAATTTTTTTTTTAAAGATAATGTATGTTATATATTTAATGAAAATATTTTTTTATATGGAAAACATTTCAGTCACTTCTCTTTATTAGGTTGCAATTTTAGTAAATTAACTCGATATGGATATCAAACCTTATAACTTCTTACTTATAATTCACAATACTCAATCACTTAAACTAATCCATCAAACTTAAAATGAACCACTTACCTTTCACTTTTAATCAAATTCCCTTATATCTAATATTCTCCACTTTAACTTACTAGAATATCATCACATAACAAAAACAATACTAAATGCATAATTTAACAATTACCATTATTATATTTTGACATTCCACTCTAACTATTGTGATGTAGACGACCCCTTGATTCATCTCAAATTTTAGCATTACTTATAACTAAAATATAGCATCACATTACGAAGATAAATGTTAATTATGCAATGTAACAATTCATATTATTTATTAAAAAATTTAAAATTTTAATTAAAAATATATATATATAATTTTACAATAAAATTTTATAAAATTATTAGGAAAATACTTATTTGTGCATAAATTTGAACAAAGTACAATAATTCCCAAGAGAATATTATCCAATTATAAGCATTTGATTTGGATGCCACCATTGAGCTAAGTTATGAAAATATTATCCAATTATAAGCATTTGATTTGGATGCCACCATTGAGCTAAGTTATGAAATGGCATAGGTAAAGTTGTTTATTTTTCTAGGCTTTGAAATTCCAACGGTAATAAAACATGATCCAAGTTGTGTAAGGAAATATACCATGGAGCAACCAGTTAACATTTCATTAAGTCCATCTAGGATATGTTCATGTAACACCCTACACTAACTTTTGCACTAGTACTTGCAACGCTTCTGCCAACATTTCACAACTAGTATGAAAAAACCCTTTGTTAGTCCTTCTCATCGGGGCCCAAAAAAAACCCTCTACTAGCATACTCACTACTCACTAATGCATGAATCCTTTTCTATGCTACAAGTTGGTATGGATTCCATGTTCAAAATCTCTCTACTCATTGCAACAAATACCAACAATAGAAATATAATCTAATGTGGATAAGAGATTGCCACAAGATATCGACCTTTACTCAACCTCATACTCCCCCCACCTTACTTGTTCCTAACCTTGCACAACAACCAAACAAATGCGCAATGCACAACAACAATTTATAACCAACTCACTCAAAATTGGCATAAGAACAACTTTGAAACCCACAATAAAAATCCATTGAAAGAAAAAAAGGAAACTCGCATCAAAATCTCTCTACTCATTACAACAAATACCAACCATAGAAATATAGTCTAATGTGGATAAGAGATTGCCACAAGATATCGACCTCTACTCAACCTCATATTCCCCCCACCTCACTTGTTCCTAACCTTGCATGACAACCAAACAAATGTGTAATGCACATGAACAATTTATGACCAACTCACTCAAAATTAACATAAGAATAACTCTGAAACCCACAATAAAAATCCATTGAAAGAATAAAAGGTGTAGTGTCCCTTTTTAAGAATTTGCACAAATTAGGAAAAATTGTCAATTTTGACCAATTCGACCCTTAGACTAGTATTGTCACTACCGCTTGCAAATGACTCCAAATACTTCCAAATTGGTCTGAAGGTATTTGAAAGGTATTAAGACATATAACTGAGGCTGATGGATACTTAACAACCCTTAAAACACTTCTGCAACATTGATTTACAATCTGGACAAAGTAGGGAATAATTCTAGTCAAAACGAGCTTCAAAACCCCCCAAGGGTAGTGGACAAAGATAGCTCTCCAAACGTTGTTAAACACTTTCAAATTTCTGAACAGAGGTATGGTATTGATAAATGGCCTTAATGAGCTCCCCAATGTATCATGAATTAGTTCCTATGGCCTTCTGCAACTCACTTAAATCAAGTGTTTATGTGCAATACTTCACATAGGGGGAAAAGTTAGTAATTTTCACCATATGTTATGAAATTCGAATTTTAGGTGCCAAGGACTTGTGCACTATTAATGAAACTTCTTCAGAACATTAATGACACTCCATACATCAACAAAATCACAGAGAATGACTGATAAAATTTGAAATAATGTCTCTTCAAGCTCCAACAACAAGATCTAGGGAAAATGGCATCATTTATGCATTGTTTGGTATTTTTACACAACGTCACTTGGTATTTCGACCTGAGAGTCTTATGAGCAGTAAATACAGAGTATATATATCAAAATACAAATAAATGGAGATTCATGGACTTTCACAAAGAGATCAGCATCTCACCAAGGGCGCAATTCCTCTAGGGGCCCAAATATGCAATAAAATGTGAAAGAGATGGAAGAATGAGTTGTAGCTGAATGAACCACGAGCTTCCATGTAGCTTCAACCCGTAACTAAACACTCCATTGTATCTCCAAATGAAAGGTTTGAATGGCCTCTCCAATTTCCAATTAGGATGGGAATCTTTCACCCTCAAAATTGGTGCCAAGGCAAGCAGACTAGCTCTCTACTAGCTCTTCTCTCCAAATGCAAAATGCAAACTGTAAAATGATAAAAAGCTAGTATTATTCTTTGTTCCTGACTTTTATAAACTTCCTAAGGCCTCCCTAACTTGAATTCCATCCATGAGCCTCATGCCAACTCAATTTGGGAAGAGATTCGCAAGTATGCCACTTGTCCCTCCAAATCTAGCATCCTCCTCCACTCTATTCGAGTAGGTGTCTCTTTGGCTTCTCTAACTCCCTTGTGCGCCCTCTTGGAGGCTATTTTTAGCCCTAACATGTCATATATGTTAGATGTCAACATTCAGGTCTGATTTGTGTCATAAGTGTCATAGCATCTTCATCATTGTTGTCATAGAGCTGGGGAATCTAGCCCAAGTGTCCCATTAGCTCCAAATTGCCTATTCCTCTTCCATGGGAGTTACTCTTCCTCTACATTTCGACCTCATTGAGTCATGCCAAGTATTATTCCCTTCCAACTCCCCCAAGTATAATGGACTCCACCTTGGATTCAAATGGGTGAGAGTAGAATGCCATGTGGCATGGGGAATCTAGTGTTTTGGGGGTCCCACACCACCAATGTGTCTTCATGACCAAGTGCCATCTTATTTTCCTATAATAAATATTTGTTTAACCCCTTTTAATATATGTTTGTCAATCTAATGTCCATTTGAGGTTTATTATCTCCCTTATTCAAAATCCCAATGTTTCCACCCCAACCTAGGAAACTAGTAGATTGGTGGAATTTCCTCTTTTGAAATTTATTTGAATGGGGACATTACAAAAGGAAACTCACACACTTTCAAATGGAGGTACATTTAGACAATATATGATAGATAGGGGAAACATGTGTGGGGTGGGGTTTTCATCAACTCTGAAGGAAAAAATGAAGTAGGTTTGGCCCATGGGCTAGGGTAACCCACCAACAATGAAGCATAAGTGTTGGCTTTGTTCCAAGGATTGTCCGTTATCAAATCAAAAGGAATCAAGAAAATAATAATGATTGTAGATTCAACTCTCATAATTCGTCAAATATGCAATAAATATTTGTCCAAGAATGTGTATCTTTCCATATTAATACAAAGAGCTCAATGGGTGGCAAGAAGCTTGGCGTCCACAGAATTTTGTTAGGTCTTATGGGCCTTTAATCACTTAGCGAATGCAAAGGAAAACAAGGAAGTTCATTTGAATATGAGGGTGGTACGTATAAATGGTGGGGCACCATTTTGATCATTCATCCTATGAACTATAGGTATCCAAACTTTACAATCTCCATGCATCCAAAATTAATGGATAAGCGGTATGTTGCATTAAGTTCGAAGCGACAAACATTTATCTCAGCTCAACCCTTGTATATTTATGGCATTCCACGGCTTTTAGTGGACGGATGGATGGTCTTTAATCTTGATAGAATGAAATTTGTTTGTGAATGTGGGATTGAAGTTTGGATGAGTTCCAACGAATCCAAGTGTTCTCAGTTGGAATTGTCTAGTTTCAAGGCCTTTCTTTGGTTTGTTTCGCCTCTTTTTTTGGATTGGGTTATGCTTTATGGCTCTGGTCTACTGTGCCTGGAGGATAGGGGCTATGCCTGTGGGTTTTGCTTCTTTTTTCCACTCTGGTTCTTTATCTTAGTATGCTATGATTGGAGTATTGGGGCTCTGAGTGGGTATTTTGTTCATTTTTCCTTTCGAGCCTCTTTGCATGTTTTTTCTCAAGCTCCCTTGTTGATTCCCTTGAATTGTCCCTTGGGCATTCAAGCATTATGAACAAGCATAGGCACTCCAATCATTGCATTCCTCGTGAGATTTTTGACTTGCACATGGTTATAGGTTAAATAACAAGCGAATTGAGTATTTCAAGGTGGATTTATCCCATTTCAATGGTAGAATGATGTCTTAGCTTGATTCTCAAAAAGGCAAGAATGATAAATTATCATCATTGTTGGCTTGTCATGTTAAAGAAATGTAACTTCGGAAGATATTCGAATTGTATGTGTTTATTATATTATTATTCCTCCTTCGGGAGATGTCATTGATGTAGTTGGTCATGTAAGAGTAATTGAAAGAGTTAATGTAAACCCTCCTTTGTAAGTCAGGTCAATAGTACCCTTAAGAAACATATTAAATATTTTATTAAGTCTCCCTAAGTGAAGTCGGCCTAGTTAGGGTAAAAGGTCAGCCAACAGAAGAATATAAATAGAGAGGTAGAATTCCTCATGTGTACCATTCACTCACTCAAGCAAGTGTGCAAGAGAGAGAAATAAGAAGTTCGTTGGTGAAGAGAAGTTGTTTTGTCTTGGGGTTTTTACATTGTCCTGGTGAATTTTATATTGAGGAAGTTTTACGGGGTTTTCTCCCTTATGGTTTCCCCGAGGAAAATATTGTGTTCTTTGTGTTGATGTGCTTGCCATTCTTTCAATGATCCTATTGTTGCAAATGATTTAAAGTTATCATGCTAAACAAGTAAAAACACTTAACATGGTATCAGAGAAGGCCCGAAAGAAAACATTGTGCAACTACTGCAACTGCAGAAACTAGAGTTTCTATTTCCGGGAGCTCTCTCCACAAATCAACTGAAAAATAGGGTGCATTCAACTCGCCTCACTAGGTTGCATCTTTCTATCGAAGCATAATTCAATTCCAATAATTTTCATTTTTGGGCCCACCACTACAACTCGGAGAACTAGGGCATCACGTTTTTGGAGGATCTGTTCACAGATTTGGGAAAAGGAGTACATTGCTCAACTCGCCTTAGAGTGGCGCATCTATTCCTCCAATCAGTTTTTCAAGATCTCAAAGTTGAAAAATTAGGGTTTCTCTGTCAAACCCTAGGTCAAGCTAGAAACAATTTTTAGAAAGGCAACATTATTGGTAAGTACTATCTCTCTTCTATTTCCATTTGAGGTTCTCATATTATCAAATGACAAACAACACCAAGCTTGATGAGAAGCTTGAGGGAGCTGAGAATTTCAGAGCATGGAAATATAGAGTCATGCTCATTCTTGAAGAACATGACCTAGAAGGTTTCATAAAAGAGGAAGTTGAAGAACCAAAAGGAGAAGAGGCCAAATAAAAATACAAGAAGGATATGATCAAGGCCAAAAGGATCATCGCTGACTCTATCAAATATCACTTGATTCCTCAAGTGTCTTCAAGGAAGACTCCAAAGGAAATGTTTGATGCATTGTCCAGTTTATTTGAAGGAAGGAGCATCAACAGAAAGACGACCTTGAGGAATCAACTCAAGGGTGTGAAGATTCAAAAATTAGAGACCATGCAGTCATACTTCACTAGGGTATCCCAGATTAAAGAACAATTAGAAGCTATTGGTGACATGGTGGAAGAAGCAGAAGTTGTGATGACCACCTTGAATGGTCTCCCAAGGGAATGGGAATCTTTCGTTCGTGGCTTATGCTCTAGAAATAAGTTGATCAAGTTCATAAAATTATGGGAAGAATGTGTACAAGAAGAAGAAGGAATAGCAGTCAGAGAAGAAAAATTAAATGACAATGAAGACCAAGCCTTGGCAGCTCATACCAAAGGAAAGAACAAAAGGAATGATCATAAACACTCTCCTAGAAGAACTCAAAGATTTCAAAGGAACAAAAGGAGTAAGAGAGACTTCTCATCCTTTGAATGTTTTACTTGTCACAAGATGAGACACATTGCAAGAAACTATCCCCTTAAAGCTGAACAATTCAAGACGAGAAACAAAAGATTTCATGCCCATGCAGTCGAACACGATGAACATGATGATGAAAAGAAGGCCAAAGAAGATGAAGTTTCTAGTTAAGAATATGTCTTAATTTCATCCCTTACTGGTTCAGTTTCTCATGGAAGTGACACTTGGCTCGTGGACAGTGGAGCCTCCAAGCATATGACAGGTTACAAAGATTCTCTCTCACATCTTGTGCAGAAAGATTCTTCACACAAAGTGAAGCTTGGAGACGATTACCAATACCTTATCAAAGGGATGGGAGAAGCATCTTACAAATTGGATTCTGGAAAGTCCATGAAGATGAAGGAAGTTCTATACATCCCAGGTTTGAAAAAGAACCTCCTTTCTATCTCAGCTTTAGATAAGAAAGGTATCAGAGTTGCTTTTGTAGATGGTGAAGTCCTCATGTGGCCAAAAGGGAATACAAGAGATGATGCAATTGTGATTGGAATTGAAGAATGAGGACTCTACAAATTGAAGGGACATGCAGATTCAACCTTAATATCTAGTACCATGAGTCCTTGTGAGTTGTGGCATAGAAGACTCGCTCATGTACATTAAAAAGCATTACCAATAGTGAGCAAAGTGGTGACAGGATTACCAGAAATCAAGGTTGATCATGAAGGAGTGTGCAAAGGATGTGCACAAGGAAAGAATACAAAGAATCCATTTTCAAGCGGTGACAGTAAGGTGAAAGGCATCTTGTATATTATTCATTCAGACATTTGTGGACCAATGTCAACTACTTCTCTAAGCGGGTATGTTTATTATGCTTCTTTTATTGATGATTATTCCTGCAAAAAGTGGATTTAGTTCTTAAAGAATAAAGATGAAGTATTTGGAAAGTTCAAGGAGTTTAAGGCTCTTGTGGAAAACCTCTCTGAAAAGAGGATCAAGACCTTAAGGTCAGATAATGGAGGAGAATTCACATCAAGTGAATTCAAATATTTCTGTAAAGAAGCTGGGATTAAGAGAGAGCTTACCATTCCCTATAATCCCCAACAAAATGGTGTGGTTGAAAGAAAGAATAGATCTATCATGGAAGCAGTAAAAGCCATGATCCATGATCAAGATCTTCCTATGCACTTATGGGCCCAAACAGCTAGAACCGCAGTCTATGTGCAGAACAGAATCTCTCACAGTGCTCTTGGAAACAAGACTCCATAAGAGATGTTTACTGGTGAGAAGCCCGAAGTCAGTCACCTAAAAATATTTGGTTGTCCAGTATTCATACATATTCCCAAGTAGAAGAGATCAAAGTTGGACCCTTCAAGAAAGAAGGGGATATTTGTGGGTTACAGTGAGCAATCAAAGGCTTAACGAATCTACATCCCAGGATATCGTCACATTGAACTCAACAGAGACGTTACATTTGATGAGGATGCAGCTTTTAGCAAGTCTAGAAAGAATCATGAGAATGAGGAGGAGCATGAAGCTCCTAGAGTTACATAAACTAACAACACACCAGTCAGAAATGTTGAAGAAGAGCATGTACCAGAGGATCATGACATGACAGAACCTCAAATACCTGAGGAGTCACCTCATGAGATGATTTCACGAAAAAGGAGACCAGCTTGGGCACGAGAAATAATTCAAGATGCAGAAAAGTATGGTGCTCCAGAAGGTACATGCAGAGAAAGCAAGAAACTAAGGCCATACTCCAATTATGTAGCCTTGATGTGTAACGTTGTTGGTGAAGAACCTACATGTTTTGAAGAAGCAGCAAAGAAGAAGGAATGGTTGGATGCCATGATTGAAGAATACCAATCCATCATAAAGAATGATGTTTGGGATGTGGTACCGAGACCGAAAAACAAGTTAGTAGTATCTTCAAAGTGGATTTTCAAAACAAAGCATTTAGCAGATGGGAGTATTGAAAAATACAAGGCAAGATTCGTAGCCCGGGGGTTCTCTCAAAAAGAGGGAATTGATTATGAGGAGACTTTTGCTCCTATGGCTAGATACACTTCAATCAGAACCGTCCTTGCTTTGGCAACTAAGATGGAATGGAAGTTGCACCAGATGGACATAAAGACAGCTTTTATGAATGGTAAAATAGAAGAGGAAGTGTACATCGAGCAAACGGAAGGTTTTGAAACAGATGACAAGAAGACACATGTGTGTATATTGAAGAAGGCGTTGTATGGGTTGAAACAAGCACCCAGAGCATGGTATGGAAGAATTGATGGTTTCCTGATGAGCTTGGGCTTTACCAAGAGTAAAGCAGATTCCAACCTTTATTATAAGGTTGTAGATGATGAACCCATGATATTATTATTGTATGTGGATGATCTAATCTTGACAGGTGAAGATAAACCCATTACTGAATGTAAAAAGAAGCTTGCTTCATAATTTGAGATGAAAGACCTTGGTATGACGCATTACTTTTTAGGTCTTGAGGTGTGGCAATATCTAGACGATATTTTCCTAAATCGAGGAAAGTATACTGTTGAGATCCTAAAGAGATTTGGGATGATGGATTGTAAGGCTATGACTACGCCAATGACGACGAACTTGAAGCTCTTAAATGATGCTTCATCAGAGACAGTGGATGTTACATTGTATAGACAGATCATTGGCTCGTTGATGTATTTAACAAATACGAGACCAAATATGTGTTTTGTTATGAACACCTTGAGTCAGTATGTGGTAGAGCCTAGACATGTTCACTTGGTTGCAACAAAACATGTGATGAGATACCTAAAGGGTACATTGGATTGTGATCTCGGATATGTATCAGATAGTGAGATAAGATTGCACAGTTATACAGATTCAGATTAGGCAGGAAGTGTCAAAAATAGAAAAAAGAACCTCAGGATGTTGTTTCAATTTGGGATCAGGTATGATCTCATGGCTCAGTAGAAAGCAAACCAGTGTTGCTCTCAGTACGAAAAAAGTTGAATACATTGCAGCATGTTCAGCTTGTAGCGAAGCAGTTTGGCTTCGCAAGATGTTGGCAGGATTGTTTGATACCGAGATAGATGTGACTGATATCCTTTGTGATAATCAGAGTTGTATCAAGATGTCAGAAAACCCAGTGTTCCATGATAAATTGAAGTATATTGAAATCAAGTATCACTACATCTGAGATATGGTGCAGAAGGGCGCTGTAAATCTCAAGTATGTTTCTACAGAGGAACAATTTGTTGATGTGTTGACTAAGCCTTTGTCTTGAATAAAGTTTGAATACTTTCGAGATAAGCTTGGTATGGTCCGAAAGGATCTCCCTCGAAAGAGGGAGTGATGATGATGATGTGGTTTCCTGGAGCTGTGTTGTGGCATCTCAGTCTAGGACTGGTATGTCAGTCTGACAAGGTTTGTTTGATCCCGAAAGGGATTGGTATGTCATCCTGGCAAGTCCTGTTTGATCCTAAGGGGATTGGTATGTCTAACTAGGCTTGTTTGGTCCGAAAGGATTAGCAAGTCAGACAAGGCATGTTTGGTCCCCAGGTAGATTGGTATGTCTGACTAGGCTTGTTTGGTCCGAAAGGATTAGCAAGTCAAACAAGGCATGTTTGATCTACCAGAGTGCCCACTATAGAGCAGTTCCAGATGTACATTGATGTTGTTCCAGCATTCATATGTTGATGATGATGTTGTTCCAGCATTCACGTGCTTATTATGACGATGATGATGTTGATGATATCCCAGCAGTTCCGTGATGATGATGACGATGATGATGTTGATGATGTCCCAACAGCTCCTTGCTGATGATGACGATGATGTTGATGATGTCCCAGCAGTTATGTGTTGATGATGATGTTCTAGCAGTTCCATATTGATGGTTTTCCTTGTAAGAATTCATTTGATCTTTACTTCACTCATTGTCCACAACTTATACTATCTTTCACAATGAGATCCTCTGTGATGATAGCGAGTGATCATCGGTTGAGTACATCATCCAAAATGACCTCCAGATTGTTTGCTTTGAATTCTTTAACACTTTTCCATGAATAATTGATGCCAAACATTTGAATATCAACTTGTCAATTGGGTGTAGCTCGAGTGGTTGTGAGGAAAAAAAGTTACTCTCCTCACCTAGGTTCAAATCCCACTTTTTGACATGTTTTCTCTTAGTGAGCCAATTGTTGATGAGCTATATATCATTCATTCATGAGTTGTTCATCTCACCTTGTGCCCTAAAGAATCTATGGTTTACCTTGGCTATGATCCTTAGAATGAGGGGAAGTTCCCAAACAGTTTCCCCAAGGATATGTTACCTGGAAAAAAAATCATCTACTATTTGGTACAAGGCCCAATGTAGTTCTTGCTCAAACTTGTTTCAAGTATATTCTTCCTCTCAAATGTAGGTCTCCAACACCCTGATTGCATCTAAGAGTCTTTCCTTTGAGACATTGTTGCAATAGTGCTTACATAGGGTTGAGAGCATTGGTTCAAGGTGATTTGTCAACCACTGGTTGTTGAACGTCCATCTTGGGAAAATGACTAAGTCCTACAATGGAAGGAATGATATGGGAGGGGACAACATAGCTAAAACATAAGATTGATAAGAAAGGAGCCTCAAGAGTTGACAAGATATAGAGGTGAGTCATTGTTAACCATGGCATGAATGTTGGAATCCACTATTATACTCATCAACATCGGCATTAGGATCTTTGTTGGTGCCAAACCAATGTCTGTTGATCTCAACCAAAGACCTTAGTCAATATTGACTAAAGATGTTTGCCAACATTGACCACAAGCCTCATGGATGTTGAACTAGGAAGTCATCAATGTTGACCTTGGATCTTGTTGACATCAAAGTAAGGATTGCTCATTGGAGTCTACCAAAGTTGTCACATCAATAATGGCCACACCAAGGAGTTGACAACTATCCAGTGGATAGTGATAGGAAAGGGAACCTACTATAATTGAATCTTGCAAGTTCAACGTTTAAGGAGGATCATAATTCTAAGAAGGGATTATGTTGGTTCCATGTAGTTCCTAAGTTCCAAACCATTCAACATTCTTCAAGTAGTTTTAGTGGGCCTAGTTGTTAAAGTAAATGCGGTTGATCACTCATAATTAAGTTTATTCTACCAAAAATGTTAGCTCTACAAGTGTGAAGGTTCAATTGTAAGTCAACGAATAGCTTCCTTACATAGACTTGTCAGCCTTGTAAATGGTAGCTTTGTTGTAACTCCCTTTACATTAAGTTATTGGATTTTGTATTCCCCGTGAGGGACTTCGCCAATTGTAGAATTGCTTTCTATGTATTGATGCGATTGGTGTGTTTTTTGTTGATGTATGCTATGTACCAAATGACCAAATGATTCACTAATGTCAAGGCTTGATCATGATAAAAAAATGAATTAGTAGCATTGCCACTTCGAAAGGGAAACCTCCTTTACACCTTATGTTTACAAATAAATCTTAATGATCCCTAAAACTATATCTACTTGTATATATAGAAGACAAAGAATACAATTACAAATAAAGATCCAGCCAATAATGACAACAATAATAAACAATAGGAATGTAATGGGCCAAGACCTAGAGGCTTGACAAGCCCCATCTCTTCAAAAAAGTGTTTCCCTCAATGTTTAGTTAATTGTGGATGCTTCAGTATGAAGAACTCATCCTTCCAAGTTTCATCTTCTATCCATCGGTTCTTCAAATTGATAAGGAATTCCATAATTGCTCTTGCACGTTCTTCAACTTGGTAGGCTCTTCCACTTTTGTTGTTGCTACAAAGACAATCTTCTTTATCCGCACGATAATTGTCCTTATTATATAAATTATCCTCAAATGGTTCCAAAATTAATGTCTATATATTCTCCTTTGGTTCCTCCTAGCCCTTTTGAATCACCATACATTGAGATTCAATTCAAAAGTTATGATAATTATAAGTTGACACACCTTGTAAAACCTTGATTTGGGGTCTTCTTTGGTAGCCAAACTTGAACCTGTTACAACTTCGCCAATACAAATATTTTGTCGATTAAATTTTCGCATGATGTGCAATGATGCATCCTCTTTAAGATTCCATTGATCCCATGCAATATGGACCTTCCAAGGTACAATTATGGTTGAATTACCAGAACCTATTGTTTTTTCCTTATTTCAGGAGAGTGAACTTGCAAGGACTGCCACTTTGCCAATATTTCCCTAACATGTGTATGAAGTTTAGACCTGAAACACCCTAGTTGGTCTTCTATCTAATACCACTAGTGGCATTCAATTTGGATCTCCAAATCTTTAGATATGATTGTTTGATTGAAACCACATGTTTAAGCCTAGTTTGAGGGCCAAACACAAACCACAACTTGTGCAACCTATATCTACAAAATTATGGTGAGCCAAATTCTAAATTTCATGTTCAATGTACTAAGTTATGTCCTCTATGAAGCCTAGAATTTTCATGCAATGCCAATGATCCCAAAAAAAAAATAGAATGAAAAATGGTAAGATGTCTCATTTGAAGAAGCCAAACCAAGGATCAACTGCGTTGATACCAAATGTTATGGAGCAAATAGCCAAATAAGCATTAAAGACACAATTTGGTAAGCATTGAATGACAATAAGTGAATCAATAACAATGCTACTCCAAGGGGGAAACCTCCTTTACATTTTATGCTTACAAATAACTCTTGATAATACCTAAAATTATATATCGTTAGTATATATAGGAACAAATGGTACAATTAGAAATAATGAGCCGACCAATAATGACAACAATAATAAAAAAATTGCAATGTAATGGCCCAAGACTTATGGGTTTAACAATGTATATCAGCTAATCTATACACTGGGTTTGTAGTCAGTCACTACTTCATAACATTGCCAGTTCATTTAGAAAATTTGCAATTTCATCTTAGTTTCTAGAATTAGATCCATTGAAAAATTCCCCTTGGAAACACCTTAGTCTAACCAGCTAATTTGAGTCAAGCACACTGACAAATCATGTTTGGCGTCAGAGCAGTTCATTTCATTGGTAGATTTATTATGGAAGTGTTTGGTGGTAAACATTAGAAGTCAAAACCAAGCAAGTGGAAAGTCATTGCGGGTAGGAGTAGAAACCATACAAAAAGCAAAGTCAATACAAGAAGAGGCTATGGTTCTCATTGATGGAATTTGATGGGCAAAATGCCCGTCATGGGGCATTTTGATCATCAAATACGGTTTGAAATGTTGGTTAACCGTCTTTTGTGAAGGGTAATAAAATTTCTAAAACGTATTTTTGAAGGGCAATAAAATTTCTAAACCGTCATTATATTATACTACTATTTTTGAAGGACAACAAAATTCTTAAACTGTCATTATATTACTAATTTACTGGTAGTATTAATATATTTATGTTATATAAAACTATACTTTCTAAATTCCAACTTCCAAAGCATATATTCACTAAATAAACAGAAACTATTTTTGAAGGACAATAAAATTCCTAAAATGTCATTATATTACTAATTTATTAAGATATTTATGTTATATAAAACTATACTTTCTAAATTCCAACTTCCAAAGCATATAATCACTAAATAAATAGAAACATCTATTAAATTAAAATTATTTCCATGCCTTTCCATTTGCAAATTGCATTGATTTGTTAAACTATACTTTCTAAATTCCAATTTCCAAAGCATACATTCACTAAATAAATAGAAACATCTATTAAATTAAAATTATTTCCATGCCTTTCCATTTGCAAGTTGCATTGTTTTTTCCTAAGAACAGAAAAACTCATTTAACCCAATGATTGCTCCATTATTTATTTATTTTTTATTAGTGCAATGGGCATCTAGAATCTATAAATTTCAGTGCTCAATGCTCATTGATTGTATTAGCATGCTACAACAACTTTGGGAGTTGGGAGTTGTAGGGCCTTGGAGACAGACACTTATTTGCATTATGAGAGGTAATGCTTGCACTATTTTTTTGGGTATGTCTGTGTATTTTTTAATAAATTTAAATAACATCAGTGTATGCAGTGACTTATGCCATAATTTCAGTAATCTATATAGATTCGGACTCAAAGAGTATTGGGTAATTCTCCAACTCTCATTGAAATTTAAATGAACATCTCTTATATTTCTCTTATGGTTCAATTTGAGTGAGAGATGTAGAATTTAGATGAAGGCAAGTACTGAATAAGGAGTTGAGAGACATGAAATCTGTGTGCAACATTTGGAATAAAAATAGTCCATGCAATTTGTAGAATAAACGATACTCAAACATAATATACAGAAGAAGAAAAAAAAAATTGTAGAGTCTTGCATTTTTCGATTTACAAGACTCGCTTAGAGATATATAGCTTTTTAGTGGGCATATTGATTCAATTCAAGTATATTGTAACTCTTACCTCCATTTTATGATATCAATTTTGCAAACAAAAATAATTATATGATATTTATTTTCTTTTTATATGCATAATTGTGTGAAATTAAAAAACATTTTTTTGTTTATTTATGCTTCATTGTTTATTTAATTTTGCATATTATGATGTGTGTTCATATTTATTCTTTTAAGTTAACTTTTTATATAATTTTTTTTTTTTTTGTGCTAGGGGAATAAGCCACTGGAGACTAAGCTGGTACTCACGTGACACGGGGTCCAGGGATCCAATCCTGCTACCACTATTCCCCTAGGTGCCCCACACACCCCGCAAGCATGGGACACGGGTAAAGCCATGTGTGATTTGAACTCGTGACCTCCAATTTACAACATGTGACTTCATATCAAGTGAACCGCTAACGAGCCACACCCGTGCGGGCATCTTTTTATATAATATTAATTTAGTACATAAATGGTAAATAAAATGAATATGAATCAAGTTAATGGATCATGATAGATATTAATAACAATTATTTAATTTTATTATAAAAAAGTCAAGAAAATCAATATTATTTTGAAAAAAGTCAACAAAATTAAATTATTGAAGGGTAATATTTTTTAGGATACTTCGTTGTTGAAGGGTAAAATTTTAAACAAAATGTTTCATGACAGGTAATATAAAAACCCAAAACATCGAAATAAAAAATCTGACGGGTGGAATGAAAACCAAATTCCAACACTGATTGTACTAGATGAAGAAGACCAAATAATCATAGAAGAGGAGGACGAATTTAGGTCTCCTTGTGCAATATTGGGGAGCGTGAAGTAAGAAATCTTGTCCCATCGACGAGATATATAACGATGGTTGAAGGTTCTTCAACAAATGGCAAATACAATGAGTTTGTTGGTTATATTGAATGAGGTAAGCATGGTTTTCCCACCTCCACGTGATGTTGGTTTGGTTGCTAGTAGTATGGCAATACCTTCCAATATTATTACTACAAGTGAAGTTGTATCAACACCACCAACTATGGACCTAGTTGGGCATGGTGAGTTCAACAAGCACCACTGATCAAAATGTAAACCCATCTCAATCATTGTTTGGTACACATAATCCTTCAAGGATGGGGACGAAAATTGAGATTACATTATTTGATGGATCACTTAACATCGAATTGGATGGTTCCTTCTATTAACTTGAGGGATATTTCATTAGCCAAGAATTTTCAAACTTGTAGAAGGTTCGAGGTGATCAATTGAAAATGGTAGGGGATGGGTTACTTCAGTGGGAAATTTTCTCCCAAAGACAATGTCAGCAAAGGAGTCTACCTATCATGATGTGGGATTAATTCAAAATTGGGTTGTTGAAGAAATTCTATCTAGTTGGATATGAACTAGATATAAAATTAAGTGGTAATAAATTCAATAGGAACAAGCATAGAAAGTAGAAGGATACAAAAAACAATTTCCATCCATTATCTATAAAGTTGCGGGTTGTAAAGGAAGAGGAAGCAGTCGTGTTAAAGTGTGTCGAAGGTTTGCATAGCCACATTGGAAAAGAACTGGCATTGTTTGTCATCAATACATTGGATGATGCATACACAAAGGCTATGCATGTGGAGGCAAAGGGAAGTTTCTCAAAGGGCACCTCAAGGGAGTGTGCATCCAACAACCCCTTTGGACATAAAGGTGGACATAAGTCAAAGGCTTCGAGGAGGATTAACATTGCCAAGAAAGGCAAGGGGACACTACGAGGGGGCGAGTCAAACATTATTTGTAAGCATTGTGGAAAGACCAAACATGAGGAAGAGAATTGTTGGAAACTTCATTCCAATAAAGCCCCTAAGGAAGTGAGGAAGTTCTTAGTTGTTTGGGTTGAGGACATGGAACAAGATGACAGTGATGATGAGGTGGATGAGAAATTGTTGCTCATGGTGAAGTCATAGCTCAAACCCAAGGAAAAAGAGAGGGAGAGAATGTTCAATGTGAAGATGCAAATTAAAAAGACATTGGTCAAGTCTATCTTTGACACTAGTAGTGGAAAAACAAAAAACCTCATTTTAGAGGCATTGGCTAGGATGTTGAGTTTTCCCACTCAATATCATTTGGATCCATATCCATTAAGATGGTAGCACAAGGATACATATTTGACTATTAAGAAATAGTGTATTTTTTAGTTTACAATTTCAATTGATTTTATCGATGAGATCAAATGGTATGATGTGGATGTACCAATAGACATCTATGAAGTCATTGTTGGAAATCCCTAATTATGGTATAGAGATGCAATGTTCAAGAGAAGGGAAAATTAGTACAATTTGGTTAAGGATGGTAGTTCACGTCATTTGTTTTATAAATAGAAGAACTTTTCCTTGATCTTAGTGATGCAGGGAAAGAAATTGATCGATGCCAGCCATGAATTTGTGTTGTTGATGGTAAAACCACAAGGTGAGAAAAAGATGAGAGAAAATGATCAAGCCCTTGAATAGAAGACGCCTATCAAAAAAGTGTTGGTTGAACATGAAGATGTGTTCTTAGGTATGAAAGGACTACCAACCTATGATAGAATTTTCTGATGGACCATGGACTACTTTTATGGTAAAATTTAAACTAGTTAAAGGCTTTTCAACCATTTAATGCATTGTTTGTGATGGACTTTTCAAGATTTTGTAAGGGAATTATATCATGCATTTAGTTATACCAATTTTATTGGATATTTTTAATTTAAGAGCAATTCGAGGGAGGATCTTGAAAAGTGGAAAGCATATATGATATGCATTTTTCATTCTATTTGTGAATGAAAATTCGGATTTTTATTTTTTTTTAAAGGACTACCACCAAAAGAGGCCAATCTAACATGAGAGCAACTTAGCCTTTGATGCCGCACTCCCTAATAATGGGTTCTATAGGAATTCATTGTTCGATACCTAGGATATCAAGGCACAAATATAACCATTGTTGGAACAAGGGGCAATTCAACCAAGTACATCACTATGCAATTCTATCATGGCAATAATAATAATAATCTATTTTTTAAGGTCATGGCCAAGCCAAACACCAAATTGATGTATGAGACCCCCTGCTTGTGGGACAAGGGAGCCCCCCACATGATGACTTCATTGCTTTTAGTCTAAGGCGGTGTACATATGACGTGTCATGAACCCAGTAGCCTCTATACACTACTGATACCACGGGGTACCCAATCCCACAAACCAATTATGTCCTCGATGCCAAATTCACATTTTGGTTCCCATTGTCTGGTTATATTTTTAATTTTTAACAGCGGAATCTAATACGTTTACATAATTGTCAATTAACTAAAATATTCATTTCTCTTTATTGAATTATTACTACTACGAATGCATTCAAACCATGCTCAAGAATCATAATTCGTCTCTCTTTGAAAGATACCACCCTTTAGCCGGGGCTATCACTCCAGAAGGGGAGAACTGCCACCCTTTCCTGCTCATTACATGGACACACTCTTCATAGAGCACTCCTCCCCCAAGGGCACCTATCCTCTACCCAAGTGGTGCAAGTAACCCCATCCACAACTGACTCCAACCCCTCACTCATTCCCCATTAGCCTACACAACGCCAGAGAAGGTACCCCCTTCTCTACACCACAGTGCCTTAAGATGTCCCCTTCCCCTTTTGGTTCTCCAGTATAGAGTAGCCAAGAAGTCTCTGTGACAAAGCTCCATGAATGTCCTACTACAGGCCAAGTTCCCTAATCTCGAGCACCAGTTTATTAGGGTAGCTAGGTTGTTGTTTATCAAGATGGGATCAAGTGTTAGATTATGGAAAACTGATCTTCCCTTGGTTTACCAACCAGAACTACCATAGCATGGATGTTACCCCTCTCTGGATGCTAGAATGAATGAATGAATGATTTTCTAACTTTATATATGCATGATTTTGTCTTGACAAATGGCTTACCTAGAAGAGGCCACTTTTCCCCTCTTAATACTCAATTAAGATAATTAATCCTTAATTAATTAAAGTGGCCCTCATAACCATGGTTAAGGTATTTTGGGTTAAAAAGGTTAATGATGGTTAAGGCATAGTTAAAGTTCACTAGGGTCATCACCTCTAAGCCCCTCTCACTTCCCTCGCTTGTGGAATCATAGCCCCCCATCTCTTCTTCGTCCTTCACTTGGAAATGTCAGGGATTTTTATATTAAAAATAAAATGTACATATTTACAATATATATGGTCATCCTAGACCATTCATATATGGCTTCTACCCTTTACATAATTACATCATATTTACATCTTGGGGTCAAAATCAGGGTGTTACAAACCGCCCCCCTCCAAATTTCAACATGTGACCTCCAAGAAGGAAGCACATGTTCTTAACCATTAGGCCCACTCAAGCACTAATGCCCAAGAAGTATTGTATGTGGCATATGTGTGTAGACATTGGAGCTTTGAACAAGACCACTATCAAGAACCAATATCCTCTGCCCAAGATAAATGATTTGATTGAACAATTGAAAGCATCTTCTTTCTTTTCCAATTCACAGACATGAAGTTTGAGTATCATCGAGTAAGAATCTAAGAGGAAGCCACAGAAAAGACACCATTTAAAATGAAGCAAGGGTTATTTGAATGGTTGATTATGCCATTTGGCTTATGTAATGCACTCACCACTTTTATGTGTATTAAGAATAAGTTATTTTGGTCACACCTAGACTCCTTTATCATTGTTTATCTAATAAAATATCGGTCTTCAATAACAATTGGAAAGAGCACTTGCAACATTTGGCAAGAGTTATACATAGTTTGCGGAAGAATAAGTTGCAGGTTGTTATGTGCCTAATCACCACAACATCTTTAATAGGTAATATATTTGTTATAAGGCCATACATATGTATAAAGGCCCACACATGACTTAGGGTTAGGGTTTTGTATGTCATTATTATAAATAGGGGTTTCCCCTATCTTATGTATCTCATTATCTTTTATCAATATAACAATTGACTTGAAGTCACTATATGGAGATGTATTTCTCCATTATCTAGTTTAGCATGTGCTAGCCAACCCTTGGGTGTGCAAATGCCCCCATTCTCAATGTTTCTGCTATGTTATTTCCATTTATTTGTAAGTGTAGTTTCATTTGGTATTTAGGAGCACAACAAGTGGTATCAAAGCTTCAATCGAACTTTGTGGTGTTTCGTGTATCTCTTTTTTTTAGGGAAAACAAAATTTTAAAAAATAAAATGGTGAAAAGATATTGTCAATTCAAAACCAAGGTTGAGATTCAAGAGCTCTTTAAGTTTTTTGTAGAAGAAATCAAAGAGATGTTGTGGCTACAGTTGGCGGGCAATGAGCCAATGGGTCTTGGAAACCAAGAGTCCTCCCTCCAAACTTATGAGGGTTTTGCACATGATGCGGAAGTAGTGCGAGTCGTTTGGGATGAGGAGCCCCACAAAGATGATGAAACACGCTAGGTGGCATGGGACGAAGATTCACAAAAAGGTGATAAAGTATCATTGTTCCTATGGGATATGGATCTGGTAAAGTACACAAACCCCATCGAGATAGAAAAAAAACTCCAACGGAAGAGCGAATTGAATGCAACAAAGAATGGCATCAATGAGGATTTTCCTAGTCGTTGACAATTTATTTATGGGAGGAGGTTTGGTAGTGCAAATGTTAGAGGTCCGGTGGGCGAATTGACCCAAGTATTTAGGAACGCGACACATGCCTACTCAAAGAAGGAGATCTTGTACTCGGGATTTATTATAGGGGGACAGCAAATCAATGTAAACCAAGACAAAATAAGGGGCATCCTTAATTGGCTAGCTCCAAAGAATATAGCTAAAGCCATGAATTTTCAAGGGTTAGCAAGCCACCTTAGAGGATTTATAGCAAAATTTTATGAGACAGTAGCAAAACTGCATGGGTTGCTAGGTGCAACAAGCTTTTCATGTGGATGGAAGAGCATCATAAAGTGTTTGAAGCCTTGAAGGAGAAGGTATGTAATGCTCTAGTGTTGAGATTGTTGAAAAATGACAAAAAACACAGAACACCCAGAAAACTCAGAATTCTGCCCACTTAACAGCCAACTGAGTTTAATGTCGAATGCTTCAGGAAATACTCTGATATGACCTCAACAGTAAAAAATAATTACACACTTATATCAAGCTTAAATTTCAAAACACTGTAGGTGAATATACTACTCATGAAGCATCTCTAACAGTGGAAATAAACACATTTACAGCAGACTGTAAAATACATAAACACAGTATGTTCGGTCAAATAAGACCCTGGAAAACCCCCCCAACCCCTGGGGAAAACCAGTTCTAGAAAAATATATTAGCTAGCAGCAAAATATCAGAGCATTACATCAGCAATACACTTCAGTACAGTACAATAAGATCCAGAAATCTGAGCACAAATTTTTCTCAAAACAATGCAATCTACAGCCTGGAAAAATGTGCAAAGAAGTGCAGCCCAGGACAATCACTTGCATTTATGTTTACCTCGATTTCTGTGCAAGGAACCAGCAATAGATCTCCCCTTCAGTACTGTACGAAACTCTTCAGAAGTTGATGTTGTTGGTTGCCTCAAAAAACGTGCCCACTCTGCCTTGTTTCCTGTGCACACCAACTCAGCAATACGGCCCTCCTCAGTCTGTGTTGTACGGCCCTCTTAAATGCTGAAGAAATGTCTTGGGAACTACGCCCTCACCTAGGGAAAAGTGCCCACTTCAGCTGCTGCTCCTCTCCTGTATTCTGCTGCTCATACTTTTCTAGAAAATCGTGCTCTTCTCACCCAACTCTCTTGGGATTCGAGCCAACTCCAGCTCTCTTGGAGTCCGTGCCTTTCTTTCTCTCCTCTAGAGATGCGTGTTGCTCCTCTCATTCAGATTATGCAAAGTGAAGTCTCTTTCATCTTTTATTTACCCTATTAGGGTTACTCTCATGACTTTTCAACTTCAATGGACAAGATTAGATCTTGGCCAAGAGATCTATGGCTGGGATCTAATCTCTCACTCACTTAAATCTCCTAAGTGAACTTTACAATAAATTTTCTTTTTGAAAAGTCACATTACCCTAAATATTTAAAAAGTACACTTTATGACTTAAAGTCACTTTAGAAACATAATAAAGTGCGACTCACTTTTAAATCATAAAGTCACATCAAAAAGGTACTTTAATAAAAACACATTAATAAAGTCACTTTAAGAATATAAATGAGACTCCAAGTTATTGACCCCTGCACCTAGGCACCTGATGCAGGAGTGCCACCGAGCTATCAAATGCTAACACTCCCTCTTAGCGAGGGAGGTACTACTGTCATCAGCTCCACCTAGATCTCTCCCTCCAATAACTGAAGCTACCTCTGAATCTGAATGCCTCTCGGATACCTGCACTGGATCAACTGCTGAAGGTCTCTGTCTAACAACTCTGAACTGAGAGTTCTCCTCACTCTCCTACTCATCCTGAAGAACCATATCATACCAACTCTGTTTCCTCACAGAGTTGGATGAATCCTCCACACTGACGGCCACTGCTGCTGCCACTGAGTCTGATCTCTCACCAGGCTCACCATCCACCGGATGCCCCAAAGCTCGGTATATCCTGCCATCACGGATGCCAAGCAGGCTCGCTACACCTAAGCCCCCACTCACCGGATATATATAAACACGCCCACTCACATGCAGAACCGCATATCCGTCATCCTCCAAAGCTGAAATTGAGATCAAGTTCCTCTTCAGCTCTGGAACAAACAACACATCGCCAACCTCCAGATAACCACCAGACTCGAGTTGGAATAGGACTTTTCCAACTCCTTCTACTGCATGGGTGTCGGCATACCCATCCTCAGTCAGTATAACTCTGTCAATATCTGTCAACTCTCGGAACACTACTCGTATCCCCGTCATATGGCGTGCTGCTCCACTATCTGTTAATGTTTTTAGTGCAGCTGCGAGACCCATTCTCAGAGAGAATGGCACCCTAGTCAGTTGACTAGGGTTCCTGGTCAAGTTAACCAGGCAGAGTATGAATAAGACCCTAGAAGGTACCCTAGGGCCCCCAGCTGTCTCCTGGGGTTCTTGGTCGAGGACCAAGCAGGTTGATGCCATGGCAAAGTCCCTAGCATGTGGCTAGGGCCCCTATTTGTCTCTAGGGTATTCTGGTCTAGAACCAGACAATTTCTTGGTCACGATGACCAAGCAGATCCTGCAGGTTGAGATAGAGACATCCTAGGTCCTGCAGATGGTTGATCAACATTAAACCTAGGACTGAATGCTCAACTTGAGGCTGAGTACCATTCTCTGGGAGAATGGAGATCCTGGTCATGGACCAGATGGTTGATCAACATGTCCCAGTCTAGGACTGAGGCTCAGCCTTGGGCTAAAAGCCATTCATTAAGAATGGAAGATATTGTTGTCCCCTCTCCTAATCAGTTATTGCTAGGTTGCTTCTCAAGGGACTGGCCACCCCTTGGCGATGTCTCTAGTACCTAACCCTTAGGAGCAGCGTTAAGGACAAAAGGATTGCACCATCCGTTTGGATCTTCTCCCTTATACAGTGATGACAAAAAATATATAAACTATGTATCTTGAGAGAGAGAAAAGTCTTTGGTTTTGTTGGTCCTATTTGATTGCTTTTCACTTTGATCTTGTGGTGATTATTGACTCATGGTCCTATTCTTACTTGTCACTTGTGTGCACCTTTGACTATGTTGACTCCTACTTTATGGAGTATATTTACCTAATGGTTTATTGAAGACCATTGGACTATGTATGGTTATGGTTACCTTATGTTTTGATATAAGACTCTTGACCCACTTATGATTTTGGTCTATTTACTTTATTGGACCTTTAAACTTTCACTTTATTATAAACTCATTAAATAAAAATTTTTTTATTCTTTTTTATTAATAAAATATTTATGATTTTATTATGAAAGACTTTATGATTTCTTTTGGGCCATTTATTATTTTTATTATTGTCCACTTCCCGTTCCTAAACTCATATATAAACATGATGTAATTTACTTTAACCAATTATCTGGTCTTCATGGTTTGTTTTACGTGCTGGCTATCTGTCCGTCCTCACCGTTTTTTTTTTTTGGGCTTACCCGTGATCACTGTGCCTGCGATCTGCCTTCGACATATTCGGGTTTCTCCTGTCCGCGACCTTTGTCTGACCTTGACATTTTTGTCGGTGATCTTCGAGCCCACGACCCATCTTCAGTTCATCCATTCGCGGACATGCTTTACAGGGTTGTCTTCACGGGCTCTCCATCCGCGGGTTTGTCTCGGGCTCTCCATCTCCATTCGCGGGTTTGTTTTGGGCCCTCCATCTCCACCCGTGGGTTTGTCCCATCATCCCTTCACGGGCTCTCCATCCACGGGTCTGTCCCGTGTTCCCTGCTCAACAGATCTGCTCCCCAACTCTGTTCGCTCACGGCTCTGCTTTGGTGCATGCGGGCTCTCTCCTGTATTCTCTCCCACGGGTTATTCCCCACGCAGCTCCCCTTGCAATTCTGTTTCTCTTCTCGGGCAGCCTGCTCATCTTTTCTTTTGTTGTTGGGGTCTGTCTCCGTTTCATCCTCTTGCTTGATCTCGCTGTAAGATCTATGGGTGATTGCTTATGCTTACGGTCTGTTCACTAGACCTGTCTCTGCTTTTATTTTGAACTCTGTATGAGTCTTACAGGAGGGTGATTGCTTTTGTGTTTACCTTTCGAAGTCTGCAGCACCTATGTGTCTTCATTTATCTCTGTCACTTGCCTGCTGTACTAATTAATTGAAGAACCTAGAGGTCTGCTTACTTCTACCTAAACTCTCTCTCTCTCAAGGTACGCATATGATATAACCAGTTTGACTTGTCCTTTCAGTGACAAGATCAAACTCAGAAATATCTGAGTATAAGGCTGATCCAAATAATGGTTATAATTCGTTAATGCTACTTCTCATGTACATGACATTTGAAATTTAGTTTACTATTCATGTCACTTGAAATTTATTTTATATATTGTGCATTTGATGATTCTCGAGGACCAACTCTAATGCAGTGACCAAATGGAGCATTAAGTTGAAAGAGATGAAAATTATGTTACTAATGTTTTAATTCAACTTAAATTTAATTAAGTATTGCAATTGTTTACATATTCTTGTACCAAGTTTATTATGTGCAATAAAATCATAGCATGGTATCAGAGCTTTAGGGTGTAGCTAATTATGTTTTGCAGCCAACAGAAACTACATCGATCCTAAGACAAGATCTCTACTTCACAGAAGCTTACTTGGCAAGTTGACTGTAAGGGTTTGAAATGGCTTCTAACTCTGTAAAGGCAGAAGATAGGCTTGAAGGAGCCTCAAACTTTAATGCATGGAAGGCCAGAGTCTTAAATATTTTGGAGGAAAATGATTTGGATGAATTGGTCACTAATGTTGTGGAAGAACCCACAACAGCTCAAGGAAGAGCAGCATTTAAGAAGAAGCAAGCTAAAACAAAGAGGGTGATTTTTGACTCAGTCAAAGATAATTTGATGCCGATAATAGCTCCTCTAAGGACAGCCAAGGAATGTTTTGATGCCCTAGCTAATCTCTATGAGAAGAAGGCACCTACTCAGAAGAGGGTCTTGAAAAAGCAGCTTCGTTCATTGAAAATGGAGGACAAAGAAACAGTTGCCTCCTTCTTCTCAAAGATTGCTTAGTTAAAAGATCAACTCATGGCAATTGGAGTTCAAGTAGATGATGATGATCTTGTGCAAACAGCTGTAGATGGCCTCCCTACATCTTGGGAGACGTTTCTTTCAACAGTGAATGGAAGAGAAACTCAACCAAGCTTTGATAGATTATGGCATGATTGCCTAGAAGAAGGCGGCAGAATCCAGAGTAGATCTGGACCTCAAACTGAAAAGAACCTTGTTCTTACTGCCAAGACAAGGAGAGAAAGAAGTTTCCCTCAGCACCAGAACAAAGGTAAGAGACCTCAAGGTAATCACTCTCATAAGTCAAAAGTAAGATGTTTTAAATGTAACAAGCTCGGTCATTATGCCAACGTTTGTAGAAATCCTCCTAACAAGAATTGGCATAAAGGGAAGCACCATGCTTCAACTGCTATAGAAGAAGAAGAGCCTCAACAAAAGAAATCTAAAGTTGAGACCAAAGAAAAAGATCAAAAAGAGTACTACCTTATTTCAGCGCTCTCAGGTTCCATCTCCAACTCATCAGATTCATGGTGGATTGACAGTGGGGCCACCAAACATATGACTGGATACAAACAGGCACTTGTAGGTTACAAGGCCAAGAAGTTTAATACAAAAGTGGAGATGGGAAACAGAAGTACCCTTGAAATAAAAGGAGTTGGTTCAACAGCCTTAAAGCTCGATTCAGGTACATCAATTCATGTTGAAGAAATCTTATATGTTCCTGGTTTAAAGAGGAATGTTATTTCAGTGGCAATTTTAGAAGACAAGGGGTTCTCTATAGCCTTCTCAGAAGGAAAAGCTTTAGTATGGACTAAAGGTGGAAATATGAGCTCAGCTTTTGAAATTGGTGTCCGTGAAGGAGACATTTACAAGGTTTCAGGACATGTTGTTAAAGCTCTATTGAATAACCCTTGTCAAGTTTTAGAGATCAAGAGGGAGTCTTACAATGACTCAGACATAGAAGTCCATGAGACTTCTCTTTCAGAGAAACAGAGGGAGAAGGCCAAGAAGCCTTCAGTTGATCTCACTAAGGAACCTTTTGTGGGGTTTCAAGGTTGCTCCAGTGGGAGCCATGTCACTGATTCAAGTTCACCCACGAATGTGGAGTTAGCCAAACCTCAAGTCCGGAACAATGTTTTTCAATTGAAATTGGATAATGATATATGGAAAGTGATTCCCAGACAACAAGGGAAGTCAAGTGTAACTTCCATTTGGATCTTTAAGATCAAAGTGTTTGCTGACATTCAGAGTTCTTTGAAGCTCTCAGAAATTCCTGTATTCTATGACAGGTTGTTTCACCATGACAAGGACATGGTGCAGTTGTCAGTTATGTGGACTAAGCCTCTGTCCTGGACAAGCTTAGCATTGTTGAGAATGCCTCTCTTGCTGAGAGGGAGTGTTAATTTTTTTAGTGCAGCTGCGAGACCCATTCTCAGAGAGAATAGCACCCTAGTCAGTTGACTAGGGTTCCTGGTCAAGTTAGCCAGGCAGAGTATGAATAAGACCCTAGAAGGTACCCTAGGGCCCCCAGCTGTCTCCTGGGGTTCTTGGTCGAGGACCAAGCAGGTTGATGCCATGGAAAAGTCCCTAGCATGTGGCTAGGGCCCCTATTTGTCTCTAGGGTATTCTGGTCTAGAACCAGACAGTTTCTTGGTCACGATGACCAAGCAGATCCTGCAGGTTGAGACAGAGACATCCTAGGTCCTGCAGATGGTTGATCAACATTCAGCCTAGGACTGAATGCTCAGCTTGAGGCTGAGGACCATTCTCTGGGAGAATGGAGATCCTGGTCATGGACCAGATGGTTGATCAACATGTCCCAGTCTAGGACTGAGGCTCAGCCTTGGGCTGAAAGCCATTCATTAAGAATGGAAGATATTGTTGTCCCCTCTCCTAATCAGTTATTGCTAGGTTGCTTCTCAAGGGACTGGCCACCCCTTGGCGATGTCTCTAGTACCTAACCCTTAGGAGCAGCGTTAAGGACAAAAGGATTGCACCATCCGTTTGGATCTTCTCCCTTATACAGTGATGACAAAAAATATATAAACTATGTATCTTGAGAGAGAGAAAAGTCTTTGGTTTTGTTGGTCCTATTTGATTGCTTTTCACTTTGATCTTGTGGTGATTATTGACTCATGGTCCTATTCTTACTTGTCACTTGTGTGCACCTTTGACTATGTTGACTCCTACTTTATGGAGTATATTTACCTAATGGTTTATTGAAGACCATTGGACCATGTATGGTTATGGTTACCTTATGTTTTGATATAAGACTCTTGACCCACTTATGATTTTGGTCTATTTACTTTATTGGACCTTTAAACTTTCACTTTATTATAAACTCATTAAATAATTCTTTTTTTTTATTCTTTTTTATTAATAAAATATTTATGATTTTATTATGAAAGACTTTATGATTTCTTTTGGGCCATTTATTATTTTTATTATTGTCCACTTCCCGTTCCTAAACTCATATATAAACATGATGTAATTTACTTTAACCAATTATCTGTTCTTCATGGTTTGTTTTACGTGTTGGCTATCTGTCCGTCCTCGCCGTTTTTTTTTTGTTTGGGCTTACCCGTGATCACTGTGCCTGCGATCTGCCTTCGACATATTCGGGTTTCTCCTGTCCGCGACCTCTGTCTGACCTTGACATTTTTGCCGGTGATCTCCGAGCCCGCGACCCGTCTTCAGTTCATCCATTCGCGGACCTGCTTTACATGGTTGTCTTCACGGGCTCTCCATCCGCATGTTTGTCTCGGGCTCTCCATCTCCATTCGCGGGTTTGTTTCGGGCCCTCCATCTCCACCCGCGGGTTTGTCCCATCATCCCTTCACGGGCTCTCCATCCACGGGTCTGTCCCGTGTTCCCTGCTCAACAGATCTGCTCCCCATCTCTGTTCGCTCGCGGCTCTGCTTTGGTGCATGCGGGCTCTCTCCTGTATTCTCTCCCACGGGTTATTCCCCACGCAGCTCCCCTTGCAATTCTGTTTCTCTTCTCGGGTAGCCTGCTCATCTTTTCTTTTGTTGTTGGGGTCTGTCTCCGTTTCATCCTCTTGCTTGATCTCGCTGTAAGATCTATGGGTGATTGCTTATGCTTACGGTCTGTTCACTAGACCTGTCTCTGCTTTTATTTTGAACTCTGTATGAGTCTTACAGGAGAGTGATTACTTTTGTGTTTACCTTTCGAAGTCTGCAGCACATGTGTGTCTTCATTTATCTCTGTCACTTGCCTGCTGTACTAATTAATTGAAGAACCTAGAGGTCTGCTTACTTCTACCTAAACTCTCTCTCTCTCAAGGTACGCATATGATATAACCAGTTTGACTTGTCCTTTCAGTGACAAGATCAAACTCAGAAATATCTAAGTATAAGGCTGATCCAAATAATGGTTATAATTCGTTAATGCTACTTCTCATGTACATGACATTTGAAATTTAGTTTACTATTCATGTCACTTGAAATTTATTTTATATATTGTGCATTTGATGATTCTCGAGGACCAACTCTAATGCAGTGACCAAATGGAGCATTAAGTTGAAAGAGATGAAAATTATGTTACTACTGTTTTAATTCAACTTAAATTTAATTAAGTATTGCAATTATTTACATATTCTTGTACCAAGTTTATTATGTGCAATAAAATCATATCTAACCTGTAATTTTAGCACTATCTATGTACCATGCTCCAGTATCCAAACTCTCTGCTAAACTACTGTCTGAAAGAATTGAGACGAGCGAGAATTCCCTCTCGAATTCCGTCGCAAAGTCTCCCACTTCAGCTGGAGAGGCCGCCTCGGGCTCTTCTTTCTTCTTGTTCTTCTTCTTGTTGGGACACTGCCCAGCATAGTGACCATAACTCTGGCAAGCAAAGCATTTTACTTTGCTCAAGTCTTTGGCTCCACTACTCGAGCCACCCTTTTTCTTTCTACCCTTAGCTGAAAGGGTCACATTCTCATCATCAGCAACCTACTCAGTCTTCCCTTGAGATCCTTCTCGGATCTCCTCCTGAGTAAAGTCATCCCAAAGTCTTTCCCAAGAGGGAAAGTTCTCTCTGCCAACTACACACTTCACGAACACATCCCACTCCTTAGTGAAGTCCTTCAGGGCTATCCGCACTAGCTTGGGATCAGGAATCATCTCACCAACTGCACTCAATTCATCTTTTATTTGTCTGAGTCTAGTGAGGTAAGAGGCTACATTCTCACCTCTCGTCATCTTAGTGCCATGAAGCTTATCTTTTAGAGCCATTTTACGATTTTCATTCTTGTTCTCATACAAAAATTTTAAAGTATCCCACATCCCCTTAGCAGTTAATTTCTCTGCCAAATGTGGGATAAGGTGATCTCGAACACCATCCAAAAGCAGTCTCTGCGTTCTGGCCTCCTTCACCTCATGTATGTCAAGGGCTATAGGATCAGCTGCGGGAGGAACCACTGTGGTACTGACAAAGGTCCATCACTTGTTTTCCTTGAGAACATCTATCATCCGGGCTTTCCACTGTAAGTAGTTGGAAATCCCTTCCAACCGATCTTCATACTGGATGCAAGCCATCATTTACTTCTGCTCTTTTTCCAACAAGGCACACTCTGCCTTCTTTGACCAAAAATACTCTATCAATTGTACTGAACCAGCACTTCTCTGCTCACTGCAAAATTATCAACACTTCTCTGCTGCCCAACAGTCCACTGAAATCTCAGAGCCCCAACTTTGATACCATGTTGAAAAATGACAGAAAACTCAGAAAACACAGAACACCCAGAAAACTTAGAATTCTGCCCACTTAATAGCCAACTGAGTTTAATGTCGAATGCTTCAGGAAATACTCTGATATGACCTCAATAGTAAAAAATAATTACACACTTATATCAAGCTTAAATTTCAAAACACTGTAGGTGAATATACTACTCATGAAGCATCTCTAGCAGTGGAAATAAACACATTTACAGCAGACTGTAAAATACATAAACACAGTATGTTTGGTCAAACAAGACCCTGGAAAAACCCCCCAACCCCTGGGAAAAACCAGTTCTAGAAAAATATATTAGCTAGCAGCAAAATATCAGAGCATTACATCAGCAATACACTTCAATACAGTACAATAAGATCCAAAAATCTGAGCACAAAATTTTCTCAAAACAGTGCAATCTACAGCCTGGAAAAACGTGCACAGAAGTGCAGCCCAGGACAGTCACTTGCATTTCTGTTTACCTCAATTTCTGTGCAAGGAACCAGCAATAGATCTCCCCTTCAGTACTGTACGAAACTCTTCAGAATTTGATGTTGTTGGTTGCCTCAAAAAACGTGCCCACTCTACCTTGTTTCCTGTGCACACCAACTCAGCAGTACGGCCCTCCTCAGTCTGTGCTGTACGGCCCTCTTAAATGCTGAAGAAATGTCTTGGGAACTACGCCCTCACCTAGGGAAAAGTGCCCACTTCAGCTGCTGCTCCTCTCCTGTATTCTGCTGCTCATACTTTTCTAGAAAATCGTGCTCTTCTCACCCAGCTCTCTTGGAGTCTGTGCCTTTCTTTCTCTCCTCTAGAGATGCGTGCTGCTCCTCTCCTTCAGATTATGCAAAATGAAGTCTCTTTCATCTTTTATTTACCCTATTAGGGTTACTCTCATGACTTTTCAACTTCAATGGACGAGATTAGATCTTGGCCAAGTGATCTATGGCTGGGATCTAATCTCTCACTCACTTAAATCTCCTAAGTGAACTTTACAATAAATTTTCTTTTTGAAAAGTCACATTACCATAAATATTTAAAAAGTACACTTTATGACTTAAAGTCACTTTAGAAACATAATAAAGTGCGACTCACTTTTAAATCATAAAGTCACATCAAAAAGGTACTTCAATAAAAACATATTAATAAAGTCACTTTAAGAATATAAATGAGACTCCAAGTTATTGACCCCTACACCTAGGCACATGATGCAGGAGTGCCACCGAGCTATCAAATGCTAACAGAGATTACCCAATTGATGATTTCCTTTGAAATTGAGGTCAATGCCTCGAGATAAGCAATGGGAGTAGTGTTGTTGCAATAAGGTAGATTGATTGCCTAGCACTCAAAAATATTCACGAGGGTGGTTATTAACTAAACAACCTATGATAAAGAGTTGTATGCTATTGTGCAAACAATGAAGCTTTGGAGGCATTATTTTTCTGACAAAGATACAATAATACATTTAAAACATCAACCATTGCAATTTTTGCAAGTTTGGTCCAAGTTGCAACAAAGTCGACATTTCAAATGCATGTCATACTTGTAACAATTTAATTTGGTCATCAAGTACAAGGGTGCCAAGAATAAGATTGTAGATTTTCTGTTGAGACCTCTAATGATGTTGTCATTAGTTTACATATTTGACACTCAAGATTTCATGGATGCATATGTTTATGATCCTGAATTTAACTTGGATGTCATACCTATGGATGCATATGAATTGTGTTCCTGCATTAACTAACCAACCTACGATAAAGAGTTGTATGCTATTGTGCAAACAATGAAGCATTGGAGGCATTATTTTCCTGACAATGAAACATTCAAAACATCAATCGTTGCAATATTTGCAAGCCCGGTCCAAGTTGCAATAAAGTCGACATTTCAAATGGATATCATACTAGCAATAGTTTAACTTGATCATCAAGTACAAGGAGTGCTTAAAATAAGATTGTGGATTTTCTATCGAGACCTCTAATGATGTCGTCATTAGTTTTACATAAATTTGACACTTAAGATTTCATGGATGCATATGCTTGTGATCCTGAATTTCGTTAACTCATGGATGCAAAACAAGAGTTCCATGTTGATGGTAGCATACTTTATAACATTGCGTAGATTTCGTGTTCCAAAAGGGGAACAATCATTGTTGCTTCTGAGGGAACCACAGAGTTCAAGGGTTACAGGGTATTTTCTCATGCATAAGATTTTGGCTAACCTATAGGGGTATTTGTATCAACCACATATGTATCAGATTTTGAAAGGTTTGTGAGGAGATGTGCTTTGTGGGCATCCATCTATAAACCTACAAAAAACAAACTGGGGTCATATACTCCGTTTCTTGTGCTGTCTAGATCATGGGAGAGAATCACAATGGATTTTGTTGGAGGACTTGCCGATACAAGGAAACACCACAACTACATTTTTTTGATGGTTGATAGATTATCAATATCACAATATACCACATTACTGCAAAGGTCTAGAGATACCTAATTGGTCAGAATAGAGGAACAGTTTATTAAATGATAACAATTGAGTTCTAAAACTCATGCCTAAATAGAAAATTTTGAAAAAGGACAGGAATTCAGAGGTGATGAAAACTAATAAATTGAAATGTCAAAACTAGTTGTCTGCCAAATCTTTCTCACTTGTACGATATGCATACAGTGCCCCCAGACATGGATCATGCATTCAGTATGCTTGAAGTACAAACAAATGTCCATACCAAAGTAAAAAGGATATGCCTGAATCATTGCATATCATATGTCTTGATCAGAAATCGCCAATGGCAAATTTAATCGGCCATTATCCTTGCAATATAACAATTCCTTCATCAACTATGGACGTATAAATTATGGACACTCGAATGAATCTTTTCAGTGATGTCCATGCAGAAAATTCCAGCAATTTGCAAAATAGCATTACTGGAAGCATGGCAAGGTTGAAGGGGTAATATATGCTGCATTTGCTAGATAAAAAATGTGGATGTATGTCAATAATTATCTTTGTTAAAGGGCAAACTCTGGGACATAACCTCCATGAAATATAGTTTATTGGAAACCCTTCGTTAATTAAAATGTGAAATTCAATCTTTAACTACCTCAGGGGAAAGCTAAGGAAGCTTTAATCAGTTTTACACGAAGGTTTTAACTGATATTAATTTGTAGATCAGCTAGAGATATCTCAGCAGCAGCATTTTAAATGGAGATTATTAATATAAGAACTTCAAACTTCAATGCAAAATAGTTTGCAAATCTTATGCAGTAACACATGCAGGAGGTACTGGAGATCTTCTCTATGAACTGTATTTTGAAGACTCCAAAACCCAGAAGAAATGTCACAAACTTACATCCCTGACTCTACATTTCAAGCCATGATTTTGGCTATTTCATGAATTTTCTTGGTTATTTGTTGCTGCAGTTGTTTCAGGTGGCTTCTCACTCTTTTGAAAAATATTGTCTCTCTGATTTTTTTCCATGTCCGCTCTCAAGATGTTTAATGAAACTTGGATGTCAGTGTTTGACCACACACCCAATTATGGAGTTTGGTGTAGCAACTTATCAAGCACTGAAACTTGGAGCATTTGGTGTCTTGTGTGGAAGACTTGCAAAGTTTCAGTATTTGCAGGTACAAGACAGCTCAAAATCTCACATAATATGATAATTGTTGTAGTCTTCAAAATGCTAGCATCTAAGCACAACACGAAAAGCCAGTTTGGTCTATGCGCAGAATAATATTGCCCAATATTAATGGCAAACTTTACCAGGATACAAGACAAGTACCAAGTACCTCGAGACATAGAGCTGGAGCCGAACACTGTCAAAGGGGTCGAGTGAGGACTAACATATATTGCTTGTGTCTAAAACACAGCCATTTCGCCTTACATGAAAGTGATCACCGCTCACAGGTATGTAGCTGTTCTAACTTATGCACAGATGTTTATTTCAAATTTTAACTTTTTAAAGGTGTATTTTAACGTCCACCCAGACCAAGGGGGATGCACAGATGTTTATTTCAAATTTTAACTTTTTAAAGGTGTATTTTATTTTTAACATCCACCCAGACCAAGGGGGGCTACCAGACTGTTATAGCAGTAAGATCTATGATTAAAGATCTCTGTAACTACTCTTGCTCATTTATTTCTTTTGTTCAAAGTAGTTGCTGAAGCGAGTTGCTTTTGGCTATCTCACATTCGGCTCATATGCTATCATATACTGGGAATTGCAGAAGAAGAGTATTGTTTGCCTTGACTATTAAATTTTGTCTTTGACTATTAAATAACTCCTGTATTCACTCATTCCACAGTGTTTCATAGGTACTCCATTTTGCAGTTTCACAATGAGGATTATGTCTGTCATTAGGATAAAAAATATGTACTAGATACTCCAAATTACAATCCTCCAAAGATAAACATTACAGATCCTTGTTGGTCTTCCAAATGAACTCATGATTTTCATTTTTTTCAATTACTTATGCCGCCCTACCCACCATCATTCCCTTTAAACCAGACAGTGAAACTACCAGTTGAAATGTTGACAATGGCTATCTTTATCTTAGAGTTTTCTATGCTCTTTAACATAAGACAGAGATATCTTAACTTTTACGAATCAGCAGCCTATTGCCCCAAAAATTCAGGAAACGCATTCCATTTGCTTACCTCTGGTAGTCAACTAAGGGGCCAGGGCTACTTTTCACAAGGTTTGATCAACAGTAACTGAAACAATGAATCGAATCAACCTTTCATATTATTTATCCACGGTGCCTGAACCATATGTTGATTAATTTTAATGCATCTGCAGAGGAATAAAATTTTCTTCATCTAAATATTGTTTTACTTTACCTCTTACTCAACTAAAAAAAATTAATAAATCTGAGTGTTGCAAAATTCAGCATCGGGCAAACAATCAGCAGGTGTCATCAACTTGGGAAATTGGCAAAATCAGAAAACAATAGGCAAAAGTCGGCACACATAAACTTGGACATGAAAAACAAGGAAACTTGGTGACCTGAAAAAATCGGAAAGACTCGGAAAAATCACAAAAATGAAAGATTTTTACAACATGATTCTAAACCAAATGAGATCGAACTGGTTCTGAGAAGTGACCCTATACTAGCCATAGAAAGCTGCCATGTATCACATATACCAGATTTTCAAGAAATGCATCTAATCACACACCTCAACCTTCTCGTAGCAATACACATACTTCTGTGTATAGTTAGTCACGGAGAAGATTAGCATGACAAAAAGGATCCTGAAAACTAAATGACTGAGACAGCATGAAATGTGGACTTCCCTCTTTTCAGGGGTTTTGGGATATGAAAATTGACTCTGAATTTTCGCTTATTTTGCCCCTGCAACCCATCTCTATTTTAGATTTCTCTCTCTAGTCACAAAAGGACCAAATTTTACAACAAGACCCATTGCTAGTTCAAGTTTGGTAGAAAATTCGACAGTGTGATTTTCTTGGAGGAAAACAAATATTTCAATAACTATTTCACTATGGAAACCAAATTACCTAAAAGACAAAGATCTCAAAAACAATTTGCTACAGAAAATGAGAAGTTTTAGAAGCCACTCTTATAGAAGAATTCATTAAAACTTATTTACTTAAAATGTCAAGGCAAACGCTACTAAAAATGTTTTTGGCTTTGGTTCACCAGAAAGATCGGCCAAGTGTTAAGCCACCCACCAGGGTTTCATATGGCACCAGTTTCAAAGATATGAGACCAGGAGCTAATCCTGGGTAGTTTTGGCAGAATAGCATCAGAATAGATACTCCTCAAAACCAGCAACAATGCCAAAGGAAGTCTTCTCTTTGTGATGCAGCTGCTTGGGGCAGGTAAACCCTTTTCTCTGTTCTTCCTTCTAAATATTTCAAGCAATATCTTATAATTCCCGCAGTTACCAAACTCAACTGGGAGAACGACTGGGGAGGTCTAAGAGTAACAGTTAACCCAATTTCTGGAAAAACTCAGGAGTTCACTTGGACCAAAAAAATACTTTTTAATTCAAATTTTCAATAATAATTCAGACTTATCAACAGTTCATAATCCGCAGTGTTTTGTATGAATTGTTCACAAGTCTGAACAGTTCATAATCCGCAGTGTTTTGTATGAACTGTTCACAAGTCTGCCGGTTGTCTATTGTGAAACCCAGTTAAAAACCAAGCAAAATGAGTGTTTTTCTTTGATCCAATCAGACTTGGGAATCATGTCGAATTAAGAAATCTGATAATGATGACTCTTCCCTTATGGTTTCATACAGAAAATGTTGGTGACTTGTGTTTCAGAACTTTTCACTTCTAACCATACCCCATAAAATAAAGTAACACAGCATTCAGTGCAATAAACCATATATAGCTTGCAAATTAAGCCTTTCAAGCAACAAACCAATTGTAATTGAATACATATTAATACGAACACCCATGGAATTTTTCCCAGTCCTTCATTACAGCCTATGAATGCATAGGATTTCTGAAATATAAAAACGAACCCATCAAAGCTTACTTGGAAGGCTAAGTGCGCACAATACCATTCACAACAGAAGAAGCCACCAGGACTCCTATAACCTCTGCCCCTGCTACCAACCCAGCTTGCACCACTGGTCCAGGCCCATCAAGAGCTGCTATTGTCTCTAAATCCTCAGCTGCTTCCTTCACTGTTTCTGCCACTTTTTCCACCTCCTGCTCTCCTTCCTTCACCAATTCCTTGGCTTTCTCCACTGCTTCTTCTTCCACTTTCTTCAGCTTTTTGATGCCAAAGATGGGGATGTCTTTAGCCTGGGCTGGGCCTGATAAATTTAGCAGAAAAGAAAGGCCCATGAGAGGAATTACTTGCCTTCTGGGTATGCTTGGAATCGGAGGAGAAGGTGGGTTTCTGTTGGTAGATTTGCATTGGATTTGGTGTGGTGGCGATGATCTTGTTAGAGCCGATGAAATGGGTATTGAATTGGTTGGAAGGGAAATTCCCATGCCAGTGCCACATACGCAAGTCATTTTTGAGAAATGAGAAGGAATGGATTGATGGTCGATCGATGGAAGTTAGCTTATTAAGGCCACGCCTCTTCCTTATCTATCAACAAGAACGAAAGCAGTAGGATTGTATTTTCACTATCAAAATCTCTTGGTGAATGTAAGCCTTTAAAATGTGTTTTCTCTTTTGATAGTTGTGTGTAATTCGCTATTTGTGTTCTCTTCTCGTGGTTTTGTTGGATTCTTTAGGAGAGGAATTTTAACAGTGTGATAGGGTTATGATGATATTGTGATCAAAATATCATTCAAATGTATAGCGATCATGAAATTCGTAACTAAAAAATGTTTTTTTTTAATAGTTTTTAAAGGTAATTAATTTTCTTTAAATATTTTTTAAAGGTAATTAATTGTCTGTTAAGAAGAGTATGTTAAGTTAATAGATTTTAGAGAATAAAATTTTAAAAAATTAATGTAAATATGTATTTTAATATATACAAGGTTGTGTTGAAATTAAAGAAGGTTTTTTTTCTTAGTTTTAATTTTAAGGGATATGGTTGTAATCACTTTGTTTGCATTGGCACTTGGAAATAGGTTCTTTTAGGCAGCAAGTATAAGTGGTTGATGAGTTTGAAATTAATCAATTATTTTCATAGACTAATATAATTGAAACATATTTGAAATAACAACAACTAAACAATGGTGAATGAGAAATTATTTCTCAATGCCAAACTATCTACAAAAAGTAGGGGAGGATTGTTTACAAAATTAAGGTGATACTTTAACATCTAAATGAATCATGTTGATGCATAGTTTTTATGTTCGTATTATGATTAACCATGGACTTTGGTTCCTATAGCTACTAATATGACAGATTTAATGTTTTTAGTTTTTATCAATGTTCATTCTAAGTGGTGTGTTGGTCCGTTTTAGACACTCTCATGTAATTTAGTGCCTAAGATTGGGTAATTTTTTGTGGAAATTTCTCAAATTTCAAAATTCAATGCAAAACATAAATTTCACTTTCAATCTAGAAAGTTTCTTGAATCTTAGCCCTATGGTTGTTCAACCTTAAGACTATTGTAAAACAAGGTGTTACCCCTTTTTTCAGCAAGGGGTGATTTTTTATCAGTTGTTCCTGAGATGGGATATGTGGCTTCACCATATGTAATGTCCCCATTTTGCACTGAATTTTTTTAATTTAATATAATATTCATCTTTACTTTTATGCATACTAAGACAAAATTTTACTTGTAAATGTATTGCTATGTCATTCCTTCATACTGGAACATTATTATTTTGCAGATCCATTAGTTACTCGTCATACGATAATTCATGTCATGCATGAGCCTCGTAAGAGACTACTTGCTTTTTGCTCTGCTCTTTAGACATATTAATGTTATGTATTGTAATATTATCTTCATCTCCTTTATAAAAGGTAGTGGTCCCTTGAATATAAGGCCTAGATTGGGCCTTGGGTTGTATAACTCCATGGTTAATTCGTGGGGTGCCTATAACATAAGTTTCAAATGGACGTGTGGGAAGGGTTGGTGTTGCTAAGCATTTAGATCGGTTCCTTATGAATGATAGTTTGGGTTATAATGTTGGGAGATACCACTCCTAGTGTATTCTAGTTGGAGTATCTGATCACAGGGCTATTGCACTACATTTGGAGATTGAAAATAACTACATTTTTTTATCCATTTAAGTTCAATAGTACTTGGCTAGAGGATAAGTTTTTTTGTGATTTTGTTAGGGATCGTTGGTCTGTTTTTTCTTGTTCAGAGATCCTTTCTCCAATGCAATCACTAATAAAAAAGCTCAAGTATCTTTGAGCTTATGTAGTGAAGTGGGACAAACAAAAGAAGAAATATATGTCTGCATAATTGATTAGTATTGAAGATCAGCTTACAAAATTAGAATGTTCTATTGATGAAGATTATTTTTTAGTTAGCAGGAAAGAGAAAATTATGAAACTGGAACAACAGAAAGCTTTAATCCTAAAAAAAATAGAGAATACTTGGCATCTTAAGAGTAGGACGACATGGATTTCTCAAGGAGACCAAAATACCAAAAAAATTCACAGATATGCTTCTCAAAGGAGAAATATTAACTCCATTTGGGAAATCAAGAATCGTGAAGGAAAAGTGCAACCTGACAAGTCTTCTCTTCAAGATGTTGTTGTCTTACACTTCAAAGAAACATATAAACATGGATCAATAAACAATATGGAGGATCAGATGAAACTTATTAAGATGTATCCAAAATTCTTTAATGAAGAAGAAGGAAAGAAGGTTGGTTGTGAGGTAACATTGGAGGAAGTTAAAGAGGTTCTGAAACATTTTGTTAAGGAGAAAAGTCCCAGTCCAGATGGTTGGAACATGGAATTTTTCCTTCACTTCTTTGAACTTATTGGTCGGGATCTTTTAATGGCGATTTAAGATCAAGGAAGAATGCTTATATCCCTGAAAATATGAACTCCACCTATATCACTCTGATACCAAAAAAGGACAAACCGGAGAACTACAACAACTTTTGCCCTATCTAACTTTGTAATTTAATTTATAAAGTCATTACAAAAATTATTTCCAACAAAATCAAGCCAGTCTTGGCGAAGTCCATTTCCATTGAACAATTTGGGTTCCTTTTCAACTGTCAAATACTTGATGTTGTTGGGGTGGCTCAAGAATGTATGCACTCTATTAAAATTAAGGACCTTCAAGATTTTATTTTGAATATGGATTTAATAAAGGCTTATGATAGAGTTGATTGGTCATTTTTTAGATTTGTTTTAATTCAGATTGGACTCCCGGTTGAGGTTTCAAACTGGATAATGACATGCATTACTTCTTCTACCTTTGCTATCTTGATCAATGGATCTCCTACCAACTATTTCTATAGTAGCAGATGTATACGATAGGGGTGTCCCTTGTCGCCATTATTGTTCATATTGGTCATCAAGGGCTTAAGAAGACTGATTGGTGAAGCAAAAAATTCTATGAAGATCAAAGGTATCATAATTTCTAGATCCTTATCTATTACACATTTACTTTTTGTTGATGATGTTATGATTTTTGGTGATGGAACAGCAAATGAATGGAAATGTTATAAATCTATCTTTGAGGTTTTCTGCAATGTGACTGGAACGGCCATCAACATTCAAATTTCTAGCTTTCTATACAATTGTTCAGATGTAGGGTCTTGTGATTAGATTAGATATCTTCTTCCATACAAAATGGAGAAACTGGACTCGGGGTTCAAGTATCTTAAATACTACCTCAAACCAAATAAGTATCACATTGAAGATTGGAACTAGTTGTTACAAAAAGTTGATAAGATAATTAATCATTAGGTGTTCCATTGGTTATCTATTGTTGGCAGACTAATATTAGTCCAATCAGTTTTGCAGAGCATCCAAGTTTACTGGTTTGGCCTGATGAAGATTCACAGTGACTGTGATATGTATGGAGTTTTAGTATCACGGTGACTCTGAATTTAGATGTTAATCTCACATGTATGCTTTTTGTAACTTTGATTTCGCAAAGAAATAACAAGTTGCTACTTTTTCATATGGATTGAAAAAAAAATACCCTTATTGTTCCAATCCTTAGTTATAATGGTTGTTGGGGTGGTTGTGCTTTTTATTGACCCTCACATTATACTTTGTTATTTTGCATGTTTATCCCAATACAAATGCATTGGTGTGTTGGATCGCTCTTCACCTTGGTTAATTTAATGTTCTTCATTGTTTACTATGCTTACCTATGGACTCGGGCTCGTTCACAATTCAGTTCATGTAATAGATGTTTAACACATAAGTATTAACACCCTTAACAATAGTTAGGGTTTCCAAAGTCCATGTGTTTAATGATACGAATGTGGAGCTATTATTATAGTATGCATAGGTTATTAATTCAGAGTCATGTATTGCTTAGCCCACCACCTCATCATATCTAGAATTCATCACTCTTGACACTTGCTAGCCCCTTGACTTGTCAGGTGTGTTTTTGTATTCGGCATTAAATGGGGTTGGGAATATCGTCAGGTCATATGGGCCACAATTTTGGTAGGAGGGTAAACCACTGCATTGTTTGGTGTTTTCACTTTTGATCGTTATTTCGGCTATGGTATTGCAAGTTGTTACCAAGGTTTGGCCGTGTGGGGAAATCCTCAGCCCCCAATGACATGCTAAGGAAGCATTCAGCTTCTCTTCATGCTCCACCTAAATTTGAACTAGTTGTGAGGATGAGACTACACTGCGATGACTCATTCATGCTTGATCTTATTGAGGGTTTGTTGGAGAGTGTGACAATCATTAGTTTGAAATGACGATTTGAGTTGGAGTTTTGACAGAGGGTTCAATGTATCATCAACGAAGGGTAATTCTTTCTCTCTTACAATTTTCATTTGCATTTACAGGCACTTCCTTTATTATATTGATTCACTTGGTGTGTTATTCTTACATTTGTTTCGTTTGATGCGCGGGGTATTTTGTTTGTGGATGGAAGTGTAAAAATCCTCCAAGCAATGGTATCTAGGTAATGTTACTTCATGAACCCTAATTATGTTAGCTCAATCTGGACTTGACAACTTGGACCTGCATTGAACTTAATGGCTTCATGAAATTACCTAGGTTATTTTCTCATTATAACGGGTCTACTCTTAACGAAGTCTTGCACTAGGGATCTGGTTATTAACCAATAGTAAGGGTTTTGGAGACTTAGCTCTCTCCTAAACTTGTCCCTCGAATTCCAGGTATGGGGTTTTAGTCATTCATATTCCTTATTGTCCTGCTGTCAATTTTATCGTTCCATTACACAACTTGGTAATGATTCTTTGTTGCATTTATTTGCAGGTCACAAGGTGTATGCAGGGTGGCCACTCTCCTAAAAGTCATCTCCTACTCAACCCAGACGTTACAAGTAACCATCAAGGTTTTTAAACTATTTGTCTATCTTATCATTCTTCTGGTTGCCATCATAGATACTATTGATGGGGAGATGTCGACGCATATTCTACATGTGTGACTTGGGATTCAAAGGGTTCCTGTAAGTTTATTTAGTTTAGTTATAGAGTTGCTCGGTTTCGAGCTCTAGACCGATTAATAACCATGTGGGTTGATTTTGTATATGAACTTGGTGTGATCTTAGATCCTTTGTGGGTGGTAGGGTTTATAAATCCCTTGTTTTGAAAATATTAAATCAAAGAGATTATTCTCTTAAGTAATATGTTTGTAATGTACCGGACTTACTTGAATATGAACTGAGGGTAAAATTTTTATTTACTCTTTATATACTATTGTTACCATGATGGTCGATTATCACTACGGTTTCCCTGTATGCATAAGACACTTATGTTTATTATTTATATGAGTTATTTGATTCCTTGTGGTTTCAAAATAGAGATAAAGCATAAGTCTACTTTTTGACAAGGAATAAGTCATTTCTTTTATTTCATTGATCTCAAAATTCAATTGACAAGGCAGAATAGTTATATTAGTTTTCTTGCCTCGTCCATTATATTGATTTTTTACTCAAGTCCAAGGCATGCAAGCCTATATCATTTTGATGTATAAATTTTCCATTTGTATGGTTTCCTAGTAACAATTTCTTGTGTAATATCTTCATGTAATCTAATGACAATGTAAATGTTTTTATGCACACACATATATTCTAATAATACATGTTTGGCTTACACATAGCATGTACTTTGTCTTTCAAGCATAAGTATGTTTATACAAATATATGTATGCAGAAATAATAACTTGAGTTTTACTTTCTTTAATTGTCTTTATGCATTATCTACCCATAGTTAATGAGTTGTTGGCTTTGCATTAAACCTATAGATATACTTGTTTAGTCGTTGTGTTCCCTTTCAAGGTTTGTAGGCTTCTAAAGTTATATCTAATCCAGTTCATATATGTATAAGTTGCTTTAACAGTATAATGTGGTCATAATAATAATATATTTTATTAAGACAATTACACCTTAATGGTTCGTAATATATGTACTTTACCACTAGTAATATACCACAGATAATTTACTCTCCAGTTTTAAATATATTCTTACAGGTAACTATTAATACGTAAGGGTACTAGGTAATTCATAGATAGCACTAACTAGAAAACGTCGTAATCATCTATGTTATTCATAATAATCCAAGCGCCTGGATACAACGACAATTTCATGATACTCCATAGCACTATCTCGAACTAACAACTTACTAGTATGCCATATGTAGACTCATTTTCCAGCTTAGCTCATAATTGGTAACACCAAGCATGTGATATTGCTACTAAAGCTAATAGCGCATTAATTAAAAGGTCATGTATTACTAAAAGAGTACTATTGTAAGTACTCTTAAAAATATATGTAACTTTATTAGGGACATCTCCCAATGCCCACTGAAGGGTTATATATTTACACCATATCATTATTATCTCATTATTATTACCCAAGGGTTGTTTGTTCATCACCTTGGAAGTAGATCGTGACCTACTCACTTTATTTAACCTTCCCAAATTATAACCATAATGCAATCATAATAGTTACATCTATTTACAGTATGGAGGTAAAGGGCTTTACAAGTTGCCCATCTTAAGACATGTTTCTTAGGGTTTTAATCCACTTATTATTCCAATTAGATATCCTTTAAATTGATTTAATAGTAACCATGTATATATAGATTTAGATCATCAATGAGTATTTAAGCTAACACATAGTTTATGTTTAAAATAACATATAATCGATAGGTCTTAACCATTAAAACCAACATGCAGTAGAGACTGAAATTTTTCTCATAATATTCAACAGTGGCAAGGAAGAAGTACAAAGATAGCTACTTATATGTTCATCTTGTAATGTTCCAACATGTCAAATGAGCGATCCCAAACCACCCATCCATAGATCAGCAAGAGCACATTTTTTTTCTACCCTTCTAATCACCTCCGAGCCAAGCCACAATATTCTAGGGGTTAACCAACCCAAGTAATGTTTTACCAATTAGGGATTCAAATCCACAATTATGTATAGGACTAACTCAGTCCTTAGTAATCAAAAGACACACCCTTAGTTGTTCACCTAACACATTAAAACCTGAAAGGGGTTATCGTCTATGTTACTAACTCAGTCCAACGAATCTTTTACCAATCATGCTTAGGTTTCGGAATAGGAAAACCTTGCCAACAAATAAACAAATATTGCTAAACCAAAAAGGAAAATATTGTGTCAGTTCTCGCTAGCTCATTCGTTTAAGGTGTGGGTCTCGTTAGCAAGGTGACCCGAGTTCAATTCCCCTTAGGGATGAGCTAGTTGGGAGGAGACACCCAAAATCCAACCAGTTGAGTGTTGGTGTGGCCCAGGCCGAGTGCAATCCCCGGGTGATTTTGATGGCTTAGATTCCCATGTTTCATGGTCTCTTGGACCAAATTTCACTCCTGCAAGTCAAGGAGATTCTAGCAAACAAAAGAAAATGGACAAATCTTGCCAACCAACATTATCAATGCTTCACTTTATAGCCATAGGGAGTTTTTCATCTAAACCTAATTGATCTTGGATCTGAAATCACGCCATTTACATCTTGCAAATACCTATTGATGGCTCCTTTGCCCTTCTCTCGAGATATTTGATTTCTCCTCTTTGTTAAGGTTGTTAGTAGGTTCTTGTTTCCTTAAGTTGTTCTTTCTTAGGGAAAAATTATGTCTTTTCTCAATTGTTCTCCTCTTTTGTATTAAGAGTATTCTAATTTTAGTCATTTTATTTAGGTTAAATGTGAGTGAGATGCCTCACAACAACAATCAGGGTTTGAGAGGGATTAGCCTTTTAATTTTATATTATTAAACTAACTTTCTGATTTGTTTCCTAAGTTATCTTTCCCCTCCTAGCAAGACTATGGATTCTCTTTCTTTTGGTTCTTCTCATTGACATGTAAGAGATAATATAAAATAAACAATTCATATTTACACACACACATTATTATCCATGTTGTCTAATGTTCAAGTACTTTAATACAAAATCATAATAATGTACTTGTTCAAAAATTTATCAAATGAACTTAGGGAGTAAACATTGGGATATTACACTGTAGATCATTGGTTAGAGGTCCTTTAGCTTTGTTAAATGGTCCATGTGCTTTGATGTTCCTAGTTAGAGACAAATACCTAGTCCTCTAATGATGTGGCATCTCTAACCCTCGTTCACTCTTAGCATGTTTTCTGGCATGACAATGTGTTAGCATGAGAAGTTACATGTATATTTCTATAATGACTCTTATACTTAAGTTGTTGCTCATCTCTTACTCTAACCTTGGTGTCATTCTTCTTGCTCAATAAGTGTGTTATTACGATGTTAATTTGTACTTTAGTGAACCAAGTTAAGTGATTTCATCCATTTCATAACTTTTACCTAACCATTTTTCATTTCACTAATCAATTCACTCATCCCTTATTTTTTCCCATTTGTGAATGATATATCATTAATAACAACCTATGGTCTCATTAGTATTCCAATGTGTGAATGTATCGAATCAATGCTAAAAGAGTCTTGTACTCTCAAAAAATGAAGTTGTTGATAAATGAAATGCAAAGGAAAAGATCATGGAAAATACTCTTATCGCAAGAGCCAAGTTCCCTTGTCCCAAGTTATCAAAGCCACATCTAAAGATAAAGGGATTAAGCCAATGAAAGGGCTAAATAAAATATTAAAAGAAAATGAAAAAAGATATCGCATTATAATGAAGCCACGAGGATGATCCATGACAAGACTTCCTAGGCACACATGTGGAAGCAACATCCAAAATATATTCTTGAAAGTAAAGGATAAACCTATCACTCCTATATTGTTATGATGGTTATTTCACAAAGGCCCCCTTTCTTCCATATATATATATAGAGAGAGAGAGAGAGAGAGATGTCTTTTAAATAATACGTTTTATTATCCTTTTAATATTTACATATCTTTAATTTATTAAATATAATATTTATTATGTACTTTATTATTATTATCTTTTTTTTTTATATCTATGTTCATAACATTGCCCATGGTTTTCTAATATTTCTTGTGTTATAAATACAATATATATATATATATTATTTATTTTTTTCAGCGGAAAAAAAAACCGTACTACTGGTATTCATTAAAGAGAATCAAATAGTACAAAAATGCATAAGTCGTCAAGTAGGACTTATGTTCAAGTATTTGCATGCTATAATCCATCTGTGACAGAAAAAACAAAATAACCATGTTCCCAGCAGAGCGACTACATCTGAAACATAAAAATACTAATACTAAAAAATGTTCATAATGCCTATATCAATGCATTGTGCCTCCAGAAATTCTTCCCATCTGATAAAGCCGTCGTCGCCTTCATGTGCATCTTTGGAAAGTGCATCTGCCATCGCATTATGTTGTCTGAACATATGTTCAAAATGTATATCCCTGAACAGCTTAATTTTCTCCTTAGTTCTACAGCACCACTAATGTATAGAGATCACATTTAGATTATATTCACCTTGTGCCCATTTAATTGTCACCCTAGAATCTTCATAAATAGATAATTCATAAAGTCCAAAAGCATAAGAAACAATGAGCACACTCCAGAGCCCAAGTAATTCAGCTTTTGTGTTAGTGCCTCTTCCACAATTCAACTTAAGAGTGTAGTAATGTTCTTTGTTTATATAGATCACTCCTCCCACAGCACAAACGCCATCCACCGCCGATCCATCAAAAAATGCCACTAGCCTATGATGTGAAATGCAAAGAGCACAGTCTGTCTGGAGCAAACCTTATCAAGTACAGAACAATAATCCTTAATCACCATCAGGATTTTGTTGCATGATTTTACCAAATTAGGACTCTTATCTTTGAATAAAGCTTCATTCCTAGACCTCCAAATATCCCAGGAAACCACCACAGGCAGAAATGGGAGACTCTTACATTTCCTGTGCCAATTGAGTGCACATGTCCCAAACAAACCAGTGCCCCATTGCTCATTTAATTTGAGCTCCATGGTAATCAAAGACCAAAGTGATCTAGTAAACTCATAGTCTACCAGAATATGATTAGTGGATTCCAAGCTATTCCTGCAGAGAAAACATATACTCGGGCCAAACCACCCTCTCTTGGATAAGTTATCCCAAGTTTTCAGACCGCCATGGAGTGCATGCCACATAAAACACTGAATTTTCAGTGGAATCTTCTATTTCCAAAGAACCTTATACCACCAGTCTGCTGGAAATATGCACCAATTATTGATAATAGCTTTGTAAGCTAATTTAGCATTCACTGTGCATGTAGCTGTGTTATTTATCCATATTAACTTGTCTTTATCCATAGTCAATCGACATCCAACATAATTAAGTTTATTAATGTATCAATCCCATTCTATGGAAGTATTATCTTGAAATCCCATCTCCAACGCAATGAGCCAATATGTTTGATTAACTCCCGGGTTAGTTCTCTTAATTTTATTAAGAGTAGCATAATCAAAGCGATGAAGAGTATTGATAGTTTCACTGGATAATGTATCATTTTCATCCATCCCCATAATAGGATCAATGCCAACTAATATATATATATATATATATACGTACTGCACTTCATATACCCTCACTGGACTTAGGTAGCTAATTGGCTATGCATGTTGACTTACGACTCTCACATATAAAAGGGTTGCAAGGGTTACACCAATGTTAGACTAGATGAGTACAAATTATAAATCATTAAGTTATTAGAAAATGTGTATTTGTAATGTATATCTTGTGTATTATTTTCATGTTAAACAAACATTGCCTAAGTTTTAATGATGGGTTAACTTTATATAGTAGAGTGATTTATTTACACACATGCTATGACTTGTTATGGTGTGTTGGATGGTTGTTATAGACATTATTTCATGGGGCGCTATACATGATGACATGCACATGATGTTATTAAAGCATACTGGAGGGGGACGTTACCCTTCCTAGCATGAAGGGGACACTTCTATGGCACATGGAAAATCTAGTGAAATTTCTAGACCCTTCCCCTCACATGTTTTGACATCGTTATGAACCAAATCCTTAAAATAGCATAAGAGACCAGAGTACACACCATGCATAGAAATGTAAGTGTGGAGCACAACTCCAATATATATAAGAAATATGAGTTACACAATAACTCTTTAAAGAATAGGAGATCCGTCTCCACATACTCCAAGACATTCATATAATTATTTCACATGTTCCTCAACAATGACTACATTACCTCTATATATACCTATTCAGTCATTGTGCATGAGGCCCCTTCATCAGATCGACCACTATTACATATACATTTAGCCTCATATATGCCCTCATCAGGGTCTATCATATACATTTAACCCCATATATGCCTCTCCTTGGGTCATATCACAGCGCCCTCCTTCAAAAATCTTTGTCCTCAAAGCTTTGCAATTAATAGCTTTACATGTGATGAAACCGAGTAATAGGATTTCCTTATATTCCTGATTTATCGTTTCTATTTATGATGATCCATCCATCTAAATTCAATTATTTTTGGTCTCAGTCCTTGATAGTTGGTTGGTGCATAATTTTGATTCCATATGTTGTGATTGTGAGTTCTCCAATTTGTTGTAGTTTTTAGTCTTCGATAATCTATTGTTGAATAATAGTTTTATGATGCCATGTTCCATGAATATTGTCCAGTATTCCATCTTCTTCCTTGATATTGTTATTGTAAATCCTTTTGTCTTTCTTGGAAGCTTTCTTGGCAATGAGGATGTCAATATGGTTTCACATTTGATGGTTTCTCTTCCTCCTACACACCCAAATCATCGATCTTCTTTTTAAATACAATGTCGTTCTCTATCCTTTGTACTTGGTATTTGATCACTCTCTCCTTTGAGATAATACTCTCATGTTTGACATGTACATCTTCAAGATGGAGCTCAACTTCTTTAAGTGAATTTTGGTGTCCTTCTAGAATCTTGTCATCCTTCTTTTTTTGAAACTGCAATATGATGTCATTCATCAATTCTGATGCCCTTCTTCAATTATGGATCACATTTCTTCTTTTTTGTCATTTGTATTTAGAGCTTCTTCAACCTTCTTGCGAATTTCATCTTCAAGTCTTTTGGTAGCCTCTTCATCCAAAATTCTTGTTTTTTCTTGATGTTGATCATGCTTATTTTCTTGTTTCAATCTCTTGACCTCATCCAATAGATTTTTATTGTGATTTCTCGATCTACATATTTATTCATCCTTCCTTTTCAATTCTTCCCTTGACTCATCATTTTCCCATTTTCCTTTCCCATTCTTTTCCTTTTCCAATTTATGAACCTTTTTACTTCATTAAGGGAATATATCTTAGACAACTCCTCATCTTTCTTCTTGAGTTCCCCTTTTTGTTTCTTTCAATCCGTCTTGAATTTAATTCATCTCTTCCATTTTTGAGTCCTTGATCCATCTTTTTGAGGAAAATTCTTCAAGTACTCTCATGTAGAATCCAATCTAGTATTTTTATCCATACTCATCCACCACTCCCAAGCTTAACTATAAAATCTCTAAGTTGCCCCAAAATGAGTTTTACCATTTTCCTTTATCCTTCTCAACCATTTCATGGGATTGATTTGTTGGAAATAATGTAACTTCGGAAGTTATTCTTAAGGAACTTTATTATATTGTTGTTGTACCTCCTTCAGGAGAAGATATTGATGTAATTGATCATGTAAAGACCTTGAAAGAATCAATATAAACCTTGGGTTGGAATCACCCAAAGAAAAAATTTATTAAATGTAATTTTTGTATTCCCCCAAGACAAGTCGGCCCAATGGGTACACTGCCCCAAATAATGGTTTGTCTGCCCCAAACAGTGGGCAGTCTGCCCCAAACAATGGGCAGAACTGCCCTAGTTAGGGAAAGTCAGGTTGGCCCAGTTAAGTAACAAGTCATTTTTTTTACTAGTATAAATAGAGAGGTCGCACCTCTCATTTGTTCACTCACTCAATTCAAGCAATATCGCACAAGGAGAGGAAGAAGTTCATTACTACAGCTAGGAGAAGTATTTTTGGGGTTTCTACACTTGGATAAGTTTCTCTTTCTCTCTCTTACTCTTGATATCTGGATGTACTCTGATCTCTAAACTTATCTATATATGAAGGTTGCTGGGTTTTCTCCCTGTTGGGTTTCCTAGGATAAAATTCTTGTGTCTATTGTTTCTGTGCTTGGCTATTCTTTTAGTGATCTTGTTGTTTTATATGCAATTAAATTATACTGCTAGAATTGTATAAAATCCAACATGGTTTCAGAGCAGTGCTAAAAGAAGCCATTGCCGGAAACTAGGGTTTCATATTCTGAAGCCTTCCCACCTCGTTTTAGCTTGAAAAGAGCATTGGGAATTTCACCCTAGGGAAAGCACATCTTTTTGTGAAGGAAAATTCCAATTCCGAGAATTTTCAAATTTGACCTAATTTTGCAGCAACTGCATAAATTAGGGTTTCCAATTTTTAACCCTTATGTCCACAGATTTGGATCGATTTTGCCTCTCCTCAACTCACCTTGGTAGGGTGCAACTATTTGTGGAAGTATATTTAATATTTAGAAATTTTCATTTTTGACCTATTCTCTGCCAGAATCGGGAAACTAGGGTTTCCAATTTTGAGTTGTTCTGTCCACGGATATGGGAGAAAAGGAGGTCTATTAAACTTGACTTGATAAGGCGCATCTACACGTGGAATCAGTTTTGCAAAAGTCCAAACTTCAATTTTGACCTAGCTCCTACTAGGGTTTCTGGTCCAACACTATAGTCAGGATGATTGGAATGAAGGTTGAAGATAAGTTGGATGGGGCCTCCAACTTCAGCTCTTGGAAGTCCAGAGTTCTTCTAATTCTTAAAGAAAATTAGTTATTGAAGTTTGTAAATGAGAAGGTTCTAGAACTATAAGAATAAACATGAAAGAACCAGGGAGAAAGAATGATGTCAAAGCAAGAAGAATCTTGGTAGATTCAATAAAAGATCATTTGGTTTCTCAGATCTCACAGAAGAAGACAACTAGAAAGATGTTTAAAACCATGAAGAAGATATTTGAACATAGTAGCATCAATCGTACTCTTGTATTGAGGAATCAACTATCAAATCTCAAGATGTCAAAGTTCGAATCAATTGCTTCTTACTTCATGAGGATCTCTGAACTAAGGGACAAACTAAGCACTAGCGGAGAATCCTTTGAAAATATAGAACTTGTTATAACAACTCTTAATGGTCTCCCTCCCTCTTGGGAACCATTTATTCAAAGTCTAAGTGGATGAACCAAGTTTCCAAAATTTGATCGATTATGGGTAGATTGCATCCAAGAAGAAACGAGAATTGTAGCTCAGAATAAACTACATGGCACTCAAACCGAAGAAAATCAAGCCTTTATATGTCATGCCAAGAAAGGAAAAGGAAAAGGAAGAAAAAACAAAGATAGAATATCAATCCCACCACCATATCAGAAGAAGAAGAAAGATCTCTCTCATATTCAGTGCTTCAAATGCAATAAGTATGGCCACTATGCCAAATATTGCCTAAGTTCAAATAAAAGGAAGCATCAAGCATCAACTATAGATATTGATGAAGATACTTCTCACAAGAAGTCAAGCAATGGTGATCATATGGAGTTCTTCTTCTAGTGCTCCCCATGTTGAAGTGATGATATGAAGATCCAAATTGTGATGGACTCCCAACAAGAAAAATGAAGAACAAAGGACTATCATTTCCACAAGGAGGCAGTGGAAGCCCACCCACACAAACAATAAAAGATAAGTATTTGGATTTATTGCTCACATAGATATGTTTTGTCTTATATGTTTTTGTAACAAATTGTATGCAGATCTATTAGGAAGTTTGTTGAGCATTTGATATAGTTCACTCATTGATGTACCGTAGGCACTTGTTGTACCTGTTATGCATATGAGCTGCACAACACTTGATGGAGCTAGTCTAGATAATATCTCCTTCTTACATGCTCAGAGTAGTGCACACTCTTGATGGCATGTTCTAGTGGAGATAGCGGACATTTAGATAGTTACCATATGTGTTTGGGATACATGTTTATGATTGTTGTGCTGAAGCTTTAGCTAAGATGCCTACATACCTATGTAAACTATTGCCATTGCATTGAAATATAAATTTGTTAAATTTGATTATGCAATGTCACTAATCATCTGACGGGATTTGACTTGTAGGGAAAATACCATCTGATATGGCCTACAAGAGAAGGATGATGAGACTTGTTCCGATGAACAAGTGGTGGACTCATGGATCCCATTGATGTTCAGATTAATAAAAAAGCAGGAAGCCTCTAGGAGCATAACTCTTAGCCTAGAAGGATGAATCCAAGTCAAAGCAGTTAAATGGAAGTCATGACTATACATCTCCATACATACAAGGACCTAATACATCCAGCTATATTTAATACATGACCCACTGGCCCAGAGGATCTCATATAGAGATTGGTGTTTGGGAGCAGAAGGCTCCAACAAATGTTGGCCTCTCTCTACTATAGATGTTCGATTCTTCAATGATTATGGAAAGCAATTAGTTTCCAGTTAGAGTCATGACAAATCCAGCATGATGACTGTGAGTACCTAGATACACTTATGGCGTTGATTCAGACAGATAGTTGAGAAGATCCTTGATGTACCTGGTCGTATCCAGGTTGGATACTTACATCTTAGTAAGGAATTGTGCTCATTTGCTATGTGAGATTTGATGCTCAGATTGGCACTCGAAGTGATAGGTTGATGGACCTACTTGTCTATAGCTCCAAAGAGGGAACGGGATACTCAGTTGTAGAGGGAGCAGGATGCTCCTGCACAGAGGGAGATGTGATGAGCATGATTGCAATATCGGACAAGCATTAGCCATGTGTCTTGGCTAAGGGTGAGTGGTACGATGGTAGTACCACATTTCCTCCCAAACACCCTGTGATAGGGTGGGGACACTAGTCTCTTGATACTCTCCCATGCAGGTGCATAGAGTTAGTCATGTGATTTGTTATTATTTCATTTATCTGCATTTCATGACTAGAATAGGGTAGGACAGAAATGTCTGCCCCAATATACTTGATGCCTCTACTAGCTGATATGTGTGCAGGTATGATTCAGGATGGGATCGTACACTCCGAGAAGGAGTGAGGAGATTGGTCCCGTAATTGACTCCCTCGTTAAGAGGGAAGGTTGACTTTACTCCCTGACACTCTGTGATGGAGTGGAGAGATTGGTTCTATGATTATAACCCTCGCTAAGAGGGAAGGACGATGATACAGAGACCAAGCATTCTCTTGATCACTCGGAAAGGAGTGAGGACATCTCAAGTAGACATCCTGATATAGGATGGATAGGCCACGACATTCTCTAGATCACTCCGAGATGGAGTTAGGATATCTCTCAAACATCCTGAGATAGGATGGAGAGGCCATTGCATTCTCCCGGTCACTCTGAGATGGAGTGAGGAGATCTCTCAGACATCCTGAAAAGGATGGAGAGGCCAGCGCACACTCCCGACCACTCCGAAAGGAGTGAGGAGATCTCTCATGGAAAGATTTAGTTCATTCTCTCGATCACTCTGAAAAGAGTGAGCAGATCTCTTAGACATCCTAAGATGGGATGGAGAGGCTAGCACACACTCGTGCATACTGGTACCCTTTTATGGACTCATTGATAGACTGGTTGAGTTGGAGCATGTTCCCTGATGGACTGGGTGGAGTTGATGCATGATGGACTCTTCGATGGACTGTGCATAGTTGTTGAGCTAATGTATGGACTCACCGATGGACTAGTTGAGTTGGTGCACGTTCCCCGATGGACTAGGTTGAGATGAAGCATGATGACACTTCTCGACGGAATGAAATTGTGTTGAAGACCTTCCATATGTATAGAGATGTTCGAGACAGATGTAATGTACAATTGAGATACATATGATCGTATCCAGTGATGTTGATGATGACCGTGTCCGAAGAATACCTTCTTTGTTAAGAGGGAGTGTTGGAAATAATGTAACTTCGGAAGTTATTCTTAATGTACTTTATTATATTATTGTTGTACCTCCTTCGAGAGAATATATTGATGTAATTGGTCATGTAAAGACCTTGAAAGAATCAATGTAAAACTTGGGTTGGAATCACCGAAAGAAAACATTTATTAAATGTAATTTTTGTATTCCCCCAAGACAAGTTGGCCTAGTGGGTAAACTGCCCCAAATAGTGGGAAGTCAGCCCCAAACAATGGGAAGAACTGCCCTAGTCAAGTTGACCCGGTTAAGTAAAAGTCATTTTTTTACTAGTATAAATAGAGAGGACGCACCTCTCATTTGTTCACTCACTCAACTCAAGCAAGTTCGCCCAAGGAGAGGAAGAAGTTCGCTATTACAGCTAGGAGAAGTATTTTTGGGGCTTCTACACTTGGAGAAGTTTCTCTTAATTCTCTCTCTTACTCTTGATATATGGATGTACTCTGATCTCTGAACTTGTCTCTATAGCAAGGTTGTTGGGGTTTTTCCCTGTTGGGTTTCCTAGGATAAAATTCTTGTGTCTAATGTTTTTTTGCTTGGTTATTCTTTTAGTGATCTTGTTATTTTATTTGCAATTAAATTATACTGCTAGAACTGTATAAAATATAACATGATTTCATCCTTATCTTCATCTCCATTAAACATAGCCATTTCCATTTTTGTCATTTTTCTTAATTGAGGTCCCAGCAAAGCCCTCAACTTGCAATCCTCAATATATTGACAATAATATAAAAAATAAATAGTATGTTTTTTCCAACATTTTTTCCTATGTTTCCTCTTTCCAATGGCTTTTGAATCACCTAAATTAGACCCTCCAGTCAAAAGTTATGCAAATTTCAAAATAACATACCTTTTAAAACGCTAATTTGGAGATTGTTTTTCTAACCGACCTTCCAACTAATGTAACTCCATAATTCCCCCCCCCTCTAAGTTTGAAAATTCGTCCTATAGTGTCTTGATATTCCTTCTCTAAAATGCCATAGGTTTCTCCCAATTCTTATGTTCCAAGGGAGAGTTATAGTGATTTTCCCAAAACTTACTCTTTTTAGAGACCAAAATTGTAGGGTCTACCACGTATCCAATTTTCCAGATCTAATTTTGAAGTTCGTACCACACACACTATGGTACATTTTATTTCTAATTCAACAAGTCTCACTCAATTTGTATCTCTCAAGCTTCAAACATAAAACCTTTACCCAGAGCACCTACTTGAGGCTAGTTTTTTAACTGGTAAAAAACTTTCGTTTCACAAGGTATAACTGCAAACCTGTAATGAATCAGGACCTGAAATTCGTACCATAGATAGTTTGTTATGTCCTTTGAGGCCCCTCCAAGTTTCACTATCCGAAATTTTCCCAAAAAATACTTATAGAGAAAATTCCAAGATGACTCATTTCGGAAGTGTCCAAGCACTGATACCAAATGTTATGAACCAAATCTTGAGAATAACATAAGAGACAAGAGTACACATCATGTACAAAAATGTAAATGTGGAGCACAACTCCAATATACATAAGAGGGATAAGTTACACAATAACTCCTTACAGAATAGGAGATCCTTCTTCAAATACCTCAAGACATTCATATAATCATTTCACATGTTCCTTAACAGTGACTACATTACCTCTATATTTACCTATTCACTTATTTCACACGAGGCTCCTTCATTAGGCCGACCACTATTATATATACATTTACTTCTTCGTATACCTTTAGCCCCATATATGCCCCCATTTGGATCATATCATATACATTTAACCCCATACATGCCCCCATTGGCCCGATATCAACCGTGTTACTTCACTTTGGACCATTGGAGATGACACTTGGAGCTTCAAGAGTATAGTTGGGACTTATTCCATGTAGTTGTCCGATCATTTAGCACTTTGAGGTTTTTCGCTGGCCATTTTTGGTAGAGCGCTCTAGCATTTGACCATGGTGTGGACTTCTCCCACCATTTGGCACATGATTTGAGGCTAGCACTCCATTGTTTGAGGAAATTTGTTGCATGTTGGACTACATTTGATTCTACACGTCTCACTTTGAGGCACTTTTTTACCACACATGTGAGTTGTTAGAGGAGTGCCCTAGGTTCGGGGGTGTGATTTGATGGTTTATGACTTTGTTGGTTGGAGTGCCCTAGGTTTTTATCCTTGGAGGTTATCATTTGTACCTTTTCTCATGGATACACCTCCCTCTTTGAGGAGTTAGTTAGGGAGTTGAGCATATTTTATAGTTTTTTACTCTATCTTTGAGAGTCCCTAGGATAGATCTAAGGTTTTAGCACTTTTATTATTATTCTATTGTAGATGAAGTTGAGTCCTTCTCCCAAAAAGGAACTCACTTCTCATTGTCATTTGTTGTGGAGTATTGGAGAAAAATACTATCATATTTTTGCATCAAAGGTTCTTTGTATGTTGGGGTTTCTTCTTCACATGTAGCACTACTTGATTGATCAATGTTGAGGTAACTTATTATGAATTTTACATTGTAAAATACATATTCCCAGTTCATTTCAAGGGCAGTCTTTGTCAAGTGGAATTTAATATTTTGTATGTTAGTTTTGCTGCTTGTCTTGTGGTTTGACGATCTTGGGAGGAGTTACAAATCAAGTAGTATAAGCTAGGGTATAGGTTGGAGGAGTGTTCCATAGATGCCACCCTTCCTCGGTGGGAATTATTATGAAATCTCAATATCTTGGGGTAAGAGTTTATCTTGCTTTTTATTGCATAGAATCCATCTAAGCACATACAATTCAAGGCTCAAGGAGAATTGATCCCAAGAACCCATTGGCCCAAAGTTTGAAAAGGCAATAGTCTCTACTTCAATTTCTACAACCAAAATATTCAAAACTTTTTCTTTTTTTTGCTTGTCTTAGGGGAGGATCAAGCTCAAAATATCCCAAAAATTATTCTTAGAATTTTCTTAGATAAATTTGTTAATTCTTAGGGTTAGATTAAGGGTTTTAATTCCATGTAGGTTACTTCTAAATTTCTGCATTAATTATACACCTAAAACAACCCTCAATTTTAACTTTTGCATCATTAACAAGGATTTCCCTTGTGCTAGAACTTGTTACCAAAATTTACGGGCATAAAGTTTCAATTTTTCTTGAAGTTCCTAGTAGTTTTGAGTGGTTTAACTCATTAATTTTGATTCTCGAAAATATTTATGCACAATCATTCTGGAAATTGTTTTGCGTTGATATAGCATTTTAAAAACCTAGATTTTTATGGTATAATTTTCTGCACATAACATTTGACGAAATTTTATTTCAAGTATTTTGCTTGTTTACTTCATTGTAATTTACTTGGACATCAAGGAGTTATTTCTGGAAATTTCATGGTGGCTAATAAATAAACACTTCAAGAATGATAATCACTTAACTATTGGCTACAAGGCCTCTTTTAAATTTTGGAAATTCTAATTTAATATGCCCTATCTTATGTCATTTTGAACAACATAATATTTTAGTAGTAAATAATGATGGTGTGTTTCTCATATCTTGATTAAGCAATCACATGTCAAATTATGGAATAGTCTGTCGATGCATGGTTTGATTTGCAAGACTTATCTCTCATAGCCTCTTCATTATTGTTCTGGAATCTTCATTTGTACAAAGTCTCAATTGATTTATCTAGCACTTTACTTTTGATGATATACATTTTTCATGGATTATGGATGATTAAGGCAATTTATTAAATAAATTAATTTCAAGTTTGTGGTAACTAATTTATTTAAGTTATAAACCACATTTGTTGAAGTGACTTTACTCACTTCAAGAAGTCTGAGCATTTCATAAATTTGGTGACACCTTTCTATAGGGATCTTCTCTCCAAGAGGGCCTTATTCAAGGACAAACTTTACAAACTAATCAAGTACAAAATTTCTATGGCTTGCCTCCATTGAGGATTATCATTGTGGTTTTCCTTTCCTTTCCATGAGTTATAATCTTTGATGTTTATGGTTCATTTTAATTTTATACATGAGTGAATTTATTTTTAAAGTGTTCGATCCATTGTTTATTTCATATCTTGGATGGTCAAAACACTCATGTGGGGAATCTAACTTAAATCATAATTCACATAATCAAACAAGTTAAGACTCGTCCCCTTAAGATCTCTTCAACCTCAAATCTAACTACCATAGGGAAGCCTCCCTTGGCCTTGAGAGTCGGCCTAAAAGTTGAAAGACAGATACTAAGGTGATAGTGGTACTTGTCTTTCAAAGTTGCACTCTCGAGCACTAGTGGATTTTGAATTTTCCACTTAGGTGCTAAATTGAGATGTAACACAAGGTACAAAACAACAGTGGAAATAGTACAATTTGTTACTCCCAAATGGCCTAAACATCCAACAATTTCAAGGAAAACATATACCAATCAAAAAAGATAAGATTTAGCCCTTTTAGGGCAACTTATCAATTAATAACCAGATCTGAAAAATAATATTTTACAATATTATGACAATAGTAAAATCAACCCTTTATATTCTTCACTTAGATGGCAAATCACTTAACAATTGTCCTTTTACTTATGTCAAAACAACAAAACATATATGGTTGTAAAAAACAATGTATAAATAACATATATAATTGAAAACAAAACTTGGAAACTACACAAGTTTTGGACAGTTGGTAACTTTATTAATATGCTTAAGATGAAGTATATGTACATACTATATCCTTCTCCAAGGCTAGTACAAATTCTCCCAACTCTCCAAACCCTAGCTCTGGTAAATCAACAAAACCCCAACAAACAAGAAGATCCAATATCTAGGAATCACTCCAATACATCCTCCAAGGAAATACATTCACTCCTCCTCTTCTTCTTCACAATTCCACACTGGGATTTTATCATAAAACCCTAATCTCCAATCTCCAAGGATAAGCCCTAGACTTCCAAGATACTCCAAGAAGGCCAAAAACCTCAATTCCTCGATAGAGAGAGAGAGAGAGATAAAGTACATGTGAAAATCCAGGAGAGTGAGAGAGAAGTTAAGATCATCACGAATGTCTCCTTCATAAGAGTAAGCCCTAGTCACAATAACAAACTCCACATGAAGACACATGCTTTAGATTTCATAAATCCACCTAGGGTTGATGAGGAAACCCCAATGACTTCCTCCAAGAAGCCAAGGACAAAGAAAATATTACTAAGATGGTGAATGGAAAGACTACATCATTCCTCTATCTATATGAGAGGTAAGAGAGATCAACAATACAACATAGGCCTTAACCCTCGCAAGCAACCTACAATGAGGTCTTATAAGCTGACACAATGAGATGTTACACTCTAAAGTACATGTGTCATTCTCCAAGGTGATGTCATTGACTATAATGGCACAATAATGGTTCCAAGGTGATGTAGCTACGCAAGGAAATCCCACACCCCCCCATCACAAGCCTCCATGAACTCCATAGATCCTCCTAGGCAATGCACTCCACTTGGTCAGGTACCCCTACAAGAATATTGTCGAAGCCCCAAGTGTCCCTAAGCCATCTCTAATCCTATCAATAGTAATCCACATTATCACATGCCAATTAGGACTCGATTCCCTCCTCTAAGTTGCACAACACTCCTCATCCCATGTAGGACACTCTCCAAGCAAGTGAATCCTCTGTAGGGCCCCAATGTATGGTGTCCACCAAATTATCAAGAGAAATCCAATGCCTAAGGGAAGAACATTAAGCCAACAACCATTTGAGGTCAAGCATCCGTTAAACAAGTTATCTCTACCATGAAAATCCATCATGGAAAATCTCTCATGTGTCAATCCATCTTGAACCATCCAGGAGTTGAATATACACCAAGTCCCCCAAATCTCATGAAGCACCCCAAACATGGTGTAAGCACTTTCATAGTAACCCTTAAAGTTAACACTTTCTCTTTATAGGGAAAATGTTTACATCGAAACTTGTTAACTCCCTTGCAACTCCACCAAATCTACTACATGCAAATATGTACTTGTTGCAGTCCCAAATCAACCAATGTTGTCTGTAAAGAGCCCATCACCCATGCTATCACATTATCTCATTCCTCCAATGAATAGTGACCACCTATGAATATGAAAGAATATCTCTTTAGAACAAAAGCAACATGTTGAACTCTGTCATCCTCCAAGTCAACAGCACGGGCCAACGTCAATTGACACCACATTATAAGCTCTCCAGGCCATCTTGCAGAGATAATCACATCTCTATGCAAGATCATTACTAGTGCATTACATCTATCAAATACATAAGGATATAAATCTTCATAAGTCAACTCTTCGATCTTGGAATATAAAGCTTGTTGAATAACCAAAAATCTATGCAAGTTCATCATCAACATGTCATCACAAGAATCCTCCTCATGTACCTGCAATAATCTGGCAACTAAACCATATTGAACTAGGCCACCTCCATCATCTTAAGTGAATCTTGTAACATACCCTTTTTGTTGAAAAACATTTTATGTTGGAAACATTATGTTAACTTTTATTGTAAAGTTTTATATTGGACAAGTGTCCAAGGATGACTGTAATTGCACGATATTTTATTATTTAATAAATTAAATAGGAGACAAACACCTAAGGGGACTGTTGAAAAAGAGTTTACTGACCCACTAGGTGGAATGGAATCTAGGATAGAAGGCAATGGACAAGTGGCAGCATCATGATGCAAATAACTAGCTGTTGGTATGGGACAACTCCCTTGAAATGTGGTCATAGTGCCCTGCAAGGTGGGACTGGAGCTTGAGGCTCATTTATTCAAAACTGACCACTAAAGACCTAGGCAGTCTATATAAGAGCCATCAATTTATGAATTGAGGTTCATCACTTTTCCTGACGAGGAAATTTACCTTGGGGTTTTGTTGTGCTTGCACCCAAGAGATTCAATGAGGGGATATGCTGAGTTTTTGATCATGGTGTAAGTCTGCCTATTATGCTACTGAGTGCAGAAGTTATATTGCTGAGTGCAGAAGTTACACTGAGTGCAGAAGTTATATTACTGTGTGTCTTGCTTCTACACAGATTCCATCTACTTAGTGGTTCAGTAAGCAAGCTCGGGGGTCCAAAGGAAGCAAGTAGTTTTGGCTGCTTCTTCTAGAAAAGGTTGGGAGGAACGAGCCTCCTTGGGTGTTTGTCGGCCCTATCTTCATCTACAGGTTCTACTTGTCTTTTCTAATTCTAAGTAGTTAAAGTTCTATCTGCAATTATTGATTTACTGTTTTCAAGGATATTATTAAACAAATGTATTTATTTTAGTTTCTGATCTAATTAGGATTCTGTATAGTAATGATTATGTAAGATGAATTGAATAAAATATTTCTCTGCATTTTCCCCATGCTAATGGATCTGCATCGTACTCTAGTACAAAGAAGAAATTAAGGTAGATAAATTGATAGGCAGATTGCCAGATGAATGAGAAGATCAATCCTGTTGTATTTCATTAGTTTTTCCTACCATTAATATTTTGTATTAATATATATAATTTTATGTATTTCTCTTATCATTCTCTTCATCAGTTAAATGTTTCAAGTTCACTGTATTTCTTTCACCAGTCTATATTGAAAATAACAGCTGCAAAAACATTTATTTCCTAAGTACACAATACTGTTATCCCTTACTGCTAACAAGTATACATATCATGAAAACAAACAGTTTTCATATTCAAGTATTGAAATTATCTTTCTGTTACACAGTATTTAGGAAATCATAACAGCTGCAAATTTAATAGCACCAACAATCATTATATTACATTTCTATTATGACAGTCATAAATTTAAATTAGGGTTTTATTTCTTTCCATGTTTCTCTTTTCTAATCCTGCAACAGTTCCTATTTTATTATGTACAATAATTTATTTCAATGATAAACATAATTACTAAACTTATATTTTCATAGTATCTAACAATTATAATGGAGAAAGCAAAAGTTGGTTAACTTGTACTTTTATCCAAACATAGTTTCGTTTCAAACTTAAGATTTATGACAGGTTCGTACTCTTCACTTATCAAACCCTAGAAGTATCAACTTCTATCTTTCAAGTTCAAGAGTTTAGTTAAGTTTCAACAGAATAAGAAACTGGTCACGATTCTTTTCATAACTGAAAACAAAACGTTGGATTTTGGCTCATAGCCATCACAAAAATCGACAGAAAAGAATAACAAAGAGAAGCTCACAACTCCATACACTTGGGCACAAAAACGATTATCATTTACATTCTTTAAGACTGGAATCAAGGACATCTCGGCATCATCATGAGTCTACATTATCACATTCAATTGAAAACTATTAAACAGTAACTATACGAATTGCTCGAATTAGATATCTAATTTCAGAAGTTAAAACATTGTTATCTTAACAACAGAACATTTTCGAGAACCCACTTTAGGGTTTAACCATTTTATTACAGAGCTAAACCCTTAGCCATCAAGCTTTTCTTAAAGTACAATAGTGACAACACGTTAAAACATCAAATGCATACAAACTGGATCCCTGCTCTTGAACACAAACACGATAAAGTAGGAAAAACAAGTTATCGTATTATCAATTACACAAGAGATTGCAAACACTAAGCTTCGCTTCTTTACACAAAATAGCTCACAGTATCATCCACACGAACACAGGTTGAACAAAAACATAAATCCTTTCATTACCGAGAACAGTAAAAGGGTGAAACCCTCTCCTGAGTATTTTCCTTTACGGATTATACAATGGAAAACATTTACTACTAAAAACAATGACGAAAGGGTCGAGGATTCTTCCTCCCTAAGCTACCAATAGCTCACAGGCTTTCGACGAAGGTTACTCTCAGAGCCCAAGAAAACACAAATTCTTGGCAAAGAACACAATGAAGGTCCACTAGTCATCTAACCGGAGTAACGAGTAACCACCGAAGCTTATCGGTCATTTGTAGTTTCCAGCTACCAAAACCTAAGCTGAGAAGAAATCGACGAAGGTACCTGCCATTCGAACACGAGTGTGGTTAAAACAAGCATCATTACAGGTGAAATATTAACAATTGAAACTCTCAAAATAGAATGGAAGACACAGGGTTTTGAACCGAGAATCTTTACCTTTAAAGAAATTATCACCAGAGCAGAACGCCAAGGCAATGCAAACTGTAACCATTACTCCACCATTGAACGCGAAGAAGGGTGGACAACAACCCTGAAAACTACCACTGGACAGACATGGAAAGCTGAGTATCAAATCAACTACCACGAAGCGTTGGTCACTCACCTTGAAACTTTTAATACAAACTGTTACTGTAAAACACCATGACTGTATAGGCTCTCAAGCTATCAGCAGGTCACGGTTTCGAACCGTGGGCACTCTACAAAAACCTGTTAACAGAACCCTTAAGGCTCTTGGCCTGTCGGCCTCTCCTTAGAGCCACTACACCAAGTGCCAAGGAAACATTAACACTGTAGAACATAGTGGAGGTTAGGGTTAGATCCCGAAAACAAAACCCTTGCTAGATCAACGGTGGAGATCGCTGAAGGGTTTTCACGTAACCCAAGCAACAACCATATTAATTGACACCATTATTACCATAGCCACCGAGGAAGACAACTCAGATAACTCTTGAACCAAAACACTTATAGCTCGTCACATGGCTCGAATCATCAACACAACATCACGTGCTTAGCACCACAACATTGTCCATGAAGGCATTCCACTGTCTCGGCAGTTAGGAATATTAAATGCCAAGAGAAGCCAAAGTGCCTGCCAGCACGAAAAACTTCATAGTATTAATATCACCCAATTCTTGTAATGTATCATGTTGTTGGTAAAACGCACCATTCGATTATGTATTAACACCTTGTGGTAAGTCAAGGTGGTGTTGGATGCATTGCTAAGAAACCATAATGTCATATAGGGTCACGTAAATGCACACACACAATACCATATAGTTTTTATTCATAGGACTTTGTATAAGGTTTGATATATATCTATTTCAATATAATATAAGAATTAAATAGAATTTCGTATATAGTTCATAGGTTAGCAAATGACTATGATATGAATTGAAATCAATTCCTAGATTATAATTTAATCAAATTGTGCATGTAATTCCTAGGCTCGGGATTATATATAAAGAATGGCATATCGACATTGCATTTTTATTTGCACTTAGCCATCACATATAGACATTGGGTAATCTCCTAATATACATCAAAGAGAAACCCAAGATAACAATCCATAGAGTTAAACTATGATACATGGAATCCCATTCATTTGTTCGAACAATTTATTAAAAGGTGAGTACAGGGATTACGATTATTATAATTGACATACTTCTGTTTTTACAAACTAGGCTAACTGAAGTTCTTACCAATAACATTTTCGACATTAAGTCTCTTAAATCATCTAGACTTTGGAGACACGGAAAACTGGTTAGAAACTCTTCGGTCACATGTCATAAACACTTAGGCTCTTACCTGTAATCTGCAAAAAAGGACGATTCAAATGCTTTAGCACGAATGCTAAGTAAGCCTCGGGGCATCCGTAGGACCCCTTCATCATCAAACAGAAGAAACAATAGTTAACACATATAAACTTATATATTTAGAACAACAACAAAGAATTTTGAAAGTACAGTTGAGTAAGTTTAACATTAAAATGAAGATATTAATTATCTAGTCGCAACATTTCATTTTCGACTAACACAACATTTAGTACAGCAAGACGACATTTAAACATTTATTATATTTCCGCACAGTTAGTTTACGCATTAAAAGCTATATTGAAAAATTTTAAATTTTTTTGTAAATTTCGGGATGTTACAAATCTTTAGGTAAGAATAACATCATGCTCCACTGCCTTTGTCTGGGAGATTCCATGATCTATGGCAAGAGTACCATTATGGGTAAAAACCTATATCTGATAGAATCCATGATCTCTATCTCTATACTCTATAATACTCCCATCAACTACAACTCTAGAATATGCGTCAACATCATCCTCCATTAAGGCATCACACCTCTCCTCCTCTATACAATCAGAAGTCTCACAGGAGGAATAAGCCAATGTAACATGACTAGTGTATCTCCCAGGAGATACACTCACCCTCACTGAAGATCTTGGCTCTCCTACATGCTCTTGAGCCTCTAAATATGGAACAACAACCTCCACATTATCCTCGATCATTAAAGGAGAATCCTATGAACTAAAATACCTCGCATCCCCATCAACACAAAATGATATTAAAGCATCTACAATTGGTGTTGAACCTAAATCTATGACTTGTCGCTATGCATGTGCCTCTTCAAGGTTAGAAATCTCTTCCAACCTCCCATTGTAATATACATGTTCCATTGGATCAACAAGTAACATGTAAAGGCCACCCTCTCTTACCCCTCTATCCAAAGGCATCATACTGGCTAGACTACAATTAATGATGGTGCACTATTGTCCCTCAAATACAACTCTCCAATGTATATATGTCATACCAAAAACTAAAAAGAAGTTCTTCCTCTACCTCAGAACAAGTAAAATGTGTTCCAGCTCAAGAACATACTTGAAAGCATCCTAAATGAAATGGAACCAACTCCTCTCACAAGGTAAGTGGTATTGTAATCGACATAAATATAAATAAATAAACATCTATTAATAAATAATAATAATAATAATTAAATTAATTATCCCCAAGGGTTAGCTCAAGCAATCATGAGCCATACATGAGATCTTTGCCCCCATATTTGGGGAGGTCACGGGTTCGACTCTCTTGATCTCCTCAGGGTTAGGCCATGTAATCAGGGCCAACAGTTCGCCTGTTTACCATCCATGAATCACAGGAAAGTACTCGGAGGGTTTTCTGTGAGATTATTCCTCGAATAATAAAATAAAATAATGATAATAATAATTAAGTAATCAAGTGTTTGTAATGAACATAATATATATGTAAACAATAAATAAAATAATAATAGATATTAAGTTGAAAAGGTCATTGTTGATAAAGATGAATAAATTTCTCGCCTTAAGAATCATAATCAAAATTTGATTTCACAGATTAAGAAGTTAAAAAATGAGAAAAATGACTACATAACAAGTTAGAGAAATGTTTACGGACAATCTGTATGAGCGGACTCAAATAGATCTCCCTAGCCCAAATGGTTTAGGTCTAGAACAAATGAGTACATAACACGAGTATCTTTCTTAGATCAATTGAAATGCAAGATGAATAAAGAGATGGCTTACCTCAATTATGCAATTCCTTTCTCCTTGCTGCTCCAAGCTCCAAGTCTTCAGATCGTTAGATGCAAAACCAAGCAAAGCATGTGGAAACAAACAAGTGATACAAGCATACGAACATGAATTGATCTAGATTAACAGTCAAAGAGGAAAATCCTAAATATCATTAACAAAATAACATTTATGGAAAGAACTTTTATTAAATGTAATGATAAGAAATACAAAGGGGAGAGATGTTACGACCAAAGCTTTGGCGTCATAACCTCCTTCCAACAATCCTAGCCTCCAAGATTGAATGCCTCCTAATGGATGAAAAATGATCACCTAGAGAAATTCCACCAACATAAGAGTACTCTATCCTTCCTCCCTTGAAAATGGAGAGGGGGTTCATATATATAGAGTTAAAGGGATAAGATAGGTTGAGGATTTAGCGGAGAGGCTTAAGGTATCATCCCACAAGGTAAGGGGATCGACTGCCACCTTTCTAGGTAAGTAGGGATAAGTCTCCATGCCATCCAAGCTTCGAGAAGTCACTCAAAGCTTCTCTTTTTCCATTTTAACCAACTGTGAAGCACCTTGCACAAGAGAAACATGCGCCAGATAGTGATCAACGCACCTTGTACAAGAGCGGCATGCGTCACTGATGCACTCTACTATGTTGCAGAGCACGTCACCTTGAACCTGACGCACCTTGCTAAACAACAACGCGCATCGGAATGACAACAAAAGGTTAAAGGGGAAGACAACAACTTTCTCTTTTAGTGTTTTAGCTCAGGGACTTTAGGGATCAGGGCATACATATGACACATCAGTCATGGTGACGAGATTTTGGTGTAATGAAATCCCCCCCAAAGCATGAAGCTAGAAAAATAAGGTAGGTGAAATGATTTGTAATAGGGAAAAAATCGAAGTAAGGATTTCCGATTGGAGTGACGAACAAAGATCTTTTGTAGTACAATCAACTCTGAGATACATGTCTCAAACTAACTCTTAACATGGTTTCCGACCAATACATTGCAAATCCATGGTAGTAAAGACCGACTGAACACAATCATGGCTACTAGACATAATCGTAGATCCATGATGAGATGATAACACAACCATGACCAATACAACAGTGGATCCGTGTAATATGACTCAAAACAATCTCCATCACAACCTGGGTGAGATTTATGACTTAACCTAGGGTCTTCAAACCGAACCCGCAATGATACGATTCTAACCATGTGATTACAATGTCTTGAAGTCGAACATGGTAGAAACCACTTGATTACTGGTCATTGATGTATACCATTAACAAGTGCGAGGTAAATCACCATTGATGTTAATGATCCCCAAGGTATCATAGCACATACCACTGAATGTGAATCAATGATCTGAGGTCGAACACTCAGTGAAATCTTTCAATCAGAATCCAATGATGTGAACTTACTGTTGAAAGCGAGGTAACCTACCATTGAGGCATGCAGGCCCAAGGTACTTGAATGGTTTATAGGTTTAACCGTAGGATGATGTGTTGAAGTTGACAAGGATAAACCGGTCGAAGGAGGGCCATGGTGTTTCCCCCATCATCGACACTAAACATGATAAAAAATGTTTTGGATTAGATCAGACTGTAGAGCGACACTTGAGACTGACTCAGGAATGACCAACATGATAGAAGGTAGAGTGACTACAGAGATTGACTTCGACGAACAGACCTCTCTTGAACATGGGAATGGCATGACTTGGCAGCATTGATATGACGAGAATGACACCAACCCCTAATGCAACTGATGATGGAAGCATTCTATGAATGACTCAAAGGAGTGAAAAGACTCATAGAATTGGTGGGACCCTAAGACAAGCAGATTATCCAAGTGTTTGAATGCATATGCAAACACGTGCCATGTTTAAGAGTAACTAGGTACTGCCATAATTACAATGAAACACAAACTCTTTCCTTATCCCCATCATGATCAATGAGTACCTCTTTTGTTTTTTAACGAGCTTGAGGAGGGTAACAGATGCTCGGTATAGCTCATCCTTCGGATGAGTCCAATCCCATATGTTTTACGAACCCGAGATAAGAGGGGTTCGTCCCAAAAAGGGCCCTTCACTGTCATATTTTAACGAGTCCAGAGAAGGAAAACTTGGCGTCATTTCATGTTTAGAGAGTTTGAAAAGAACTAAAGAAGACTCTAAATGGTTCTTTTTCGTAAAATTTAGTCTCCTCATCCGAAAAATGATAAAACAACATGAGAGAGAACTCTTCCAGTCATGATTAACCGGAGCACTCCTTTTTCGTAAATAGTTCTTCTGGTTAGAAAAAGGGGTAAATTATCACCAGAAAGACGACTTTTCAAATACTTTTACAAGCGTGAAAGAATCAAGTTCGCTTGGCGATCTTTTCATATTTAGGGAGTCTGAAAAGAGCTTAAAGAGGAACTCCGAGGGGTTCCTTTTTCGTGGGAGTTTTACGAGCCCGAAAAAGTGATCAAATGTAACTCGATAACTTATTCTCATAGATTTACAAGCGCAAGAAAGGACAAAAGTAAGCTCGATGCCATTAATATTTGGTTTTAATGAGCGAGATAATAGCATAAAAAATGCTTGACAACTTACTCACACTTGACGAAAAGTATGAAACGTCAACGATGGTCACCAATAAAGTCAGAACACCGCTTCAATTCATCCGTAGACTCCAAAAACTAAGTCAGAAATGATAATAAGGCATTTAGATGTAAAAGATTACCAACTATAGTAAAAATGACCCATAAAAGAAAAATCAAAAAGGGAATATTCCATTTTCTTTTATATAAAAGTCAAATAGTAAGAAATACTTACCAATGTTTTTTTACCAAGTTGGAAATAGTAAAAACACCCCTTTGGATCCATTTTTCAAACGTCGATTGCGGAGGCCACAGTCAGCTATTGTTCGCCACGTCAGCGACAGGTAAGCCTAAACCTTTCTATCTACCTTTCTAGTGGATTATATTTATGTTTTTTGGTTAATTTGTAGGGTTTTTGGCTTGTAAAGTAGGGGATTGTGCGTGCCCTAGGTGACGTGCTTTCCCCTTGCGGGAAGTGCGTCGAGGGATCTCTGACGCACTTCTCGCATGGTGAAAGTGCGTCGCTGACGCACTGTCCGCAAAGGCGGGGTGCGTCGGCGCATATCCACTTGAAAAAATAAAAAATGGGGCCAAAAGGGCCCAATCCAATGCTTGAGAAAGGTTCTAATATGCATCAATTTGATGTTCATGCAGGTTTTGACTCACACCATGGTCCAATGGAAGGAAAGAGAGCACGAAATGGAAGATTTCCAAGTGGAAAATGACCCAAATTTGATGAATGCATTGCAACGCTGTGGTTTATTAAATTCGTTCACGTACATGGCATGAGGGCCCAAGTACCGTTACTGGATTACCTGATCGGATTGTGGGATTCAAATCAGCAGCATTTCCGTGTGGGTGCCCACATTCTTACTTTGGATGTGGAGGACGTTTATTTTCTGACGGGGTTATCCAGGAGGGGAGCCCTGGTTTCACTATTCAGTCCGAGGGCTAGTGACCAATCTATTGAGAGATTAGAGGCTCAATTTTGCACGTCAGCGACCCAAATGCTTGTTAGGAAAATTCAAATCGAGAATGTCAGAGATCGACCCTTGCACACTATACTATTCACCATATAGCGGGTGGAAGGTAGCAGGGCTGCTCATCAGGCCACCAAGGCCCATATTCTCTATGCCATCAAGTGCATGGAACCTACTGTCTTCAACTGGTGTGAGGGGCTCCTCACCAATGTCAGGGAACAACTCACCAAATGTCGCTGGGGTGACCTGAAATAGTTTGGATACGGGTCCATCGTGGTCTCGTTCATCTTGGAATGGGTCCCATTGATGAGGCCATAGGTTGAGTTGGAGGAACTCAATCCACGAGATCCTCACATGATCAGGTGGTCCGAGGTCATGGCCCTCCATGGAGGCGGGGGTCCCATCATTAGTTTTGGCCCCACCTTCTTCAGGTGGTTACACGAGCAACTCCTCATGATTGAGGATTATGCATACGCTGGTACAAATTTAAGGGGAGACTCAGACTTGGCCCTTCCTGAGGGCGAGCAGTGGGGAGACCTAGGTAAGAACAAAACTCTTACTGTGTTTTTGCATTTAAAATTTTTAAATGTTTTTGAGAGTAGTACTAATTGTTCACACTTGTTTGATGCAGATGTTGCTCCATCTCGACCAATAAGTGCTTCTCTGATTGAGTGGAGAGGGGTAGTAAGGGATATATCGGTTGCTCATCAGGTCGCAGCAGAGGAGTTGAGTGAGCTAGAGGAGAACCTCCAGAGATTGACATTGGACATACCCAACGTATCCATAGATGATCTACCTCGCCGCTACTAGCATCAAACTGTTGGAGTCTCGACACGCTTTGGTCCACTGCTCCGTAGAGTAGCTAGGGCCATCATTTGCTACCATGAGCATCCACGAGGATAACTCATGTGTGATGTATATGTACTGAAAGCTATGGGCTTCAAATTTTGTATCAGTACCACATTTTTGTACATGATTATATATATATATATATATATAAACACTATTTTGCGGATTTATACATTATGTGTTCTATGACGATTGGGGATCTTATGGATGTTTGCTTACATACTATGAGTATTTTACATGTTGTGTCGTTATATGCATATTTGATGGAAATGCTTATGAATGTGTAATGTACCAATCTAATATAAAATTGGCCAAGGAATCAACAACAATGTTCATGTCTCTCAGAATATGCAGGTATTGTATTGACTCAAGGGACCTCTCCAAGAAACGTACTCGTCGAAATAGACAGAGTAACAGGGGATCGTAGATAGCATAGACTCAGTTAATATGGGATACCACTAGTTATGAATCAAGTTAGATAAAAAGATGGTCCACACCCAAGGAACAAGCATCGTTTAATAATCCAATTACCGCATGATACTCGATGGCATTGTTGGTCACAAACCCTAAGCAAGTTCCTCCTAATCTAATCAGTTCGTCGGTAGGGGAATAAAGTACCCAAGCTACTGAAGCAAGGTTACGGGTGTGTCGGCTAGCGCCGTCTGCGAATCCAAAACATGTTTCCATCTGCACATCCAGGTAAAACATGGTATAAGCGGAATGATAAGATCCTAACACACTAAAAATAAAGTGTCACACCAAGCAAAACACATGTCATGTACAATATATACAAACTACCAATGGGTAAATGAATCAGGCATAGTACCGCTTTAGGTAGAGACCATTGCGAGGCTCCCCCAAAGATATTCCGTCGTAGTCCTCAAGTTCATATGCTCCCTTTTCCAACACACGCTTAACCACATATGGACCATGCCACATGGGCTCGAGTTTACTTGCCCCCAGTTTATCATGTTTTTGGTCGTAAGTGAGGACCAAATCTCCCTTGTTGAAGATACGAGGTTTGACTGACTTGTCATACTGGGCCTTGATGTGCTTCTTATGAGATTCGTTAGCCAGAGTTGCATCACGGCGGGTTTCGTCGAGTTTTTCCAAGTATAGAAAATGTTCTTCCTCGGTGGTGGTGTTGGGTAAGAGTTCAATAGTGAGTTTCAATGATGGAATCTCGCACTCTATAGGTACTACTTCCTCTATTTCGTAAACCAATTGAAAAGGCGTGAAGCCAGTGGCAGTTTTGACGAAAGTCCTATACGCCCAAAGGGCTGAAAAAATCATGGTATGCTAGTTGGACTTATGTGTCCCTACCATACACTGAATCATGGTTTTCAAGACCTTGTTAATGGCCTCTACTTATCCATTCAATTGAGGGTAGTAAGGAGTTGAGTTCTCGTGTTGAAAGCCCAGCCTGGCGCTTAGTTCATCCACCATCTTGTTCTGGAAATGTGATCCATGGTTAGTGACGATGGATTTAGGGACTCTGAATCGTGCAATGATGTGATGGAACATAAAGAGTGCAGCAATTGCGCCATCTTCTTTGTACGTAGGCATAGCCTCGACCCATTTAGTAAAGTAGTCTACTGCGACAATAACATAACCAAGCCCCCCGACCGAGGTAGGCTTACAGTGCATGAAGTCGATGCCCCATTTGGAAAAGGGACCAATGGATATAACTAGATGTAATGGGGCAGGATGTGAGCACCTTTTGTGATGAAAAAGATGGCAAGGAGGACACTTCTTGACTGCTTCAATACATTCTTTGAAGATGGAAGGCCAATAGTACCCAGAGCGTAGTATTTTTTGAGTTGTAACCATCCCAGAAAGATGACCGCCACATGCCCCTAAGTGCAATCATTCAATACATGTTCAGCCTCCTCATGAGTTAAGCAACGTCGGAGGATGTAATCGACACCACGACGGTACAATGTGTCACCAATGACAAGGTAATACTTTGCGTGGTGTCGCACACGACGACGGTCGTCACGATATAGTTGAGGACCGAAGCATTGGGTTTGGAGATACAATGTGATATCTCCATACCATGGGTCAGAAGTACTGATAAGTAACAAGGACTCGTCGGGGAGAGAGTCCATGAGGTTAGTTTCCGTATCAGTATGGGGAAGATCGCATATCAGTTCCGCAAAAACCATAGACTTATTTTATTTAGCCTTCTAAAACTGGAGGTCAAATTCCTGAACAACCACAATCCAGCGTGAATATTTCCCCCCTAGTACTTGGCATGTAAGAACGTGGTACATGGGGTTAGAGTCAGCGATGATAGTGGTAGTGTGGAGGAGGATGTAATGACGGAACTTCTGGATATCAATGACTACTGTGAGAGCTAGTTTTTCGACATGTGAATACTAGGCTTCAGAGTCAATGAGACCCTTACTGAGGTAGTATATCATGTGCTCCTGGGCGTTACTATCTTCCTAAACCAAGACCATAACGATAGTGGAAGTGGAAGCAACAAGATAAAGGATGTAGTCCTTGGTGTAATTGGGCGGTTGTAACAGAGGTGCATGGGTGATAGCCTATTTAAGTTTTTCAAAGGATTGTTGAGCATAATCATCCCAAATGAATGGGACGCCCTTCTTGAGCAACCGCATGTACCCCTGTGTCTTTTCAGCGAAATTGCACACAAAAAGCCTTAAGTAGTTTGCCTTCCCCTGCAAACTTTGAAGTTCTAGAATATCCATGGGTGGTGGTAGAGCAACAATGGCTTCCACCTTGAGGGGATCGATGAACAAGGTATGGTAATTGTCCTTGGGACAAGCCTTATTCAAATCCCTGTAATCGACACAAACCCTAATGGTGCCTTGTTTTTTAATAACGGGGACGACATTAGAGACCCAATCTGTTAAGGGAACATGATAAATGAACCCAGCCTTCAAGAGCTTTTCTATTTCTGCCTTAATAACCGCAATTTTCCTAGGGTGCATAGGGCATAGTTTTTGCCAAACAAGTTTTGTGTCAGGATATGTTTCAATCTCGTGCATAACAATAGTAGGATCAATCCCAGGCATTTCCTCGTAGCTCCATGCAAAGACGTCGCGGAATTGCTTAAATAAGGTCATAAAAGTGGCGACTTCTTCCGGAGAACAAGTTTGGCCTAAGTGTATTTGTTCCACGACTCCAGGTTTTACCAAGATGTCAATCGGAAAGGTAGGCGTGATGTTAGCTAGGTTTCCCTCAGTTACCATATCCACCGTCAAGATAGGAGATTGAGGATAAGGAAAGACATTCGGTGAAACAATCGTTTCAATGGTGTTCTCTACTGAATCTAATGGCGGAAGGAAAGACGATCTATGGTGGAGGTCTTCCAATGGGGGTTCATTTGTGCTCATAATCTCCATAATTGACTCGTCGGAATGAAAAGTTTGGAGTAGAGGATTAGGTTGGGATGAACTCTGCTATAATGGAAGAGAACGTGAAGTAGATGCCACAACATAGTGGACATCTGGTAAATCAGGTGTTGATCGGATGGCCTCGTAGGTAGCTTCTGCAGGCCTGAGAGGCATCACATCTCCAATCAAATCCAAATGATCTGGATCGGGAAAAATCCATTGGTCCATTGAGTAATGAGAGGACGAAATCATGTTCATCATGGCAACATGGGCAGGGGGACATGGTGTTGGAAATATTCCCATGAGGGATGAATCTTTAAGGAGTCCTACCCCCACTGGATTTTTGAGGTGAAGCAGATTGAACTAAATTCACATCTTCAGTGTAAGCAGGGTTGGGTGATGGTTTGGTGTGATGTCCAGCCCGTGTGGCGGGTGGGGTCGAGCTATGATAGCTTTGTGATCCACCAGATTGTGTGGCAGGGTGGGTGTGAACGGAACCAATGATGCCATCAGCATGAGGGCCCATAGGCAGTTTTCCTAGATCATACATAGGGCGAGGGGCATAAAGAACGATATCATATAAGGTGCCAGATTAAGCATAGACAAGGTCTAAATATTGAGCACGAGCTATAGCTTGTTCTTCCGTAACGACTCCACCCATAGCTACGTATTTAGCTATGATGGGCAGTAGTGACTTCGTAAACCAATCTGCAAGGAGTTGGTCCGTAATGGGAGCTTTAATCAGACGCCATCTCCTCCTCCACTCATGAATATGATCAGAAATGTGAGTGGCATTAGTTTGACGGAGAGAAGTCAAGATATCTGTGCCAGTTTCGTAGCGAATTGGTAGCTGAAAGTGAGTAAAAAATGACATAGCCAAAGATTGAAAGTCAGGAAAGGAATGTGGTGGCAACTCAATGTACCACTTTGAGGCAGTACCAGTAAGGGTTCTTTGGAATAACCTCAAACGGATGGAATCATCCATTAAGGAATTGGACGAACACCACAATTGATAAGTCATAATGTGGTTCTTAGGGTCCTCACCGGGTTTGCCGCCAAACTTCGGAATATCTGATGGTAACTTCACAGGAATCGTAGGCCAATTTATACCATGATAAATGGGATCGTTAGTCAAATGCGACAAGTCTGGAAGATCAAGTGTAGCCATAACTGGTAATTGTTGGTTCAGCTGTGGATACTGGTAATACTGATAAGGCATCTGTGTACCAGTAGGACCATGGACCGATTGATCTTAAGGTCCTCCCGTAGGAAATTAGCCATAAGGGGGTGGGCCTCTTGGGTTGGGAGGTGGACATGAAGGGGGTCCTCCTACACTAGAACAAGGTGGTCCTCCACCAGAAGTTGGGGGTCCGCCTCATCCAGAATAAGGTGGTTCTCCGCCATAAGGTGGGGGTCCTCCTCCTCCAAAATAAGGTGGTCCTTCGCCGGAAGGTGGGGGTCCTCCTCCTCCAGACTAAGGTGGGCCTCTGCCAGAATGCGAGGGTCCTCGTGGGGTCCTCCTCTGTTAAATTTTCAGAATTTACTTCAATCTGATCTAGGATCTTAACTGAGAGAACAACATGTACAGCATATATACAGCATATCAATCATGGAGACAATAATGCAAGCACACAAGAGACACAAAGATTTACTTGGGGAAAACCATAAAGGTGAAAAACCCCAATAACTTCCTCAGAGATAGATAGAGCAATGATACAACCAACCAAGAGAGATAGCCATAACCTAGCAGCAAATCCTCCTCCTCCATAAGTGCGCTACTCCTCCTTGAGTGCATGTGTGAGAAGTGAGTGAGCAAATAGAGTGCCTCCCGCACTCTATTTATACTTGACTTGACTTGCCTTTTTACCTAACTCATGTAGGCTCGAACTTAACCACATAACATAATGCTGAGTGGGCCGACCCCCAATAGGGTGGTCTAATAACCCTTTGACCCACATGACTTATATAGGGCCGACCCCAAACAAGGTGGTCTAATAACCCATCAAGTATAAGTTACGACACTTACAATATAAATGACGACACTTCCTTATAGAGGAATAATACCATCTCTATAGGAATACAATATACATATATGTGAAATACATTCCGAAGTTACATATACATCAACACTCCCTCTTAACTAGGAAGGTATTTCTCAGCACAGTTCTTCTAGCACAAGTCATCTTCTCTGGATCATCGTCACTGGATAATCGTCATCGAGTCATCATCATCATCGCCACTGCTGCTGCTATCTCAATCAATCTCTGAATCTACTCGTCATAGGAAGTTCTACAGAGCCAGTCCTTTTTCATACTGGATGTAGGCCCACCACCTGCAGGTCTTCGTCATCACTGGCCATACTGTGGAATCCTCGGGACTTATTACGTGCGTCACAAAACCTCGAAAGAGCATCCCAGGATGTTACGGGTACACAACTCCGACCTGTAGGATCTCCCAGGGCGCTATTACATGTGACCCCACCACAAAACCTCGAAAGAGCATCTCAGGATGTTACGGGTACACAACTCCGACCTGAAATCTCCCAGGGCACAAATTACATGTGGTCCACCACAAAACCTCGCAAGAGCATCTCAGGATGTTACGAGTACACAACTCCGACCTGAAATCTCCCAGGGCGCTATTACATGTGGTCATGGCAAAACCTCGAAAGAGCATCTCAGGATGTTACGGGTACACAACTCCGACCTGAAATCTCCCAGGGCCCAAATTACATGCCATAGGACAAAACCTCGCAAGAGCATCTCAGGATGTTACGGGTACACAACTCCGACCTGAGATCTCCCAGGGCACAAATTACATGTCCTCCCAGAGCAATGTCTCGAAAGAGCATCCCAGGCTGTTACGGGTACACAACTCCGACCTATAGGATCTCCCAGACATGCTCATCTGCACAACCTGATCCACGGCCATAGAGTATCAACCTGATACTCACCATACATCATCCTGATGTACTCATGATCGTCCTGATCATCATCACTGCAACGTCCTGCTGCATGTCATCTGGAGCAACATCCTGAAGCTCACCATCCATGATCATCCTGATCATCATCACCGCAACGTCCTGCTGCATGTCATCTGGAGCAACATCCTGAAGCTCATCATCCATGATCATCCTGATCATCATCACTGCAACGTCCTGCTGCATGTCATCTGGAGCAACATCCTGAAGCTCATCATCCATGATCATCCCGATCATCACTGCAACATCCTGCTGCATGATCCACCTGATCATCAATGCATCCACCTGATGCATACCAAGTATCTACCTGATACATATCATCATACATGATCCTCCTGATCATACAATGTATCCACCTGATACATGATACATATCACCATACATGATCCACCTGATCATACAATGTATCCACCTTATACATATACAGATACATGGTCCAAGCATCCAACATGATGCATATACAAAAATACATACACATGATCCAACTGATCATATCCAGCATCCAACATGATGCATCCATACATAAATGATCCTCCTGATCATATCTAGCATCCAACATGATGCGTACATACATACATAAAAATGATCCAACTGATCATATCCAGCATCCAACATGGTGCGTACATACATAAAAATGATCCAACTGATCATATCCAGCAGAAACCAGAACATCATCATGATGCCCATCATCCAGCGCTTACATCCACAGCCATGTGAAGGATCCTCCTTCCAACATGCTTGGAATGGCTTTAGCAAATGTGTCCATCACTTCTTTCTCGAAGTGTCCTCGATCTGAAGAACGTTGAGCCTCTCTCTGAAGTACTCGAACTTCACTCTGGATAGTGGCTTCGTCAGCACATCTGCAATCTGCTAATCCATCGCAACATACAGGAGCTTCATAGCTCCTCTTTGCACCATATCCCTGATATAGTGATATTTGATCTCTATGTGTTTCGACCTGTCATGAAACACTGGGTTCTCGGACAGCTTCACACAACTCTGGTTATCACAGAAGATACCAGTAGCCTCCAACGGGAGATCAAATAACTCAGACAATAGTTTCCGTAGCCATACTGCCTCACAGCTAGCTGAACAGGCTGCAACATACTCTGCCTCAGCTGTACTCAGTGCTACGCAAGACTGCTTCCTACTAAACCAAGAGATCACACCTGATCCCATACTGAAGCAACACCCAGATGTGCTCTTCCTATCTGCAGCACTGCCAGCCCAATCTGAATCAACATAACCCTGCAGGTTAAACTTTTGATTCGGCTCATACCTGAGCCCATAATCCACTGTACCCTTTAGGTACCTCAGAATATGCTTTACAGCAACCAGGTGAACACTCCTCGGATCTGTCAGGAACTGGATCAATGTGTTCACAGCAAAGCAAATGTCTGGTCTCGTGTTCGTCAGGTACATCAAGGACCCAATCATCTGGCAATACATAGAGACATCAATCGGCTCAGATGAAGCATCACATAGAAGCTTCAGATTTGATGCCGTAGGAGTGGCCATGGCCTTGCAATCCATCATCCCGAATCTCTTCAGGATATCAACTGTGTACTTCCCTTGACCAAGGAAGATTCAATCTACACTCTTCCACACCTCCATGCCAAAAACAAATAGTGCATCATCCCCAAGTTCTTCATCTCAAACTCGGTAGTAAGCTTCCGCTGCGTGTCAGCAATCAATCTATCTTCACCTGTAACAAACAGGTTATCCGCATACAAAAGTAGTATCACTGGATTGCCTTCCTCAACCTTGTAGTAAAGGTTGGAATCTGCTTTATTCTTGGTAAAGCCCAAGATGGATAGAAAGCTGTCTATCCTACCATATCAAGTTCTGCACACATATATGGCTACACCATGCTGTCTTGAAATCCATCTGGTGCATCTTCTATTTCATCACTTTTGTATTTCTCAATGTTGCCATCTGCAACATGCTTGATCTGATAGTTCTATTTGGAGGTTACAACAGACTTCCCTTTAGCTCTTTGGGATCGCATCCCAAACATCATTCTTCATGATCGACGGATCATGGCATTCCATTTCTTCATCCCAGATCCTGGGAACTTCAATAACTTCAATAGATATCTTTGTTGCTGGAACAAATGTTGTAGTTCTTCTTTTGTAGGAGATGGCATACTATCTTTCCTACACAACAAGTTAAATTGCATTATTAGAAAACATCTCATAGTTTTCAGACCAAATTCTTACACATAAAGAAATATGTCATACAGTCATGCAATTATCTTATCCAATGCTTCAATACAACATTTATCCATATCCCGTAACTTTCTAGATGCCTTCCAATCTCTACCAGAACATTGTTAAGAGTGTGCACAACTCCCAACATGTCAGCAAAGAGGTTTCATTCTAGATAAGTAGCAATGGAATGTTGTACAGTGCCATAGGCCACTTACCCATGTGTATTAGTAGTATACTGTTCATTAATGCAACTATTCTAATATGCACAATACATATCCTAAGTCTAGGAACATGAGCATATACATCATTGAACAATTTTATTTAAACAAACAAATATGCAAGAAATGATGATTAAAATACTTATCTTTCTTTGTTCGTTGGGTGGACTCCCTCTGAGTCTTTGCTTCCTTGCAGGAGCTGCTGGAGTCCTAATCTGAAGTAGCTTCTTCTATACCTTTCTGTTGTGGAATGTAGAGAGATGGACAACTCCCTCTGAATATCTGCATCCTTGCATAAACTACTGAAGTGTGCTCCTTTTCTTTATTGCAGGAACAACTGGAGTGTGCTCCTTTGCTTTCTGGTAGGAGCAACTGGAGTGTGCTCCCTCTTGATCTTTGCTTCCTGAATTACCTGTTCTTGAACTCATATTCATCCTTGGTCCCTATGCATGCTTATTAGTATCATGATTCATATAAAATCATACATTCATTAGTATACTATTAAAACACAATAATCTCAAGCATGTATACTCATGATCATTTCAATCAGAAATAATAAGCATTAGCATTCAAGGTTTATGTAGGATTCTTATGGTTAGTCAAATCATAAGAAGCATAACATGTCTAAACCTATAATTACTCAAACCTATGACTCTTCGCGTTAGTTGAATCATCAATTAAGATAAGAGATATAATGTGCATAAAACCCGTTATTATTCAAACCTATACCATCATGAATAATCATTATCAACAACACAATAGTATAAGATCCTAACCCAAGGTAGGAATCTAGCTTGATATAGGAAAAACATACCTGGATTATCATGTTAGCTAGTTATGTCTAACATACCCGTATAATGTCTTTTGGTTCTCTTCAGTGACTTGTGCTAGTAACCTGCATGTCTCATAAGTTAACCATTATAAAACCAAGTTATACATACCTCGTGAATGGATCTTGTATGAGATCCATGACAATGGATGAATCTTTGTCCTCATGTTATCATGATCATATGTTCTTGGACCAGAACATGATCTGTCTTTCTTGGTGTACCTTTCATGTTAGTAGACAACATAAACCTCATACAACACCATAATGCATTAGTACAATCATAAGTGTCAACACCCTAACCAATGAATATCTTCTATCATGCATTCATAATTTTGTTAAGGTGATACAACAAATCTAAAATCAAAATTGTACTAACCGTAATAACATGAAGACAAACATACCATAAACTTAATCATGGACAAATATCGAAACATACCTCGATGAGTCATACCTGTCGAGATCGCTTGTAATCTTCTTATGTAAGGCCTTATCCTCATCTCCCTCTGAGACAGGAACTTCTTTCACTTATGCAGGTGATCAATCCATCTTCTTCTAGGATTAACCCAATCCACTTGATTTGCAAGAACTGGACCTTGAGCTGGATATGGGTTTGTCAGAGAAACCCCAAAAATTCAAACTTTGAATTTCAACCTTCCGATAGGATAGGAATATGCGCCTTGATGAACTGATCAAACTGGTATATTCAGAATTTGAAAACTGCAAAGTTTCACTCCTCAATTTTGCCTTTGAAACTTCCGGATTCACTGGACGTGACCCTGAACTGGGGTTTGATGAAGCCCACTCTTTTTCCCCATCAAAATGTTTGATCCAAAGCTCTAAGCTTCTATTTTTCTGAGGAGCTTCCAGCCGTGGTCACAGATTTCAAAAATTCCCATTTTTACAGAAGCCCTAATTTTCCACTTTTCTGATCAAAGTCCCGAACTAGGGTCTAATCAAGCCCGGCCTTCTGCCCAACCAAAAATTCTGATCTTGGTCTCTAAATTTCTATTTTGATGAGTAGCATCCAGCCGTGGTCTCCGATTACAAAAATTCCAACTTTCTCCAAAGCCCTAAATTCCGGAAGCCATGAATGAAGGTACCAAAAAATAATTCTGTTTTGACAGAAATATGTACCTGATTGTTTCTGGTGTAACTCAAAAATTTTTGATCCACAGGGTCTGAAAAAGTTTCCTGAGATAGCCTGACCTGTTATCTTTCCATCCTGACAGGTCTGACCTCAATTGGATTCTCTGAGAGAGAGTTATGCCAAATGTCGCAACGTGACCTGTTTTGGGATAAAACAGGAGAGCGAACTTGTACGGCGTGCCACGTGTCACTGTTTTAACTTCGGCCTTTGAAAAAGTTTTCTGAGATAGCTCGGCCTGTTACCTTTCCATCCTAACAGGTCTGACCTCAATTGGACTCTCTGAGAGAGAGTTATGCCAAATGTCGCAACGTGACCTGTTTATGGGATAATACAGGAGAGCGAACTTGTACGGCGTGCCACGTGTCACTGGTTCAACTTCGGCCTCTGAAAAAGTTTTCTGAGATAGTGCAGACTGTGTACTACCTGTCACTTTTTACGAAATTTCATTTGGAGCTTCCTAGCCCAAGATATGACCTTTTTCCCAAGGTCACCTGATTTTGACTCGGATCTGGAAGAGGCAGAAACCCTATATTGTATAGATCATAAATCACAAAGTACAACGAATTAGAGGTTGTCCTTTGGACACAAGATACCTGGAGATCTTAGCTTCGTCCTGTAACAATTTCAGATCCGAAAAATTCTCCAAAACGGATTTATAGCGAAAGTTCTACGATGACTGGTTTTTGCTATATCAAGCCCTATCATCGTAAGTGCAACAAGTGTCATACATGCCATATCATGCCTTCTTTCAGGCTAGCTCTGATACCATGTTAAATTTTCAGAATTTACTTCAATCTGATCTAGGATCTTAACTGAGAGAACAACATGTACAGCATATATACAGCATATCAATCATGGAGACAATAATGCAAGCACACAAGAGACACAAAGATTTACTTGGGGAAAACCATAAAGGTGAAAAACCCCAATAACTTCCTCAGAGATAGATAGAGCAATGATACAACCAACCAAGAGAGATAGCCATAACCTAGCAGCAAATCCTCCTCCTCCATAAGTGCGCTACTCCTCCTTGAGTGCATGTGTGAGAAGTGAGTGAGCAAATAGAGTGCCTCCCGCACTCTATTTATACTTGACTTGACTTGCCTTTTTACCTAACTCATGTAGGCTCGAACTTAACCACATAACATAATGCTGAGTGGGCCGACCCCCAATAGGGTGGTCTAATAACCCTTTGACCCACATGGCCGACCCCCAATAGGGTGGTCTAATAACCCTTTGACCCACATGACTTATATAGGGCCGACCCCAAACAAGGTGGTCTAATAACCCATCAAGTATAAGTTACGACACTTACAATATAAATGACGACACTTCCTTATAGAGGAATAATACCATCTCTATAGGAATACAATATACATATATGTGAAATACATTCCGAAGTTACATATACATTAACATCCTCCTCCAGAATAAGGTGGTGGACTGGATGGTGGGGGAGGTGGTGGGGGTGGTCCACCGACTGGAGGTCTAGTCAGTGGAACATTATTGTGTCCCCATGGGGTGTTTGTGTTTTCGAGATAGGGTAATCTAGGAAAAAGGTTTCCTGGGTAGTTTTGTCCTGTAACAGTATTATGATGACCCATATAGATATGCCCCCTGGGGTTTGGGTTAAAATAGATGGCCCCCTGTGTGATGTGTCCATGTAGGTTGTCCCAAGGTTGGAAGAGAACTACCAACCATGCTATAGTTCAAATGTGAAGTAAGTCCTCCACTCACGTTATGTCCATTAATTGTGTGATGTCCCCCCGTTAGATTAGGTCCACTAGCTAGGGGTTGCCCCCTAGTTGAAAATTGCCCGCTTATTCGAGTGTGCCTAGTAATCAAATGTTAACCACTAATCGTAGGTTGAACCGTGACTAATTGTTGACTACTAATGAAGGGATTACCTCTGCTTGACTGTAGACTAATAGGTAGATTATAACCTCCCCTCGAATTTTGAGGTGGGGGTGGCAGAGATAATGTCCCAGTAACATAGTTAATAGTGGTTGAAGGTTGCCCTCCAGTGGTTGGGGTCAAATGAGGTGTTGAACCGGTCGCCCGACTCTGAGGTGTACTCGTCAAGAACGATGGTTTACCTGGTTCATAAGTGGTCGCGGTAGGTGTAGATGTTCCTGGTGAAGAAAATGATAAAGAATGGATAGGGCAATGTTGTTCAATAGTTGACACTTCTAGATTAGGCTTAGGTGGGAAACTCTGTCATCTAAGTTCATTACCGAACGTTCATTAACGATCGATAGTCTCATAAACAGGTGCGAGAAAGATGTCATTAGGAATCCATGGAGGAAGTCAATGAAATGGAGTTTCCACCATCGAAAGTGACTTAAAATCGAAAACATGATGCCCTAAAGAAGTGTCCCAAAACGATGCAGTTGGACCAAAAGTTGTTGATACCGTGTCGTCCTGGGGTTGACTGAAGATCCAATCTGTGGCTCCAGGATGTCCTTCCATCGAATGATGGAGAGATGTGTCGTGTGATGCAGGTTGTTCCACAATCAACGGAACCATAGGATTAGTGATAGGTGGGTTTGCGGGAGGTGAATAGTTCATTCCCGACTCCATGGTAGAAGTATCTTCTTCATGTGACACAGATGTGGTAGGTTGATCCATATTTGCACCCGATTTATACTCCCGATTAAGGGGATATTCAGGTGGCAAGTTTAAAATTCTGCAGGATCTTCTTAAAGGTTGATCAACCAGAATGACTGAACCAAAATTTCTCCTAAGAGTTTTATATACAAAAAGAAAAAATACACTCCAAAATCTACACAAGCTAAAGTCGCAAGCAAACTTATGTGGTAGGTGTGGATTCAATGGTATGGAACCTCACGAAGTTATCAAGGTGGTGCAACTCGCGATATACCATAGGGTCCAACAGTTATACTCGGCCCAATCTTTCAGAGTACTAACCAGGGAGGATTAGGACCGTACCCCTGATCGTATAACCCGACTACCTGATAGCACGTGCGTAGTAGCTCCTCGAGTGTTGTTCTCGGTGTATTTCCACGCCAAGACGACCAATAGGTTAACTTGGATGGTTACAAGAATCCTAGTAGGGTCTCCCTATATACACAAGGTACGTGGGAGCTCAAAACCGTAGTGGTGTTGTCTAATGCAGAACCGCACGACAGGAGCCTTCCGATATACTATCGAGTACATGAAGTACCTTTCTATATACCCAAGGGTACGTGTAAGGCCATTCGATATACCGATTGGTACGTGGAAGAACTACAAGCCCTTGGGATGCAGTGCATTCAAATAACGACAACTGCCACACTTAAAGACGTCGGAACACGTCTCTAACTTAACACACAAATTTCTATACAATTTTAACCCGGTGCTACTGTTAAATTTTATCTTGACGGTTAGGTGAATGCATGGGGTGTAGACAGGAATTTAAAAAGATGCAAATCTTAACTACATGCAAATGCAAATCTTTTCTTTTTCTTTTCAATCAAAACTAGTTAAGGTAAGGAGAAATTTTCTTTGTTTTCGATAATGAAATGAACAAGTACCTATAAGCTTTCAAAATCAACCAAAAGAATCAAAAGCATTCTTTCACTAATCCAACAAAAAATGAATAATACACCAAATCCAAATGTTTTTTCTTTTTCTCTTTTCAAGTTAAACGAATCTACGAAAAAGTGAAAAGAAGAATTCCCTTTTGAATGCAATAACTCTAATTTTCCAAAATAATGATAAAAAAGTGGAAGAAAATAAAAAATGCAAGAATTTTCACTATCTTTGGAATGCTTTGCAAAAGTTCACACGTACTTGGAATTTTCAAGGAAATGATGAACAACTTTTTCAACCCAAGAAAATGCAAGCTAATGATAATCCTTTAAACTTTTCAAAGATATTTTTAATACTTGTTCCAAAGTATAAAAATTCTCTACAACAATTTCAAGAAGCAAACTCGAAATGAAGATAATGAACAATTTTGATTTCCTACTCTAATGCACTCAATAGATTTGAGAATGATTCCCCTTTCTAGATCTACTATTCAGAAAGATTAGAAAATATATTATTGCAAAACTTGATTAATTGGAAATTCTCAAAGAAAAGTAATCACCCAAAAACTCAAAAACACACAAAATCGAGCAAAATGACAACAATCAAATATTGGAGGGCTTAGAAGTCAGATCGAACAGATCAGTTGGTTTGATAAGGAGTCACAAGACTGAGTGTGTTCACGGGGGATTGAAATTTCCCACAACGAGTGATACACCTGCTTGACTCGCTAGGACTCAAATCAATAATCAAACTTCAAAAACAAGTCAAGGATGAGGTATGTTGGGTCTAGGAGGTTCTGCAACAGTCAATGAAAAACACACAGAACTCAAAACCAAGCCAAAGACCAACTTTGAGAATTTTTTATACCGAGTGCAAAGTAATGAAAGGCGACACGCCTTGCAAGGGTGCACTAGAGTGTTGGGAGGCCCAACGACGCGCTCTGCACATTGGGTAAGTGCGTCAGTGACGTAGGATGCAAACTGAAAAAATACGTCAGCGACACAGTCTGCACACTGGATAAGTGCGTCAGAAACATAGTGACGCAAGTGATGAAAAGCCTAGGTGCGTCGGGCGGGATCTAAGCCACAAAAATAAAAATAAAAATTGTCTAAGAATAAGAAGGTAAAAGGCCTAATGAAGATCCCAAACATAGTCTAGATATCCTAGAAACTCTCTGATGGTCAGATCCAAAGAGAAGAAGAAACTTCGAGGCTAGAGACTAATTGGAAAGAACTTAAATAAACAAAAATGAAATGAAATCAAAACATGGATTACGATCCCTAGTACGGTCGCCAAATTTGTTTACGGACAATCTGTATGAGCGGACTCAAATAGATCTCCCTAGACTAAATGGTTTAGGACCAAAACAAATGAGTACATAACACGAGTATCTTTCCTAGATCAATTGAAATGCAATATGAATAAAGAGATGTATTACCTCAATTATGCAATTCCTTTCTCCTTGTTGCTCCAAGCTCCAAGTCTTCAGATATTTAGCTGCAAAACCAAGCAAAGCATGTGGAAACAAACAAGTGATACAAGCATACATACATGAATTTATCTATATTAACAATCAAAGAGGAAAATCCTAAATATCATTAACACAATAACATTTATGGAAAGAACTTGTATTAAATGTAATGATAAGAAATACAAAGGGGAAAGATGTTACAACCAAAGCTTTGACGTCATAACCTCCTTCCAACAATCCTAGCCTCCAAGATTGAATGCCTCCTAATGGATGAAAAAGGATCACCTAGAGAAATTCCACCAGGATAAGAGTACTCTATCCTTTCTCCCTTGACAATGGACAAGGGCTTCATATATATAGAGCTAAAGGGATAAGATAGGTTTAGGATTTAGGGGAGAGGCTAAAGGGATCATCCCACAAGGTAAGGGGATCGACTGCCACCTTTCCAGGTAAGTAGGGATAAGTCTCCATGCCATCCAAGCTTCAAGAAGTCGCTTGAAGCTTCTCTTTTTCCATTTTAACCAACTGCGACGCACTTTGCACAAGGGAAACATGCGTCAGATAGTGATCAACACACCTTGTACAAGAGCAACATGTGTCACTAACGCGCTCTACTAAGTTGCAGAGCGCATCACCTTGAACCTGACACGCCTTGTTGGACAACAGGGCACGTCGGAGTGACAACAAAAGGTTAAAGGGGAAGACAACAAATTTCTCTTTCATTATTTTAGCTCAGGGACTTTAGGGATCAGGGCATACAGATGACACATCAGTCATGTTGACGAGATTTTGTTGTAACAAGAAACTACCTAAGAAATAGGCTTTGATTTATAAAGAAACAATGAATGAGCCTATGGAACTAGAGGAGTCTTCGGACATCAAAACCCAAGTCGTGGACAAAGGAACCAATATAGATCCTGTCAACATCACAATTCATAAAGATGAAAATCTAGTTGAAGTAAGGAAATCTTCAGATGCTGAAGTACAAACAATGGAAAATCCAAGTGCACTCACCAATATAAATTCAGTGATTAACAAAGTGACTCAAGCATATGAAGAGGATTTAATACTAAAGGTGAATCGGGAAAACACTACACGTATAAGGAATAATCATGCTACAAAGACACCCTATTGACATCCCAATCACAAATGTCGATACTTTAACCAATCAACGTGTCAACATCATTCTTAACGGAAAAGAAAAAAAATTATGTATATTCCAAAGAATTTAAATACCAATACAATTAGGTCTTAGGGTACAAGTCATCTTCAGAACCATAGTACATCAAGTTCTTTCCAAGAAGCTTATGATTGCACATTGCCATGGAAGATCAAATTGGGTTGGTCTAATCCAATTATAGTAAGACAATTATATTTTACACTTCGCAAATCATATCGTCTTGTATAATCAACTATCATAGCTACGAGAGCAGAAGATCATGAGAAGGCAGTACGAGCCAAACAAACGCAATAGTATTTCCATAAATATGCTTTGAGGACAAAGCATTTCTAAAGGGAGGGCAATGTGATGAACATAATCTATATGTAAACAATAAATAAATTAATAATAATATTATCTAAGTGTCATAACCTTTCATGAATAGTCACCAAGATGCCCCTTCAGGGAATATATATGCGGGCCCTCTCATTGTAATCTCATATCATCTCATCTCTATTCAATATATTTTATTTGTCTTCTATGGATTATTGTTTGCTATCGTTCCTATGTTGGATATTTGTTGGGAAATGAACTTTGTTCGTTCCAGTATCACATCTTAATGAAGGGACATCACCATTCATCCATGGTGAGTAGTCAATGTGTATATAAGTATATCATCCCAAGGCATTGTAATCATATTCTATCTCTCATTCATCATTAAATATATATTCTACTTGTCCTATGTGGATTTTCATTTATTGTCCTTTTTACATTGGATATTCGCTAGTAAATAAACCTTGTTTGTTTCATTTTGTATCATCAACTATCCAAGGGATACAACCTAACCCTAGAAGTCTATCTTGTTAGTTGGATGCTTGACCTACGTAATTGTTACACTTATATTTTCTCATATGTTATGCTAACCTAAATTGATTGAGATTTTATGATGTGTTCTTATGGATAATGTTTGCTTACACCTATAATATATTTGTTCTATATCTATGAATTAAATGACCAAGTTTAAGTTAGTGCTACAAGAGTACCTAATTATTTGCTTATTGAAATTGTTATATTATTTCATGATGCCCAAGACTTTCAAATCGATGACAATATTACAATAAGAAATTTACATCAAAATAATATTACTAGACCCCTGGATGGGGTGTTATCCAACTAGATGTTTAAAAGGTGGCGAACGGTTGGGGGGCAAGTGGCGGCTCAAATTCCTAGGCTGATACATGGTCGGCGTCGGCGATCCCACACCTTCTCATGTTGGGCATACTGTATATATTAATCACACTCCCTTAATAATGAGGCTTGCGAGAAGGATTTCGTACGCTGGGGACATGACGGATTGCTGTTTACATCAAGGATCATCAATGAAGGTCTCTGTTCAATCTCACCGGAAAAGTATGATGCATTTATCATTGATGTATGGTGAATTTTGGTTTTTCAATGGCGGAGGACCGACATATTTCTCATGTGTTCTCGCTTGGCCCCAAAGTGCAATCTCCCTCTCTTTTAGTGTTGTGTCTACACATAATTATGATTCTAACATGCCCCATCCGTGTCTTCGAGGCCTCTCTTGCAGAGTGAGAGGTGCTCATTTCCGGTCAGAGCACTATTTGAGTGATATCATGAGGTATGAGGTGTCTCTTAATAGTGCAACTATGGCTTCGGTGGATGGCAATGATGAACAATGTGACTCTTCGACCATAAGGGACAATCTTGTTCTCTGGGGATGTAAGGTTGAATGTTTTGACAGGAAGGGTAAGTCCCTGGGATATGGTGAACGCACGGTCTTCCCCAAATGTGGCCCTAACTAGAAATTTGGCTAATGAAAGCTTTGAGGATACTAAGCATATTCACGGCGGCCACCTTCCTATCCCTTCATAAGCTTGGTCATTTGTTGAGGATTTCGAAGTATCCTACGGTGAAGATGTTTTGGTAAAGGCTCTCTTCAATTTGGTTTTTGAAACTTGTCGAGCGTGGAGGATTTTAAACACAAAATGGAGTAGATGGACCAGAGAATTTCGTTGCTTGCTTCCATGTTTGCAAGCCCAGATCTCATCTGTCGGATGGCTTCCCTATCAGCGTAGGATGCGGTTCTCTTCAACGAACCCATCCCTCTCAATGCAGGCGTTGCTAGTGATTCACAAGTGGACGCAGTCTCGAGTTCTCGATAGTCATGGTTTTTCCATGACAACTTGCTTCTATTTTTCTTTTATAGCTATAATCATGTTAGTTAGGTTCATTTGGTTATGATTTTTGTATGCTCTGCATGTTGGCTTTCTAAACCCTATTTTGGCATCTGCTTAAACTTCAAAATTTTTGGTAAGCTCTGTCTCTGTGATATGGTTGGATCAACCTTCTATCAGAAGGATCCAAATGCTAGTAACTCCCATGTACATCTTTCTTTCCTTTTTTGAAGAAATATAATGTTCTGCACACACACAGGCGCATGCGCGTGCACACACACACACACACATTACTAGATAATTGTAACATCATGACAAAATATGATAAATCATATTAGATAAGCATAATAATATAACAAACCATACTATAGGTGGCAGGTGCAGTGGGGGGAGGAAAACAAGAAGAAACTCTAGCATGGGGACTTGGTATGATGATGAACACTCAAGCATAGATTTATGTGCTATAGCTTGGACTCTTCACTTTTATGGATATGAGCATTACAAAAGTCAAGGTGGTGGGAGACTTAACTATCATAACTTAGCAAGTTAGAAAAGGCAAAGGAACGAGTAGCATGCCTGATAGAGCAAATGAATGCCCAAATACGTAAACAACTAGAAATTCAAAGGGTATATAAGCATCAAGAATGAAGGATTGAAAATTTGGCATAAAAAATTGGAATGCTCCTGCAACTCCCAATCCTAGGTTGGGCATATTACAAATTCCATAGGCTCAATTAAGAGGCACCATATGAAGATGACACTGTTAAGTAGAATAATGAAAATCATGTAGCACTTGAGGAGCCACTTATGAATACTCTTGAAGATGATGAGTGGATATGGTAGAAGGCCAAAGTGGGCATGTCTTTTCTTTAATGTAATAAGGTTCTTATGTATTGTTAGTATGTTTTGCTAGGAGGTTAATTTATCAATATTTATAGCGACATAATTTTTTGAAAGCTTTAGAAAGTAGGGTTAAATATGATAAACAATACAATAACATATGTAGGACAGGCATATCCTTTTCTAAAGTCTACTTTGAACTCAAGAGGATTATCATAAATCTATGATGTAATTTCCTTTTATATTTTCATGTAAATCTATGTTCCTGTGAAAGGGAAATATAACAAATTATGCTACAGTTAAATAGTTGCGACAACTTATAATAACCTCAAAGCTTATATATGGCATAATATTATGACAAATTATACAATAATCAACACATTTATGAAAAATTATAATATCTTTACAAATTACATAAGCATACTATTATGACAAATTACAAAAAAAGACAAATTAAACTTAGATACATATAACATTATGACAAATTATATTGCAATTAAAAAGTTACGACAAATTATAACATCCTTCAATTGTCAATATAAATTAAAAAAATTATTACCTCGATGATATATTGTTAATTATATCATATAGAAGCCACACATGTTCAACCTATATTGCATCCAATTCGACCTCCCTAACAACCAGTGTTTTGATTATCCCTTTGACAGTTATAATGATTGACATATTGACATGTTTTTTGACCTCTATATCAACCATAATTTCGAAGTTTGTGTTCTATATGAAATGTGCTACAAAAATTAGGTTGAAAATTTTACCATGAGAAACTGGTTAACAACAATAATGAAAAGATAAAATTTCGACCTATATCGCGAACCAAAGAATTACCTTCGAAAATAACAATTTTTTTTTTCCAAGTAAATTATCCCAAGGCAAACCCCCAGGCTCTTCTCCTCATTTCAAGGATGGTACCCAAGGTAAACCCTAGATTCTTCAAGGCAGAAAACCATTACAACAACATACTCATTATGAGCTCAACATTACACTTACAAGAATAGAACCTACGCGGGGAGGATAACATTCAATCCCACAACCACTTGGACTAAACCTAATTGACTTTGAAAATATCAACTTATGTTGCAGTAGAGAGAGGTATTAGCATGTCATATATCACAATGAGAGCATGCACTTAGAGTGCTAAAATAAACCCACACACAAAGAAACAAATCATATTTAGATGGAAATTCAAATTATTCTTACTATTTCTTAGCTTCCAATGTGGAACGGACAATCTATTTATACACAAATAAGTGAATAGTTATGAAAGTTCATCACGACCTTTGGGATTGTGATTCACTAACTCTAATTAAACATGATTTAACTATAATAATGAAATCAAAATACATATTCATAATAGGTCGTCTTCACCTTGGAGGTGAATGCACACATGAAGGGAAAGTAGAAATGAATGCAACAGTGAAGTTAGAAGCAAGATCTTATCTTCACCATGAAATGTGAAGGTAATAATCTCATCCTCTTATATCTCTAAAAAAGGGGTGGATTCCATAATTGAAAATGTTGTTGTGCTCACATTTAAGATCACTTTTGTTGCATTATGAAAACATATTTCAATTAATTGTAGTTAGTCATCCATCACTTTTGCATTGACCTCGCATCAGTGAAAACAAGGAATGCCAAGAGTGGGGAGTGTCCCAAAAAAATGTCACTTTTGGACATTAAAGACATAGATGAGGGCATGAACTTATTTGTGATCTCAACAAAGTGTTGATACATTCCATTCTCTTTACCTTACATAATATTGATGGCAATGGATAAGCATAAATTCCTTTTTCTTATGGTAAGTTTTATATAGGTGAAACTGGTAAAATCCATAAAAACCCGTCTTAAAAAACACATAGATGACACATTTCACAACCACCTAATTAAATTAGCTATCACCGAACCTCCCATAAATTTAAACATCTTATTTGCTTTGACCGAACCAAAACCCTTGCATCTACTCCCATTACCATTCTTGGATTATTAGATAGGCCCTTGAAATCAAGCAACATCTTAACAATTTTAATCATGAAGATGATTATAAATTAAGTCATTCTCGGAAGCCTATTATTCATCGTTTAGGTCAATAAAGCTCTTTTCTAAAGCCTATTACATAAACATCAGAATGAAGTAATTCTTGGAAGCCTATTACACAAACATCAAAATTTATGAAAATAAACATTTACATAAATATACCAAATATGTACCATGTATAAGATGGCTATAAGATCGCCAGATGCAAGTGTAGAGGCCACTTGGGCTGAAGAGACGGAGGGACCACGTGGGTGGATGCAAGTGACACATGTTGATTAGCAATTTAACATGTCCATCAATTTGTGAGGTGGCAAGGGATCATATAGGGAGGCGATCCTTACGAGACAAGATTGTGGCCAAATCGAGAGTACGGATTCAGGTGGGGATTTATGGGATAAGACTAAAATCCGAGCAGCTTGTAAGAAGAAGCAGTGGGATATCATGGAAGTTAGTGTGATGGAATTGGGGAAGAGTATGGAGCTGAGGGAGGAGGACTAGATAATGATGGTTAGATAGTTAATTCGCTTGTGCTACACTGTCAGTCACCCAGCCAGAGACGGATATAAATTTGGCCAGGTGTATGGGGAATGCAAGGCGCAAGGTGGTGAGAGTGGGATAATACATGTTTTCCTTCTCGTTGTCTAGCTGATGAGTGCTAAGCTAAATTGGATGGAGACGAGGGGGGAGGAAGCTGGCACCAGGGAGAGAGTTAGGAAGAGGGATAACCGTGAGCAGTTGCGGGCGGCCCAAGCGGCGTGGTTGTATAAGGTCTCTGTTCTGGAGTCCGGGCATTCGGAGATTGAGGCTATGGAGTGGGAATTGTTGCAAGAGCTTGATGAAAGCCGACCTTAAGAGAAGCTCGACAAGTTGGCAGGGTGGATGCAGGACCCGGGCTCTTCATGTGCGAGGCAGTCCATGTAGGAGAGAATGGTCTCCCTCTTCTGGTTATGAAGGGCCTTCTCGGCCGTGTGCTAATGGAACACAAAGGCAAAGACAAGGGGGGGTGATATTCCAGTTGCCTTCTGGTAGGAACTTTATGTCGACACTCGGGTCATGCATATGAAGGTGGACATTATTGCAAAATAATTGGGCATCCCTTTCAGGCCGAGGATGGGGTCGGGTGAGGTCCATAATGTCTCGGTTCAGAGGGGGCATGTTGTGTCTCAGGCTCGCTTCAATTAAGACGGCGGCGGGGATCCCTCAGTGAATTTCCAAGGTTTGTGACTGTTCTTCTGATGGCTCCGTTTTTTTTGTTCGTCGGACTCTCCTTTGATCTTGGTAGGAGATGGATAGGATGGCATAATAATGTAACGACGATAGTAAATGTAATAGGTACTTTCGAGTCTGTAGTTAAGCGTCTGAAGTAAATGATTAGCCTGCATATGCTCTGTTATTTCTCCGGCCTAGTAAAGATGATGATTAATGTATGGGATAATGTCAATGCCTTGTTTTCTCTTAAGGGGGAGGGGTAATTTTGAGTTTTGCTACTGGGTAGAGAGGCTGCTGCTTAGAAAGTGAAATCTGAGTGCCTTGATGGCCCTGAAGCTACTTCTACCTACAAAAATATGTAATCTTTTTGTGCATTTTTAATATAAAGTATACTTACTTACAAAAAAAAGATGGCTATAAATTAAGTCATTCTTGGAAGCCTATTGCACAAACATCACAATTTATGAAAATAACATTTACACAAATATACAGAATTGTACCATGTATGAGATATGGTCATAGAATAAGACCTAAATGTGCTTCTAATTAGCTAGAGCTCGTCTTCCTCAGATGACCACCTTACAAATTACCAACAAATTATTTTAAGTGGCGTGATTTTCTTTGAATAAAAGTGATGAGTCAACTTGTCAATGTTAATTTAACTACTAACTTAAAATAAGTTTTATTATCTTAACCATCCATGCTACGAATGTTAATTTAACTACTAAATTAAAATAAGTTTTATTGTCTTAACCATCCATGCTACGAATGTTAATTTAACTACTAAATTAAAATAAGTTTTATTGTCTTAACCATCCATGCTACGAGGCCATACCCATTCATCATTTTTTTTAAATCCAAAAAAATACACCTATTTATATGTGACCTTTCGAAATTATTCTCACAAGCTCCCTCTCTAACCTACAAAGATTCACTAAAAAACACTACAAAAACATATCAAACTACATGACAAAGAACTTGGAGTATTTATAGCCCAGACAAGGGCATTCAATCTGAACCGAAGGCAGCTTGGTCTGGGAAAAATACAAGAACAATTCATTGTGGTGGAGAGCCATGGTTTCTATTCTCGCGCAGGTAAGCAATAAATGTAACAATTCTCGAATGCAATTGGAGAGTCATCTTCATATAATTGTGTAATGGCTGGCGTTCAAACAATGGGCTTGATGAGCAGGAGCGTATTTTAGGAGCAGCCATGGGAGCTGCATTCGGAACAGGCGTGGTCTTGTACCAGCAGACTCTCATTTACAGATCCACTGCTCAGTCAATTGAGTTTATCTCTGGAAACCCACCAGTTACCCGTCCTCCTAAGGTAACAAATTCAACTTTCAAAGAAAAAACAAAATCTCAAATATCAATTCTGTATGATATACGATCAAAATTTAAACAAGTGGGTTTCGTTATTATTTGTATTTTCATGTGGGTCTAAACATCCATTCCCTTAAAAATATGATTGGGGTTATAGCCTTTAGAGGCACTACTGGGTATTTGTTATATAATATATACATTGATTGATTGTTTTGGGAAACATGCATCTAAATGTTTCACTGCAAAGAGCAGACGTCCTTTGGCTTGAGGGTTTGGTCTGACGGGGATCTATTATGAATATCAGGTTTTCACTCATATTTGAGGGCTCGAGTGCATGGTTTGAGAGGCATCTATTATGAATATCAGGTTTTAACTCATATTTGGGGGAGGATGCAATGCAGTACTATCAGGGCACGTTACCAGAAAATACTAACCAGGAAACTTGTTTTTCACTCCTTTATTCGTCTCCATGGTCATTCTCGTTCCTGTCTTGACCATACAGTAGTAGATTATTTATCAATTTTATATGCATAATATGTGCGCCAGGGAGAGGGGTTCACATTACTTATACCCCAAAACCCTCTAGCCTTGTTTTCTATTTCCCATGCCATTTCATGTTTTCTATTTCTTGTAAGTTGCAACATATCTACCAGAAGAAAGGATTAAGCTTGAGCTAGTCCAAGGGATTATCTGAACCGGTTGTTGCCAATGTGCTGGGCATTTGGCCATTTCCATGCTAGTAGGTGCCTGGTTTGAATCTTCCCTGGTTTAGGCGCATGCACTAGTCTATGACAACGGGTTTACTAGGGATTCCATCCACTAGTCTACGACAACGGGTTTACTAGGGATTCCATCCCACGAATATGGAGAAGCAGCCCTGGGGTTTTCCCACAATGTTTTACTTGGAAAAAAAGGGTCAAGGTTAAGCTAAGTTTTGATCTTAGTTGCATGGGTTTGCATACTCAGGGGTAGGGTTCACGTCCCTGCACTGGGTTCACGAACCCACGTCTCCGATTTGGGTTCAGGTTCTTGGTTGGCGAACCCATACGGACCAGGTTCTTGACTGAAGAACCCGAGATGCCGGCTTGAAAAAATGGGTCCGTTTGGTTTAGAGGGGACGACGTACCCTTATTTTTTAAGCAGTGAAATAAATAAAAGGAAGGGGAAAGGTACCCCCCCCCTCCCAAACCTAAAATTATGACCCCAATCTCTTCAAACATCATAATTTGCCATTCAAACATCTCATAATCATTTCATTCAGCAGCGGCAATGTTTGGTGAAGGGATTTCCACGGTGACAATGTTTGATGAAACCGTGAAGGGCTTTCCACGTTGAATACAGGTACAAGGTTACGCTGTTACACCAAGGAGAATCATTGAATGAAATCACTGTTGAGTGTTTTCTGAATTTTGTGTTTTCTATTTCATGTCTGGAAATGCCATTGGCCCATTAGGCAAATTTTGAATGTAGTATGACAATGGAATCATAATATAACTTCCACTTGATATCAAATTTTATGTTCCAATGTGAATGTTGAATGAATGATGAATCATTGAATTATGAAGAAATATGCATGTGACATGTTTTTAACTTTTAATTTTATTGTTTTGTTACAGCTACTTATATTATATTATATATATATATATATAGTACCCCAACGAACCAAAGTACCCTATTTCAAAAAGTGGCATCCCCGTCCCCGCACCCACGTTTCCTGGCAATTTAGGTTTTGATGATGTAGCCAAAATAGACTTAGCATTTTCTCTTCAAACAGTTGGTTTGCCTGTCGGACATCTTATAGGGATTGATATTAAGTTCATAAATTCAGTGGACTCTCTTTCTCAGATAGTGAAATGCAAGATGACTGATCACATCAAATCTCAAAGCAGAGGATTATAAACTTCAGAGTTTGTGCTTCTGTTTGTAAAACCTGTGTTCCAAAAAAATTGCCCAGGACTTGCACCCGGACTTGTGCTTTTAAAGTCATGTCACAAAGCTGGGGCAGACCACAGCAAAGGGTGGTTTAACACACTGTCAACCTTACCAGTGAATCAATGCTCATTGATTCACTAGTGATGGGTTCGCTACCAGCATTGATTCACTGAAGTCATCAGAGTGTCAAGTCAGCTTTCTCTCTCTCTACCACATTGATTCACTGATGAGATCAACAGAGTTTCAAGTCGCCTCTCCCTCTCTCTACCAGCATTGATTCACTGATGAGGTCAACAGAGTGTCAAATTGCCTCTCTCTCTCTCTCTCTCTACCAGCATTGATTCACTGATGAGGTCAACAGAGTGTCAAGTCGCCTCTCTCCCTCTCTCTCTCTCTGTGCATGTGCTCGTGGGCACACACGCACAGAGCTCAGGTAAGGTTATTAGTGATTATGAATCAACACTAGAAGGTAAGTGAACCTGCCTGAGCTATGAAAAGATAAGGACCTTGAATAGAGGGCAGCAACTTACTACTTACCTTCCTTTGTTAGAAGGTAAGGGATATTCTTTCAATCCAATAGAATGGGGGCCAAGTACCACATCTCCACCCTACAAATCACACGTTACCAACTATCCATGGGAAAGGCAGAAAGGTGAAACCTTAAATTACAAGTTACACAGTGTCTACTTTTTCTGAATGGTATTTGAGTTGGCCTTGGTACTGTGTCCCATTGTATTGAATAATACTGGCTGGTTACTCTATGTATATTTTATGATACATGCAGTGCTCGTTTCCAGAAAAAATAGAAGTATGATAGGCTGAATTAGCAGTTGTCAAGCCATTTAATCCTGTTCTTGATCAAGGAGGTCCGCAAGGTATGCTTGTTATACAGTATACTGACACTTTTATGACTCATTTAGGAATAAAATATTCATGCAGTGGATTGATCCTGGCTGGCTACTCTATACATATAATGCATACAGCTAGTTTCTAGAAAAACAAGTAGAAATAAAGGCCGAATTAGCACTTCTCAATGCATTCAATCATGTTCTTGATCCAGGACATCCACAAGGTATGTTCATTACACTGACACTTTTATGACTTGTTTTTGAATAAAGGATTCATGCAGGTGGATACAGCCTAAATAAGATATAAGGGAAGAGTAGATTATTTTATTAGTGTCCACGAATGACAAAATAAAGGTAGGATAATGGGACAAGAAAATACCATCCAGTAGTGACAAACTGTGGGAATGCCAAAGCAACTCCTAGAAGTTAAAAGATAAAATAAAATAGACTAAACTACTGGATAAAAGAAACAGCCAAAAGCATAAGCATAGATACAACATGATAAAGGGCTGCTCATCATCATATGTAGGTGCAGCATGAGAGGGGAAGAGGAAGCCCCAGTGACTACATCAAAAACAAAGGTGGAAGTAGAGGAGGACCTAAGTTTGCTGGAAAGTCCAAGAAAATATGTTGGAATTGTGGCAAAGTTGCACATTTCAAAAGAGATTGTAAGGAAGAGAGAAAGAAGAGTAAGGAAAAGGATTTTGAGGATGAGTCTGAAAAATCTTCTTAGAAGGATGGTGGAGATGCTTTTGATGCAACTTTGGCAACCCATGTAGGCCAGACTGTGTGGTCAATGACTCAGGAGTTTCCTTCCATATGACTTCCCATCGAAATTGATTTTCAATGTATGAGAAATATGATGGTGGGATGGTATACGTCGGTGATGACTCTCCTCTCAACATAGTTGACCATGGTAGAGTCTTGATCAAATTCCCTAATGGCAAAGTGAAGGGTATCAATGGAGTTTCGCACATTCCAAGTTTGTCGTGTAACCTACTATTGGTAAGCAAACTTAATGATGCAAGTGTGCAGGTTGTTTTCATTGACAAAGGGTGTAAAATGGTTTTAGGAGCTATGGTGCTCACTAAGAGATTCCTTGTGGGCACTCTGTTCAAGCTTGATGCGTGCACCGTACAATGCAATAGTTCTTTAATTTTTGGAGCAAAGAGATGTGTAGAACCAACACCTTCACAATCAAAACTTGTATCTACTTCCGACGGTCATGCTTTCAGGGTACCTAAACAAGCACTTGCTTCAGAAAACAAGTTACCTGCAAAGAAGACAATGCTATGGCACTAGAGATTGGGCCATATGGGTGACAAATGCCTGCGAGTCTTGAAAAACAAAAATCTTGTTGATGGATTGAATGATTGTGCTCTTGAATTTTATTTTTGTGAACATTGCATATTTGGAAAACAGAATTGTGTTCAATTTAATTCTAATTATCACAAATCTTTTGGGTTGTTGGACTTAATTCATTATGATGTATTTGGTACTATTAAAGTTCCTTCGATTTCGAAGGATGTGTATCATGCGTCATTTGTTGGTGATTATTCTAGAAGGACATGGGTATATTTTCTTAGAACTAAATCTAAGGTTTTTAGTCGATTTAAGGAGTTTAAAGTTCTTTTGGAAAATCAAACTAATAGGAAGATTAGTGTGTTGAGGATCGATAACGGTGGTGAGTTTTGTTCTACAGAGTTTGATAATTTTTATAAGAAGAATGGCCTTGAAAGGCATTAGACAACTCCATATACCCCTCAATAGAATGGAGTCGCAGAATGGATGAATAAGACATTGATGGATAGAGCTAGAAGTATGCTTAGTGGAGTTGGCTTGGAGAAGACGTTTTGGGTAGAAGCAATTGCTACTACATGCTACATGATCAATAGGTCTTCCACATCATCTCTTCTAGATAAGACCCCTATGGAGATTTGGACGGGCAAGAAGCCCTTCAACATCTTCATGTTTTTGATTGTGGGGCATATGTTCATGTGCATAAGGAGAAGATTAAGGAGTTGAGGATTGATAATGGTGGTGAGTTTTGTTCTACAGGGTTTGATAAGTTTTGTAAGAAGAATGGCATTGAAAGGCATAAGACAACTCCATATACCCCTCAACAGACTGGAGTTGCAAAATAGATGAAGAGGACATCGATGGATAGAGCTAGAAGTATGCTTAGTGGAGCTGGCTTGGAGAAGAAGTTTTGGGTAGAAGCAATTGCTACTACATCCTACATGATCAATAGGTCTCCCACATCATCTCTTCTAGATAAGACCCCTATGGAGATTTGCACGGGAAAGAAGCCCTTACTTTGGCATCTTCATGTTTTTGGTTGAGGCATATGTTCATGTGCCTAAGGGGAAGCAGTCAAAGTTGGATAACAAGGCAGTGAAATGTATCTCCATCCACTATGGCACCGGTGTGAAAGGGTATAAGCTTTGGGATCCTATGGTTAGGAAATTTTTGTATAGTAGAGATGTTACTTTCAGAGAAGTTAAATCTTCTCCCATAGTGGTGCAGCCAAAAGAGGATTAGAAGAAATAAATTATTAAGCTACCACCCAAGACTGAGAAAGTTGAACCAGAAAATGATCAAGAAGTTCATGAAGGACTTGATGAGGAGGAGGGCTTAGAGAGTTCGGAAGAGGAGGAAGAAACTTCACCTCAAACATTAAAGAGGTCTACTCGGGAAAGAAGGTAACCAAATAGGTATAATTATAGTCCATCTGATTTTGGTTGTATATTTGCTTTATTTACAAACATTGATGCATCTAGAACTGTGAAAGAGGCAACGGAAATGGAAGATAAGGAGTCATGGAGATTGGCCATGGATGAGGAGATGACAACACTTAAAAATAATGATACATGGGACTTGGTACTCTTTCTTGATGGACGAAAACCTGTGGGATGTAAATGGGTGTTCAAAAGAAAGATTGGTTCAGATTGTAGTGTTGAAAGTACAAAGCAAGGTTGGTTGCAAAAGGATATTCCTAGGTTAGGGGATAGACTTTGGTGAGATTTTTTCCCCTGTTGCTAAGTTAACATCTATCATATTTCTAAGTTAACATCTATCATATTTTTATTATCTGTAGTGGTGCCTTTTGATTTAGACATAGAATAGATGGATGTGAAAACAACATTTCTACATGGTGACTAGAAGGAGGAGATCTATATGACATAGCTAGAGCACTACATTGAAAAAGGTTAAGAGTCATTGGTCTGCAAATTAAAAAAGTTGTCTACGGTCTCAATAGTCTCCTAGAATGTGATACCAACAGTTTGATTTCTTTGTGTTGGCTTTGGGATTTCTAAGATCCAAATCAGATCATTGTGTGTATTACAAACAATGTGGTGGTCATTTCCTTGTTATCACTTTGTATTTAAATGATATGTTATTTTTTGGTAACGATATGAATGTGATTTGTGATTCGAGTCTCAACTTTTAGCGCAATTTGACGTGAAGGACTTGGGGGTTGCAAAATATATCTTAGGAATGGAGATCAAGAGAGATAGAGCAAACATAAAGCTTTGGTTGAGCCAGAGTAAGTATGTGAACTCTGTGCTACGACGTTTTCACATGGCAGATTGCAGACCATTGTGTATTCCAATTTCTGTGGGAACTAATCTTTCAGTTGAACAATGCCCTACAACACCTATAGAGATGGAGGATATGGCTTTTATTCCTTATGCTAGTGTAGTTGGTAGTTTGATGTATGCTATGTTTTGTGCTAAACTAGACATTGCCCAAGCAATTGGAGTTTTGAGTCGATTCATGGCTAACCCTGGACGTGAACATTGGGTTGTAGTGAAGAGGGTCATTAGGTATTTGAGAGGTACCTCTGAGTATTCTATTTGTTATCATAGTAATGTTTCAAGGGACCCAGACTCAGTGGACATATAGGGTTATGTGGATTCTAATTGGGCAGGGGATGTAGACAGAAGGAGATCTACAAGTGGATATGTGTTTATACTATTTGGTGGAGTAGTGAGTTGGACTAGCAAGCAACAAGCTGTGATCGCTTTGTCTATTGCAGAGGTAGAGTATATGGCAGCTATGCATTCCTCTAAGGAGGCCATTTGGCTTATGAAACATGTTCAAATGTAAGTTTATGTCAGAGAGCTATTAGAGTTCATTGTGACAGTAACAAATCCATTTGTCTAGCAATGAATCTGATCGTTCATGCGAATACAAAGCATATTGATATCCAGTACCATTTCGTTCGGGAATGGTAGAAAATGGAAAGGTGATACTAGAGAAAGGTGACACTTTAGAAAATGTTGCAGATGCATTGACAAAATCGGTGAGCACGGGCAAATTCAAGTGGTGTTGTGAATCTATGGGCCTTATGGCCCTTAGTAGTTAGTTCACAATCTAATGCATTCTCTCTTATACTCTTGCAAGGTATATGACAAGTGGGAGAATGCTTGGACAGGTGTTTCATACTGTATACGCCTTGCAGTCTTGTAGGTGAGCAGGTAATGATGCTAAGCTGTGGCAGTGAATAAACCGCTATGTAGTGGCTGGGAATAACTGCCAAGCAGTGGCAGAGAATAAGTGCATATGACTAGCAGGCAATGAATGCTAAGCAGCAGCAGCAGTTGGCCAAACAATTGCTGGTGGTTTCCAGCATATGGAGTTGGAAAACCATAAACAGTTTATGGTTTTTGATTGTGCCTATTTATTGAGTGCTAGGGTTGGAGGAAAGTGTGTGTCAGTTTTTACTCACTGTTGTGCTGCCAAAATTTCTCTACAATGCTTATGCTGCTGAACACTTTTGTTGAGAGCACTGTAATGTATTGTAACCATTTTAGTAGATGATTAATACATTTGAGTGAGCTTTGGAGTGTGGGGCTTTTCTCCCAGAAGGATTTCCTCTGTAAGTCATTGTCAATTTTATGCTTATTTGTTGTTCATTACCGCAATTTTTTGTTTAAATTTCTGCACATTCTTCTCTCTTTGATTATTAGAGTCAGAAGTGTATTCCACACCTATACTTCCTTTCATGTATGTGGGTTGTTGTGGGGGTGATTGTGTTCCAAGATGGGTGTGACCCAACAAATATATCCTCATCATTCATTAATGGTTTGTGTGCACACACGTGTGGGGGATTGTAGGGAGAGGTGAAGGAGAGACAGTGCGTTTATTTTTGCAACCAGTAAATGGATTTTTATTTATTTTCGTCTCTGGGCTCTTGGGGCTAGCTATAATGGATTTTGTAAGTCATAAAACATTAGGTTGGCCAGACCTTCCGTTTATGAAAAAGAAAAAAAATTGTATCTTATTGTTACTAGTCGAAACCTGCAAATTGCCACTGTCATAATTTTCCTTTAAAGTTTTCATTTGTCTATTTTTTTGAATTATTGTTTAATAGTTTTAAACTTTATTTCTATTTCACAAATAAGGCTGAAGAGGATACTAGATAGTTTATAATATTCTCTCTTGTTTTATGGATATATGTTATTTTCTTAGAGTTTTCCCATGGCTTTTGCCCTTTACAGATTGCCAGTGCTTGACTTCCTAATTTGAGTTTTCCAAATACACGGTTGTTGTCTAGACTCTAAAATCCCAGTTAGGTTAAGGGACTCTGTAAATATTTCATTTCAGCATATGTTGTCAATGTTCGACGAGAAAAATATTACCTATTTATTAGCTCTGGCATTGAAATCCTCTAGTCGGGGGACTTTTCTGTTGGGAATGTAGTCTGAAATATCATTTGCTATACTTTTGAAATGTGTTTCTTGCCTAATCTATTCCTTTTACATATGTATACTTGATGGGTTAATAGACAATAATGTGCATATCTTAACATTGCAAACTAACAGTTAACTTTCCATTTACGATAGTGAAGGGGTTACAACCTATTTATTATGCTGATTATCAAAGTTATGTCATAAAGAAGATATCTCTCCCTCCCGAGTCTTGTTTTGCTGTACTGGGGTTCCATACTGATATTTATTGATAACCTTCCCAAGTCTATGGCAGTTGTACTCTGATCTCTGCCATAAAATATATGGCAGCATCCATAACTTTGAAGCAGCCTACCCTTTTGAAATGATGTTGGATATTAAGCATTCTTAGAATAACTTTTTCTTTCCTTTCTTTTTTGAATTCACACATGAACAAAGGTAGTCACAAGGTGGGTTGTATTGTGGTTCAGAATTCCAGAATCACTGTTAGTAGTTGACCTAATTTGTTGATTGTCTTGGTGACAAGTTATAACAACCATTGTAGAGAGGTGTGATTGGGCATCTGAAATTCAATCGCTATTGTTGTTTTAGGCAGTGCGCTTAAGAATTAGATGTTGCTTGTCTTCAATTTCCTGATCTGTTAGAGCAATTATAGGGGTGGTCTACGTTCTAGTTTGCCAGTGTAGATTGTGCAAGTTGGCTCTTTATCTTTTTTATTGATTTCACTGTTCTTTTTTATAGGTTTCTTGAGATGAGCTAATATATTAGTTTTACGTTGATTATTTCTTACAGTTTCTCCTTATCCATTTTTCAAAAGAGGGTTTCTGGGTATCATGGGGCTTATATGACTGTCTTTTTGAAAGTACTCTTATGTACTAGATGCTCCAGATAAGAGGTAGAGATTCACCCCACTTTTTTGAAAAATGCAACTTATATCACTTCAAGTTCAAATATGCACCTGAGTTACAACGAAGAGACATAAGAGTTGCATGGTAGCTCTTATTGTTCTCTAGGCTTCTTGTTAACACAATTATCGGTGATCGCTGGCCTATATGCTTTCTCTCAACTAGTAAATTGTTACCATCGGAATGGTTTGCCATGTCTTGTAGGTTTCTTTTTGTGTGTGTAAAACTGATCAGTTTTTATCTAGAGAGGACTTGCAGCTAGAGTCCTGGTCAAAATCTCAAATTACCCTCAGCTCTTAACAGCACATAGAGAAATTGCCTGATTTATTATATTTATAAAGCTCCTTTAAATGTATAATCATTGCCCCATATCTTCAACCGATGATATTATACATAGTTTGTCCTGTAAATATGTCGTGATTGATGTTACAGGCTTGACTGGACTTTGGAAATCCATTAGAAAGAGATGACCAGTGTTGTATGGGAACATAAAGTGCTCCCTGGACGTGGGTACACCAAATACCAAAGGGAACATTTCCCCATGTACCCTTTTTACCGGGGGGTGGGGTGCAAGAAACTCACAGGGCGATGATGTTCCTCAAAAAAGGGGGACTCCTGGACCATGGGGGTGCAAGAAACTCACAGGGAGACGTTCCTCAAAAAAGGGGGGCTCTTGGACGTTCTTCTTGAAAAAGCTTACGACATACCTTCAAAAAAAGGCAAAAATGAAAAATTACCCTAATTTATCTATCCCCTATACCCTATTTGCAACTTAGAAAAGCACATAAACGCCAACATTCATTTTTCATTTGCATTTCATTGTGCGAGTGCTGGAGCGTGAACTATGAGAGTTGAACTGTGAACATTGAACCATGAAAGCTAAACTGTGACACCCTGAGCCTTAATACTGTATTGTGTGCATTCTGTGGACAGCAAGCGTAATTTTATGGGATGTATTAGACTATAATTTAATAATTTATGTATGCCCATTATTGTGGATGTTTGCTTTATACCAATGTATCATTCTGTTATGTATTTGATTTGTGATTGATTCAATGGTTATCGATTAATATTTGTATTATTTATGTTTCAGTTTTTCATATATTAAAAAAAATGGTATTTGGGTCACGGCCTCCTATGCTGGGGAAACCCCATGTACCCTAAGACATTCCCTGAAATTTATAGGGTGTCTTCGACTCTCCACCTGTCCCTAGGACATGTTCCCACATCCTGGAAACCTGGTGGAACATTGTAAATAACTCAGAAAACCTGGTGGAACATTGGAAATAACTTAGAAAAATCTTTATGGAAAGAAACAAATTGTTTGAACAAGTCAATAGTACTTGAAAGGCTATTTCAAGTTAGGACTTTCTCATTTTAGTTGCAAAGTTGGCAGTAGCTAATCAAAACTGTCAACTGCCAACAACACAGTGCATCTGAACATCTCAGGTAAACAGATTTTGTGAATTGGTAACATGATCTGGTCATAGATTATTGACTATATAAATATTTATATATAATCTGTTCTGTTTTTTTTTGTAAGTACCCATGGGGATTTGAACTAGTGACCTTCCATTTACAACTTCTCATCTCATTTACTTATTACCAATTGCTCTACCCCATGAGCTATATGATCTGTTCTGTTGATTTAAACAGACAAACTGATAATAATAATAATATAATTTATGGTCACAGCCTAGCCAGAAGCCAAATTAACTGTGATCAGCAAAATTCACAATAATATTATTTGCAAAGGTTTTAGGTGTGTTCATTTTGAGACAGCTTGATTACTTGTCCTGAAAATGGAAAATGGTTCTGAATTTGACAAATTGCCTGCTGTGCAGGTTCCAGAGCCACTATTTAATAAAAAGACTCGTTCAGAGCTTGCTCATGCTTGGAATGTCGGCATTGACAAAAGTTTGGGTGCATTGATTGCATCTCTCAGCTCTCGAGGATGGTAGTGACAATTTCTTTTCTGAGAATATTTCAGAAAATATGATTTCATGGCTTTTTATTTATGTAAAAGCTGTCAGTATCATGGAAAGCATCATCGAAGCCAATACTTTAGAATGTTGTCTTAATAACTTGGCCCACTCTCCATATTTAGTCTTTACATGTTTCAGCATTTTTTGAACTTGTCACTCCTGCAGATAGAGAGCATTACCACAAGATTAATTTGTTATCTAAGGTCATTCCAAATCGTGTTGTCAGAACAATGATTTATGCCCTATGGCAGCTTTTCTCTAGCGGATATGCTGGGCAGAATTAATCAAATCATTTTTGTTGTGATGGTTTTAATCAAATCCAAAAGATGACTTTGAGTAGATCGGTAGCTACATCTTAGGAAAAATAGTTATTTGAAAGGTTAACAGATTACCAGTGTTCCATGGGAGCACGTCTCCCAGGGTCGGGGGCTTTCCCCCTGTGTTTCCCACGCCCCGAGGGCTGGGAGGCTCCATGTGAAACGTTTCTCTACACCCCCATTTCTCAGAAACATGGGGAAACACATGTTTTTAATGTTCCTTGAGGGGGGGCTTCTACATTAATTTTTACCAAGTTTTAATAAAAAACAAAAAAAAACCTAAAATTAATTTTAAACCTAAACTTACCTAATCGGACCAAAGTTGACTCATTTTTGTCATCCCGCGTTTTGGAGTTCTCTGTTCACCGACGGCCGCATTTCTCTAGCATGAGCTCAGAGCATCAACACTGCGAGCCCATGGGCATCAACAACAGTAGTGAGTGCAATCAACAACAGTAGTGAGTGCATTTCTTTAGCCCATGAGTTTCAGATTGTTATCACCGTCAGAGTTCTTTCTCTAGCCCGTGAGGAGTGTTGTTTTGTTTGACTTTGGACAGGCCCGTGAGCACTGTGCAGTGTGAGCACGCCTGTAGTTTGGAGTGTTGAGCATATTTCTCTTGCCCCTGGAGTTTGTGAGGCCTGTGAGCATATTTCTCTTGCCTGTGAGCAGTGAGCACTGTGACCCGTAAGCACTGTGAGGACTGGCCCAGGAGCACTGGCCCATGGACATCACCAAATCATTTTTCTCTGGAGTTTGGACAGGCCGTGGACAACATCTAGCAGACTAGCAGCCGTGGACATCATCTAGCAGACTAGCAGCCGTGGACATCATCTTGGTCTTTCTCTGGCCCGTGGACAACCATTCGACTGTGGTCTTGTTGAGGTATGCACATAGCACATAGTACAAGACTGTTATTAAAAATTTAAATATTTAAACTGCTATTAAATTTTAATATTAACTTATTAATAATTTTTTTCAATTTTTACTGTTACTGTGTTGTAGTTTTCAAAATTTTTGAGCATGTTTACAGTTTGAGTTGTATGTTTAAGCTCTGTTAAATTTTTAATTTAGTTTTTAACTTTTAAATTTAGTTTTGAGCTCTGTTTGTTGTTTTTTAAATGTTTTTATTGCTAGGCATTCAAACCCTAGCTTTGAGTTTGGACATCTCATCAACCATGAACATTTGATGACATTGTGGGTTGCCAAATTGAAAAACTCAGAACTATAAACACCAAACAGTAAACTTTTCATAAAACCATAAAAAATGAGTCATTTAAAAAATATCAGTGGTAGTGATTCAAATTCTGCGACTCAAGTTGAGGGTCAAGTCGGAAGTGGGGCAGAGGTTGGAAGTGGAGATGCAGACGCTTCATCTAGGTCTGTTAATTTGGACAGCGAAGGTGCCAATCCACCAAGGGTAATGGCTGAATATGCCAAGGGAACATATGATCCCAAGAAACCACTTTTGTTATACGTAACACAAGTAAGTGTGTCAGCGCCCCAATCTAAGGCAAAGCGAGGTGGTGGTTCACGTCATTGGACATGCAATGTTTGTGGCCATCATTGGGTTGGTAGTTACAGTCTGGTTAAGCAAGACCTTTTGAGCATAGGTGGAAAAGGGGTTAATGTATGCACAAAATTAAACATGCAACAAAAATCTAGCCTTTTGAGGTTGCAAATGGCTGCGGATGCAAAGGGCACCTTCTCTAGCCACAATGTGGAAGCCCTGGAGGGAGCTTCTAATTCTAAAAGGAAATCTAGAACTAAAGCATCCAACCTTATGCCTCTACCATCTCCTACTATGACATCATCCACAAAGAAGGGCTCTTCTTCTCATTCATGTGCAATAGGACCAACTATTACATGGATGTATGGTAGGTTGAATCGTAATGATACAGATGATGCCATTGGCAAATTCCTTTTTGCCTATGGAATTCCATTTCATGTTAGTCGCTGTCCTTATTATAAGGAGATGGTCCAAGCAATTGCAGCATTGAGACCTTCATATTTGCCACTGGGTGAACATAAGTTGAGGACAGTTATTTGAGACAGGCAAGTGTCCAATATCATTATGCAGAAATAAAATTTGAGACTAACATGAGTGAAGAAAGGTTGCTCCATTGTTATGGATGGGTGGACATACATTGCCAAACGTCCACTTATCAACATCAGTTACATGCAACGAATGGCCTTTCTTTCTTAGAGCAATTGATTGTTCAAGAAAGCGCAAAGATGCAGCTTCCCAATTTGAGCTTATTCGAGATGCTATAAAGGAGGTTGGCCCTACCAATGTCGTGTAGGTTGTGACAGATGCAACAGCAGTCTGCAGATAAGCTGGGTTACTAGTTCAAATCAGATACAAGCATATTTTTTGGACACCTTGTTGTGTGCATGCACTGAACAATGCACTGAAAGACATTGGCAAGATTGAGTGGATATCATCCTTGGTGTTAGTCGCGAGAGATGTGCAGATGTTTATCTGCAACCACCACACCTCCTTATCCATGTACAGGACTCACTTAAAGAAGGAATTCCTCAAGCCCACAGACACTAGATATGCTAGCTATTATCTCTTATTGGAGAGGATGTTGGAGGTGCAACCGGCATTGCAGGCCATGGTTGTGACTCCGGATTGGAATAGGTGGATTGAATCCAAGACAATGAGGGGAAGAAGGTTAGGCTTTAGGTATTGGACAATGATTGGTGGACAGATTGTAGTTATTTGGTGTCTTTCTTGTGCCCTATAGTTGAGGTAATTCTCTATGGGGACTCGGATTCTCCTAGTCTTGGAGAAATCTATGAGACTTTTGATAGCATGTTGGGTTGAGTAAGGGTGGCCATTCGTGAGAAAGAGCCATCCTTAGAGTTCTATGCGACCCAAATTCGACCCATTATTTAGCGTAGGTGGGATCGAATGAACACACCTTTGCACATGGCAACATATGCATGTAACACCTCGATCTTTTACCCTGTTGCACTTAGCATGCAAATGATGTAATATCATTATAAAATCATGGCGAGGAGCTCAAAACCAAAGGCCCCACCATCGATTTATTGTTCTCGCATCGGCAATTAAAAATATCGATGCATGTGGATTGCGTGTTATCATGGCACGATGAAAATTACAAATATCATGTAAATATGTATTTTAATAAAATATCCACAACTAGCTATGCAATGCAACAAGAGTATGGGGGCATGATTTTTACAAGGAATAGGGAGGGAAATATTAAACCCTTGAAGCCAATAGTGTCAATCCAAGTGTCAATGAGAGAACCCATAAACCAGTAACTACCCATTTTGACTTATGCACCCAATCATTTAATTCTTCCAAGAAGTGGGTGAGGTAGTTATTGTTTTGGGAAATGGAAAGCATGTCCCAAATTTTGTGTATGGGGAAGCCATCAATTTTTAAAAACATGTTTCTCTTCTTGGGCAAGAAAGGACCCACGAATTTGCTCCCCATTCCATCATTCATCCATTGGCTTTGCTCTCTCACGCAGTTTTAGCTTGTTGGGCATTTTCCTCCACGTTTTTCCTGGGTTTTCCTCAATTTTTATAGTTGGGAAGTCGTTTTTAGTGTTACAAAATGACTAGGAGGAAGAGGAATTCGATTTGGGGGTTCAAAGGGATCGTTTTTTCCATTTGAATGTTGGTTTGCTTGTGGGAAAAATCAATTTGTTCCCTGTGGTCATTTTCCCTCTCCCAAATTCGTTTTTGGCGTGCCCACGATTTTGAGAACACTCATGGAAATCATGTTTTGTAAATCCCGTAGCTAAAACGTTTGCCATGCCCAACATCTGTGCCTTGCTGTTATATGGATCCCTTGTTTTGGATTGGACTTGTGTGTGTAAGCAACCAAGAGTAGAAGAGGATTTAGAATTGGCTTGATAAACCTAGTGAAGAGTGTAACCTCCCAAAGATGATAGGGCTTTGGCTACCTTTCGATGCACACCTTGAAGAGCACTAGAAGGGAAGGTATGGCCTGAGGGACTGTGGAGCAGTGAAGGGGATACTTCTTTGTGTTGGGTGTGTAGGTATTGCGGGGGCCAAGCTAGCTAAATCTTGGAGAGTTGCCAATGGCTCTGCGGTTGAGTTCACTAGCTTAGCCATTTCTTTTTTCTATTGCCTTGACAGCTTGATAAACCCAGTCGTGGACTGGCTTGGCTGAGATGTGTTCATTTGGCTATGCATAAGTTGTAGGTTCCCTTTCCTTGTGGAAATCATGCCCAACTCAGTGTGGCAGCTGTGTTGAGAGATTGATGAGCACAACTGGCTTATGGTTAGGTGGAACGTTGCAGTTGCATAGCCAGTTGCTCGGGACAACTTCATTTGAAGATAAGTATTCAATGAAAGCTTTGTAGTTTTCAATTCATTGGTTATTCAAATGTTGAATGGAATGAATACTTACATTGGTTGTATCTAAGTGATGACCGTTATGGTATGTTAATAAATGCATGTTAGATGTGTGTAGTAGATTTTATTTCCGTTGTATATGTTATTATGCATTTACGCATATGTATTTTGTTTGCATGAATTTGTAAATGATGATGGGCCCGAGTTTTTGAAAAGTCCATATTTTTGTGTCATGTTCCCCTCCTTGAGTTGGACTGATGGGAGGGGACGTGATAGTGCACTTAACCCAAAATGGTATATTGAGAGGCCTCATAGAATTGCCCCCATTGATGATCCAGAGATCGAGAGGGGATTTCGAGCTGCTATAACAAAGATGTATGACGAAGACGAGGCAAAAAAAATTCGATGACAGTGGGTTCATTTGCATCTCTCAATGGTCCCTTCAACAAGCATGATGCAAAGGAAGATCTTAAGGGCTTAGGCCAAGAAGACCCCATTGGTTGGTGGGGGATGCATGGGGATGATGCTCTAGATATCCAATATCTTGCTATTCGCTTATTGTCTCAGATTGTTAGTTCCTCTGCAGTAGAGAGGAATTGGTCTACATATAGCTTCATCCACTCTATCAAGAGGAATAAACTTACCTCTAAGAGAGCGGAGAAGCTAGTTGTAGTGGACAGTGCCATATGTCTTTCACATAGGAAGACACCAGAGTATTAGATGGGACCGACGACATGATGGGATGTGGATCCAGAGGATGATGCATAGATAGACGAGGAGGAGAGACCAGATGAGATGCAAACACGGTTTGGTTGGTGTTCCATTGGTCACTCATGAGGTTGAGACTGAGAGTGACTCTGACTTAGATGGTGACTTCATGTAGTAGATGCATTAGGAGGACCAGTTCATGGATCTATCTCCTTGATGCACTTCAAGTCTTTTCATGATTTACTTTTGCTACTTTTAATTTTATTTACCGTCATTGATGAACTCAGACGGAGTCTTTAGACTTTGACCCATCTCTCTTTGTCTTTGAGTCTTTACTCTTTAGTGCTATTTTCATTTTGTGTAATTTTAATTTGCTATATATATTATACTATTTAGTAGTTTGTTGTTTAGTGTTTACAATGTAAACTTTAAACTTCAAATTTTATGTGACATGTCTATGATTCAGATTTATCATTATTGATTTGTCATTTTAAATTTATCTATTGTTTGTCTGTGATTCAAAGTTATTATGGAAAATGTGCATGTATTTAAAATTTAAAATAGCCATTATGAATTGAATATCATGTTTACATTGCATAATGATGAATTTCAATTTAGTATGTAAATACTGATGGGATGAGGAATTGATATTTTTTTTCCATGGAAAAAGCGTAATTTCATTAAGGTATAATCAAATTACATATTGCCGAAAGGCCTTCTAGGAGCCCTTTCCAGTAGTAGCTTTTCAGCTTCATATACAAAAAACCATATCTCATAATAGTCCAACAAAAAGAGAAGTGTCCGGGTTCCCCAATGGAACCTTAGGTCTAGAAAATATATACATAAGTTAACAAAAACATGAGTGTTAGTGATCAATCATGTGTTTGTCCGTGCCACCCCTTCAATAAACGACATGTGATAGTATTCGTGAAAAGTGTCATTAATCTGTTCCTTGATTTTCCACTGTCCAATTTGTATATTCAGGCCTAGCTTTGAGAGATGATCAGTCGCACTGTTTCGTTCCCTGTAGACATGACGACAAGAGAAAGTGTCAAGTTCCCCTAAGATCCTCAATGTTTCTGTCAACATTGAAACTAGTTTAGGAAGAGATTGTGGCAACACTGAACTTGGTTTATCCAATTTATGATAATCATTGAGTCTCCAAAAATCTGAAGATGTGTGCAATGTTTTTCTCTCGCAAAGCAGATCAGAAATTTTAGTGCAAAAAACTCAGCATAGTTATTCGATCCATGCCCAAGGTCCATTTGAACCTTGAAATGATGGTTTTTCAGATAAGTAGAGGATATCACCTCCTCCACAAACATCATTTTGGGATGCCCCATCGAAGAAAGCCCATGGCTTTTGTTTGTTGCTTTCTTCCACCACAATAGTGCAGGGAACAGGTGGGTTTTTTTGTGCGGGAAGTATGATAGAATAGAGGTACAATTTTGTGCAACAAGTTCTGGGGTACTTTGTTTATCTTGGAAAATTGCCCTGTTCTCGGCAAGCCAGATGCCCTAGATGGCAATGAGAGGTAAAGCACGAATAAAAGCAGTGTCTAGAGTGGTGAACCAAGTTTTCCAGGCTTCTTCCATAGTGTTTCCACTCCACTCCATGGAAGGAAGTAACAACGATTTCAACTCAGTCCATAATTTTAAAGAGAAGGGACATCTCATGAATAGATTGGTAATCGATTCCTCACCCTGTTTGCATAGTGCACACCAACCTGGTCCCTCAAATTTTTTTCTTTTTCATTCGATCCCAATTAGGAATCCTATTTGCTAGTAGGCACCACATGAATATTTTTGCCTTTAGTGGACAATGTGTTTTCCAAGTATTTTTCCACCACCACTTTTTTTCCCCGATCTGAATTTCTTCCACCTTCAGTTTGTAGCCCAGCTTTGGCGTGTATTTTCCATTTGAGGTTGGCGACCAAATAATTTCATCCTGCGAATCAGAGATTCAAACATGTGTGCTTATGAGGGAAAAAATGTACTCATTCCAATGGATGTTGTGCTCCTTAGGTATGCCCAGAATTTCTGTGCCCAACCAACCCTGTTGCCAGAGATTAGTTGAGTGGAGGTCCGCAATATGATTCAAGTGGAAGAGCCCCTGTGAGTGAAGAAACTGGATAAGGGGAGGGGGGAGAAGATGTTTATTTTGGCAACGTAGCCATGGATCAGTTTCGATACAGATCTGTGATCCATTGCCGACCTTCCACACGAGCCCTTGTTCAGTGAGTGGAAGTGATGAAAGGACCGCTTTCCAGATAATCGAGATCCCCACTCTAGGCTTTGAGGGATTTCTAATCCATTGTAGTAGTGCGTCAGGTGCAATGTATTTCTGTTTTACCACCTCAGTCCATGTTGATAGGATTCTCCAGCCAACCTTTGTTGCTAGGGATTTTGCAAAGAGGTGAATGTGTTTTAATCCCCAGCCTCCCAAAGATTTCGATTTTGCTAGTCTTACCCAGTTGACCCAAGGAGTAACATAGGACTCTGAACTCCTAGACCACAAGAAACATAAGCATATTTTCCTTGCTTTTTCTAGAATTCCTTTTGGAATCCAAGCCAGCAACATCCAGTAAATCGGAATAGGCTCCAAAATCGATTTTATGAGAACGAGTCTTCCAGCTCTGGATAGCCAACAGTGACTCCAGGCTATTAGTCTTTTTTCCAATTTTGCGAGAAGGCAACCCCAATCACTCTTTTTGTTGCTATTTGGTTTTAATTGGAATCCGAGATATTTGAGGCCATCATCCAGATTCTTGATTTCAAAAGGGAAGAGATTTGCATACCTTTGCGATTCCTCTGCGTTTAAGCGGAAAAGAGTGAGGGTTTACTTGTGTTCATTTATGGCCATACCAGTCGCTGATTGAAATAGTTTCTGTATGTTATCCAACTTTTTCGCATCCCTTAGTGTGCCATCATAGAATAGAAGTATGTCGTCCACAAAAAGTAAGTGAGTGAGCTTTAAAGTGTTGGTGATGCCAATTCCAGTAAAGGTTCCTTGTCGTTTAGCGTCCAATATGGCTTTGCTCAGTCCTTCCGCTACAAGGAGGAAAAGGAGAGGGGAAAGGGGACATCCCTGCCGAAGACCTCTATCGGCACTATTATCACACCATAGTAGCTGGGCTACTATATTTGCTGAGCAAATATCTGCACTTTTCAGAGCTTTTCCTTTACATAGTTTCAGTTAGATCAGTTATGATGAGTAGCATTATTTATGATCACTTACACATCAGAGCAGTTTTATCAGACAGTGTGTAGACCTTGTGCCAAGGCTGAGCCTTGAGAGCTTAGATTTGATGACCGATATGACCTTTTGTTCCATACAGATTCACTTCAGTGCCTAGAGTTCCAAATGTTCTTATTGCAGCAGTGTTTCATTGGTTCTAGATGATATTGATTGAGATATGCAGTGATACGACTATTAGACTTCTAATTGTTAGCATTTGATTATTATCTTGTTGTTTTAGTCATATTGATAGCATTAACTTGGTATATAACTCATGATGTGGCAGTGTTATTTAAATGAATAAAATGAACTTTGGTTGGATTTAAATAATTAATTGGATGTATTACTTGCACTTTAAAGGTTTACTGACTATACTCATTGGTTTCACTTACCCTCTTACGAGCATGGACATGGTCTTTCCTGGCATTTATGTTTGGTAGCTTAGGCACCACATTCACTTGACTCCATCCATCCATGACCTTCCCTGTTTTGGCTTTCACCTTGACTTGTGATATGGAGGACCTCCCTGCTTCTGCCTCTTTGTTGGACTTGCATCCATGTTAGCTTTATGTCTCGGCTCTGAGTTGGCAACAGAACTTGCCTCTGGTGAGTCCGATAAGTATTTGGTAATGCACTTGGCATGATCTACAAACTTCTTAACCCACTACAGTTTACATATATCCTCAATCATGAAGTCTAGGTAGTGTAAAGCACACAAGGTACTCATTTATGTAACAAACTTCATTTTGTAAAAGTTTTCCCTTGATGTCATTAAAACCAAGACCTTTAAAACCCCTAAAGTTCCTAGTTATCAATGTCTACGAGGAGAGAACAGAACGATGGGCATCTCCCATCATTTTACATACCCCTTAATCAAGCCTTAATGTCTACGAGGAGAGAACAGTTTGATATTGTTGGAGGCAGGACATATCAAAGTTTAAATGGTTTGGATGTGTAATTTAAAAGCAAAGCATGATATAGATTAGGTATCATTTCAAATGGCATCAAAACATTTCGAGGATGTAAGAATTAATGCTTTCCCATGCCTTGGGTCAGTGTAAAGGTGTAGTCTTGTTGTTGGACCTTATAAATCATGGCAAAGGTGGAGTCGTCTTGTTGTTGGACCTTAAAAATCATGGCAAAGGTGGAGTCGTCTTGTTGTTGGACCTTAAAAATCATGGCAAAGGTGGAGTAGTCTTCTTGTTAAATGTTTGCAATTAGTTTTGCAATATTTCCTCCTTTGTGGCATCTAGCTTGCTAGAAGTGCAATTTTTTTGTAGTTTTAATTGAAGTATTAATTAGTTTGTTTTTATGTTTGTTTATTTTGTTGGATTTTTGTAGTCTTGTGGTGATTATGGCCCCAAGGCATCCACTAAAGAAGATCATGTAAAGTGGGTTTTAATGGGGAGGATGGGGACTTTGTGGACTTGGAAATGGCAAGCTTGGAACCTAAGTTGGGTGGTTAAATTGATATTAGATGCTAAAGCTTGTTTAGTTAGTAGTATAATTAAAAAATAGGAAGTACTTCAAAGGTCATGTTATTACCCTATAAGCAACTAAGTATGAAGCGAGGGCAATATAAACAAACATAGATCATGGAAAGTGGGTTTTAATGGGGAGGATGGGGACTTTGTGGACTTGGAAATGGAAAGCTTGGAACCTAAGTTGGGTGGTTAAATTGATATTAGATGTTAAAGCTTGTTTGGTTAGTAGTATAATAAAAAAAGAGGAAGTACTTCAAAGGTCATGTTATTACCTTATAAGCAACTAAGTATAGCAGGGACAATATAAACAAACACACTTTATGAGGCTTCTTGATAAGACTCCTAACTCCACTTGTGACACTCATAAGTGAAAAAACTTGTAAACATGCATACTACGAACAAATCTATAGAGATTTTAAAACATGTAAAAATAGTGGAAGAATTGGTTTGCTATATTTTGCACCCATAGTTCTCTTATGTTTCATTCTATATGTATTTATACATGTACATCATATTCGCTAAAGGCCCTTTATGGCCATGAATTTGAATAACAAACTTCTAAAAATTAGGGGTTCAAACTACTACTATCATTAGAACAAATTTGGGCCCTAAAATGAGCCTACTAAATAAAATAATAAAATAATATTTATGAATTTTGGAGGAAGAGAGAAAAAACTATTTTGTTCTTCGTATTTTCAACATATCTCCTCATGGTTTTATTTTGAGCCGGAGCACTTGTTGGATGCGGAATTCAATTCCGCCTCTAATGAGTATCCACACTGCATACTTTTGATGGACCCCACCCCACGAAAAATGAAAAACACATTAAAAAAATGTGTTATTTTTTTATGTATTTCTCGTTTTTTGTGTGGTGGGGTCTATCAAAAGTAGCAGCGTGGGTACTCGTTGGATGCATAATTGAATTTTGCATCCAACAAGTGCTCTCGCTCGAAATTTTTGTAAAACCACAAGGATATATGTTGAATATACGAATTAAAAAAGTAGTTTTTTATGAGAAATATGTAAAGTCAACCATTATGGTTCTCTTTTTCTTGAAATTCTATTAGTTCTTGAATTCCAACTCATCAATGGCTCTTTTTCTTATGAGGCCCAGTTTAGACCTCAGATTTATTCTAATGAACAACCAGTCAAATATGAACCAATTGTTGGAGACGTATAAATAGAACTACTAAGGCTCTATTCATTCCAACAACGAGAGTGCTCAATAAATGTCTAACCTAATTATGATTCCAATCATTAGAAAAAATTTGAGGTCTAAAATGGGCCTCCTAAGGAAAATAATAAAATAATATTTATGAATTTTGTAGGAAAAAAGAAAAAAAATTGCATTTTTTCTTTGTATTTTCAACATATTTTCCTATTGTTTTACTCAATTTTGAGCGGGAGCACTTGTTGGATATGAAATTAAATTCTGCATCCAACGAGTACCCACACTGCATATTTTTGAGGTACCCCGACCCACAAAAAACGAGAGAAATACATCAAAAAAACGTGTACTTTGAGATATGTTGAAAATACGAATTTAAAAAGTAGTTTTTTAATGCCAAATATGCCATGTCAACCATTATGGTTGACTCTTTTCTTGAAATTCCATTGGTTCTTGAATTCAATGGCTCTTTTTCTTATGAGGTCCTCGTATTCTTATGAGGCCCATTTTAGACCCCCAAATTTGCTCTAATGAAGGCATAATTAATTCTAACACTCCCCCTTAATGAAGACTTTGTTCTTTGCAACACCTATCATGGTTCTTCACTTCTCAAACTTATCCTTGCTCAAAGGCTTAGTGAATACATTCGCGAGATTTTTATTTGTAACAACACATCAAATCAATTTCCTTTGACTAGACCTTCTCTCTCACAATGGATTTCAATATGCCCTGCTTTGGCATGGTACACAAGGTTTCTTGCTAGTTTCATAGTGTTTTGGTTGTCACCTTTGATGAGTGTAGGGCCTTGCTTCTCTCATGTCCTCTAAGGTGTGCTTTAACCAAACAATTTCACAAGCAACACTGCCCCATGCTTTCTAATCAACATTTATAGAAGACAAAGCAATACTGGGTTGCATTCTTAATCCTTGAATTCCAATTTTGAATGCATTTCTTATGGTGGGTTTTCTTTGAATTGGACAACCAACCTAATCAATATCCAAGTAACTTGTGAACTCAACAATAGAATGATTAGTGACCTCAATCCCAAAAGTAGTTTCTTTTGGGTTGCATTCTTAATCCTTGAATTCCAATTTTGAATGCATTTCTTATGGTGGGTTTTCTTTGAATAGAATGATTAGTGACCTCAATCCCAAAAGTAGTTTCTTTTGGGTTGCATTCTTAATCCTTGAATTCCAATTTTGAATGCATTTCTTATGGTGGTTTTTCTTTGAATTGGACAACCGATCCATTCAATATCCAAGTAACTTGTGAACTCAACAATAGAATGATTAGTGACCTCAATCCCAAAAGTAGTTTCTCTTATATATCGAAGAACTATCTTGGATGATTTCCCGTTGTTATAAGCCTAATAAGGGTATGTATTAGTTAAATATGATAGAAGTTGTCCTAATAGGGGTATCCTAATAATGGGCTCACACACCAGTATTGAGCGAGAATATGTATATAGAGAAGTCAATGGACTCATTATATAAAAGTATATATGGAGGTATATGGTTGATTTAGGAGTACAAGGGTAATATACCAGGGTTTTATTTGTAGCCCATCATTATTCACTTTGGGAGATGTGCTCCATACCCATATTTGGTATACATTGTGTATGTAGTTTATCATGTTATTTTGTGTTCATATCATTGGGTATGAAACTAAACATTTGTTTTGGCACGTTGAACACCACTTTGCATGGTGTTCTCTATAGGGAACTCCAAATCAAGTAACTTGAAGGGTTGGAAAGTGGACAAACCAAACTATATTTGGTCTAAAATTTCAGCTGCAAAGGCTCGGGAATTTTGAAGGTGCGTGTATACTTTGTGTTTTTGTTCAACTCGAGACATGGTTATAGTAAGGTTTGCTAACAAGTGCAAGGTCCAATTGGATTGACATTGATCGAAGTACAAGGTGTTTGAGTCCAAATTTGAAAATACCTTATTAAATAGATTGGCAAAAGAAATAAACCTTTACATGATGTTTGAGTCCAATGATAACAAGAGTTGCGAAGTGGCAAGAATTTGAAAATACATTATTAAATAGATGGGAAAAAGAAATAAACCCATAGGATGAAGAAAATTAAAAAAAAAAGTGAATTGAATGAAAATAAGAACTCTTGAAATTGCAAAATAATAATGGAGAATTAAAATAGGATTTTTTTAAGATTTTATTTTATCTATATTAATGTAGTAGCATATAAAATGTGATAGCAAATCACCATTTTAATACAACGTAGTACGTTTGTGATGTTTGTGATGATGCTTGTTTAAATAATTTATTTCAATTCAAAATACTTGTTCCTATATGTGTTTGTTTTGGTGCATTATTATTATCTTCTAACACAGTGATCATTAAGAGAGTTTGATAATTTATTAAATATTATTCTACAATGTATAGCAAATTATAGAAAAAGTATGTAACTTATAACAATGAAAAAAAGTAAAAAGCTAAACTAAAATAACATATAATAAACATTTTTTTTTGTAAGTTGCAGAGCAGAAATTTAATTTAACATAAATTGAATGTATATCTAGAGCCGAGTGGAGTTTTGCATATTGGGGAGGCCTCATGTGGTGAAGCCACCATCCCAATTGCTCAAAATTACTGTAATGACTGACACAATACAAAATTAAGACCTCTGGAGTATGGTCTGCCCTTAAAAAAGTTGGGACTTTTTTCAAAAAAGAAAACCTATTTTATCTAACAGTACTGAAAAAAAGACTATGCAGGAAATAGAAGCAAAAGAGCTGATAGTCGCAGAGGTAACCCGAAGCAATGGCCGCCCAGGTTTCATTCTGCCAGTGGTTTCTTTGTTTTCCTCGGTGATTGGGTAGGCCACATAATATTCTTCGAAAATTCCCAGTGGGGGTAGTGAAGGAGAACTTGGAGTGTGCATTCTAGCCTGGGTGGTGCTAGGTCCTGAAGCCGAGCTTTTGTACTTCATTCGTGGTGATTTCTTTTTTGCCGACCCATTGTCTGGGGCTGTCTCTGCCGCTTCTTTTTTGCCATCTTGTTTTTCAGGTTCTGAATTGTTGCCAATGGAGAAAACCTCCCAGATCGAGCTTGCATCGAGAGTGTTGGCGTGTTCTGTTGCTTCCTTCAAGCTTTCCTTGTCGTTGCGAACGATGCTGGAACCGGCTTTCCAGCTGGCTTCAATTTCTTCTATGAGTGTGCTCATCATGTTTTTGAGCAACCAGTAATCGTTAATGGCACCGCCATTCTACTAGCAGCAAGGAGTGCCGCTACTCTGCGAACCTCCCACCCGTCTATGAGATTGTGTGTCCTCGCCGAGATACGTTTGGCATATCCATCCATCACAGACAAGTCCATTGCCACCTTCGGTCGACGATTGTTGTTCTTATGGCCGCTCCCACTCCCACGACGAGAAATGCCCCTGGTGCGGTTCGTCGTGACAGAGGGAATGTTTGCAGCGAAGAGCCAAAGATCAATCATCGTAGTCGCGTCCATATTGACCAGGGGATTTAAAGAGCCGAGGTGATAATTGCCATAGGCTGTCGTCCTCATTGAAAATGCGAATATTGAATGCAGGTCCCAAAGGCCGAGGGGAGACATTAAACCAGGGGCGAGCGAAGGAGATCGATAATAACTCCCTCGTCCTCCAGATTTAAGTTTATGTCGTCATCTAGATTGCCGCGTCGTCGAGGTTCCAGGTGGCTACAACGTCCCTCATTGATTGTGGCCAGGTGTCTGCCATCGTTCGTCGAAGGATTATGCTCCTGCATGCCGGATGTGTCCTCATGTACGGGGGGTTCGGTGGCAGCATCTCCCTGCGCACAGCGACCGAGGGTTGGACGGTGATATCACCCACATCCGAGGAACATATAATAAACATTAAATACATTGGGATACTCTATTTAAATGTGAGAGAATTAGTAACATTAATTTTTAGGCTATAAGGGAAATCAATGAAATGACTATATATATAAAATAAGGTGTGTAATATGGGGTTGTAGTGAAGGTAATCTTATTCATATGAATATATTTTAATTAGTTGAACTGTTGAACATATTAATTGAAGTGTTAAACATAAAAAGAGGCGGATAATAATTTCTTAGTTTGCGTTGAAATTCTCTCTAGGTTTCATTTTTTTGTTATTTAGATATCATTTATAAGAGTTGAAATGATATTATTAGAAATAATTATGTGGGTTTTCACAAACTATTCCAAAATATATTTTATATCTTAGAAGGATTTTTAAAAAATGTATTTTATGTTTTTAAAATACGGAAGAAAAAAAAGTGTAAAGGTTAGAGTTTTTCTCAAGAATGGATAAAATTTTAAACGGGAGAGAGTGCATGTAAATTATGTGACAAAATCAATATATATAAATCAACACTTTGACCATTCTATATAAGTTGATCATTTTTAAATATCCATCCTACCAAGAATAATCCTGAATCATCTAAATATGAATTTATTTTTTGACTTCTAGATTATGGAGAAATTCCAATTTGAGATCATATTAAAATAAATTCATTAAGAATATGGAGTTATGTGATTGGTTTATAAAGAGTAATATGTTTATTCCATGTCAAGGCAAGAGGAATATACTAACCGTTGGTTAGTGAAATTGCAGTAGTTTGTTTTTTACTAAAAACTTTTATAATGTTTTGTAATGTTTGTTACAATTTTAATATTAAACATAATATTTTAAAAAATAAAAATAAATTTAACATTTTTTAAAATGCATTATTTTAATTTTCTAATTGATTTAATACAACTCGGATGTGACATGATTCCCTAGTGGAGTGATTTTTTTTCTTCAGAATTTAAAAATAAATAAAAAGAATTTATAAAACAAAAAGTTTAAATATTGCCACTATTATCTAATACCTACTGCATTAAATATAATTAATATTTAAGACGGGATGAGATAAGGTTTGTTATTAATATAATTAATATTTACTTGACGTAGGTTGTAAAATTAACCTTTTGAAGGCTTAAAAGTTATGAGCCCAATCACAGCTTGGAAGACGTACGTAATTCTCCATAAGCCTAAAACGATGTGCATTAAAAGTTTAAAGCATTATATTATATTATATTATTATATTATATTATAATAATATAAAAAAACTGAAAGTGGAAAATATTATATTATTATTTTTTGGAAATAGAGAGAGAGAAAAATATTTGGAAGTTTTGAAAGTAAAAAATATTAAAAATGGGAAATATTACAACATTATTTCTTAGAAATATAGATAAAAATATTTGTAAGTTTTGAAAGTAAAATACATAAAAAGAATGATAAAAATATTTGAAAGTGAGAGAATGTTCTTGATTTATTTGTTTTTTATCTTAATCAATATTGAAATATCTTTTATTAATATTATATTTGAGATATTGAAACTTTTTTTTTAAATGTTTTATAACAATTTTGTTTTTGTTTTTTTTATCTCAATTTAATATTGAAATATTTTAAATATTTTTTTTGAAATATTGAATTTTTTTTTTTAAATGTTACATGTCAATACTATGTTTAGTTTAGTATAGAATTATACATCTCCTTCTTATGGATAGATAGTATTTTTTATGAGACTTTACTTAATTTATTAAAATAATTAAACAACTCAATTGGTGTGGTTTTAAAATCGAAATAAAATATTCAAACTTAATTTGATTATCTTAATTTATGATTTAATGAATCAAATTGTGTTTATCAATATAAACACTTCTAATATTGTTGTTTTTATATAAAAGGCGATTTAAAAGGATAATATTTTTTAATGTAAAAGACAATTTAAAAGGAAATGAGATTGATTTTCAATATCCTTTAAATTATATATAAAAGCTCGGTAGGCTAGCTCAAGTGGTTGAGTGTTGTGTAACGCAAGCAGAAGGTATCGGGGTCAAATCCTCGGGTGGCTATGCAAGGGACTCACTCGATGTCCCCATCATGTTAGGCGCTCTAATCAGAGTCGATGGTTTACCTTGCCTACCATCCATAAAATATATATTTTTTTATGTGGACTTTCGAAAAGCTTGAGGAAATAGTTGTAGAGGATGAAGTAAAATCATCAAAGTCAAAACTATGTCAATACCCTCTTTTTTAGGAATGTTGGAAAGAAAGACAAGAAGATCGACATCAACACTACCAAGGAATTAACTGACATAATCAATAATATTTACAGAATGTGAAATTAAGGAATCATTATGCAACATGACATTATCAAAGGCCAACAACTACAACAGATTCGAGAAGATACAATAGTGCATGGAATCAAAGAGAAAAATTATGCAACATCAATTATTAAGGATTCACATCGAAAAGAAAATTCATGGAATGTGGAATCAAGTTCCCATTACATGGTAGATTATTATCAAATGCCACCAACTACAACAAATCAAAAAAGTTACAACAATGCATGTAATCAAGGGGAAAAAAGCTATGTGACAACAAACTATCAATGATCAACACCGAATATATATATATAAAGAGAGAGAGAGGGAGAGAAACAAAAATGTATGAATTTTACATAAGCCTCCCTCTCCAACTCTTCCTATCTATCACTTTGTAATTGTCTTTCATGTCCACACATTGATGTGAATTCATAAATTCAACTTTAACACCTTGATATGCAATTGTTGAAAACACACAGTAGACTTTGTTTATGCCTTGGTACATATATTACATCATTGGTTTCATACAATCTATCATGACATAGATAGCTTTATTTTTACCATTAGAGTTCTCGTTAAAGGTTTTAAACCATTTAAGTTATATTAAGAGATTCTCTTCAATCAATGAACCATGTGTTTTTTACAACTTTCTATTTTTATAGACAAAGCTATATCTAAAATAAACATTGTAAGATGTTTTAGGTCATCCCTTACATTTTCTTCTTCTATCTAAAAAAGTGCCCTCGTATGTTTTACTTCATTAGCTAGTTTTACCCTGCATTCATAAGAGAAATGTCCATAATCACCACAATAGTAGCAAAGCCATTTTTCTATTGCTACCTGTTCCTTTGATAGTCATTTTGCTACTAATGATGATGATTTTCCTTTACAAACAACTTCCCTTGTTTTTGCTCTATTCTTTTCTCCAGTAAAGCTAAATATGGATTTGTTTGATTCACTATCACATAATTTGTCCCTTAATTTATTTATCTTTTCTTTCATGTTTTTGCTCCACGACTTTCCTCTATAAAAGGCGCATTAAAGTTAAATCTTGATTTGTGTTATTCTATTGGCCATCTAGGTTCCCTCTTCTCTCTTCTTAATACTTAGAGGGATACTAAGGGCTTATGTTCTCTTGTTATGAGAACAACAATATATACATGGTAATCATGCGTCATTCCATGTAAAGTAACAAAACCCACTTAGCATTTGTGACCTTTTTTCCAATATCACATAATTTGTCTCTTAATTTCTTTACTCTAGACAACTACTCATTCAAATATTCATTTGCTTCCATTTTAGGTGAAATAAGCTTACTCGTCATGAACAAAATTCTATTTGTGTTCATAATTGCATACAAACTTTTCATAATATTAAATATTTTAATGGGATGTGTTATGATCCCCTGTGTAGGGATGCATGTGTCCTTAACAATTATCCACAACAACACATTGGCACATGTCTCTCTTTTCTCCCAATCTTGCATTGCTAGAGGGCCAATGGATTTATCCTTAGACCCATTTACAATTTTCCAAAGATCATTAACTTTCCATTAATTGATTATAAACCTAGCAAAGAATTGATTACCTACATCATGTACCCCTATTTGTATTTAGTGCTTTAAAATATGTCTTTTGCTCACAATGGATTCATTTGTGTTGCTATACATGTTTTTTCATAGCTCTAGCCTTTCTCCATGATCCTTTTATTCACAATGGATGCCTTTGCGTGCTATATTGCATGTTATTTCTTAGCACTCAATCCAATGTCCAAACATAAGAGCCTTTAGGTCAAAAGATGGCTTTGATACCATGAAAAAAATTGCATAAACACGCATATCCTATGAACAAATCCGCAAAGAAAATTAAGAGACATGCAAAAAAGGCAAGGGCATATATGGTGATGCATATAACAAATTCCTAAAAAAATAGGGGATTCATAATATTGTTTTAACAACCAAAGAAATCTCAACCAATCTGCAAAGAAAACTAAAGAGACATGCGAAAAGGGCATATATGGTGGCACATTCAAATAACGAATTTCTAAAAAAAGGGATTCATACTATTGTTTTAACAACCAAACAAATCTGAACCAATAACTAGAAAGCTAAAAGTAGAACCACTGGGGCTTTATTAATTCCAAGTATGAGAGCCCTCGATAAATGTTTAACTACTTTTGGTTCCAACAAAGCTTCATTAACTCACAAAAGTCTTAATCGCACTAACACACTTTTGTAAAAAGGTATATTTTGGTCAAATATAGTACATATATTTTTCTACAATGATTGTCCAAGCCTTTGACCATCAAATCTTAAATCTCTTGTATAAATTAGTAAGTATTGTCATTTGATGATTAGTTGGTTTTTAGCCACATAAGATTAGTTTCATATTTGGCACTTCAAAGGCCATATTATTAGCTTATAAACAATTGAGTATGAAGCAAAGGCAATAAGAACATACATAGTTTAAGGCCCCTTAGTTGGTTTTTAGCCACAGAGGATTAGTCTCATATTTTCATATTTGGCACTTCAAAGGCCATATTATTAGCCTATAAACAATTGAGTATGAAGCAAAGGCAATAAGAACATACATAGTTTAAGGCCCCTTAGTAAGACCCACAACTCCACTCATGACACCCATAAGTTCTAATAGCAATGACACCCTTCAACCAAAAGGATAGATTTTGGCCATATATAGTACATTTTTTTATTACAGGTGAATATTCGGGCATGTAACCATAAGAGTTTGAATCTTTTATATATTTGTATGTTGATAATTATAAAAAAATCAAAGTGGTAGTTAATTGGCTTCAAAATGCGAGATTAGTGTAATATTTGACACTTCAAAAGCCATTATTAGCTTTCGAGTGGCTAAGTGTGAAGCAAGTTCAAAAGGAAAAACAACTAGGTGTGAATCAAGGTTGATAAGGAAAAAAAATGGTTGAAAGCTTCTAATCAACATGCACAAGTGACCTCTACTCTATTTTGAATTTAGCATTGCGATGGAGATGACCTACCATGCTATGGAAGCCCCCTTTGACTAAGAAGTCGTGAGTATCTATTCCATCAAAGTTGACCAAGACTTACACTTGTTCCCACCCATTTTCACAAGCACAAGTACACATAAGCACAAGCAAGAGCATGTCATTGAGAGACTTGAGCCCCTATGGGAGTGATAACACCACCTTGCATTCACCAACTCAATTAAAAACCCTTTGACAATTAGAAAAGATTTGTATTAGACCCCTTGATAAGATTCACATCTCCAGTCATGGCACTCAAAAAACCTAATAGCAAAAACACCCTCTAGCGAAAAGGGTAGATTTTAGTCATGTATAGACATGTTTTTCACTACAAGTGAATTTTAAGACCTATGGTTGTAAAATTGTGAGTCCTCAACTTGAGCAAGTGGCCTCTACTTTATTTTGAATTTAGCATTGGGATAGATGGCTTGCCCATGCTATGGAAACCCTCTTTGACTAAGAAGCCACGAGTGAGGGGTATCTACTCCACCAAAGTCACCCCAGACTTATATTTTTACAAGTACACATAAGCATAAGCACAAGCTTGAGCATCTTGTTGAAAGACTTGAACCCCAATGGGATTGATAACATTATCCTTCATTCACTAACCCAATTCAGCACTCATTGACAATAAGAAAAGATATTAGTAGGGCACTTGATAAGACATGCATCTCCACTCATGATACTCAAATCCTAGTAGCAGACATGCATCTCCACTCATGATACTCAAATCCTAGTAGCAACGACACCCTCTAGCAAAAAGGGTAGATTTTGGTCATGTATAGACATGTTTTTCACTAGCGAATATTATAGGCCTCTAGTTTTAAAATTGTGAGTCTCTTACATATATTGGTTAAAAAAATGCACTATCATTTGGTTAATTTACTTTGAGCCATATAAGATTAGTGTAATATTTAGCCAAGACATAACTCCCTTTTATTATACAAATCAGTAAAACCTATCTTTTTTAATTAAAAATAATACATGTAGCAACGACGCCCTCTAGCAAAAAGGGTAGATTTTGGTCATGTATAGACATGTTTTTCACTAGCGAATATTATAGGCCTCTAGTTTTAAAATTGTGAGTCTCTTACATATAGTGGTTAAAAAAATGCACTATCATTTGGTTAATTTACTTTGAGCCATATAAGGTTAGTGTAATATTTAGCCAAGACATAACTCCCTTTTATTATACAAATCAGTAAAACCTATCTTTTTTAATTAAAAATAATACATGTAGCAACGACACCCTCTAGCAAAAAGGGTAGATTTTGGTCATGTATAGACATGTTTTTCACTAGCGAATATCATAGGCCTCTAGTTTTAAAATTGTGAGTCTCTTACATATAGTGGTTAAAAAAATGCACTATCATTTGGTTAATTTACTTTGAGTCATATAAGATTAGTGTAATATTTAGCCAAGACATAACTCCCCTTTATTATACAAATCAGTAAAACCTATCTTTTTTAATTAAAAATAATACATGTAATAAAAGGATGTACAAGATATATAAAAATAATAATAATAATAATCGAAACCTCTGTTAAATTGTTTCTCGAACCAAGAACTTGAAACTATATATCAATTTTAACACATTGAACTTGTTATGTTCTTTAAATACCATTCAACTAGAACGGTCATTAATCTAAAACATTAAGTTATGCATCCAATAATTATTAAACTTGTCAAATACTCGTTATTAAACCAAAGCTTAGTATTTGATGAGCCCACTTGCGACCTTGAGATACACAACTTTGAGGTGCATATTACAAGTTTAGTAGGTTTATGCTAGTGTCCACATTCAATGCAGCAACACACTGTACATTTAGATTCATTAAACTTGTCAAATACTCATTATTAAACAAAAGCTTAATATTTGATGAGCACACTTGCAAGCTTGAGATTGACAACTTTGAGGTGCATATCTCAAGTTTGGTAGGTTTATGCTAGTGTCCATATTCAATCCACCAATACACTGTACATTTAGATTCATTAAACTTGTCAAATACTCGTTATTAAACCAAAGCTTAATATTTGATGAGCCCACTTGCGAGGGAGCTTGAGATAGAAAACAGCATATTACAAGTTTAGTAGGATTATGCCAGTGTCCATATTTAATGCACCAATGCACTGTACATCTAGATTCATTAAGTTGTCAAATATTCATTACTAAACCAAAGCTTAATATTTGATAAGCCCACTTGCGACCTTGAGATACACAACTATGAGGTGCATATTACTAGTTTAGTAAGTTTATGCTAGTGTCCATATTCAATGCACCAATAAACTGTACATCTAGATTCAATGTACTCTTAAAACTGCATGGACAATTCTTGGATCACCCCCCCACCCACCGAAATCATAGAAAGCCCCACTCCAAATGGTGGGTTGCTGAGCCAACCTCCACTGGGACTAGTTTTCAGGATATTACATGTCTCAAAATCTAATTGAACTGCCATATCTAAGCACAATTACCATAGCGGCACTCAGCATAAACAAAATGTCCAAGAGTTCGATATTTAATGATGCCATCCTAGAGAGTACAAAGATCATGAAAACTCATCACCAAAATCATAAAGGCTAAAGCTAAAAAGCCAGCTGCCGCACAGATTAATCTAGAGACAATAGGATCATCCTCGTCATTATTGCACCTAAATCAGCAGCTCCGACTATAGCATGTCAACTTCCTGACGGTCAATCTCCTGTTGCAGTGGCCTCTCAACTTTCAAGATGGCCAAGGCCAGAATAGGAAACTTCTTGTTCAAAGGCTTGGGTGGAGGACTGCAAGGCCTATGTGATGATGCCCACGGCGCTTCATATATTCAATATAAGCAAATATTTATTATGTTCTCATTAGCACATTATCACATTAGCGCAAGCAGACATGCAAGATTGAGTGAAGCAAAGCTGATCGTTTTGTGCCAATCAACTCAAACTTAACCATATTTGTTACTAGACCTTTCAATGTACAAGTACAAAACATTTGCTTTGTACAAAGGATCTCTTATAAGTACTTTTCATTGCAAGAACATTAACTTAAAGGCCGAGCAAAGCTGATCTTTTTCTGCCAATCGACTCCAACTTAACCGTATTTCTTACCCTTTCAATGTGCAAAGTATACATCTCAAAAGGCCATTTGCTTTGAACAAATGCTCTCTTAATTAGTGCTTTGCCCTGCAAGAACATTAGCTTAAAGGCAAAATGCCTATGGCTTTGATAAGAGCTTTCATAATTAGTATATGTAGATCAAGAATCAGAATGTCCTAATACTATATGTGAACAAATTCGAATCAGAATGACCTAATACTATATGTGAACAAATTCAAAACAGAATATGATACGTGAACCTGCCATTTTGATTTCAGCACTGCTCGTTTTCTCCCTTCAATAAATATTTACTTTGAGAATTCTATGTTTCTCATTACAGTACACAACTGCTTGTTGGTGTTATATTTATCATTAAACCATGAATTAACAGAAATGGATGAAAATTAAATTCTTGTTATCTATGCATATCTCCAATATAATTCAGAAATTAAAGATGTATAATACAACGATACAACTCAGTTTATTTTGGTCAGCACTAATAGCTTGGAATCCAAATGCCTTTCCCCTTTACCTAATCAAAGAGTCTGAAATGAGGCATTTAAAGTATGCCTTACTAACAACTTTATATTAAATGAACCTGGGATTTCCATAACTAATTAGAATTGGGAACAAACTTAGTCAATAGTTCACCTTAACATACTGAACTGAACATGAAAAGAATAAGGGCAAACTAATAAACTGAATTTTGCATAACATGATTGTACCAAGAAAGCAGGAACAAATGTAAAATAAAGTCTAGACACGATCATCTCACAGATACTCTATAATTAATCAGCAAAACAACTGCCCATGGGGCATCAAAAATATTCCTCACTAACTTGGAAGACTAAAGTACTAGTAAAATTAAAATACTGTTTGACAATAGATGCTACTACTTCCAAATGTTTGTCAAGATGTAACGTAAAACATTCGACTTTACAGATGCTTATCCTATTCCAGTGTACCAGAATTTAATTCAGTCTAAGCAATGCACTAAGGGCAATGCAGTTTCCAACTTTACAACAGAAGTAAATGAGCCAAAAAGTGCATAGATTAAACTTGTAGCATAATAACTTGGATACAACCAGGGCCCAGTTGTCTCTACATCCATTAATTACTGGAATAGATAAATGTTGTAGAAATCCAGTTGTATTTTATATTTTTTCTTCAAGAACCCACCCAATATGAGGTCGATAATCAAGAACTGTGTAACTGCTGCATGATTCTGATACACTCAGGGTATGGTTAAGATGTTCCCCAACTCCATCTCCTATAAATATCATTTGTGCCAAAAAAATCTGAAAGACATGTTGAACATGCTCATGCATAACTAGTAAACTTTGGCGATAAGATGGTTCAAAGTGTGCATATTCAATAAGCTGCACCACGCATTCTTCAAATTTTAGAATACACTACTGCTTGGAGGAGTTTGAGGACAGGGAGAACCCTCGCCAATCCCAAAATCTGTTGGATTGAGTTCAATCACCTCATCCCATGTAGGATTAGCTTTGTAGAGTCGAGGAATCCAAAAGGAAATATCATTTCCAGATGAGACAGAGAATATGAACAAAATAAAAGGATACATTCAGTTCTCCACATGTCTGTTATGCCAACCCCAGAATCCGAGAGAAGCCAATAATCAGCATCAATCTGCCATGCACATATGTGATCTCTGATTCAGTAACTTATTTTCATCATTTAGTACACAATAACATTTTTCAAGCAATAACTCACATTAGCATCTGATGGAACTATTCTCATAATTCCACCAACAGAATCCTGTGGGCTAGTTATTTCTGTACACAGTTGACGAGTTTCATGGCCTTGGCATTCCATATCAGCTGAAGTTGCACCTTCTTGAACACTGTGTATAGGTACCCCTTCTGCAGGACAAGTCCCCAAAGGAACAAGTTCTGTTGCCAGATCAACTGGATTCATCTCTTCAATATTCTCCTCAAATTGGCTGAATGCATTTGTATACAAAAAATATGAATTAGAAATTTTAGCTGAGTTTGACATTCTTCTCTTACAATAAGCCTTCAACATAAAAGGCTACCTGATCTAATCTACATGAATCTATAAAAATTCTCTTATATTGACATCCAAAGGAGATATGGATTCCTGGCTGAAATTTGCCAATGCTCTGATTATGTTGAATGCTGCAATCTTTATGATTTAATTCTAATAACTCGCCAAATGGATATAACTAGTGGTGTCCTCTCATAACAGATAAGATTCTTGCTAGGTACAAGAATGATTACAAATAATATGATCATAACTACAAGTGGGAAATTAAGAACTGTATTGAAATAATGGTTTTTTCCATTTCAGCCAGCTATTGCTACCTTCCTATTTAGGTTAATAACAATGCTTACACTCTAATATATTGGTGATTATTCACATATTCTGAAGCATTGTGAGATGAAGTGTGCCATTTTCTATAATATTTGCATTTTAGGAAACATTCTCTTTACATATAAGCAAAAGACACAAAGGCCTGTTACGCGTTGTGCCTTCTTACAGAAATGACATCTTACTTCAAGGTGCGACTCACTGAAACCTAATGATTTCTAGTCATGTTAAAATTTCCAAAATCAACGGCATATCAAAAGCTGTGTCATGAGCAGCTGAGGTTGCTAAAGTGGCAACCTTTGGTTCAAAGTACAATGCTGCAGAACCTGCTTGACATCCTTTAATGCACACCAGTTAACAAGCCTATTTCAATAATGTGCCGTTGCAATGCAACAGAAAGAAGTCTTTGAAAAAAAATTAAATGTATATAAAATGTGCTTCTCAGTATACAGACATCTCAAGGAAAACCCCACAACTTTAAAACTTGATGTTCCAGAATTTAATGAGCACTCGTTAAACACAGCAAGAAATTGATTATATTTTGACAATGGAAAAAGAAATTGTCATAGATGTTCTCAGTTATAGGTTGGAAAGGCCATAATATAAGTATAAACCATAATCGCTTGCCTTTACTATGAAGGTATTAAGATCCTCTATAAAGCAGCACGTGTCACTCATTTACACTAGTTTACTAGAACAATGCTGATTCCAAAGCATTGCCTTCATGCAAAAAATAACCAAATCTTATTGTATGAATGTGCCTTGTTGGGTGTTTCTATGCAAGACTGGTATACCATTTTAAAGGCAAAAGTAAAAATATAGAAAGTGATAGAATGGAGACAAGAAACCCCAGCACATTTCCAGACAAATAGTAATTTTGCAAAAGCACCTCCATACCTTACGAGATAAACATCAATTGGCCCCATAGTACTTCGTAAAAGAATCTGGTAACGTCTTTGTGGGTATTCTACTGCCTGCAGGTAATATTAGCATCACGTTAACTTACAAAGAAACTAGCTTCAAAAAGAATTAGTAATACCTAAGCTTTGTCAATATAACTTTCACCTCGTCTGGATCTGGAACTTCAAGTGTGGTTCCATGAGGAGCCTTTATTGCTATAAGCGTATCATTCTGCCAAAAACTGTAAAACTTAAGTATCTATCATTTTGCAATAGTTATATCACCACACAAAGACAACAAATGCTGTAAATAACCAACCTGAAAACATGGTAGGTTCTTAATGTCTTCATCAGTAACATAAAGCCATCTACAGAAAAAAAATCAGAATCAAGTTGCAACAAAAGAAACAAAAATGCTTTGAAGAAATAGTTTTAGATATTCCATCTTTTATGATGAACAATTACACTAACTGGATAGAATGCTACACATTAATCCCGCCATGAATTAGAATATAAATGCAACATGACAATGAATAAAAAAATTGCATCAATAGTTTTTGCCTCAAGTAACCTTCTATTCCTCTCATCCTCACTCAAGATCCTTAATCGCTCCTGCATATCTCTGGAATCATACAGGCAAGTACATTGCACACGTTTAGAGAATTCTAAACTACTACCAATGCAGTTACAATCTTTAACAGATCCCAAATATTTCATGGACAATTTTGTGCATCATAAAAATTCAAAATTTACCGTATGCATTCATCTAACTTGCATTCTTCACGATAGAGACTGTCAACTTCAGCCTGCAAGAAAATCAAAGGCACACTGAACTTGTAGGAATTTCACAGATAACTCAACAAAAACCACAGCACGGATGATATGGACTGACATAATAACTAGAATAAATGAGCAAAAAAGGCACAAGACAGCATATAGATGAGTTTCACATTTAACAACACAAGATACTCCATATAAAATTTATCTACTTGTGGTATAAGTTTCTAACTAATTGCAACCAGGAACATGCCTAAACATTTCAATGATTAACTTGAAAATACAAAAGTACCTGGAGAACTGTTGCTTCATCTTCAACCTCTCCAGATCTCGACACACTAAGACCCCTGTCATGAGCATGTGGTAAAAAAATCTCACTATCAGCTATCATAATTCACCAAGTAACTCCCCACAATGACTAGTATATTTTGCAACAGCTAACAGAGAGGAGTTGTGCTGAAAATTACTTCCAGCAAATTCTATTTTTCAGCCTTTTCTCTATTAGTCCTATCCCCTCAAGCACATTGGTTATGTCATATATTCTGCGTTTTTGGACCTGGAAACCAATGAATAACCATATATCAAAGATGAGAAACAAAATGCAATTGCTTTCTCAAAATAATTTCAGAGATGAGGATAACCACACAGAAGAAGAAAATTTAGCATCCATGCATAGAAAAATTCTGAAATGGACACATTTCATACTTCCAAGGTATCTGCAGCCTTGTTAAGATCAAGAATACCATCATCAGCCTGCTTGACTAGACTAATAAACTTCTTTGTTAACAACCCTGATTCAACAAAACAGCCATCTATGTCAGATTCTAAACATTAACACAGGCAGAGCTCCATAGAGAGAATTAAATAAAACAACTACACACCCAGCCTAATCAATTTGCAACGCAGTTTATTACCAAGAGAGCTATCATAACGACAGCTGCTGATTGGAGTAGGAGCATTACCCAAAGGAGAACCTGTAAGAAAAGAAAGAATAAGTACACAAGCAAAATGACCACCATTCAGCTGCTTTCTTGTCCAGGTACTAACTGATAGAGAAAATGGGTGAGAAATTAAATCCAAAAAACATCTACTTGAAGAAACTTTTATGTACGAAGTTTGAAGTTGATATGCTCAAGCCCAAAAGGTTTGGCATCAAGGACCATAAAAGTCATGGATGCAAATAAGGAAGCTACAATTACTACCAATGTTTGACCCAGGTGTCTGAGGACCAATCTTTGCACGCTTTGCGAGCTTAGACCGATTATAACGCCTGCCACCTGTGCCTGAAACAGCTGTATTTATAGCAATTGTATCTGCTTCTACATATCCATGCCCCAATGGCAATTCATTAGACCCCATCTCATGTTCCTCTGTTTCAGTCTTCCACTTCACCTGACCGGTAATTATCTGCCCAAGTACAAATATATAAAAAGAATTGAAGGTAGAAATATTTTATGCAATACTATCTTGTACCAAAATAAGCTGAAATTTTTCATTCACATGGCAGAAATATTTTATGCAATACTATCTTGTACCAAAATAAGCTGAAATTTTTCATTCATATGACAGATACATGCCATATGATAAAACTCATTTGGCATCATGACATTTTTTCCAGAAAAAATTGGATGGATTTTTGTAATGCTAGAACCTGCTACATCTGAAATGTTATTTTTATTCAAGTTGTAATCAAGTTTAGAAGAAAAAGTGTCCATGTCCAGATAAGGCCTCTTCTTTTTGCAAAAAGCCTATCTCCTTTAAGCCCAGTTAGACTAGTCTTGCTGCCTAAACACCACCCCTCCACCAAGTTAAAATACAGATCAAGTATCATCTTATAATTGGAAATTGCAACCAATTCTAAGTGCAGATTGATCTTGTGGATTGTGCCAATTACCCGTGACAGAGCATGGCTTAGCAATGATCTAATAAAGATTGTGCTTGAAGCACAAATTCTGCTTCTAGAATTTGATGACTTTAATCCTTTCCTTTGGCTTTATAGTCATTACAGATAAGTCCAATTGACCTATGGACTGAATAGGAGTGGTACTGATGCTAGGAGCTCTCTGTTACAAGAAAAAGAGAAAGGATTTCTGTTGCAAGTCAGTAACATCTGTCTTCATCCTGAATGCAGATAGTACATAGAATCATCTGGCAGAACCCATGAAACCAGTTTTATCCATGTTTAATCATTGCCACCTTCACATCCTCAATCAATCTATATACCATATGAAAGCGGCTGATGGTTATAAATCCTCAACAAACACATATATGTATAAGCTAATAGTAAATCTATATGCATTGATGCACTACAAGACTACAACATAAAAATTACACCGTAAGTTATGACTTATATGATAAATAATTGGCATTGCATATGCTGAAATGCCAACCCATCACATTTGATCAAAAGGGAAGGCGTCGATCTACATCAAAGATCCCACCATGGACCAGACAATCTTTAAACATAATAAATCTTATAGTGCCGGAAAATAAAACATATAAGGTGAAGAACACCTTCTATATTCTAAGTAATACTAATTAGTAGTTAAGAAACTTATCTAGAATTTCAGAATGCAAATAATAACATAAAATGACCAACTTCTATGTTCTGAGTAAAAACCTCAGCCAAGATAATCACTTGGACTCAACCAAAAGCTTCTGCCATAAGTTGCCTCAACCAGAATATGACATGTTTTATGATTATCCAAGAAATGACTTCCAGATAAACACTAATGAACAAACCTCCTTTGCAAATATCATTTGTTGGGAACAAGACAATGGTTGCAAAGAGCTCTAGCCAAAAGGTAACCAATGCCAAGGAAGTCTTGGCATATTTTCTCAGATAGGCTAGCTCATGCATTTTGCAGAATCGAGGGAAGTATGTTAAGTTCCTATGAGTAATAGTATTTAAACAAGTCTGAGATGCTACTTGTCTACTTGAGGAATCTATTAGATAGGCATCTCATGCTTCTAGTGAGGTTAACGCGACCTCATTGCACCTTCAATACCAAAGAAATAAGTTTTCCTGATCTTAAATGTACCTCGTGATACAGGTTTTGCAGACAACTTATAACATCCAACGACATACACAAATCTCACCTCTATAAAGGATGTGTTTCTCTATCAGTTGTAGGGAAGCAAATTTTTCAGTTGTGCTTTTAAGACATCTCCATTAAATGATGATTTTCAATAGCATTAACCCACTAATCTCCATTGGTCGAAGATTTGGGGATACTAATTATTAGAATAGACTTGACCTAGACTCAAGATAGATATCCATGTTGTCCTCTTTACTTTCTTATAGCCTTTAGCTATAGAAGATTTTGCGATCCCAAAAGGATAGTCAGGCTAGGCCCCTTCTTTAGATGGCTAGTTATCCATTCACAGCTTGTCATCTGCTATCTCCTATATTGATAGATCTATTTTACATCAAACCCCGCAACGTTGAGATAAGCATTCATTTTGAGCATTTCTTCTACACCTTGAAAGGTATGTTGAGACCCTAGGTTGTTTGTGTCTTCATGTATCCATGTTAGAGATATACTTCAAAACAGATTACAGTGTGTTAATGTTATATCACTAGTGTTCATTTTTAATGGGGGAATAAGCATACTATTACTCCACAGCGAGACACTGATCAATTAGAATCATCCGAGGTACATATGAAAGAGCATTTTTTTCTTTTGAAGTGCATTCTACCATGTGATTTGATGCCAATATTAATGCTTCTTCAAGAAGGTCATAGAATGGTCACCTTCATTTCATTTGCAAGGTAACAATGTGTAGTTGTCTTTCTTCGGAATGCTTTTCTTTCATAAGATATAATTATTAAGAGATAAAGGATAGACAAGATTCAACTAATCCAATCATCTTTCCACTAATTATTTCATCAACAAAACAAACATGTTGTTGAACTAGATGGCAGATGCACTATCTACAAGGAAGCATTCCAATAGATTCATAAGAGTCAAAGTAAAACTTGTATCAAGAGATAGTTTTCTTATCATCAATTTCTTCAGTGTGAGGGGGTTTTGACCCTGGCCAATAAGAAAGTTGCTACAAAAAGCAAAAATTGTCATCTCAACCATAAACTGTAATATAATTGTAATGGTCGACAATGGTAATTGGTACATATCATCACCTGGTCATAAATGAATTTAACACACTTTTTGATAGGGTGCTAACGTGCTCAAAAATCAAGGGGGAGAAGGGGACACAGCACCCCAAGTAATAATTGGGTAAGACAAACATCAGATAATCTTAAAGAATGGATTGATGGTGAAAGAAGTTGCTAAGATAATTCAGATTCCAAGGACATCAATATTGAGCATTTCCAAGGACATCAATATTGAGCATTTCCCGCCATAATAGTGGGGAGGAAAATAGGTCAAAGCTCTCATGACTCCAAAAATGTAGAGACATCATAAAAAGGAAGAACAAGAAAGTTTATTATACAGAAGAAAACAAGGATATAATCCCCAAGTTCCAACCATGGTCCACTGTAGAAGTTGATCAAAAATAACAAGGGTGTAGAAGAACACAAAAGGCAACTGGCAGAAGGTGCAAGACTTACTCGAAAGCAATCAGTTCAAGGGTGAGAAAGGGTCTTGGTTTAGAGGGACAAACTATGACGAGGTTATGGAGGGAAGAAAGGGAGGGTCCAAGAGAGAATCAATAGAGATGACCAAACCTCATCAAGAAAGGGGCAGGCACTTTGAGTAAAGAGGACTTCGAGGCAAGGTGCACCAGCCACTTTGAGTAAAGAGGACTTCGAGGCAAGGTGCACCACAACACCCCAAAAACGTATTGATCAGTGTAGGCAAAGGAGGGGGCAGAACTCAGAGAAGGCTGTTAAGAATCAAGGCCAAAGAGAATCTTTACTTCTTACCAGAAGACCCAGGCAATACCAGTGGTAAGTCAGTATAAAGGTTGACCTTGGACACGCACTGACATGTCAAGGATTTGATAGCAAAGATGACCCAAGATTTCTTTAACCAATTTGTGGATGCAGGTATAAAGTGGCTGAAGACATATTGGATCACGTCAACGATGCCATACAAGGGAGAAAGGAGATAATGGAGTATAGAGACGAGATGGAGCATTGCTTAGAAGAGTTGGAGCTGCAAATCAAAATTATCAATTCAATTCTAAGACTACTTGGATTATTTAGGCATCAAGGAAGGGACTAAAGCAGGGGAGGGGAACAGCCAGACGAATAAAAAGGATAATCGGGAGGGGGAAGGAAAAACCTAGATAGCAAGTTGAAGCAGCTCTAAAAGTCAGACCCTGACAGTCAGATTTGGCTTCTCTAATAGTGCTCATACTTACACTAAGTTATTGTAACACTGGCAAATATGAAACTATAATGATTCAGATTTACCGTTGCTAGTTTTATAGCGATGTCTGCTCTCTAGACAAACCAGCATAGCATTTTGAAGAAAATGGTATATTTGGATAGAAATCTCAATATGGGATAATAAAATAGCTCTAGGACTTTTGTATCATATACAAGAGAATGGTACAACTTCAGACGAATCAAGTGAAAACGCACAAAAATAAACTTGATGAGCCACTTGCTAATTAAGAAATTTGTTAGCCTTGAACCAGATGCATTATTGAATTTATCAACAAAATAAAAGAAGACAACTCAGTCAAAGATAAAAAAAATGTAGTGTTCAATCATCGTAAAGGATGTTAATGACATGGTATTAGCTTGGTTGAACCACTGAAGAGATACTTGTTTTAGACTGGAACGAGATACCTCATTTATCAACCTGATTAAATCATGATTTTAAGGAGGTTGAAGAAAGCTTGGGATTGGTCAATGAATGGATCGCATGATAATGTTAAAAGAGCGAAGTGTGGCCACTCCATAATTACAAAGTCCTCACACATTAGAGAATATCTCATGATGGTAAAGAGTGTAAAGTAGTTCTAGTAGGCTAACCCACTTTATCACACGCTTGCAATCATCATGGACGATAAAGGCTATCAACTTAAACTAAATTATGGGTAATATAGTGGTCTTAATACTATATTGTTGGCATCAAGGTTATTGTGCTCCACCTTCCACTTTTCTTTGTTTTCTTACTAATATACTTAGTTGGCATTAATAGTAGAGGAAGAAAGAGAAACCATAATTGGCTTCTATGACAACCATGTTAGGAATGGGCGCCCTGATAATATGCCAAAAATGAAGGTATGTTTTTATCCTTGCAAAGCAAACAAGGAAGTTCGTAATTTTTTTTGCTATCATGGGAGGAACTTAAACTCAAATTTGTGTTGCAAATGGAGACATGTTCCCAAATTCTCTCGGAATGTTTGACCTATTCCACAATTTTGGGACAAGATGTAACAACTATAAGAGGAATGGACAATTACAAGGGAGAAGCAAGGGAATGAGACCAGGGTTGACAAACTCAATCCCTGCACACCAACAATGAGCAACACAACCTCCATCAACTTCGTAGTTATCCATTTTGAGCAAGACACCTTCAAGAATGACTTCATTGTCTTCATTAAAAAAATCAGTATGGCTTGAATCACTCCATTGCATTTTGATTTTAGTTACAAGAAAAGGATCTTTTATAAAAGCAACCAGCTTTTATACTTATGACGCATATGTTGGAATGAAAATAAATTATGGATAGCACAGACATGGTTTTAAAATTAATAGACCTGCATAGTTCCATTTAGGCAAAAAAAATTGTGATGGGGTACACCTTTTGTGAGGACTAAAATGTTTAACCAGTTATTCTATAACAGGTAGCCCTCTAATAGCCAACCGAAACTGAACATTACTGTATGGTAATAAAATCTTGTAGAATTTTTGTTTAAAAGAAGACATGTGAGAGGAGACACCATGAAATCTAATGTGATCACTAGCAAGAAGAAGATTATATATAATGGCAACGTATTATTCCATGGAAATATCACTGTCGTTCCTGTGCCTTTTAATTATCTTATGGTTGCTTATGTGACACGCTGTTATTAATGAAAATAATGAGAGGTTTGAGCAAATGGCAATGAGTGAGTCTTTGTGAGAGAAAGAGAGAGAACTTTCAATGGTCATCAAACAAACAGCTCTTCTTTATTCAATTTGCGAAGCATTACAAATTTACATGTTAAACCCAAGACTAACTAATACATGTCAATCTGCACTTTTAAAACTTATAGATATCCCCATTCGATGCTCTAGTTCTCGATAATATCTGTACAATCCTTGAACTTTGCTGTTATGGTAAAGGACTGATTCCAGGTGAGGCATGCCATACAGAGATCCTATTAACTAGGATATATTATCCTGAAGAGTTCAAATGCTTCTTACAATCGACACATTTCATATCTAGGACTAAAAATCATCTATAGCAGTTACCAGATCTGTTATGTAGTTACATAACAACAGCTTAAATGCATGATTAAATTTATTGAATGGAATCTATGATCATGCAAATATGTCCATGGGACTTGACATTAAACATGTGAACCAAGGAATGTAATATGCTAAGTGGCAGATTACTTATATTCTAGCCCAAGGGATTGGCTCAACCAATTATCACCAATGTTATTGGGCATTTGGATAGTTCTGTGCCAACAGGTGCCCGGTTTTGAATCTACCTGGGTTAGGCACATTAGTCTATGCCAATAGGTTTACCAGGGCTGCCATCCACGAATGTGGGAAAGCATCCCTTGGGTTTCCCACGAGGTTTCCTTGAAAAAATAAAGATTATTATGTTCTAGTAATTATTGTGAATGTATACATGCAAGGAGAATGACAGCAAAAGAAAACTAGATTGGCATTGGCCAGACATCAAGACCTCTCTGCCATACCAATAATTTCTGTCTATTTTTTTATTTCCCAGAAGGAGATGCAAATTAAGAAGGGGCAAATTTACCTCCTTTTCAGATAAATAGAAAACAATTCAGAGGAATTCACATTGCCGCATTTGAGGAAGAAAAGACCATCATGGTGCATTAAGATCCAAAAGCAAAACTTGTAATCTAGACTCCAACGTGGCAGGGGAAGGAATAATCTTTGCAAATGAAAGATACGAATTAGAGCTATTAAATGGATATCCAATGGAGAGGTAAGGTATTAACTGTGAAGTCTTATATGGTAGGTTCGAGGACAGGTGGATGAAATATTTACACTTTAGCATACCCTTCATTGGACAGTCACACTACAAACCTGTTAGATATGGGAGTAATTACGAACTAGGCAAGACTACAACCATTAGGTACATGCTTATGGCACTGAGTCCATAATGTGTCGTATCGAAGGACTCGAGGGATGGAATCAAGGCCATATTAGACCGACATTTAGGCATTGTACTTCTTAATGGGCATTCTATCTATAAACCTCCTTTCACATGTTCAGGTAACTGGGCCTTACAAATGGTCTGTGCCATTCGGTACATGTCTACAACGTTAGCCCCAATTATGAGTAGTATAATAAAAGTTATCAAGAGGAACGTCTCAACCGAATTAGATTCATAACACCTAGGTTGGGTCACAATTGATAGCCACATGATAAAAATGATTTATTGATTTCTGAAACAAAACACTGAGGGCCAAATTGTAAAAATGAAACAGGTGTGATGATTATAACCACAAACAAAATGCATGTCTTCAGTGATTACACTGAAAGAACGGAGGTGCATTCTACATAGGTGGGGCTGGGGGTGATACATCAACTCTTTGTGTGCCTGTGTAACGGTGCATTGAATATGGATACTAGCCCAAGCCCATTAATATCCCGGACTAATATGTACATCAAGGGTGCATATCCAGAGGTCATAAAAATAGGCAGTGTATCAAACAATGGAACTTGAAATATGCAACCTCGAGTTGCATATCAGACCTAGGTTCAGATTGGTTTGGGCTAAGCATATCATGAATCACGTGACACAAGAGCTTCAACTAAGGAGTTCTCAAGGACTTTGGTTCCATCGAGATGTATCAAAAACCATTATGTAGGCTTTATGGGTGAAAAATATTAAAGTTGTAACCTTTAATTTTTTATACCTATCAGCGTATCATAGATCCAGAGTATCATCGATCCAGGGCTAAGGTGAATCTATGCGAGTGTATACTCATTGCTTGGTTTAGAGACAATGGCATAATGATATGAAACAGAACCAGAAAAACACTGAATACCCCAAATATAGGCGAGGAGCACAATTCCAGAGGATAATGATGATGACAACTTGGGCAGCTCCTAAGAACCGCCAATCTCTAATTCAATTCCCATGAAGTCGCCCCTCATTAGTATACACCATCTGCCATGGCGGTAAACAAAGACAATGAACTGGAAACGCAGTTTCCCAATCAGGTAAATCTGACCTTGCCCTGGTGTCCATTTATACTGCTAAAATAGCCATCACCTCCTATTCATTGGGAACTATAACATCTTTCCCATACACTCTAGTAATCGCATAGCAAGTATGCAGGAATGCCCTTCAGAGAAACGTATTGAGTAAATAATGACAACTTCAAATGGACTATTAAGATCAATATCAGTCATGTGACCACAAATCAATCTCCTGACACCCTTATATAGGGAATTTTCCTGTCGCCTGAACAAAATTTATCATCGCTCCAGCTGGACTTAACATAAAGTCTGTTAGAAGAGACCTGAAGAAGCTTTAATGGCAGGCAGAACTAATTCAGCATAAAAGCCTATGGGAACTAGCTTTAAAAGGGCCCCAAGTTTGAGTGGATTTGCTTACAGTCCTAGATCAAAAAAGGGGAAAACACACACACAAATGAATGTACTATACAGGAACAGGCATGAAAAACATCGAGATGAGATCTTACACGAGTGAAAAGGAACATATGGGTTTACATGGACTTACAGGTTTTGAAGAAATGTCAGATACCCATCAGAGGAAGCCTCCTGAAAAGCATTTGGGTGTCACTGCAAAACAACTCTGGCATGATCTTACTTACACCCGCCTTACCTTCGATGGCATTGGGAGGCCGCTCGGGAAAAAGAGCTTATGGGGTTTGAATGTCTGAATTGAGTTCAGATATATGTGGAGTAGGCGGGCGAGGGAAGGGAACTATTCTGTTTTTTAATTTATTTCATTATTATTTTTCGTGTTGTGGAGGGAGGGAGGGACGCGCTAGAATCGGAGACTTTCATGGCGAGACTTTATTTTGACTTGCGAAAGGTTAATGCTTAATTATATTTATATGTTAATGAGATATTCATGTTCTGACTTAGAGAGCGAGGTTTGTATAGATTAGTAATTATGTATAAAAAAATTGGAGTTGTCTAATAATTAGATGAATTGGTTTATACGATGTTTTTTACCAAAATCTTGCATTTTTTATTTTGCATAATCTGAATTTAACTATGTTTTATTGGCGATTTTGATGGTAGAAATGGATTCAACACCATCATAAACCCATAGGGCACCCAAAATTTCAGAGTTTAAGAATTGTAACGAGGATTTTTAAAAATTTATGGAGGATTTGTTCAAAATAGTACCGAAAAAATCAACTTTTTTTTTGTTTGAAATCGTAGAACTTTTAGACTACACAAAAAATTTTAGTAGTCTCAAGGTATTTTTTAGTTTTCAAATCACTTTCTTAATATTCGGCTTCTACATCCCTTGAAACAAAGACAATACCTATAGATTGGAGAGGAAATGCTCCAAGAAACTAGCATTTAGTTAGGGTTTCAAGAAGGTATATGCCTCTCAATAAGACTATTCGCCACCTAAACTAGACAAAAATGCTTTCAAATCGATGATACAATCCTTGAGCAAAGCAAGTTTCATATGTGAGTCGTCACGATTTATCAAGAAGTTGTTTGATATTCCAGAAGTAATCCTTCCTGCAACTGCAGCCAGATAAAAGGCTCTAGCGATGTCAAAGATAGGTCTTATTGGCCAATTTACAGGAATTTGGCCTTCTCCCATATCCATGAAGATTTGGCATCAGAAGAAATGGATAGTCCTTGTCAAAGGCATAATGACACACTATTTATGTGGAAGAGGCTTTTATGCATTTTTTTAATTCAAATAACATAGAGATTTAATTTTTCACAGCAGTCTGTATTTCTTCAGAATCAAGGAAAATATCTAAATAGTTGGACTCCTGATTTTTATCCAAATTCAAACATCCTTTCAGCAGTTCCAGTTTAGGTAAGATTTTCCCACATGCTTCTTCATTGTTGGGGATATGGCCCTCTAAAGAATATTGGAAATGCTTTGGGAAAAGTCATAGATAAGACTGAACCAAAGCAAGGAATGTTTCAATGTGCTCGAATATGCGTGGAAGTTGATCTTAAAAAAGGCCTCCCTAAAGCAATTCATCTAATTTTGGACAATTGGAGTCATTATCAACAACTGGACTATGAACAATTACCATTTAAGTGTAAAGCATACCATGCTTATGGTCATTTTTCCAAAGATTGCAAAAAAATAAGAGATTCAATCCCAGCATCTCAAAATTCAAATGATCAATGGTAGCAAGTGCGTAATAAGTCTAAGAAGGCTTCCATCCCTACAGATAATCCTACTTCATCTTTGGTAGCTAGCCAGCCGCAACCAATACTCTATCCCACTGCAAATCATTTTGATCCACTACTCCAAGAAGAACTTTCAGTACGATTTACTGAGGTTATTCCTCCATTGGTTAAAGAACCTGGATCAACCTTCCCTCCTAGAGTCTCGTCTTTAATGCAAGGAATTGACTTAGCAAATCTTGGATCTAATAAAGATAAGAACCGGATGGAATTTGAAGAATATGAACCAGTACATGAATCGTAGACAGTTTCAATAGGGGTTGTTGCATGAAAGCAAGCAAGACAAGTTGCAACAAAGGGAGAAAGAGATATGGAAGAGGGTGAAGAACAATCCAATCAAAATGTAGGGAGAAAACCAGCCAGAGAAGTTCATCAAGAAATTGCAAATAAGGAAAAAATGTTGGGCTTGCAAACCACATTGGATTGTAGTATCATTGCAAGCTCAAAGAATCTAATTATTAAAGGAATAACCACGCTTGGAACTTTGAGCACTCACAATGCAAGATCCACCAATCCAACAACTAAATAGTGAAACTAGTCTCCTGGGATAGTAGAGGGATGGGGAGCAGAGGTAGAGAGGAAGCTATGATATATTTGACCAGCATAGATCCATCTTAAACCCAGATCTATCAAACACCGAGAAGGATCCAATTTCTTGACGTATAATTTTTTTAATTTTATAGGCCGACATGGATTTTTAAATTACTTTTCATAATTTTTGTATTTTATGAGCCGACATTAATTTTTTTAATTACTTTCTACTTTTGGTAATGTAACGTTACATTACGTTACAACATCTCCCCCCCCATAATGGGTTGTAGAGCACCTCGCTCCTTTCGATGCAATAAAAATGAAAAAGCCCTTAAGTCTTCTTCTCCAAGAGACTAAACTGCAGGAACGGGAAATGCAAGAGAGGAATCAACACTTTATGGGGCAGCTCAGAGCTCAAATTAATTGAATTTATTTAATCTCAACATTGTATCTTTTCTTATATGGTAAGCAAAACAACTAGTGCTCAATTTACAATTTTCAATTCATATGTTCCTATGCATTATAGAGAAAAACAAGACCGTCGGAAAACTATCGCCAATGAGAGAGAAGAAATGGGGCTAGGGAATTGTATTTTTTTAGGAAATCTAAACACAACTCTATCTTGGGAAGAAAAAAGAGGAGGAACTAGTGTAAGAGATTTTTCAAGAGAGAATCTAGATGATATGATATCTAGATGGGATCTTATGGATATAAAACCAACAAATGGGAACTTTATATGGTCAAATAGAAGGACTGTACTAGCATATATAGCATCTCGATTAGATAAGTTTCTAATCAACAACAATTTTTTGGAAGATGACTTGGATATTACATCAACTATTATACCTTCGACTACCTCAAAACATAAGCCAAGTAGTCTCTCTTTATTAAAGAACTTGAATTATGGTCCTTTGCCATTTAAATTCAATCCTCTATGGCTTCATCACCCACGAGCTATTGAGATCATTAACACAACATGGAAAAAAAATGGGAAGGGTCACCAAGTTTCATATGGGAATCAAAATTAAAAGCAGTGAAACACGCTCTAAAGAGGTGGTCTAAACTCAGTTGTCAAAATCTGTTTGTTTAAAAAAAAAATCAAGAAAAATTAGTAGAAATACAACATCAATTAGAAATAGGAGATCCAACTAGACATCAGAGATTATAGGAAATATAAACAAATAGAAAGCTTCAATCCATATATAGAGCTGAGGAGGAGCATTGGAGGCTCAAATCCAGAAGTCTATGGCTTCAAGCATGAGATAGAAATACTTCATATTTTCATACATAGGCCAAAGAGAGGCAAAGCAGAAATAATGTCAAAGAAATCACCAATTCTACAAGAAACGAGCTGAATGATTATAGGGAAATAAAGGGAGAAGCCTTCCAACATTTTAAAAAATATTAACAAAATAGGAGGAATCAGATCATGTTGCTTGTATTGAAATGCTAGATAACATCCCCAATATGGTTTCTCAAGCGGACAATCAGGATTTAGTCAAAGAAGCTAAGGAAAGTGAAGTAATAAATGCCATTTGGAGCCTAGAACCCGATAGAGTGTAAGTCCAGATGGGTTCTCCATAGCCTTCTATCGAAAGTTTGGGGATTTAATCAAGACAAATCGATGTAAAATGATCAAACGGTCTCTGAAGAAAGGTAAATTAGGAGGAAGTACAAATTTCTCCTTCTTGGCTCTTATCCCAAAAGAAAAAACATATGGCAATGTTCTCTAGATTCAAATCAATCTCTTTATGTAATTGTAATTCCTCCTACAAAACAATCGTTAAGATTTTAACTATCGAAGTTAAATATCCTCTATGTGTTCTAATCTCATAAAATAAAGGGAGTTTCATTCCCATAAGACAAATATTAGACAATATTATTCTTGTTCAAGAAGCAATTCATTACAACAAATTAAGGAAAGAGAGAGGTATGGTCATAAAAAAAGGGCATGCCAATGCTTTCGATCGAGTGAGACACTCCTATTTGTTTTATGTTCTCAACAAAATTGGATTTTTTGCTACATTTATTAGATGGATTTAAGCTTGCATCTCCAACCCATGGATAGCTTTGTTAGTGAATGGAAGGCCAACTAAGTTATTTTTTAGGGAGAATGAGAGTTGATACATGGATGTCCTCTCTCTCCCATTTTATATATTCCTATGGCCTACTATTCGAGTAGAAGATTGGATTATGAGAGGAGAATAGGGAATCTACTTGGCATTAATATTGTAAGAGGAGTTAAGGAGCTAAATCATTCCCAGTTCACATACGACACTCTCTTGTTGGGAGGAGCTTCAATGGTAATGGCAGCTCAAGTTAAAGTAATCATAGACAAGTATTTGGTTGCTTGTGGAGGAGAATTGAACAAACATAAATGTCATGTTTATGGATGGTACGCATCAACCATTCAGAACATAGCTGGCATTTTGGAATTTATTGCTATACAAGATTGGAACTCATTCAATTATTTAGGAATTCCAATATTTAGAGGCCAACCTCTAGCCATGGATTGGAAGAATGTGATTGGAAAAATAAGGAAAAAAATGGAACTTAATAGAGGAAATTTGGATGAAAAATGTGCCTTTCAACCCTAATTCAAATTCCATGTCATCATGTATTAGCCAATCAAATGATTTAAAATTCAAGAGAGGTGCATGTCTAAGGCAATTTTGTATTGATGATGATGATAGTGATTAACGTCCCATGAGACCAAACTTGGTCTATTGGACCTTAAGAAGAATGAAAAAAGGGAATTATTTGGTTTGTTTTAAGATTTTATTTTTATGTTCAAAAAGTTTGGAGATAAGCTTTCCTAAATCGCTATATTTTTGGCAAGTTAGGATGTTAGAAAGGTGTGTATTATATCAAATACTATGAAATTGAGATCTAATGCGGGTGTAAGCAGGACATTCTAAGAGAAAGCGATTTTCATCTTCAACACTTATAGATTCATAAAGATGGAAAATCCTTTCTGCACACGGTGTTTTAGGAACTGTCCAACGGCATGCTTCGCTATGGAGCTCATGAGAGTTTGTTCTTATTTTGGCTATCTTAATTTTCTTCTTTGAGCTAGCTAAAACCGAGAGATAGTTATGAACTTTCAAATTAGGGTTAATGACCTCTTTATAGTATCTTAATTTTATTCTCACCTTCAATTCTTTTTTGCATCACAATTTCTCTTTGAACTTACATGTAATAATATTTTTGACATTAATGATATCCTGAAAAGTGTTATTTTCATTGATGTTCCAATGGTTTAACCAAGCCATGGTAGCTTTATATAATTTGGGGATAGGTGGAATTTTTTAATAATATAATTTGACTACAACTGCCAAGCTGCCCATAAATTTTAGGTAATATATGACCCATATATAATATATAATACTAATAGTAATTAATATTATAACTAACATGTAATAATATTATACACCATGAAAAGTTGGAAAGTTAGGTCCAATAACTTTTACTAATACCATAACTAATATATCCATCCATCTTTTAGGTAATACGTGGCCAATATATAATATATAATAGTAATAGTAATTAATATTATAACTAACCTATAATAATATTGCATTATAATTAATATATTATAATATTACTATACACCTTGAAAATTTGGGTTCAATGACTTTTAACTAATATCTTAACTAATATATAATATATTATTAATATATAATAGTAATTAATATGCACATTTATCTTTTAGTTAACACGTGATCAATATATAATATATAAGGAGTTGTCTAAAAATTAAATGATTTGACCTGGAGGGAGTTTTCACTGGCGTTTTTTATTTTGCAAAATTTGAATGGCAATTTTGATGGTAGAAACAGATTCAACACCATCAAAAACCCCTTGGGCACCAAGAGGATTTTTAAAATTTTCTCTCGGATTTCTTTTAGACCATGCTAATATATAATAGGGTGATTATATTATAACTAATATATAATAATACTATATTATAATATTACTACACACCATTGGGTCCAATAATTTTAGCTAATATCATAACTAATATATAATTAATTTATAATAATAATTAATAAACTCATCAAATTTTAGGTAATAATAGTAATTACTATTATGTGAAAAGTTGGGTTCAATAACCTTTAGTTAATATCGTAATTAATATATAATAGTAACTACTATCATAATTAATAAACCCATCTATCATTTGAGTAATAAGTAGTCAATATATAGTATAGGTGTAGCCTAAATATTCTACCATTGTTCGTATTCCTATTTTGATTGGAAATTTTAAAAAAATCTTAAAATCACATATATGAAAATTGCATAATTTAGATGCCATGAGGGTATTTGAGGGTTCTGAATCTATTTATGTATTCAAAAATACAATTTAAACACTTAGAAATTTGGATTTTACCAAAAAAAAATACTTGATTTCGATCAAAACCCACCCTAAAGTTGAAAACGTAGAATAAATAGATTGCTCTTATAATTTTTCCCCAAGAAAAAAAGCTGAAAATAGACTACTCTTATAATATATAATAGTGATAGAAATTAATATTATAACTAATATATAATAATATTATACTATAATTAATATATTATGATATTACTATACACAATGAAAAGTTTGGTTAAATAACTTTTAACTAATATATAATAATAACTAATATCATGACTAATATACCCATAGGTAATACATGGCCCATATATAATATATAATAGTAATCATTATTATAATTAATATATAATAATATTATATTATAATTGGGTGGCCCATGGTTTGTAGAATAGACGGTGAATAGGTGTATTATTAATGCACTCTCTGTAATAAGCACTAATTTGTGGGTAAGAGAGGTATTCGACAGGGGTGCTCTCTTTCGCCCTACCTTTTCATTCTTGCTATTGAGGGACTCAGCCTACTTATCAGGGACGCCAAGACCAAGGGTTTCCTTCATGGGGTAAAGGTTGCAAACACCTGTTACTTAACTCACTCCTTATTTGTGGACAATGTACAATTATTCGGGGAGGCCACCCTGAGGGAATGGGGTTGTTACAAGGAATTGATTTCTAACTTCTGCAACACGTCTAGGATGGATGTCAGCATTCCTAAATCATCTATTGCTTATCGGGTTTTGAATCGGGAGCATTTCATTCTATTATAGCAATTGCTCTCATACAAATGGGTGGATTTAAATGATGGTTTCCGGTATTTGGGCTTCTAGTTGAAGCCGAATGGTTATATTAAGGAAGATTGGCAATGTCTTGTTTCGAAGGTCCAGGCTCGGATTAACTCTTCGTCTTACCGGTGGCTCTCCTTGGGGGGCAAGCTTACACTTATTAACTCTATACTCCTGAGTATTCCAGTTTATTGGTTTTCACTCTTCTGCATTCCATTGGGTATTCTTACTTCGCTACGAAGGATCATCTTTTCCTATTTATGGGCCGGTAACTCAGGATGTACCAAATTTCACTTAGCAGCTTGGGAGTCTATCTCATTGCCTAGGGCTCTTGGAGGTCGGGGTATAAAGAACTTGTGTCTATTCAACATAGCGCTCTGCGCCAAGAGTCTTTGGAGGGCTCTTTTCGGTGGGGCCTGTGGGGCAAGGTGATAAAAATGAAATACCTTAAGAGATTACCTGCCTCTTATTTTTTCAGGGATCACTCTACCGGTGTGTGTGTGTGTTCTACCATCTGGCGGAGCCTCATTAAATCTTTATCGTTGATTCTTTCCTCCATTGCATGGGATATTGGGCGTGGTACCCAAGTTTACATTGGTATCGACCCCATATCGGGCTGTCACTCTGTCTCTTCATTGTCCCCTGCACTGATAAGTTGTCTTCATAGCATGAATTTCTATGTGCTCAAGCATGTTTACATCCCATTGGTGGACAAAGTATCATCCTGGCTATGCTCGAGTGACCTTCACTTGAGTGGCATGCTAGCGAAGGAATGGGATCGTTATGTTAGCTCCTTATCACATGCTGGGATTTTTCTTTCTAATCAGGAGGACAGGCTTGTTTGGACCTGCAACTCGACCAATGGTGAGGTCACTATGGCCTTGGCGTACTCTAAGCTAGTTACTCTTCTGCCTACTGTCAATATGCCTTGGTGGATCCCTTGGTTATGGAAGGTAGACTGCCCTATGAAGGTGAAGTTGTTCTCTTGGCTTGTTCTCAATGATAAGATTTTAACATGGAAAAATTTGCAGAAACGTGGTATTTCTGGACCTAGCTGTTGTGTGTTGTGCCGGAAAGACTCTAAGTCTACGTCACATCTTTTTAGGGACTGTCCATTCATTGTGACTACTATCTACGAATTATCTGTTATTTTGAATATCCATTTTCCATGGGCTGGAACATCCATTGAGGACTCTCTGCTGCTCTGGTGTCGATGACATAACAAGCTGTCAGCTATTATTTGCCTATGTATCTGGTTTGTCTGGAAGGCTAGGAATAGCTCTATTTTCAATGATCTACAACCTTCTAGTTAGCAGGTTGCGGCTTACACTGTTTCCACCTTCTCTTCTTTTAGGGGGCATCCTACTCCTCGTCGGCCGCGTTACATAGATCTGGTGACGGTAGATTGCCCGCTACCTAATGGTTTTTTTTATGGGGCAGCGCATAATGACCAGTGTGGTGTTGGTGTGGTCCCGATTATCAATCATGTGCATCATTTTCATCCGTCTTTTGCTGCTGGTTATGGCACTAATACGAGGGCGGAACTTATTGCACTCTGGATCCTTCTATGTTTTTCCCATTTGCATGTTGTTCACTCACTTTGGATCTTTGGAGATTCAAAGTGTATCATTGACTAGGCCGGCCAGGGTACGCGTCTTAATGCACTTCATCTGAAGCACTGGATGAACCGAATTCTGGATAAGGTAAGCACTTTCAGCTCCATTCGGTTCAAGCACATCTATCGGGAATTAAATGTAATTGTTGATTGCCCGTCACGTTGGTCTTTGGGAGAAATGAATGGCCAACTGCTTTGCGAGGAAATCTGTGGAGGGAAACTCATAAATTCCTCTATGATGAATCTCTTCTAATGTGATGAACCTTTTAGTTTGTTGGTTGTATGGTTATATTATGTCACTGCAATTTTGTTTTGATTACTATTTGGATAGTAACTGAATGAATGACGCCTGTGTCAATGATGTTAGTTGTTTTTTATTTCTAATATGTATTTCAGTTGTTACATACTCTGCTATGAGGCATCTCTGGCCACACAGTTCATAATCTGCTCTTGGAATTGGCCCCTATGCCGATGAAATGTATGATCACATCTTGTGGTGGGCTTTTGTCTCCTAATATAAAAGCTGATTTTTCGTTCTGAAAAAAACTTACAAAAAAAAATTATACTATAATTAATATATTATAATATTACTACACCCTGAAAAGTTGGGCCCAATCATTTTTAATTAGTATCATAACTATTGTTAATATATAATTAAAATATAAAATATAATAGTAACTAATATTATAAGTAATATATAATAGTAATTAATATCAAAACTATAATATAATAATATTATGTTATAATTAATTTATGGTAATAATAATACTATACACAAGAAAAGTTGGGTACAATAACTTTTAAGATGGCACTGTGTATTTAATTATCTTTCCTTATTCTGGGTGAAAACACTACATCGAACTTCCTCCTCGTAAATTGATCTTAATATAAAATATATATTTAAGGTAGTTTTGATAAAAAAAGAAATAACCTTGGGCATAAAAGTGAAATATAATAAAAATATTGTCTACATGGCATTATTTTATCATTTTTCTTAGGAGACCCATTTTTCATCCAAATTTCCTCTAATTGCAATGGGGAACTTAGTGGCTTAACCCAACGGGTAGAGTGGTCTTGATCAAATTAGTTCTCTCAATATTAGCCATATATCATAATTCTATTTTACTATCCCTAATTGGGGTCTCTAACCAAATTGATCAATTACAACTTAAATTCCTATGGCAAGGGGGCAAAGCCAATTCTAAAAAGTACTAGCAATTTGAGACACAGGTTTACTAAATAAGGTGTTGGGTGCAAAATATATGTGCAATGTTAGTACATGAGAGGATGCGTGGTGGAAAGTGGCTATGAACATAAAATACACTCAATCTCCACAAAACAAAAATATGGATAAGTAGTTCAACAACGAGCCATGGACATCTATCCGAAACCCGTGCAAAGCTTTTGCCAAGATTGTTAAAAATAAAGCTTCATGGATGCTAAGTAATGGACAAATTATTCAAATATGAGAGGACCGCATTTTGGGAAGACCTGAGTTCAACAAATATACTTCCTAAAACCAGTTACAAAATTAGATGAGGGCAAATAATAGATATACTCTGGCATACATCTTAGAGTGTGATGCAAATGAGAAATGGAAGGATTGGAGGATCACAAATCTCTTGGAAGAATTAAATCGTCAATGGAATAGCATGGTCAAACTTCTAAATGTCTTGCTCCTACAAATTGCACAATCATGGATAGGTGGGTTTGGGGACCCAAATTTGGTAGTTATACTATTGAAGAAGAATATAATCTACAAAACAATGCTAGATGTGATCTTCCTGTAAACTAAATCTTGACCATAATTTGGAAAAGTGATGCTCTACCAAAAATAAAGATGTTTAGTTAGGTTTTGTGTCATGAAAGAATACTAACTTAAATGCTAATTTCAGAAGAATAGGTATGCAAGGACTCTCCCAATATCATATATGTAAACTTGATGAAGAAAATGCAAGGCATTTGTTCTTGAACTGTGAGTTCGCAATGGAAGTTTGACAACAAATATTTGAAGATCTAAGCATTAATACATTCATAGTACCAAAAAAATGGAGAGAATCCTTCATGGCATAAGAAATACCCAAGGAAGTTCATCAATAAGCCATTAATGAATCAAGTTTGAAAGGTTCTTCCCTATATTATTTTCTATAAAATATGGCTAGCAAGAAATGTTTTCATATTCAAAAATCAAAAGGCAGAGGCGAGAATAGTGGCAGTACAAGCATGGGTTATAATGTTGGAAGCAATCAATGTTAAAGGACAAGCTACTCAACAAATAAAAATTTGACAATTGAGGAAAAAAGATGGAAATGAAGACTACTAGATCATCATGTTCAAAGAATTCAAAGGTTTAAGCCAAAACAAAAGGAAAAATCAAATGGCTTTTGAGAATCAAATCTACAGAGATGATAACATGGGCTAAAAGTCAAAACCAACACATATTTTTTTTTAATGGACCTTCCAAGAACAATCCAAGGATGGCAAGTGCAGGGGGCGGCACTATTTGACCTCAAAGGAAAACAATAATATACTTTTGTATGGGGATTAGAGGAGACTTCAAATAATCAAGCCGAGGCTTTGGCTCTTTAGCAAGGCTTGCAATTAGCCAAAAGCAAACTAATACAACATTTGATAATTGTCATAGATTCAATGATAATAATTTGTTATTTGGCTCTAAAATTGACACTGAAGGAAGGACCCCTCTATCGAACTATATGGCGAGTGCATCAATTCGTAATTGAATTTGAAGAGGTCAAATATTTTCATGTTCTTCGGGAATTAAACAAACATGTGGATCTCCAAGCTAATTGTGCATGTCAATTAGAGCAAGGAAGAATGGAGTTAAATAGGGCGGGGGTTGGTTACTTCACCATACCCTATCTTTGTTTTGCATTTGTGAATTATGTTAGATGTAAAGTTGTTCAAGATTGATCCCCTCCAAAAGTTGAATATTCCTCTTGAATACATGTGGAAATCACATGCTAACATTCAGTATGCTGACACCATCCTGAACTTCGCATTTAAGAACGAGTTCATTAAAGGACTGTAACTATCAACTTTGATAATCATGAAGGCGTATTCTATGTGTGAAATAATGTCGGATATGATAGGAGGTTTGGATATTGTGTCCTTCATAGCAGAAGGGTATGATGAAATGAAGGTCATGGATCATTGTGCCATCCCTACGATTTATCATTTGGTTATTGTAAACAACAGAGAAGCAGCCCATCGAATTGGTTACTTGAGAAAAGCAAGGTTGGCGAATCACTACACAATGTTGCGGGTATCAGTAGGAAATTAAATGAGAGGGACTTTCATCTGAGGAGAAACTATGTTTTATGGTGCCTACGGTTGCAAGGGAACTCGGTTATGGAGGAAGGCATGCATCGTTGTATCCACTGGCATTGGTTCTAGATGTTTGGGAGGCAAAAAGGGTAGAAGTTTCAGTTATCATCAATCAAATTGAATCTTTAGTATCGAAGTTGATTTTCCTGTAGCATACAATCTACTATGTTTTAGTTTGTCTAGATGTAATGTTGTCAGTATTAGTTGGCAGCTGAATAAAAGGTAGGTGAATTTAGAGAGCAAGTTAGACAATGCCTTGTGTCAAAGATTTTAGGGTTATAGTTTGGTTCTGGAGGATAACTTTGACAGACAATTGCAATGGCATTAGATGAATGTGAGCTCTACTACCATTTCTTCTGAGAATATTGTCCTTAATAGTAGTTTGAAGGTAAGAACTATGTCAATTGAGTGTTTAATTTTCCCTTTGATAAGGATAAAAGACAAATATGTCAAGTTTTAATATCAACCATAATGTATCAATAGCCTCAAGTTTGAGTTTCATGTATCAAACAATCTCCTCTACTATAATTTGCAAGTTATTAGATACCTGGCAGTGGAAAACTTTAGGCCAAATCAATGTACTATGGAAAATACTGGTGAGAAAAGGAATATGGTGGTTAGGGAATTCAATGGCAAGCACAGTGAAGGACAAGATGCAGTGATTCATACTCTGCATAAGATGGAGGAGAAGAACATAAACTTAGAGGCCATTCCTAGTAGAAACACTTCCATTTCATGATACCAGTTGAAGTCTCTAAGTGAGTGGGTAACTAATCTAATCGCCAACCTTCTTATGGATGAGGTCAAAATCGAACGTCTTAAAGGTAAATATGTATCTCAAGAAAAGCAAATCAGGGATTTGAAGCAAAAAGTGAAGAATTAGGACATGGTTGATTTTACAACATTTGGAGAATATTTAATAATCCCAGGTCGCGAAGCCTTGGATAGTCCTCCCAATGAAGAATAGAAGCTGACAACAATAGATATTGAGGTAGACCATCCAAGTAGTGAAGCGCATCAAAATACACTAAATTAAGGGATGGGAGAAGGCATGTAAAGGATAGGTTTTCCTTTTTTGACGAATTTTCTAATGTTTTTCAAATGTATCTTCCTTGTTAGCAAGTTATGTAGGTTGCATTTCATTAAAATAGGTAGTCAAAATAGGAGCAAGATATAAGTAGTCAGCCAGGTTGAAATCAATTTTTTGAACATTGTAAACATTTATGCACAACTTTCTCTCTTAGCAGTAAATTGGTATTCACAAGATGTTTGGCTAGGCCTCATATTCCTTTTGATATTAATACAAAGTAACCATTTTTGTTATAAAAAAAAAAAGATAATCCCTATTAATAGGGTTGGATACCAACGAATAAACTAAGTTGATCTTTGAGATTTTCAATTTTTAATCTTTTCGATTTCTAGTTTTTGTAGTGAAATATAAACCAAATGTCAATTTTGTCATATAAAATGGAAGCTTGTAATCAAACACGTGCAAAGATTAATTCATTGATTTACTAATAGGTGGTGTAAGGCCTATGAGCATTCAATATATTTCTTAGTACAAATACATAATTTATGAATATTAGTGTTATTATTTAATTCAATTCGATGCTTAATATCAATAAACGCCATACTTTAGAGAGGTTTATAATTCATTAAAACAAAATCTGGTGCATTGGCATTGAGTTATGGTAGTTACCTCCTCTCTCTTTAATTCTTACTCTATGTTCATCATCAAGTGGCACTCTAGCTCCCCCTCTCACTCCTCCACTCAAGTCATAACCACTTCCAAATCAATGGCAGATGTTGTTACGAAAAAAGACCAAGGCAAATGTGAATGGACCTTTCTCTATGTGCATAAAAACAATAGAAGGATCCTAGGGCAAACATGAATTGACCTTCCTCTATTTTCATAAAAATAATAGAAGGATCTTATGGCGAACATGATTGAACCTTCTTCTATCTTCATAAAAATAATAGAAGGATTCTCATGCCACATAATCAAATTAAGCTTGCCCACTAGCAAATCCCTAATTGATCCATGCACTCCCTTGTCATAAAAAACCACTTCATTGATCGTACTTCTATTAGCATTGACACAAGTAAGGATGTTTATTTAATTGACATTGAAACTTTTCCTATTGACCACCCTCTCACTAACAATACTTTCATCAACAATTCCCTTCTCGATAACCCTTGTGTCAACCACCCTTTTGTCCATAGCCCTCTCATCATCAACTCCCATTTCAACAACAATCTCATTGTTGACTCCCTTGTAGACTCCCCGTGAGTTGATGGGTTGCTTATTGGCAATCCGCTTATCAATGATCTTATTGATTCGACATTAGTAATCCTTCCATCGACAAACTTATTCGATCAACCTCCTCCATCCAAACTACCTCAACATTCAACAATTATGTGCATTGTCTCAATATTGAGGTGCACAACACCCCCATGAGGTCCAAGGGACAAATCATGCATGCCAATATTGACAACTTTCATTGAGACCACTTTATCCATGCACCAAGAGTACCTCATGGTGCATTAGGATGATCCTAAATGGTAGGCTTATAGTATGTTCATTTCACCAACACAAATCCTTTAACAATTTTCAATATACTGCATTTCTATAAGTAATTCAAACACCATGATGTAGAATACTCTGTGAATCTATCTCTGGTCACTCGTCCTCAGATATTTTTTTGTGCAAGATTGTATGCAATTTCTAACGCCACTCAATGACCATTGGTTGTACTTGAACCGGTGATATCCCTTCCAACTTCATGTTAGTTGAAACAAATATAATTCGTTTATTGTTTACTAAGTAAATACCAAATGTAAATAGGATAAATAATCCATGAATAAGTATATAACTGAATATGTAATAGATAAGAGCTGGTGATTTTAGAATACATAGTGGAACCTTTAAATAGTCCTCTCATGACTAAATGTGAAAGGATGCAACATTTCATTTAATGTTACAATTAATTCATTTAACTATTAAGTATTATAAATGTTTATTGATATATTATTTTATGTTTGTAACATTGCCTTCCTCTTCACAAATGCTTTGTCCTCAAAGCATATTGATGACAAGGATTATGTCTTATTTTCTTGCTTGTAATGTCGTCCACGATCTTTTGTACTGGTAGCCGTGACACTTGATGAAATGAGACGATATGAATTACAATTTCCAAGTAAAAATGTCGCATTACTTGTGAAGTGGTCCATCCCAAGTTAACCTTCATTAGGACCCTTCGTTGATTGATTTGTTGGATGGAACTTCTCTTTTTTGCTCCCACATATTTTGTTGATTTTGTCTCCATTCTTTTATGAAATCATAACTCATTTGTTTATGTTCCTTTTGACCTTGCCGTTGGTCATAACGACTTTTATAATTTGGATGATGATAAGGTATTTTGACTCATCTCTTGTGATTGTTTGTTGGAGACTTTGAATTTTGATATTTTTGGTAATAATTTGATTGGGATTGTATTTGTTCCTTTTTCTAATGTCTGGATTTTTTCCTCTGACGACTTCTTTGTTTCAACAAAATCAGTCATTTTTTCTTTAGTGACCTTTGGTTCCTTGTTGGTAAGTTGCTCTACTCTTTCTTGTAACGATTTTTTATCATGCTTTACCTTCTTAATTTGTGTAAGTAAACTCTGATTATAATTCCTTAAGCGAGAAAGTTCATCATTGTTCTTGATTTTTCAACCTTGTTCTTAAGGTCTTGGTTTATTGATTATGCTTCTTTGATTTGCTTGAGCAACCTCTGGTTAAGGTTTCTTAAGAGAGATTTGTCTTCATCTTTTTTGGACAGTTTATTTTCGAGACCTTGATTTTCTTGTTCTAACTTTTTTTCATCTTGCTTTTTGTCTTTCGACTTCCTGATTTTTACAAGTAAAATTTGATTATGATTTTTTAAATGTGATATTTATTCATCCTTGTCCAATAATATTTTCTTGCTCTCTTCATTATCTTGTTCCAACTTTCTGTTTTGATTTTTTAGGTGAGAGATTTCCTTATTTCGTTCTAGTAAGTTGTCATCACTTTTTAACTTCTCAATTTGTGTGAATAATTCCTTAATACTCTCTTTTAGGCAACAATTCTCCTTCTCTGTTAACCCATTAAAGAAATTATGCTTATTTATCTCAAACTATACTTGTTTATTGATCACTTTATAATGTTCTAACTCACCCAATGTTGATTGTAGCTGTGACTGCAATTTTGAATCTATAACTGCATAGTTTGTGACTTATGCTTCTCTTCTTTTCTTCAATAATAAATGGACATAAAAGTGCAAAAAACACCCAATGTAGTCCTTAAATCTTCCCTACACCTTTTTTTCTTTCTTTTAATTTTAGAAAATAATTGAAATTCTATAAAAAAATAACTATTAATAACAAACAGTAATTATTATTACAAATAATAGCTTTATTATTATATAATATTAATAGTTAAAATATTGTAATGATAATTATCACCAACATAGATCCATCTTAAATCCGTATTTGTCAAGCACCGAGAGGGATCCAATTTCTTGAGGTGTATTTATTTTTTTAAATTTTAACTCAAGAAATTTGATCTCTTGATTGATAGATCCAGGTTTAAGTTTTAAATTTTTATTTTATAAACGAACATCTATTTTTTAATTACTTTTCATAATATTTTATTTTATGAACAAACATGGATTTTTTTTAAATACTTTCCATAATTTATTTTTTTTTATTTTATGAGCCGACATGAATTTTTTTAATTATTTTGTTAGTAACGTTACATGACACACTCACACATGTTACAACATCTCCCCCATACTGGGTTGAAGAGCACCGAGTGAATTAACAACAATAATAAATATTATTATAATATTTATATAAATTTGAATTCTAACATATGTAAGCTTCCCCAAAAAGAAAAAAAGTATTAATCAATCTTCAATGTTCTCTTTATAAAAACCATGAGATAGTTTCTTGATAAAACCACGTGTTGGTTTCTATTTTTTTCTTTCTTTCTTGTTTTTTCTTTTTTCTCTTTTTTTTTGTAAAAATATTAGCCACTAGCCAAGGTTAGAAATGGCCCACGGGCCTCCAAAATATATATTCCACGAGCAAATATAGACCATAGGTAAGCCAAAACGAACGACTCTAATACCAAAAGAAACAAATATAATATGTTTATTGTTTAGTGAGTAAATACCCAATGTAAATAGGATAAATAATCCACGAATAAGTATATAAATGAAACATAAGAGATGATGATTTTAGAATACATAACGGAACCGTTAAATAGTCCTCTCATGACTAAATGTGAAAGGATGCAACCTTTCATTTAATGTTACAATTAATTCATTTGATTATTAAGTATTGTGAATGTTTATAGATATATTGATATATTATTTTATGTTTGTAACATTAGTATCAAAACTTCAACTGAATCTTAATGCACTTGACTCGATTTAATAATGCATACAAGAGAAGGCCATTAATTAATACACACAACACTGTTTAATAAATATAAACATGCGAGGGCAATTCCTTATGTTAAGTCTTATCACATGCTTTTAAAAGACACGGTGAATAGACCTTACATGGGATGGTTGCATAATTAATGAGAAATCACTAAATGACACCATGTCAAGTGATTTGGGACATGATACATCTGAGAGAGGGATTTCACTTGATTCTAGAGCATAGCCACCCCAACATCTCTGTGTCCAACATTCTTCAATACATTTTTTTTCAATTATTTATATTTTCCATGCTTACATTAAGAACATTGTATTAATGCATGTGTAGTTATCATTCAGGATTGCATGGGTCCCTTCAGGCCACCAACGATGTCTCCTACCTCATCCACAACCATAAACCTTGCTTGTGTCAATCTTCGTAGAACCTATGCCAATAACAAATTGTGTGGTTGTGCAGAGCCAATCTGGATCACACTTTCCCATTGGGAGGATTTTGTCCCCAAAATCTTCCAAGGACAGGTGAGGGGACTTGATTTGAATCTATTTCCTTTCATACCATTTCACCTTCCTTGGAGTATGTCCTCTAAGAACAATCTCCCAAATCTCTTGCTATCCTTTGTGAGTTACATGTTCCTTTCGTTACAAAACTGAATCTTCCTTCAATTCTTTAAGAGTGTGTGATGCAAAATATTCAATACTGGGGAGAACTTGATGCCCCTCTTCATCCAACATGGAGGGCTCAAACCAACTTAGATACTCCATATTCACCACTAAACTAAGATGCATACACATAGGTAAGCTTGATTTAAAGGCATTATCATTCACCTACTTAATTATAACAAAAGGTTTGTATATGAGGCGCCTTAGTTTATTTGCTACTCCTTCCAATCATTCATTGTGTAGGTAAATCCCCACCTTATCTCCAACATGAAACTGATGATATTCTTTGTGCTGGTCATGTCTACCCTTATATTGTTATTAATATGTCTCAAGCTACCCCCATAACTTTGGATATATCTGCTTGATCTTGTCCACAAATGTGCTTTCCTTGTTATAATCTTGTTATTGTTAGAGCATATTTACCTTCTCCATAACATCAATATCGCACCTAGGGACTTAGATCTTGGTGTCATGATTGCAATTGTCCAAATTTGACTCAATTTGACCATTTAAGCCACCAGAGTGCTTCATTCCTAGCTTCAAGGGAGTAATATGTTATTTCTAGATTGTGGTAGTGATCCTCGGGGCTATTTCTAGCATGCGAGGGCACGTTCCTTTAATCAAGGATTATTTCCTTGATTTGAGGGTCCCACATTGCATGTTTGACTTGTTGGAGTGATCCTAGTGAGTTAACTCCACTAATCAAGGACTGCAAGCACCCTCCTTTGCTATTTTGAGTAGGTAGCGCCCTATTTAACCATTTTGAGTAGATTCCTCTCATGCATGAGTTGATCATGCAGTAGATCCTTGCTTTTAGGAATCTAAGCCCCCACTTGTCCACTTAAGTCAGTTATGAGCTTGTTGACTCATCTCTAAGAGATTGCATGGCTAATTAAGGGTATTTGAGGTCCAGTTAAGCCCAACTAGGTTTTCATGCACTAGTGAGTAGTTTGAATTTCTTTCCTTAGTAATTCGAATTGCCTATATGTAAACACTGATATGTTCTTTGTACAATTAATGGAATATTAGGTTTTTGAAAGAGATTTTGTATCTCTTCTTTATGATTGATGAATATCATGATTTTGTCACTTATTTAATCGCTTGCTAGATGTATTACTACTTGTTTTAGTTTCTAGACCTTGTTCTCCAAAATCTCACACTCACTTGTTCAATCACTTGCTAGATGGATTACTACTTGTTTTAGTTTCAAGACTCTGTGCTCTAAAATCTCACACTTAAAACTCTACTTTGTCCTTTTGTTGGCCATACACAATGTCAAATGGCGAGGGAGGTAAATAGTCGAAGCAGGTCTTAAAAGGTGATTTTTTGGTGGAAGACTGAAGTGCTCAATTGTAAGAGTATTGAATGTACACCAATTGCTCGTCCCACATCATGGGATATTTTCTATGGCACCCTCTCAACAATTGTACCAACATCCAATTGACAAATTTCGTTTGTCCACAGATCTTGGGATGAAATGCAATGGAATACCTCAACTTTGTATCCATTCTCTCTTGAAGTGTTGTTCATAATCTACCGAAGAACATGTTATCTCGATCATATATGATGGCTCTTGGTAATCCAAAGTGCACCCAAAGATGATTGAAGAATAACTCAATTGTCTCTTGTCTAGTGATCGTATTTTTACATTAAATGAGCACATGCATCTTTTTGAAGTATTCTACCATGACAAACAAGTAGTCGTGGCCTTTGCGAGACATGGGAAAACCTCCAACAAATTCCTTGGAGATGTTATCCTAAATCCTACTTGGTACTGGCAGCGGCATTTACAACCCAATCTTTATATTGCTTGGTACTGGCAATGTCATTACAACTAAAGTTTTTTATTGCTTGGATTTCCATGCATCCTTTAACAAATATCACTACCTGCTTCTGCATCTTTGGCCAATACACACACCTTTATAAATTTGTCATTGTCTTTCTCACGCCAAAATGTCAACAACCCTAAAAGTGTGAGTTTCCCTCATCAATTGAATCATCCTGTCTTATGGTATGCATAACTTGTCCAACTTGTATAGAAGACCATCCTGGAGGTGATATTCATTTTCTTCCATGGAAATGATTGATCTCTCCTTAAGTTGTTTGTGTACTCCTTTGGAATATTTATCTCCCTCGTAGTCTTCACTCGAAGGGATCAAGCTGCATTATTACGCTAATTGTTGTAATATTCTTCGGTGGGATAATGAAAACATATATGCCAACTTGTTTGTAGTTCCTTTCTGGTACTTGATCAATAGGTGAAATCATTGCAAGAATCCCAACCACTCGTAATGCATCAATTGTTTCATGTTGCTTTGTCATTGCAAGTACTAAAGGGGTTGGTGATCGGTGTGTATAGGGGTCTCTTTTCCTAAGAGATATGCTTCCACTTTTTCACTGCTTGCACAATCGCAAAGAGATCTTTATCATGTGGGGTAGTAAAGTACTACTCCATGAAAAAACTTTGAATGGTAGCATATTGATCTTCGTCCTTGCATAAGCACTACCCCAATGCATATCCATTGATATTTGTCTCCAATTCAAATGGTCATTGTCAATTGGACATGGTTAGGACCAGAGAATTATTAATCCTTCTCTTTGGGTCTTGAAATGATCATTGTAGTGGCCTACCCCAATGGCCAAATCCTGAAAATACAGACCCTGTGACAACCTTTCCACCTCTAGAAATTCCTCATCATTCCTAATTCTTCTTCGATCAGCCCAAGTTGTCGAAGCTTGTTTCACACTCTTGATGTTTAATGCAATTTGAGTGGTATGATATTCTTTCTTACTCTCATCATAAGGCCTCTAATGATTCTTTACCAGTTGAATAAATGACTCATCTTCCATCCGCCTAGCATCGAACTTGAAAGGATTGTGATGCTTCTCTCCCCTCGAGTCAATTTCCAAAACAATATAGTAGTTATTAGAATCACCTTCGAATCCATTCCAATAATTAATCCTCATGCTCTAACTCATGAACCATTTTGAAACAAGAAACTTGTCAATCCTCTTTGATATTATTCCATCCCCAACTCTCTTGTTTCTCTAGGTCAGTCTTGTTTTGATTGGCCATATATCAAGCAACACAATCTCTTCTATATGTCCAATGAAAAAGTATGTGTGAGGGTCCATTACAACAACGTCACCCCTTGTCTCAACATTTCCAAGGAAAAAATCATTCCCCCCCCAACAATGGTTTGATGTTGGTCTAGTTGTTTTGACTTTTAGAATATTTTCCAAAAGGGAACTGTATCTGTGTAAGAACCGTATACATTTATGATTGTAAATTCCTTTTCCATATCGCTAATTCATATTAAGCCTTGAATAAAAAACACATGAGTTGGAATATCTAATGATTCTTATTCTCCAACTTAAAATTAAACTACTCGATCTACACTTTGAATCTTTAAAGATAAATTACTAACCAATTAAAATTTTTCCCCAAATTGACACAAATCTGGCTACCCTCTCCCATAGTTTCATATAACAAAATGATGTAGGTTTTTAAGTCTCCATAAGACTCTTTAGTGCTTGTTTCTTTTAGGAGTGACCCACCCCCTAAAATTAAGAGATAACATTATCATTATGAACATAACCTTAGAGGTTGGCCTGCTTTAAGGACTCCCACGATTGATAATTGCTTTCTTGCTTGAACCTCTAAATTAGCCTTCTCCTTGGCAATGCATAGATGTGATCTTATACCCCTTAAGAATCCCTTTCTACGTTTATTATCCATTAAGGGCATGCATGACACCATTTATTGACCCATCAATATCAAAACCATCCGATATCCTAGATTTGAGAGGGTATCGATGGGTTCCTTCCCCAACAAAAAAGTTATTCCCTTATAACAATTGAGATGAGGAACTACTACCAATATCTACTTTCATAACCACAACCTAATTGTGAGGAGGCCATCTGACTAATCGCCCAACTTATCCCTAAGGTGATCACTGCAGAGCATAATGACAACCTCATTCAAGAAATAACTCTTAAAGAGGTTGAAAAATAAATTATGGAGATGTCTGCAAGAAATTCTTTAGGCCTGGATGTATTTACCACAAACTTCCTCCACTCTTGCTAGGAAACAATCAAGTTGAATGTTCGGAAAGTTGTAAAAGAATACAAGAGAACAATAGATGTGATCCCAACCCTCGACTCCACTTTTCTCACTCTTATTCCAAAGGCGGCCTAGGCTAATGACCCTAGCAATTTTTTTCGGATATCTCTTTGGAATGTAATTTACAAGATCATCACTAAAGTCATTGCTAATAGACTCTAACCTCTCTTACCAACACTCATCTAGGTGGAACCAAGGTTGGAACAAACATGATATGTGGAGGGTTGATATCTTTTGGATGGAACCATCCAGACACATGAAACTATCCACTCTTTAAAATTTTCTAAGAAAGAAGACATGATTATTAAGTTGGACATGTCAAAGGCATTACATAAGTTAGATTTACATTGGATAATTTTTTCTTGCATTTGGCTTCTCATAACATTGGAATTATTGGATTCTATCCCTTACATCCTTAGCCTTCTTCTCAATCTTGATAAATAGATCTCATTCATCTACATTTTTGCTGACTCACACGAGTTAGAAAACAAGGATACCCTCTCTTTACCTTCCTCTTCATTATTATGGCAGAAGGTCCAAGGCACCCTTTGAAGGTAGGAGTAGCAACATGCACACTGGAGAAGATTTGATATCCTCTCATCTCCAGTTTGTTGATGACACAATACTAATGAGGGATCCCACAGTAAGAGAATCTAAGGAATTGTAGAATATCCTTGATACCTTCATGGCAACTTCTGGCACTACAATCAACATTGGTAAGTCTCATATATTATTTTTCGATGTTCCTCTGATTGTTAAAATTAACATGTCTTGAATTCGAGGTTTTAAAAGGATTTCCCTTCCATCCAAATACTTAGGGGCCCTGCTCGTTGATAACCCCCACCACAATCTCTCTTGGGAAGAGCTTCTTTCTAAACTTGAAAAGAGTTTGTCTAGTTAGACCTTTAGATCACTCAGCTTAGTAGGCAGACTAATATATTAATAAAATATGTTTTGCAATCCATGCTTTTATATCTATTCTCCATTCTTTCATCTCTTAAAGCCATCATCAATGCCATAAGAAATTTGTAATGAACTTTCTTGTGGGGAGGTAACAAATTTAAGAAAAAATGGGCCAATGTGGCATGGATACAGGATTGTAAGCACAAATTGAATAGAGTTCTAGGAAATATATATGGTAAACCTCTTGCGATATAAATATCAATCAAATCAAAACAAGGATAAGCATATTTTACCATTCTTCAGCTTCCTGTAGTCCATTGGAGTTATCATCATCTTTAAGTTTATCACACTGTCGACCCGCATCCAGTTTATACATTTTTCCACTTGGGATACTTGATCCTCTGAATTTTTGCCTACATCTAATTCGTTCACTTTTCTTACTTTTTTCTGATTCATCCAACCTTCTGCCAACTTGTTCTAGTTGAGGCTGGACCACTTCTGCTATGTTAGATTGTACAGCTGTTAGAGGCAACGTATAATTTTATGACTAGATGCCCTAAAATTAGTAGTAAAGTATAATGCAAGCTGATTTCTGCTCCCCCATTCAAATGTTTTGTTGAAGGTAGCTGGGCATCTCTATAATTTGAAATTTATTTTTGGATGAGGTGAAGCCCCTACAAGATACTTTTATAGTAGATTTCTACATGCATTGATTTATGATTTGTCTCCTGTAGTCAAATTTTCCCATTTGTTTCTGTTTGAGAGAATAACTCTTCCTTTTTGCTCAAATGCATGCGACACTTTCTCATAGAGTCTCCTATGATTTCCATTATGTGACAGCCTCTAATTTTCATTAGCTTATCATGTATTCTCCTTTTTTTCTACAGCAACTGACAACTCCTTGTATATGCTCTTTAATTATTCACACGCAATGTCTTACTGTCCATGCTCTGCGATTCTCCAACATTATATGCTCTTTTGTTCCACAACATTGATGTCCATTCCGTGTACATTGCTTTGATGAGTAGCATGTAGCTTTTCGGAATGGAAGGGCCTCACATGCCCTTTTCTCCATAGCATTCAAGGGGTTGCCCTTTGATGCCCTTATGATCCCCATAACACCTCTTTGGTGATATCCATAAAATTTCTCTGGTTATACTCAGGTTAGATTGATTAAAAACATGTGAGTTTTCCATGCACATTCTGTTGTTGTCGAGCTTCTTAGGGATTCACATATATGCTCCTTTCATTATGAGAATCTATTAGCAACCCAAGTATCTTTATTTGCTCCACATTGTCTCTGAGATTTGCATTGGTGTTCCTCAAATCATGGTCTACGTGATTGCATTCCTTGTGGGTGTTGTTGTCCCGATTGCTTGTTGCTGGCTAAGTGAAGGCATTCTCTGTGATGTTGTTGTCTATGTGACATAGGGTATGATTGAGATTGGCCATGTGAAATAGATTGTGGTTTGTTGGGATTGGGAAGTTGAATCTGGGGAACTCTGGTCCAATTACTAAAGGCATTCCATGTGGCTGTTGTTGTTGTTGTTGTTGCTGGCATGAAGGCATTCCTTATGTTGTTGTTGCCGGCGTGAAGGAATTCCTTATGATGTTGTTTTCTCTGTTGTTGTTCACCTAACATAGTCTGTGGTTAACATTCTAGAAATGTTTGTCCAAAAGACATTGCTTGCTATCCATTTTGATTTGGAAATTGAGGTCAGGGAAATGTTTGTGGAACTGCTGAATTCATTGCTTGTGGTCCGATTTGATTTGGAAATTGAGGTCAGGGAAATGTTTTTGGAGCTACTAAAGGAATTCCCTTTGGCTATGTATTTTTCCACTGGTGTTTTTGTTGTTGTTGACCACCTAAAATAAGTTGTGATCTATTCTGAGTTGGAAATTGAGAACAAGAAGGCGCTTGTCCAATTGTTTAAGGCATTCCTTGTGCCCTTTGATCTTGCTAAGGTCTAGGTTGAGTTGGAAATTGGCATTGGAAAAATGTTAGTCCATCTGTTGAAGGCATTCCTTGTTGCTATTGATCTTGCCGCTGTCACTTTTGTTGTTTCTTCCAACGTGACATAAGTTATGTTATGGTTTCGCCAGGAAATTGATTTTGGACAAGTGTTAAAGGTAGTCCTTGTGTCTTTTGATGTTTCCACTCTTGGTGTTTCTGTTGTGGGTGGCTTGGAAATTATGGCTCGTAAATAATGGTATCCTCAAGGTATAAGTTTGAATGTGTCACTTTGTTCCTGAAAAATGATTTGGATTTGGACAAAGTATCTTAAAATTCCAACTTACCCTTGGGAAAACCATGCCCATCATTAGGTCTGGCCTGACATTGAGAGAAATAATGTCTAGGTTGGTGGCTCGATCACTGCCCACTGAAACAAGAATAAGGAACACAAAACTAGGACATGGGTAACTTTTTCGTTATATCACATGCAAATTACTTCATATGAAAAGTTCACTGTTTGATCAAAATACAGCCCACCCAAAGACCAAGATTGTATATAGTAAAATACAAAACTTCATGAACTACCAAGTACAAAAAGGGAACAAATTATAAAACAAACCAGGTGATAGATTTTTTTTATAATTTGTTTCCTTTTAGTACTTTGTGTTACCGGATGAACTAGCAGGGCTAGTGTCTGATGAACAAATGTATGGAGCAAGTGACCACTGTCACCTTAGTCACTCCTCCAAACTACTTCGGACCTCCAAGGGGAGAGCCCTTCAAGGATCCGCAAGACACTTAGGACAACAAGGCTATGTCTCCTAGAAGACCAAATCAATGACTAGTTCCTTCGATCAATGTAATCCTAAGAATGAAGAAGACATACTATTTAACCATGCACTTGCAACATCCAATTATATCAAGTCAATGTATCAATAGTAAAGAACAATTAATGGCACTTTAGCATCAATGATGCAAGTAAATGGCAATAATAACACTTCAGTTCACAAGAGAGATCAATTTCAAACGTTATCGTGTAAGCATGTGTCAATTAGTATAGGTGTGATGATAAGAGTGAACAACCAACAATTACATTCAAAGTAACCATTATGAATAGGACTGATATGGATATGGCAAGGATATATTAGTATGTTATGCTGACAATGTGAGAGTATTTCAACAGTATTAGCACCAGTATAAAAGGACGCTTAAGTAGCAGTTTAAAACATCATTCAAATTATCCACCACAAATATTTCACCCAACTTTATCAAGATGCAAACTTCAGACCTTATAGTAGTAAGTAGAAAGTGTATTTTCATATTGTAAATGAAAGTGTTAGCAGAAATATAATAGCCAATTCAGTACCAATTTTGTAACAACGAAAATATGTGAAAGACACACACATTATTAGTTCAAATTTAACCACTTATATTCATGCAATTAATGCTCACTTTCTGACTTCAAATTAGTAATCTCGGACCTCATTTATCAGAGTATGGCAGCCTCTAACACAGTAGCAAAATGTTGTAGAATATAACTTTGTTTGTGCTTTAATGTGTAGGTGTTAAGGCATAAGAGGAGGGTTGATAAGTGGTGACAATTTGCTGCCCTAGCAGACTTACAAGCAACAAAAAGGAGGTTAGGGAGAGGGTTGTTTCAAACTTGGGAATGCTATAAATGAGGGGACCGAACCTCAATTGGTCAAGGTGGAGGCCTTAGGGAAGACAAAGGGATAAGGGCGAGGCCGTTAAGAGCTAGGCTGAGCTCTTTCAGAGTTGGATGAGGTTTGAAAGGGTATAGGAATCAGGTGGAGGGAGGAGAAAGGGAAGGAAGAAAGCGGGAGAAAGAAAGGAGGAAAGGGATGAAGGAAGGGAGAGGAGAAGGAAAAGAGAGCAGTGAAAAAGAGAAGAGGTAAGAGGATGTCATTAGGGTGAGGGAGAAACCTTAGGTCTGAAATCAGGGTAGAAAACTAGGTTCTTTAGGTTTAGGATTTTGATTTTAGGGTTTTAACTATGTACAAAATTAGAAATAAAACATAATTACAAAACAAACAAACAAACAAATTAACCTAAAAATTATATTTACACATGTACAATTAGGGTTTTTAGGAATTGCTGATATTTTCAAATTTTTAGGGCTTCCTAAAATTTCACCCTAGGATTTTTAGGGATAAAGAAGGCAGGGCGAAATTTTAGGAGAAAGGGCTGAAATTTTAGGAAGGCCAAAAAATCGAAAAAAATTAATTTTTTGATTTTTTAGGGTTTTTAACATAAAATTGCAGACCTAATTCTAACCTTAATTCTACCATGAAAACGCAAATTTGCACATGAAAATGCAAATGAAATTTATTAAAAGTTGATAACTTAGGGTTTTAATGGATGTTATCCCAAACCCTAGCCTTAGAGGAAGGTGGCCATCCTTCCTCATGGTGGTGATTCTCCTTGTCAACTAGGTTAGGGCTTCTTTGAATAACCTGTAGGGTTGGTTTCAAGATCCTACACTAGGGAAAAGTTGGAGCTCCAAGGCCAAACTTCGTAAAAGCAATTCCTCTTGGGAGCATTTTTACTATGCAACGAGGATAGAAAGGTAATCAAAATCCCTATTCAAAGAGAATGTAGCCCTATGGCTATCATTCAATCATTCAAGGTGCAAAATTTACCTACCATTCATCAAGCAAACCTTAAAAATGTAAATACTTACTTGAGCATGAGTTATTTCAACCATTCTAGCATCCACAAAGCATTAGCAAGATAAAGAAAGTATCCAACTTCATCCAAGAGCAAGAAAAATCATCCCTCCAAGAGGTGCGCATCACTTCATAAGGCCCTTATAGGGTAAAAGAGTAGGATAATGAATTTTTATCCCATAAGTTGTGTGTTACAAATGAGGTGATGAGACTTTATTTATATGTTCTCACACTCACTTTTACAAAATAACTAGGCCTACATGCCTTAAAATGTCAATTTAAAATTATAACATGTCATCTTAAAATTATAACATAAAATAATATAAAATAATAAAATATGTGGGTAACTTGGGGCATTTTCCCCAGAGTTTACCCGAAAATGTCTAAAATAGCTAAAACTGAGAAAAATACTCCAAACTGAAGGCTGGAGTAGGAAGAGGGGGGACGTCATACCCCATCTAACCCCAACAGTGCTGATAATCCCTCAACACCCCCCTAGAACATGCAGTACGACATGGTGAGGATGATGATGCCATCCTTGGAAGAGGCCCAAGGAGAGAGGGCGCTAGGTTGCAGAGGGACCAGAAGGGTGCCTGAGGTGACTTGGAAGAGAGGAAAGAGCTTCACAACTGAAGGAATTGTCACTAGAGTCATGAAATGAGTGGGAGGGACATGTGACCCAGTGACCCACCCCTAGGATCCCCAGACACCAACCTCGGAACTACAATTCCTTTAATGAGTTAGTCAACAATGCCACTAAGGCATGGTACCCCTAAGAGAAGGAGCAAAGGGTTTGGCCATAACCTCCACTCCAAAAATGTTGGATAACACCCTTCGTGGTATAAAAAAAATGACCCTATCTCCCCAGGGACACATCTGAAGGTGCGCTGGTACTGGTACCACACAATACTTTGCAGTTCATCAAGTTTTGTACTTTACTATCTAAGTGCTTGCTTGGTCTTTGAGAGGTATGCGTTTTGGTTGCTAAATGGTTTGATCTAGTAGGGAACTTTTCATATGAAGTATCATGATTGGCAAATTTGTGTGTAAGATGGAAAAGTGAGGACGTCCTAATTTTGTGTTCCTTATTCTTGTTTTAGTAGGTAGTGACTGAATTCCAACCCAAACACTGTTTCTCTCAAACTAGGATGGGCCCAACCAAATTATGGGTTTGGTTTTCCATGGGGTAAGTAGTAATTTTAAGATACATGGTATGAATCTATCTCACTTTCCAGAATCAAAGTGATTTTGAATTTTACCTTTAGAATGTTGTTGTGTACAAGCAACAATTTCCAAGCCAGTTGGCTGCTTGCAAGACACAATTTCCAAGCCACAACTACAACAGCTGTAGCAGCAAAAGTGACAACAACACAAGACATGAGGAATACCTTCAACACTTGGCCAAAATCCTTTTTGTAATGAAACTAGACCACAACTTGTGTCATGTTGGTAGAACAAACAACAACTATAGCAGCAATATCGACATCTTGAAGGAATGCCTTCAACAAATGGATTAACCTTTGTCCCATGTCAATTTCCAACTCAAACCAAACCTTAGGAAGATGAAAGGACAAGCACCTACCTATTCTCAATTTCCTACTCAAACCATATCACAACTTATTGTCACGTGGCCAACAACAACAACAACACCAGTAGCACAATCCATAACCACAGGGAATGCCTTTAATAGCTCCACAAACATTTCCCTGACCTCAATTTCCCAGATTGTTTTTTTTTTAACAAAAAAGGGTAAGCTAAAGATCTCGAAATTTTTCAATGTGTTTTTACGTATAATTTTTCCAGTAATCTCTCTACTATAGGCCATCCTTGCATCAAGAAAACTAGTTGCCAATATGAGAGATATGTTGTTATTTTTCATTCTACTAGATCTCCAACCTCGTTGTATGTTGAAACACCCCTATTTTCCAGGGTGAGGCAACAAAGTAATACTCCTGCCTTGGAACTCCTTGGGCACTTAGTGTATTGTTTGTATAGATTTCTTGAGGACGCTGACTTACACAACGACTTAAGAGCATACCTCCTTCACAATATTCAACGATGAGATTTGACATGATGCATATAGACGAGTATCAACAATATCTCAATGCGAGTTCCTTGATCATAACTTGCCATTTATTATCTTATTCTTATCCAAACTAAATATTAACTCTTTTAATTTCCCCTGGCCAACCTGTAGTTTCTTATAACAATATCATGATCTTCAAAAGTGGCCAACCTGTAGTTTCTTTTAAGAATATCATGATCATCAGAAGCACCCATTCATGATAATTGGAAAAACAACCTCCCTTGCATATGCTTACTTCTCATTGCCCTACCTCCTCTCCTTACTATTGGAAGAATTATGTTTGACAACAATAAGAAAATAATGTATCCTCTCTATCCCTCTATGTAGAAACTTCGAGTGTGCCTTTAAAAAATACATCTCCTACACTTGTACTGTACGAGGAGTTCTCTAAATGTTTTTTTGGAAAGTAAACAAATGATATTGAGATACCCTATCTTATGGTTTTGGAATAGTTTCTACTCTAAAATCTTGTCTTTCTAAATGAACCCTTTTAAATTATATTTGAAGTAAGAGTCAAATATTTTTTCCCAATTACAAACTTTGCAAATTCTACATAAAAATCCTTCACACTTTCTCATTGTATTCACAAAATTATGACAACTCATTCCATCGTTATGCTCACTTAAGAATTTGTTCTCCTCCTTTTCTTATCCTCACCTTATTTCCTCCACACAACAACAAGACACTCTTTCGCTCATATGTTTGAGAGTTCCCTTTATGGTGCATAACTCTAAAGCACTTGGTTAATTAAAGTTGTTTCCATGCAACAATCACATAGTCAATTGATGCAGGGGCATCTAGCCCCAAAGTAAACAGTCGAAGTTAGGACGAATGGTGTCGTCTGGGGGGTGTCAACGAACTCCAAACAAGAACCGAAGGGGGAATTTGAATCCCATAAGTTGACAAGGGATAATCGAGGGATACCGACCAGTAGTGGTCGAGGAAAGAGATTAGTTTGGGAATTGGTGGAAGTATTAAAGAGATCGACAGGAGATAATCGATAGCAAAGAATGGGTCGGGGATCGATGAAAGGTCGGATCGATGGAAGTATAAAGAGTCGGGGCATGCCAACGAGAGATGTAGATACAGTTGAAACAAACCAACCCAAGGGCAAGTAAAGGGTCAAAATTTGATCAACGTTGACGAGAGATTGGTAGACGAGGAAGCCAAGGCGCAAAAGGATGGGTTGTTGCAGATTAGTTCAAGAAGTTATTACGCAGTTATGGTAGTTATTGAGCACTTCCAGATGGTAGGATACGCTGAGAGAGGCAGATGAGAATTTAATGAAAAATAGTTGGACCTGCGAAGCACAGAGAGGCTTCTAGAAGATCCAAATGCGGTAATTTGAGGTGAAGAACAACTATAAATACCAATTCGTGTCTAGAGAAGGGGTTGTTGTCCTGAAGGATCAAGGTTTCTCTTTCATTGTAAATTTGCTAAGTGTTGGAGAGTAAAAGAGTCAATTGAGTAAATGACTGAAACAGAGCATAGGATCTGCATTGTAAATAAATCTTTGTAATTGATTTCAGAATTAATATAAATCCATAATCCTTGGCATCTTGTTGTTTGTTGTTGTGTGGGTGTCCCTTGTGTTACGTTGTGCACCTTGATATAACAGTCTTTCATCTAGGATGCTGCTAGTTTGGTATCAAAGCAACAATATCCCGCGTGAGGAGTCCAGTTGCAATTGGACGTGAATGCAACTCTAGCTGCAGTTGGGTAGAGTTGCAGGCGTGTGGTGAACCCAGTTACGTTTGGGGTAGTGGTGATCCAGTTGGTTGAGTAAGGGACAATGGATTAGAGGGGTGTCAATGTCCATGGTCGAGGATGAAGGCTGTGCGGAGGCACAAGTGTAACTATTGATCATGAAATGTTCGAAGAATGTGTTCTGTTATCTCCCCAATAAATGTAGACTAGTCAAGTCATCTAGGTGATAGGAAGTCTTTTATTTTTGTTTCTTGTCTACACATGTCCGAGTTCTAGTCCGGTAGGTCTGAGAAGGTAATGAAGTCTAAATTGATATTTTTTGCGTCGGCCTCCTTCCGAAGGAAAAGTTTCAGGTTTCGGTAGCTTAGGTGGGCCTGGTATTGGCTCATTAGCTACCGAAAGCCGGGTTTTCGGCTGTTTATGGTGTAAAAAGACAAAACACTCCAACCACCGAAAGCGAAAAAGTTACAACGTAAATTGGAGGGAAGGATTTCGATGGCTTGGGCGAACATGACGGTGTTCATTAGCCACCGAAAGATCAAACATTTTCCACAGCTCGAGGGGCAAAATCGAAACCTTCCCTAGCTGCCGAAAGGAAAAAGTCATGCCCGCATCCACGAAGCTGTTTCGGTGGTTTGGGCGAACGCAATGGTGTTCATTAGCCCCCGAAAGCCAGGCATACTTTTCGCAGCTTGCCATCAAATGGGCTGGGTTAGCTTCGGCCCCCGAAAGCAAAAGACAGTAGCGAAAATCGTTTTCCGGCGACATAGCAGGTTTGAAGATGAATTGTCAGCTGCCGAAAGGGAAGTCACGTCAATTGACGAACATGTCAAATCGAGGGTTCGGGGTCCTGGTGCAGGGAACTCATCATGGTTTAAGCCGTTGAAAGGGTCATTTCATCAAAATTCTGACTCACCCCGAGGGAAGTCCGGACGCCACTGCCATAATTCTGACCAGACGGACCTCTTTTCCCATCCACATAACCGCTTTTCTCAAATTTCGTTCCACTGCTGCAATCATGTCTCAGCCACCATCTTTTCACCCTCATGATTGCCCACCTTTGCATACCCTCGGAGTTAGCTCTCGAAAGGCCACACCACCTTCCCATTTTCACCCCCACCGTGTCGATTGAGCCCATTTTCTCCCTGTTCCTGTCGCTCTCTCAGTCCGAGTTTGAGCAACAAGCACCACCAGGTAGGTCATTGATGCCGAAAGGGGGAGGAGCAGTTTTGAGAAAGGAATTAAATGACACCTGCTACCTGGAGGCACACCCCGAGGTAGGTCAGTTTTTCAAGAATGTTGGTTGCTATAGCTTCTGTAAAAAACTTTAGGGCTCCCACCAATAGGTGGCTGAAGCTTTCGCCCTCACATATGACGGAGAAAAGGGAGTAATCAACAAGGAAGAGTTCCATGTGAACGAGGCCCTCATTGCCCAGGTAACAAAATTTCCCACGACTGGGGAGAGCTGGTTTAAGACCACGATTAAGAAGGATTTTGAGTTTAAATCATATCTGAAACCGGAGCATAGGAGTCAAGTTTGGAAGAAGGACATCCCTATGTCACACCTGGAGGATAATTGGCAGCTGTTATTGAAGTCCATCCTGGCCTATATAACCTGTGAGGGCAGGTATAACAGGGTGTTAATCTATCACTTCAGATTGCTGGATCATTTCATGGGTAAGAACACTCTAAATCTCCCTTTCTACCTCCATAAGAGCCTCACCAAAATGGTGCATCAAGTAAAGGCTCAGCCCTCCAAAATTGCAGGGAGGCTATTCCACCATGGTCTGATAAAATTGTTGGTCTCTGAGTTATTGCAGAGAAAGGGCATGAAATGGACTTTCTTTATTTTTTGGAGTGGGCTCGAAACCGAATTACAGCCAGAAGGTGGAAATAAATCCTCAAACCCCAGAAGTGGAAAACAAAGAAGGAGGGCTCTTCCCCCAAATTTAGTCAAACCCCTTTCCTCAGCTCCACCGACGAGGAAAACCAAAAGGAAGCTGACATTTGATGACAAGGCTGAGGATGAGGGTATGGTTTCAGAGGAAATTACTTCTCGAAGTACAAATCTTTTAAACCTCCCTTACACTGATTCTGAAGAGGAGGGGGAATTGCAGAGAGCTGAAGCAGAATTTGATGAGGAGAAGACAGAATAGGTACCCCAGGAAGAAGCCCCAGCCCCGATGGAGCAGGAGAATGACTATGTAAAGTTGCCCCCATATGCCTTTATGGAAGAGCAAGGTGTGGATTGTGTGAATTTACCCTCCCCTATACCCGTGGAGGAGAAGAATCAACAGGTGGCAGACAGACCAACCCAAAATGTGAAGATTTTGGCTTCACAGAAAATCAACCGGCTCCTCCAGCAAGCTTATGAACGCGAGTTACTCCAGAGGGTTATTAAAGAGAAAAATGAAAGGCTGATAGAGAGGTATAACGAGCTTGACAGATCTTTTCATGGATTGACCAAGAAACATGGCAAGATGATGGGCAAGAATATAAGGCTTATTAGGGAAAACATCCGATTGAGGAGGAAGGTCGAAGTTTTAGAAGGCAAGGGAGAAGCTCAAAGTCCCTAGCCCATGGCGCATTCGAACCTAGGGACCTTAGCTGCTGCCGTGATTGACTTTGCCAATCCTCCGACCTCGGCCCAGGAGGAAGAAACATCCAAGTAACATGAGGATGGAAACACAGTTTTGCCATTTTTTGCAGGTTGAATCATGCATGGTTTTCGGCAGCTTGGGCGAACACCGGAACTGTTCATTAATTGTCGAATCCCGTTCGGGTAGCTTATTGTGTGCAAGCAATGTCCTCCCAGATACCGAAAAAGAGATAAGGTTTTCCAGCACCCTCAAGCGTTTCGGTGGTTTAGGCGAAGCGTTACTATGATTCATTAATCACCGAGTGTTAGGCTTTCGGTTGCTTGTCACCTTCAAGCCCAGTTTTGTTATCTACCGAAAACTAAAATAAATGCACAGATATATCATCAGGCATCAAACCTTTTTGGTATGGTTCCTAACACCTTGAAGACGTTTTCTAGAAGACCGACAAGCATTCAAGTGTACCACGATCGCCTCTGTTCGCAAACTGAGAGCGCTGGCAGATTCGACAATAAAAATATTCCTGCCTATTTTTGGAAAACACTCCTACAGGTTTCTGCAGAATAACATTTTTGCACCTGCCCCCAGCTCCAAGATGCTCGTCTCAACTACCAAGCGTAGTGTCACTTACAAAGAGCAGTTACTTTGACCATGATGCCATGTTGCATCTATCATTTGCTGTTTTCAGTTGTTATTTTGAGTATATTCGATCCATCTGTTTGGGATCTAAAAACTGTGTAATGGCTGTAAAGTTGGGGACTGAAGTAGAATAGAGGTTTGACTTTGGAGAGAAGAATCAACTTTTGTATTCTCAGACTTCTGTTACTTTTTATATTATACAAGCTTCTTTTATTATTGGCTGGCAGATTTCTGTTTCTCATGTTTCTGTACTTGTTGTGATTGATATATTTCCTGTATGTTCACTTTAATTGCTGAGATAGCTGTTATCCTGTCATGGTGTTTAAAAACTGAACATATATGTTGTTATTTTGTTGCGCTTAGCCATTTATATGCATTTTGCTGTGTATGAATCTGTTAAAAGCGACGAGGATTCACACCCTCTATTTTTAATCAACCCTCTGAATAGCCATAGTCAAAGCCTTGTCTATCTGAGAGCCCGCATGCATGTTGTGAGAGTTTAAGATTTTGATTCCTGTCATCCAACTTGATCCAAAATTAATCCCTTCTTTCAAGACAAGTTCAAGTTACTAGGCATCTCTGAAATACAACCTAAGAGAGCTTCCTAGAGTGATAACATGTTCAGACCATGAGAAGTCTGAAGAGTGAGCTAGATGCTGTGAAGGAAGCTCATAAGAGGGGATTTGCTGTTGAGACCCTTGACCATAGTGAAGAAAAGGTTGAGGATGAAGAAAATGCTCCGAAGGATGAATATGAATAAGACTTAGGAGACAAGTTATTGAAAGTATTGTTTGAGATCAAGGGTAAGTAAAAAATGGAAGTGTCTACTTACTCAGGGAGCCTTAACCCCAAAGAGTTGATAGATTGGGTTAGAAAATGGAAAAATATTTTGATATGGAGCAGATATAAGACCCCAAAAGGGTGAAAGTTGCTTGCTTCAATTTGAAAGGTCATGCCTCATTATGGAGGGACAATGTACAAGTTGACATAGTAAAGAAGGGAAAAGAAAAGATTAAAACTTGGAACGGAATGGTTTCCAAGTTGAAGATAAGTTCCTTCCTACTGATTATATGATTTCCTTATTCATAAATTTGCAGAACCATAGACAGAAGGAACTGACCATTCAAGAATTCATTAAAGAATTCTATCGACTGTCCATCAGGTTGGGACATACCGACGAAGGTGAAGAAGCTGTGGCTAGGTATGTAAATGGCATGAAATATGCAATTCAGGACGAGTTGAGCCTATCAAGGTTCAAGACAGTCAAAGAATCTTACCAATTATCCTTAAAGGCGAAAGAAAAGTTGTCTAGAAAGACCTCTATAAGTAGAGGGAAGCCAACTGCTCGAAGCCAAAAGTTTGTTGTCCCAAGGGGATAGACTAGTGGGGAAAAGAGAGAAGAGAATAATGAAATAAGAAGAGATGAAGGTATGACAAAAAATGCTACACCAGAAACCCGATGAGGTGGTGATAATCCCAGGATTTGAGGTACATTTGGTCGGAGAGGAACTTTTGGTGGAAGGAGTGTAGGCCAACCCAAAATAATCTGCTATAAGTGTCGGGAATTGGGACACAAGGCATGTCAGTGCCCACAAAACTTGCACATTGCAAGTTGTCATTAGACCAAAGGTCGGGGAATAGACAACAAGATTGGTCCAACTACAGGAGGAGTTACAGTGGAGACTGCGTCGGAGGGAGGTATAAACTTGACAACCCGATGGACGCTATTGTAACCTGCTCAACAGGAGGAGAAGGAACTAGAGCAGAGGAAATATATCTTCCAAACCAAGGTGGAAATATGGGATATGTGTTGTATGGCCATCGTCGATGGAGGCAACACAAATAATTTGGTTTCAACGAAAGTCATCGACAAGATGGGTTTGAAGTGTCGACCGCACCCAAATGCATATCGGGTGATATGATTGCAGAAAGGTCACCATGTTACAATGAAAAGGCAATGCCTGCTAAATTTTAAAATTGATGAGCTTTATGATAGCGTGTTATGTGGCATGATACCCATGGATGCTTGTCATCTACTATTGGGAAGGCCATGGGAGTACGATGGAATATGGTGTATGATGGTCATAAGAATACTGTCACAGTCAAGAAGGATGGTATAAAGTTCAGACTAATTCCCTTGGTTGAGGATGGGAATCACAAGGGAAGTGAACAATTATTGGGAAAGGTGAGTGCTAATGTGTTCTTACACCTAAAATCTTACCACCATTAGATTCAGTGTATACACCCTTGGAGTTCCATTAGCTAAGTCACTTACCTGGAAGGGACATCATTGTGCTTATGCTAGGTTTTGAGATGTCGTCGCAGACTGCGCTCATGCAACCTGCGAAAAATAGCTTCTTCGAGCTCATTCTCGAAGGTTGCTGACTTAGATCCTTATCCCTGACCTATTGGGGGAGCTAGCCTTCGATTCCTAACCTCATGGAAGGATCCCCTATCTCTCTCCTACCATATCTCAACCTACCCTATCCATATCCTATCCACTTAGCCCTGTATAAGGGAGGCTCTACCCCTCTCCAAGAGGAGGAAGTCTATAGTGTCTACATGCTGGTGAAATCATCCTAAAGAGACCTCTACTCACTCATTGAGAGACTCTTGCTTCCTTGAAGAGGTTATGGAATTGGCTTGGATGGAGAAGGGTTGCTACGTTAAGTCTCGGTGGTGATCTATTCTCTTCTATGTACTTTACCTATTTACAGTAATCCAAATGTTTTCCACCAATATTGTTCATGTGTGATGATGTTGTGTAGTTTACCTGCTTAACTGTTTACTTAGATCGGTTATTGTATAGATATCTTTCACTTGCTTGTATTTGTTCTGTGTCTTTACAGGTCTTGCAGCTGAGATCTGACGACCGTGGAGCATGGAGGAACATCTAGGAGAAAGGATTGCGAAGTTAAGGTAAGATATCTAGTACTTGGTCCTTAATCAGATCTAGGAAAATAGCTTGTAGTCTGTAATATTTGTTCTAGACTCGCATTGAGCTAGGGAGATACGGCTCGTGTCTGCTCAAGTGGATTGTCCGTCAAACAAATCTAGCGACTCCATTGGGGAAAGAACACTTCTTTGTAGTTGTCAATTTGAATGTTGTTTTTCAGTTGATTTCTTGCCAAGCCATATCATTTTGTCATTTCCTTCTTTAAGTTGATTTTATCATCAGATCTTCACTTTGAAGAGTCTGATTACCTTCCTCTGAGTTTGTACTTTTCATTTTCAAACCAGTTCGTTGCTCATTACTTGGAGATTTGACTCATTTTTGAACTTAGATCTCGCCTGTCGCACCTGGTTAGTATACACAGAGCGACACTGTGTCATTTTTTATCTCTGTTCTTTGCTTGTTAGTCAGTCGTCGCAACCCTTCCATTGGTACTCTGCGACACCGTCGCACTCCTCGCATTGGTGAACTGCGACGTCGCACTATGGACAAGCACAGACTACGCCGATCTGTCAAAGTTGCCATACAGGCACCCCTTCTCCATTTCTGGTTAGAGTTTTCGTTTGTGTGCAGACTCCTCTGCACTGTACCTTCCAGGCAAAAACCCTTTTGTCGAGCAGTGTTTTGTTTGGCTTGTTTGTATTGGTTTTTGGGTCTTTTGACATTTGGATTCATGGTTGGCCCTTTGAGTCAAAACTAGTGTTTTGCTTGCATTTTTAAGCGAAATGGGTTCTATTTTTGAAAAAAAAATCTCCCTCATGGCCATGAATCGTGCATCCTTTAGTCGTTTTGACCCATCTCAAGGTTTTGAGATTATTTTGGTTTGGCATGATTGGCTTGTTTTAAAGACTTGAAGAGTGTGGGATATCCATGTCTTTTTTAGCCTCTTTTTCTTGGGTATGCATCTTGTTTCCTTTACATGCTAAGTTATCTAGTGATTATTGGAAAGATTGATTCTTTGTCTCCACTTTAGTTCAAAGAAAAGCTTGATTTTGTCACTCTTTTGCTATATTCACAAACTTGGAAAACATAAATATTCTTCTTACTTTATTTTTGATCATTTGATATTCTTGGTCTTACCATCATAAGAAGAAGAAAGGCTTGTTTCAGATTTGTGTGCATTTGAGTTAGACATGATTATTAAGTGCTTTGCTTTGTCTTGCATTTGATTAGAAACGTTTGTGGAATCCTTCTTTCCGTTGCTTAGATGTGTCTTTTTCGAAATGTAAAAAGATAGGAAATGAGTTATAATCATTGCATTTGATAAATTTTGAGCCTTTCTTGAGTGTCTTTGAGTTGTTTGGGTGCTTGTTATTTTTCTTTGAGAATTTATGAATGATTAGAGTGTTGTAGATATCTTCTCACTTTCTGTATATAGATATGAATAGCGTTTAGCTATCAAATTCCATTTTTGATACATGCATTTGAAAATTGAAAGTGCTTCATTATTTTGTCTGATACATTGTTAAAATTAGTTGCATCTTTCGTTTTCCTTGCGCTTTTTAGCTGATTGTTGCAAAAAGTTAGAGTTATTGCACTCTAGGAAGGAATTCTTCTTTTCGCTACTACTTAAGTACTTTTGGTTTGAAAGAAAGAAAAATCTCTCCTTACCTTAAGTAGTTTTCATTGAAAAGGAAAGAAAAATGTGCATTATCATGTAGTTGAGGATTGCATTATGTTTACATTTATGTACTCACCTCATGCATCCACCTAATCGTACAAGATAAAATTAACGCTGGCTTAGGTTAAAATCATTTAGTAATTGTGTGTAAGTTAGAGACGTGTTCCGACGTCATTAAGCATGGAAGCTGTCGTTATTTTCTAGCATTGTATTCCTGGGGTATTGTAGTCTTCCACGTACTTATCGGTATATCGAGCTCCTTCATGTACCCACCAAGTCACCTTTAGTAATTGGTGTATATTGAAGGGTGTATCACGTACTCGATAGTATATCAAAAGGTCTCTTGTTGAATGGTTGTGCATTAGACAACACCACTACGGATTTGAGCTCCCATGTACCTTGCATATATCGGGAGACACCATTAGGAATCCTGAAACCATCTGAGTTATCCATTTGGCCGTCTTAACATTGCAATACACCGAGAACAACACTCGGGGAGATTACTACGCACGTACTGTCCAGGTAGTCGAGTATTCAAGCAAGGGTACGGTCCCAATCCTCCTTGTTGCGTTTTACTGTTGGACCCTATAGTATATAACGATTTGTGATGTTTTGACAATCATGCGAGGTTCCTAACTCTTTATCCACTCCTTTCACACAGTTTGTTTGTTGCTTTTAGACTTGAGTAGTGTTTCATTTGTGTGGTACTTTAGAAACTCTTAAGAAGTTTAGATATGGGAGACTCTTCTGAGACTACCAACCAAGAGGCCCCTTTCCAAGGTATGCCATTTTTCATTCCCCCTTGTGGAGCTGTTGGTCCTCCCTTTATGGCTATATTGAGTCTTCTTGGATTGACGACAGGATTACCAGTATGGTTATTCTCCAATTCAGTTACACCAAGTGCACCAATTGTGTCGAACCTAGGTCCTTCATCACATGAGCATCAATCTCATGGTGACCATTCTCCTTCTTCATCGAAAGTTGAATCGGCTTCCATCTCTTCTTCTTCTCCTACTGAAAACTCTGATGTTAGTAAGAAGGCGGGTGAGAAGAATAGGAAGAAAAGGAAGATTAAGAAGAAGAAGGATAAGAAAGAGACCAAGCGTCAACCATATGCCTCTAATGGCACTCATTCTATGAGAACACCTCGTAAGCCCAAGTTCCCTTGCAAAATTTGCAGGGGTGATCACCTTCTCAAGAATTGTCCCGGTCTTTCACGTGTTTCAGAAGTGTGGTCTAAAAACCCCAAACCGCTTGTATCGTCAACCTCTGACCATCATGTTGATGATACTCCCTAGACCAGTGACCCATTGTTGAAGGGTTGGAAGGGTAGAGCTGCCGACCCTTGCTGGCTATGCAAGGGCATGCATCATACTTACCTTTGTCCAAGCATGGATGAAGCTTCGTGGTGGTTAGAAGATGTTACTAGTTCTCAACAAGTGCTTCCGACAAGCGATAGTAAGTTGTCCCTCGACCCCCCGCTGGTTGACCAAGTGATCAATTCAGTTTCATCTGTAGTTGATCCCACTCTTCCTCCCGAGAGTGAAGTGATCGAGTCGCTGTCAGCTCCACTCGATCCCTCTATTTCATTGGAGAAAGTCCAAACTGAAGCAATCACCACGACACAATCTTCGTCTCATTCTTATCTTCCAAGTGAGAGTGAATTGGAAACCGTTGATGTTTTCATAGTCAGTTCAGAATGTCCTAGGCAAGGGGAAACCCTGTCCATTCCTACAGGACCCCCCCAAGTACTGAGGTCATTTCCTTTGATTGGAATGGTCTAACAGAACCTCATCTTCCTTTGAGTATTCCTTTTCAAATATCTGTAGGAGTTTCCGATAATGAAATCTTTCGTACGATACTTGATGAAGGAGCTTTCGTTAGTATTTTATCCTCAACTGCTTGGCAAGCTATAGGTTCCCCTCAGCTTGTGCTAATAACTGACCAGATTTTGGCTTTTGATAGAAGGCCTACCAGACCTTTAGGGATTCTCCCACAGTTACCTATCACGTTGAGAGGTAAAACTGTTTATATTGATGTCATGGTTGTCCAAGGTCCTTTAGATTTCAATCTGCTCCTTGGACGTGATTACGTTTATGCTATGAAAGCTGTAGTGTCCACGCTCTTTTGAGTGATGTACTTTCCTCATCATGGGAATATTGTGACCATTGATCAGCTTTCCTTCGTGAAAACCACTCATCATATGACTCCTAGTCATCAGACTTCCTTGAATGTTCCGCATGTTTTAGTGGTTTCTTCCACCTGAAGATGGGGGGTACGAGTACGGTTTATGTTATCTTTCAAGCTCGTTAACAAATGAGACCGAACACTCTAGCATAGTTTACCTTTGGTTTCAAGCTTGCATAAAAATGAAACCAATCCACTCAAGCATAGTTTTATTCCATTTCAAGCTCGTTAAAAAATAAGATGGCCCCCCTCAAGCATAGTTATCGTCTATTTTAATCTTGTGTAAAAATGAAATAGATCTCCCTCCCATCGGTTCGAGTCTCTTGCTAGAATTAGAACTTGAACCTTCATTTCATCTGATTCTCGTTTTCCCCCATTGGTGAACATTTTCATATTAGTATCCAGGTTGGTAGTTAGATTAGCAAGCAGCATTTTCAGACGAAATGAAGCTTGGGGGGCATGCCACATGTCGTACCGTCAACAATCATGTTGAGGGAACACTACCATGTCAAGTTGCTAGCTATCATGTTGGGGGCATTTACCGACCTCTGGGCATCATGTTGGGAATGAACTCGTCAATGGGCCTTAACCGTGAGCAGAGTTTACCTTTGGCTTCAAGCTCGTTAAAAAATGAAACCAGTAGTTTGAGCACAGATTAGTCTTTGATTCCAAGCTCGTTAAAAAATGGAATAGACCCCCCAAGCATAGTTCACCTTTGGTTTCAAGCTTGCATAAAAATGAGACCAGCTTCACTGAGCAAAGTTCTATTCCTATGTCAAGCTCGTTAAAAAATGAAACAACTCTTTTCTCTTTGAGTCGAGTCTTCTCATAGACTTAGTACCTGAACCTTGTTTTCATCCGCCTATGCCTTAGGCGAATGAAATGAAGCTTGGGGGGCATGTCTTCGACCTCTAGAAGTTATGTTGAAGTCAACTCGATTGCCTCTCCACACCACGTTGGAGCTAAGTCACTTACTTCTAGCAGTCACGTTGGGGGCATTTACCAACCTTTGGATACCATGTTGGGAAAAAGCTCACCATTGGGAACATTTTCGAGCATACTTTCCCTTTTAAAGTTTCGAGCTCATTAAACCATGAAAATAATCTCGAGCATAGTTCATTTTTTCTGTTACAAGCTCGTTAAAAAATGAAGCAGACATCATGAGCATTCTTCCAACCTATCTTCGAGCTCGTTAAAAACAGTAAGATGGCATTTGAGCTTATTTTTTACTTTTTCGTGCTATGGTTAAAACATGAAAAGTGGTTTGAGGTTACTTTTCAATTTTTCCGTGCTCTGGTTGAAACATGAAAAATGGTTTGAGCTTACTTTTTTATTTTTTCGTGCTCTGGTTCAAAATATGAAAAAGATTTTGAGTGCTTTTGATACCATTCTCATGCTCGTTAAAAATTTGAGTAAAAAGGTGTGTCTAACAAGTATAGGTTTATCACTTTATCCGGCCTCACTAGACTATTTACGGAAAAGGAACTGTGCCGAGTTTACTTTTTCCTTTGTCGTACTCGGTCATCAACCATGACAAAGTTGTCCATGGACTCCTTTTAAGCTCTTTTCAAACTCCCTAAATAGGAAAAGATTGCCAAGCGAATTTGATGCGTTCACGCTTGTAAAAGAATTTGAATGGTCGTCTTCCTGGTGATAGTTTACCCCTTTTTCGAACCAGGGGGCACTACTTACGAAAAAGGCATACTCCAACCAATCATGACTGGAAGAGTCCTCTCCCGCGTTGTTTTACTCTTTTCCGGGCGAAGAGACTAACTTTATGAAAAAGGACCTTTTGGAGTCTCCTTTAGTTCTTTTCAGACTCTCTAAACATGAAATGACGCCGAGTTTTCCTTCTTCGGACTCGTTAAAATTTCACGTTGAATGGCCCGTCATGAGACGAACCCCTCCTATCTCAGGTTCGGAAAATATTTGGGATTGGACTCATCTATGAGATGAGCTATACTGAGCATCTGGTTACCCTCATCAAGCTCGTTAAAAAACAAGTGAGGCACTCATCATTCATGATGGGGAAAAAGGAAAGCTTTTATGTTACACTTTAACTTCGGCAGTACATAGTCACTCTTGAACATGGCACTCGTTTGCATTTGCATTCAGTACTTGGGTAGTCTATTTGTCTTCGAGTCTTGTCAATTCCGTGAGTCTTATCACTCCTTTGGGTCATCCAGAGAATGTTTCCGCCATCAGTTGCATTAGGGGTTGGTATCGTTCTCGTCATGTCAATACTGCCAAGTCGTGCCATGCCCATGTTCAAGAGATGTTCATTACTCATTATCTGTAGTCAGTATACCTTCGATCATGTCGGTCTACCTTGAGTCAGTCTTGCACATCATTCTATCGTCCGATTTACTCTACACATCTTTGTCGTGTTTCATGTGGATGATAGGGGATTCATCATGGCCCTCCTTCGACGGATTCATCCTTGTCGACTTCAGCACATCATCCAAGGATCGAATCTAGAAACCAACCAAGTACCTTGGCCCTGCATGCCTCAATGGCAGGTTACCTCGCTTTTGACATGAGTTTACATCATTGACTCTTGATCAAAATATTTCATCTTGCGTTCGACTTCAACTCATTAATTCATGCTTGATGATATGTACTGTGATACCTTGGGGATCATTGACATTAATGGTGATTCCCCTTGCACTTGTTAATGGTATACATCAATGACCGGTAATCAAGTGGTTTCTACCATGTTCGACGCCAAGACATTTGTAATCACATGGAAAGATTCGTATCATGCGGGTCCAGCTTGAAGACCCTGGGGAGTCATGTTTTACCCAGGTTGCGATGGAGTTTGTATTGAGTCATATTTACACAGATCCACATTTGTATTGGTCATGGCTATGTTATCATCTCATCATGGATCTACGCTTGTGTCTAGTAGGCATGATTGTGTTCAGTCGGTCATTACTGTCATGGATCTACGTTGTATTGGTCGGCAACCATGTTGTACATCATATGAGATTGTCAATTCAGAGTTAGTTGTACTGCAGCAGCGTCCTTAATCCGACAAGTCCATTGCCATTCCTTCTATCAAAGCATTTCACCTGTCCAATTTTTAAACAGCTTCATGCTTTGGGGGGCATTCTGTTACACCTAAAATCTTACCACCTTTAGATTCAGTGTATACACCCCTGGAGTTCCATTGGCTAAGTCACTTACCTAGAAGGGACATCATTGTGCTTATGATAGGTTTTGAGATGTTGTCATAGGCTGCGCTCATGCAACCTACGACGTTGCACCTTGCTCCATTACAGGGTGCGACGAAGTCAGTTAATGGGAAAAAATATTCTTCGAGCTCATTCTCAAAGGTTGCTGACTTAGATCCTTATCCCTGACCTGTTGGGGGAGCTGTCCTTCGATTCCTAACCTCATGGAAGGATCCCCTATCTCTCTCCTACCATATCTCAACCTACCCTATCCATATCCTATCCACTTAGCCCTATATAAGGGAGGCTCTACCCCTCTCCAAGAGGAGGAAGTCTATAGTGTCTACATGCTGATGAAATCTTCCTAAAGAGACCTCTACTCACTCATTGAGAGACTCTTGCTTCCTTGAAGAGGTTATGGCATTGGCTTGGATGGAGAAGGGTTGCTACGTTAAGCCTCGATGGTGATCTGTTCTCTTCTATGTACTTTCCCTATTTACAGTAATACAAATGTTTTCCACCAATATTGTTCATGTGTGATGATGTTGTGTAGTTTACCTGCTTAACTGTTTACTTAGATCGGTTATTGTATAGATATCTTTCACTTGCTTGTATTTGTTCTATGTCTTTACAGGTCTTGCAGCTGAGATCTGACGACCGTGGAGCATGGAGCAACGCCCAGGAGAAAGGATCGCGAAGTTAAGGTAAGATATCTAGTACTTGGTCCTTCATCAGATTTAGGAAAATAGCTTGTAGTCTGTACTATTTGTTCTAGACTTGCATTGAGCTAGGGAGATCCGGCTCGCATCCGCTCGAGTGGATTGTCCGTCAAACATGTGTTCATCCAAGGAGTTCCTGAAGGAGGAAAAAAAGCAACAATATTTCTTCGCAGCCATTCCAAAGGGTCTAAGCATCAATGGACCAAAGGAGAGTATTTCGACTGAAGTCGAAAAGGTGTTGTCGGAGTTTAAGAGCATAATGATGGATGAGATGCCGACGTGACTACCACTGTCAAGGCGAATATTGCACCGAATCGACTTGATTCCAAGGTCAAGTTTTTCGAACAAGGCACCACACTGATGACGTCGAATGAGAATGTTGAAATGAACCGACAGGTCCAGGAGTTGTTAGATAGAGGCTTGATCAGAGAAAGTTTGAGTCTGTGTGTAGTACCATTTGTACTTGCACCAAAGAAGGCAGGTGAATGGAGGATGTGAACCAACTCAAGGGACATCAACAAGATTACCATCAAGTATAGGTTTCCATTGTCAAGAATGGATAACTTGATTGATTGCTTAAGTGGGGCAAGGTATTGTTATCACACCCATAGTAGTTGCGCTACCATGATTACAAAGCGGTTATCTACATATTTTTGAGCTTTTCCTTTACACAGTTTCAGTGAGATCAAATATGGCGAGCAATGTTATTTGTGATCACTCACACATCATAGCAGCCCTATATCAGACATGCAGTAGAACTTATGCGAAGGCTTAGCCTCTTGACCTCATATTTGATGACCGAGATGACCTTTTGTTCCATACAGATGCAGTACAGTGATTAGAGTTTCAGGAATAATGCTCTCAATGGTTACAGTTGATCCAGATTACATATACAGGTATATGACCCAGCATGTATATGATGTGCATTGGTTTTATTATCATGTTGTTTTGGTCATTTTGATAGCTTGACTTAGCATCTAGTGATTATGATCTGACAGTATATCTATATTAAATGAAAGTGGTTATTATTGATTATATAAATAATTTTATTATTGACAATTAGAAGCTCTTGTTTTATACTCGTTGGTTTTACCCTCTTAGGAGTGTAGACATGATCATTCCCGCCTTTTTGGCTTGCTAGCTTAAGCGTCACCTTCACTTTCTCCATCCATTCATTGCCTTTCCCACTTTTGGTTGTTAACTTGACTTACACCTTAGCCTGTGATATGGAGGACTTCCTTATTTTTGCCTCTATGTTGGATAGCATCCTTGTTAGTTTGTGTCTTGGCTCTGAGTTGGCAACAAAACTTACCTCTGGTAAGTTGGATTTGATACCTTGATCACTCTAGTCGGTTGCCCCGATGTTTGGTCTTGATTGTGGAAAATCCCCATAGTTGCTTGATTTATGTTGACTAAAACCTGAAGAAAACAATACTACCATCTTGTACATATGGAAATTACTATTATATTTTGTGAAATTATATTGAAACTGAAATGAAAAACACACCCTGGATGAGAGCTTGAGTAGTTGTGTTGCTAAACACATGCAAAATCCCCAAAAGGGTTGTGTAGGCCTAAAAAAGCAGTGGCTAAGAAAATTCTAAATCTAAAGAACTATTGCCCAAGGAAATGAAATGGAAACTCAAAAGCACCCTAGATGAAAGCTTTAGTAGTTGTGCTTCTAAGCACATGTGAAATCTCCAAAAGGGTTGCCAAATGAAATGAATGGAAATCTTAAAGCACCCTGAATGAAAGCTTTAGTAGTTGTGCTTCTAAGCATAGTTGAAATCCCCAAAAGGTTTGTATAGGACTAAAAAAGCAGTGGCTAAACAAATGCTAAATCTAAAGAACTATTGGCCAAGGAAATGAAATGTAATGATGAGATTTGTAGATATTTGCCAAGGTTGAACAAGCACTTATCAAAACAACTTACCCATTTGTGAAACACTGCCATCCCATGTGTATTCTTTATCCAACATATACTTAAGTGTGTAATACCCTTTCCCTTATCCAAAGTATCACAGTGTTGAGTCAGTCAAGTCATTCCCCTTGCCTAGCATTGCATTTCTTAGCCTTCACCCTCTGCTAGCAAATTAATAATGTTTACAAAATGAGTATATCCTTGAGGCTCTTTTGAAAGTAAATTATTATTTTAACCTATGCTTAATTATAATTATCTATTAATTGCTAGTGAAATGATGCTTGATGTTTTAAAATTCTTTCTATGAAATGATTAAAAGATCATGTCTTAACCATTTGCACTTGCAGCAACAGGCTTCTCTAGCCTAGGTCATATTTTGATTAGTTTGATCGGTCAAACTTGGTTTTACCAAGGTCAACCTTGGGATCCGTGAAGAGTTGGACGTGAGGAACCTGCTACAATTAATTGATAAAATGCAAGATATATTAGATCACATAATATTTTTATTGATTGTGGGCCACTTCGAGGGGGCAACCTCCTTTGAGCAAGCTCAATACAAATAATTACACGACGCTTTCATTGGCCTCAACACAAACTTATATACTAACTCTAGGCGCCAATACTATGGATCAATACTATGGGCTAATACAAACTATGGATCAACATATAATATTACGGGATGACTTACAAGGCATATGCGTCCAACAACAATATACTAACAAAGTAAAGAGAAGGGTTGACACGGGTTCCTACCATCCCCTCTCCCTTCGAAAAAGCTTTGTCCTCAAAGCTTTATATGTGGAAATTGATGTTGAATTTGAAGGAGTGGTTCTCATGTAGCATCCTCTGGTTGCATTTTGTGTCACTGAATTAATACCTATGTGATAGATTGAGAGAGAAGCTGACACCCTTTGAGTGTCAGGGGGGATTGCTTGGAAGGATGTAGACGAAGAAAAACCATATCAATTGCTTGAAAAGTGCGCTCATAATGGTATTGATCGGCTTGTTATTTTAGTCGAATTCTGGCCATGTGAAGATTGTCCTGCAAAATGCGAAGAATCTGATTGCGGTTTCGAAGAACCATGTCAATTTCCTAAACCGGTGAACTGCTGAGGTTGTATGGAAGAAGAAATGGCGGTGCCAGACCATAGATTGTTGCATATGGAGTAATTTTAGATGCAGTATTGTACCACCATTCAGCGAGAGGGAGCCACTTTTCCCACTGAGGTTGTTGTTCGGAGGTGAAGCAACGAAGATAAGTTTCAAAACATTTATTGGTAATTTCAGTCAAACCATCTGTGTGTGGGTGAGATCATGAACTCATCTTCAATTTGGTGCCAATGTGGAGAAATAGTTATGTCCAAAAATGACTGGTGAAAGTTGCATCGTGAGCTGAGACAATGGAAGAAGGGATTTCATGAGGACGAAAGAGTTGGTCCAGGGAACAAAATTGACTATATTTGTAGAGGTGAGCAACCATAACCAAAATCCTTGTCTTTCCTCCAGATGTAGGGAGCCCTTCAATGAATTCCATAAAAAATATCTGTCCAAATCCATGTAGGGATGGGCAAGGGTTCGAGGAATCCTGGAAGGAGCTGGCAGGTATCACATTCAGCCACCATCTGTTGAATTGTCCTTTTCATTCCCTGCCAAAATAAGTTACGATTTTCCCTCTCATATGTTTTCAGGAACCCAGAGTGCCCTGCCGATGGCGAAGCATGGAGTTCATAGAAGACATCCTGTTGAAGATCTGTGCTCTAGGGAAGCATGAGATGACCCTTGTATCTCCTGGAAGTACCATCCCAAGAGTAATGTGGTACAGTATAAAGGTTGTTGGCCAACCCTTGGATGAGGTGAGATAATGGGGAGTCATTAACATAGCCCGGTTGAACAGATTGCAACCAATGTGGAACATGCATAGAAATAGACGAAAGAGAAACTGGGTCATCAAATGTGCGAGAAAGAGCATCTACCACCAGATTGTCCTTACCCTTCTTGTAAGTGATCTCATAGGCATAAACCATGAGTTTGCTAACCCATTTCAGGAAATATTTTAGACTCTGGTGATCAATCGTGATGCAGAAATAATTCCCTAATAGGTATGGCCGCCACTTGTGTATTGCATGCAAAATAACCATCATTTCCTTCTCAGAGATAGAGGCGGCTAATTGCTTACCGGGAAGGTCTCTTGAAGGCGACAATCCCTCTGGTTCAACAAAGACACCTGCATATCTATCCAAAATGTGTTGTAGATCCAAAGGAGTAGTGGACACCGTTGATGGGTGCATCCGAATGGAATGGAGCTGAGCGATGACACCATGTGAATTCTTCTCAATGATATTTTCCAGGCGATGTGAACTGATGATGCGGAGAGAACCTACTTGTAAGCCCGTAAATGTGTGGTGTTTCCAATTGACTGAAAACTGCATCCAAAGTTCAACAAAATCCCATAAGATGGGGCCAAGTGTTCGTAACCATTGAGATCCCAAAACCACATCACATCTGCCTAAGGACAAGGCAAACATGTCAGAGCGCAGGCTATAATATTCCATAGAGATACGCACATTGCGACACTTTCCCTTGCAAGGTAAGGTGCCCCCATTGGCAATCATGACTTCAAAGTTGGAGCAAGAATGGATAAAACAATCAGCTTATTTGGCGATCCGAGGGTCAATGGAGTTATGAGTGCTACCAGAATCAATGAGTATTTTAAGAGGGAGCTTCTTGAAGTAACCCCTCACCTTCATTGTTTGTGGGGTGGTGACTTCGGCTAAAGCATGGAGAGATATCTCTAGGTGTTTGTCTTGATACGGAGGGTCAACAAGCAGATGCTAAATATCGACCTGATCATCTATTGTATATGGAGCTTCTTCACCAAGTTCAGAGGCAGGCAGAGAATCCACATCCAAGAGATAGAGCTTTTGCTCAACACATCTATGTCCCCGAGTGAATTTCTCATCACAATTATAACAAAACCCTTTTTCTCTACATGTTCGCATCTCTGCTTCAAACAAATGCTTGATAGGAGTTGGTCGAGGAGCTAGCGTGATGGAAGGTCATTGGGAAAACATATGTCTAAATGGAACAAAAGTGGATTTGGAGCGTTGTTGGGTTGTGATCTTATCCTCCGCCAACTTAGCCAACCCTAGGACTTCCATCATTGTGTTGGGACAAAACATTTTAACCTCTGAGCAGATTTCATTCTTGAGACCACTGATAAAACAACTCCTGTAGAATTCATTAGACAATCATTTTGTGTGATTGGCAAGTTTCTCAAATACTATCTGATACTCTCTCACAGTGCCAATTTGGCGAAGTTTAGTGAGTGCTCCTGTGAAGTCATCAAAAGCACTAGGACCAAATCGTTGCAAAAGGAGTTGGCAAAAATATGTCCAGTTTGGCTCGTCATGAGCTTTGATGTACCAATGGTACCATTGAAGGGATTCATGTTCCAAATGAAAGGATGCAAGTGGAACTTTGTGGACATCAGAAGTATTATGCAAATTGAAATATTGTTCTTCCCAGTATATCCATCCAGTCGGATCAGTACCACTGAAGTGAGGAAAGTCAAGCTTCGACCCACGAAAATTGTTGGAAGAAGAGAACCTAGTCGCTGCAAAAGATTATGGCTGTCGTTTATTGTTCATGGTTGAATGTTGAAGATGGAGATTGAGAAATTTCTCATCCAGATCTTGGAGTTTGGTTTTAAGGGCTGCAAGTTCTTCATGCATGATTTGTGCTCCTGCGTGGGTGACAACCATAACTAGGAGTTTTTTTTTTGTGAATGGGTAAAAAAACAAAAACAAAAGCTTCTTTAGTACATGAAAACTTGGATTTGGGAAAAACTCTGATGGGTAATTGGGGTTTAACTAGGTTTTGGAAAATTTATGATGGACAGTGAAGCAAAAAACGGGGATTTCAGAAGCGGGGTGAAAGAATGAGAAAATTTGTCAGAGATGGACATAGAAGCAAAAATAAGAGATGAACATTGTGGAAAAATTTGAAGGCGATTGGGTGAAAATCGAAGAAGTTATGACAAACCCTAAAAATAAACAAATGTTAGATTTTGGGCTTCGGGAAGTGGAATTTGGGATAGGGCCCTCAGTAATGAAATATGCAAAATGGGATTGCAGAGGTGTCATGGGAGTTTCAAGGAAAACAGAGTTAAAAACAAGGAAGATATGGTGAAAAAATTCTCTCTTTTTTTTTTTATTTAAATTTTACGTCTGGATCTAAAACGACTTTCGGAATGGATATGAAATGGTTGGATCTCAAACGACTCGGAATGGATATGAAATTGTTGGATCTCAAACGGCTCGGAATGGATCTCAAATGGCTCGGAATGGATATGAAATGGTTGGATCTCAAACGGCTCGGAATGGATATGAAATGGTTGGATCTCAAACGGCTCGGAATGGATCTCAAATGGCTCGGAATGGATCTGAAACTGCTCGGAATTTATCTGCAACAACTCTGGACAGACGTAATGTGCGATTTATCAGTTGGCAATAGATATGGACCCCAAGTATGTTCAGCTTCCTAACGGTTCAGGGGATTCACTCGGCCACCAATGATGTTTGATGGCTTGCATATTGGGGGGAAATACCCCTCTCTCCACGACTCAGTTAAAACTGATAACCGCTTTGCCACAAACGACAGCTCTTGGTTTACCTCACGGGTGGGAACTAGTCAATCAGAGAGGGGTCGTTGCCCTTTTCGCTGACAGGTCCTCTCAATGGGCCAGCTACTTTGGGGTTCCTGTGGTACTCCTCACAATGCGTTTTAGGGCTTATGCCCAAGTACTTCCCATGGTTAAGCAGATAGGTATTATTCCCGGATCCGAACTTGCAATTAATAGGAACAAATACAGATGCGAAAAAAAATTTGGCAGAAATTCCACCCAACGAGCCCAAGAAAGTGCTCTGATACCAGATGTGAGGAACCTGCAGGAATTAATTGATAAAATTGCATGATATATTAGATCACAAAATATTTTTATTGATCGCGGGTGACTTCGAGGGGGAAACCTCCTTTGAGCAAGCTCAATACAAATAACTTCACGGTGCCTTCATTGGCCTCAACACAAACTTATATACTAAGTCTAGGCGCCAATACTATGGATCAATACCATGGAACATATAATACTACGGGACGACTTACAAAGCATATGCATCCAATACTATGGGTCAATACAAACTATGAATCAACATATAATACTACAGGACGACTTATAAGGCATATACGTCCAACAACAATATACTAACAAAGTAAAGAGAATGGGTTACACGGGTTCCTAACATTGGACTAGTTATGTTGTATGATGTTGATTCATGGTTCTTGATATACCTTTTGATGATTCCATATATTGGACACGGGTTTCAGATGATGGTTGATGCACTTTTTATTGATTATTGTTACTTCCAGACCATCATATTTTTATTTGTCTAGGTATGGTGGATGCTACAGATGATCTTACAGGTTGCCATGAGGTGTATGAATACTCATATCTAGTAGATTTGGGTCTTCTAAACCCATTGGGACAATTAGTTTTCAGTTTCAGGCACTTTCAGTGATGATATGAGCAGTTCTTCACCGGTTGACCAGTTTGGCCATGCTGAGTTGGCATGTCCAGCAGTTGCTTTGATGAGAGTCGTTTCCTAGGGCGCTACAGAGAATAGGGGTGGTCCATCCACTTGTCATTACCATATTACCCCCTCTCTGAACACGATGGTACAGTCATATTTTGTGCTCGGGCACCAGGTAGTGGGTTGTGGATAGTTTGATGGTTTTTTAGGTGGGATAAAAATGGAATAAAAAGGTCATTAAGGAAATCGATTTGGGAAATTGAGGCAAGGTTTTGGCATCAGGTCTGTTCAGAGGTCATCTATAGTGTATCTCACTCCTTCCAGATCAGCTTGCAGCATTCAGTGGGATCCACACAGTTTTTTGATGCAATCTTCTCTCAGTTGAGGGGGCTAGGATTTAATCATTTGTTCACTTGGACATGTTATTGAGTCATATGTTATATCCTTGTTCCATGGGGTGATGCTAGTGAAGGAAAATAATACCTCCTAGCCCCACCTTGTGCTCCTAGTCGCTTCTCCTCGTCATCTTATGTGGCACACTTGTATCTTAGTCACTTTTGTGTGGTGTGCAGCCCCCAAGGCATCTTTTAGTGAGTGCGCACCCCCCTCATGTGAGTGGATCCATGTTATATTGTACCGGATCATCTTAGCCATTGATTGTATTATGTTTATCTTCTGATATCCACCACTCGTTCAAAAGTGGTTTAGGGTTTTGGTCTCTCTCCTCCTATTTAAGGAAGAGGCCCCCCTATTATAAAGGCACCTTTGGAGCTTTGGAAACTTGGAATAAAAATAGTGCTACTTTTGCAGATCTACTTCTCTAGTCTTGATGGATGCTTTTCTCTGTGTATCATTGCAGATCTTGGGATTCAAATGTTTTTATGTAGGGAGGCCGTATTGATGAAGAGGAGGACACTATTGCGAGGAAACTCCATATCTTACCTTTGGATTTGCCTCTTGTTTCAAGGAGTATCATTATTGTATCTTCGTGACATAGTTGATGCTTTCTCTTTCATATTTTCATCATTTTAGTCATTATTTTGCTAGATCGATTCGATCTTTTCTTGCAGGAGGAGGGCACACTAGCCAACTTGGAGGAATAACAATTTCATTTGGAGCACTTGGATCTCACTCTTGATTGCCCCACTTGGGAAAGATTATCAATTTTCAAAATGGCCACAAGTTTTTGAGGTATGTTCTACAAGGTATGTATCTAGTTCCATGCATTTTTACCCCTTGGTCACTCCAAACCCTTAAAATCAAAACCCTCATTTTATTTTTATTTTTCAGATCTATGGATATCTAACAATCTCTTGGGATTAATAATTAAAACCCACCTAAATATTAATTAATACATTTCAGATCTAAAGTTTGGTGGGCATCCGACTCCATTTACCCCCTCATCTAAGGCACTGGGCCTCTCCAAGGGAGGTCGCACTTGTTGGGTAGGTGGGGCTTTGCTAGATCCACAATTTGGGTATTGCTTGTTACTTGTCAAATCATTAGATCCATTGATTAACAAACCCTCTAGTGCCATTTAATATTGATCTTCACCTTGTGGACCCTATTCAGACCATTTTCCTTAATTTAAGGGTGGGCCCCACTTGGATATTTTTACTTGGCATTAGATCTATCTAGATCTATTAATTTAAACCCATAAGTGGCCTTTATCTTTCATTGGTTGAACATTTGTCCATCTATAAGCCTCTTCAACCAAGTCCTAACTCTTTGGGTCCACTTATCCATCCTAGGTCTAGATCACATCCTCTCTTGATATTCTCCTTTTTCATCTTCACATTTACCTAGGAGGTATTGAGTAGGTTCGTTAGCCCTCATTGGCTAGCTAGGGTATCCCCCTTGGTCTTGCTTAAGCTTGATCTAAAATGAAGAGTGCCTCGGTCAGCGTGACACCCAATTGCATTGGGAACCATGGCATCTCTTGAGTCACCTCATTAGTTGTCCAACACCTCTACCATCTTGGATAGGATAACCTTTTGGGACAACTACAAGTTGTGTGATAATAGGTACTTCACCAAGATCCACTTGAAGAGTGGATATCATCAGATCAAGATTAGGGAAGGTGATGAGTGGAAGACAACCTTCAATACGGAGGAAGGACTATATGAGTGTTTGGTTATGCCATTTGGATTGACCAACGTAATGAGTACGTTCAAGAGATTAATGAACGAGGTTTTTAAGCCATTTATGGGGAAGTTCGTCGTTGTCTAACTCAACAACATTCTAATTTTCAGTAAGACCAAGGTCGAACACTTGGTTCACTTGAGACAAGTGCTGCAGAAGCTGAGTCGAGAAAAGATGTTGGTGAACTTGTATAAATGTTACTTTATGAGGGAAGAGTTAGTATATTTGGGATTCATAATTTCTATCTAGGGACTGGATATGGATCCAGAGAAGGTCCAAGCTATTATATAGTGGTCTAATCCAACGAATGCGACATAGGTAAGAAGTTTTCATGGACTTGTCAGTTTTTATAGGAATTTTAGCTCTGTATGTGCACCATTGACAGCGTGCATGAAGAGGGGTGATTTTAATTGGATTGAATCTACTGGATGAGTGTTCTAGAAGTTGAAGCAGAAGGTAATGAGAGACCAGTCTTAGCTCTCCCATATTTCGACAAGATATTTCAGGTCGATTGCGACACCAGTGGATTGTAAACTGGAGCAGTGTTGAGCTAGGAAGGTTGACCAATTGCATTTTTTAGTGAAAAACTGGACGACGCAAAGCAAAATTATTCGGTCGACAACTAAGAGTTTTATTCCATTGTGCAAGCATTAAATAAGTGGAGACATTATTTGTTCCCCAAGGAGTTCGTGTTGTCTAAGATATTTGAACACTCAAATGAATTTAAACCAACGACATATGAAATGGGTTGAGTTTTTGCAGAGTTACTCGTTTTTATTGAAGCATAAGTTAGGAAAGACGAACAAATTTTTTGACACGTTGAGTTGCAAAATCGCGTTGTTGGGCATGATGATAGTTCAATCGACAAGATTGGAATCGATAAAGTATGACTATGAAGTTGACAAAGATTTTTGTAATGCATGGAAGGCTTCGAAGGAGACTTGGAGTGTCAACGTGACTCGTTATTTGGATTACTTCATTCAAGAAGTATACCTTTTCAAAGGTCATCAACTTTGCATTCCACGTGGATCAATCCGAGAAAATATGATGCGGGAATTGCATAATGGAGGATTAATAGTACACTTTGGCATCGACAAGACTAAGACATTGGTTGAGGAAAAATATTACTGAACAAGATTGGAAATAGATGTCAAGAAGTGGATACAACATTGTTGAATATGTTAGCATGCCAAAGGAAAAATCCAAAATACAGAACTATATGCACTATTTCCAGTGCCGACCGTTTCGTGGGAGGATATCAATATGGATTTAGTGTTGGGTCTGCCGAAGACACAACAAGGTAATGTCTCCATATTCATGGTAGTCGATAGATTTTCAAAGATGGCACACTTTATCCCTTGCAAGAAGACAAGTAATGCCACAAGTATTGCTATTTTATTCTTTAAGGAGGTCGTGAGGCTACACGGTTTGTTGAAGAATATAACTTTGGATAGAGATACTAAGTTTATGGGTCATTTCTAGAGAACCTTGTGGAAGAATTTTGATAGCAAGTTGTAGTTTATTTCTTCATACCATCTGTAGACTGATGGGCAGACTAAAGTCATGAAACAGAGTTTGGAAAATTTGTTGCGATGTTTGACCACTGATCGGGCGAAACAGTGGGAGAATGTATTAGCATAAGCATAGTTCGCATACAAAAACTTTGTGAAAACGCCGAATGGAATGAGTCCATTCCAGATAGTTCAAGGGAGAAGTCCGCATGGAGTAGCTGACTTAGTGAGGCTACTGATAGGAACACATAAGAGTATAGATGCAAACTCATTTTCCAACCATATGAAGGAAGTGCATGAAAGGGTGAGGCGATAGCTGGAGAAGAGTAACGCTGCTTATAAGTTAAGAGCTGATCGGAGGAGACGACTGCAACCTTTTGCAAAATGTGATTTAGTATATGCACACCTACGAAAGGAAATGTTATCAAGGGAAACATATAATAAATTAAAGCTGAAAAAGATTGGACCATGCATAATACTAAAGAAGGTTTCCGATAATGTTTATGTGTTGGAACTGTCGAAAGAGTTGAACATTTCGCCGATGTTCAACATCATCAAATTGTATAAGTAGGAAGAGGGATCAACTAGTGGAGAACAATTGAGCATCAAATGGCAAGGTCAATTTCTAGGTCGACCGATGGATGAAGTCGTGGATGTACTTGACGAACGAGAAATCGATAAGACAAGAAGACAGTGGAAGAAAGAGTATTTGGTTTGATGGAAAGACAGGATTCTAAAAGAAGCAACGTGGATTCCAGAGGAAGAGTTCAAAAAGATCACGAACCAGGGACATATTTCTTTTCAACCAGAGGAGACTGATGTAGGGGCATCTAGCCCCAAAGGAAACAATTGAAGTTAGGATGACTAGAGTCGTATGGGGGTTTCGATGACTTCCAGACAAGGACCAAAGGGGGCATTTGGAGCCCAGAAGTCAACAAGGGATAGTCGAGCGATGCCGACTAGTAGTGGTCGAGGAAAGAGACCAATATAGAAATTGGTCAATGTATTAAAGAGATCGAAGGGAGATAGTCGATAGCAGAGAAAGGGTTAGGGATCGACGACGGGTCAAATTGATGGAAGTATAAAGAGTCAGGGCATGCCAACAAGATATATAGATAGGATAGAAATAGACCAACCCAAGGGCGAGTAAAGGGTCGAAATATGACCCACGACGACGAGAGATTGGTCAACGAGGGAGCCGAGGCACAGAAGGCGGGTAGTTGTGGAGTAGTTCAAGCAATTATTGTGTAGTTATGGCAGTTGTTGAGCATTGTTTGATGGCAAGATACACTGAGAGAGGTAGATGAGAATTTAATGAAAATTAGCTGGACCAACGAAGCATAGAGAGGCTTCTAGAAGATCCAGAGGTAGGAATTTGAGGTGAAGAACAACTATAAATACCAATCTGTGTCCAGAGAAGGGGTTGTTGTCCCAAAGGATCAAGGTTGCTCTTTCCTTGTATATTTCCTAAATGTTGGAGAGTAAAATAGTCAACCGAGCAAATGATTGAAACAAAGCATTTGCTCTGCATTGCAAACAAATATTTGTAATTGATTTCATAATTAATTTAAAGCCATAATCCTTAGAATCTTGTTGTTTGTTGTTGTGTGGGTGTCCATTGTGTTCTGTTGTGCATCCTGATATAACATCCATTCATCTAGGCTGCTACAATCAATCAATAACTTGAACGTTCACACTCTCTGCAAAATTCCTATTCCTTCCTTGATTTTCCATTTCTTTGCGTAATGATCCATATTTTTAATCATATCTTCCAAATGCTACATGACTCCACTTCATATCGCCATTACTAGCTTCTATGGCAAATGATTTCTTCCCTTACCCATCATCTCTTAGTTTCTACACACACTAGTACATCTATTGTTTCCCTTCCCCTTTAATGACCAAATTTCCTTGATTATTGCCGTTATTTTCCCTTTGTTTCCCATAAAAAATTCCTATTTTATTTGTTCCCCTAATATCCTCAACCTTTTCAAATATTTTCCCTACATCAATCTTTTCGCCCATTTCTAATCACTGCATCAATTTCTCCATTCTATGCCCTTACTATATTTTCTAGTTCTTTGACCTCATGTTGTCAATCTTTGGGCCTACTTGCTCAATTATTTAACTTCATTGTTACACTATGTGCTTATATTAAACATTTCAAAACCCCCTTAATTTCTCAATGCTTGTACTAACTCTTGGCCCTTCATTACACTGTATGTAAATTAAACTCTATATGTTTTTAGCACAAACCCACAAAATTTCACCCCTGAAATATTTGACATTTCCCAAAGCCTATTTCACATGGATTTCTTCAAGGAATAAATGCTAAACAAAAGGACTTTTCATAAGGAAGCTGATTATTTTTTAAAACAAAATTTGCACATTTCTTAACATTTGCACATATATCCTAGATTTCAATTAGCATTTCCACCAAAGAAAAACCCTTGTATGTTTGCAGCGTGGAACCTTCATTGGATATAAATACTCTCCCTCAACACGATGCTCTTATAATAAGGTTTCTTCTTGTATCATTGTTTCTTCATACGGTAGTAGTAAATTTAATGCATGTTATGTCTCTCGATTTGGCACTAGCTATGAGTCAAATCAATTGCAATTTATGCAAATTATTTGCATTTTTAATGGCATTTTGATTTTATAGGGGGAATTTGTACTTTGAAATTGTTGTTTTACTCAATATAAATGTCCAACTAGTTTTCATTCCCTCCCATTATAAGTGTAGTCTTAAGAATCATCAAAGAAACATCTCCGAGGATTTATATTATCAAACCAACATAAATGATTTACTTACCAAAAAAATATTATATTTTGTATACATATAGAAATGGGATAATTGGAATGAATGTATGGAATGACAATTGGATATGTGAAATGTAATTTTGCAAATATCATTCGACGTATTGTTGGATCTAAATTGATTCTGTAATAGGGTGTGAATTTTTTTCCAAAGAAAAAAAGTATTCTCTATACAAGGAGAATGGAGAATACAATTATGACATGCTTATGCATGGCTCCATACTACCCACCACATGAAGTACAAAAAGGCCTCCAAAATAAAATATGGATAATCAAGAGTTTCATTAGTGAGTAACTAGCTAGTATGGATAATCAAATATGAAATCAAATATGAAATCAAATAAGCAATCCATTTCAATAATATTTTCTCACTATTACATGTCCATGCTAATAAAGGTAGAACATTTCCTTAAATTTTGTACCTAGGTCCTCACATGCTTTTAGGACCGTGACCTTGGGATTGGCCATGTCACATATACTATGGATGCATTCCTTTTGGTTGTGGTTGTCGTTGTTGCTTTGTGGCTATTATTGTCCCTATTGCTCGCTACGTGATTGCATTCCTTGTGGCTATTGTTGTCTATGTGACATAGGGTGTGGTTGAGATTGGCCATGTGAAATATATTGTGTTTTGGTGGGATTGGGAAGTTGAGTTTGGGGGAAGTTGGTACAATTGGTAAAGGCATTCCATGTGGTTGTTTTTTTTTATAATGTTTCCAGCTACATGAAGGAATTCCTTATGGCTGTTGTTTTCTATGTTGTTGGCCACCTGACACGATTCGTGGTTGTCTAAAAGGAATTGCTTGTGGTTTGGTTTGATTTGGAAATTGAGGTCGAGGAAATGTTTGTGGAATTGTTGAATGCATTTCCTATGGTCCATTTTGAAGGCATTTCTCTTGGTGTTTCTATCATTTTATCTATGGTTGGCTTGAAAATTGTGGCTTGTAAACAAGAGTTAGTTGGCTTGGAAATTGTGGGTTGTAAATAAGAGTCAGCTGGCTTGGAAATTGTGGCTTGTAAACAAGAGTTAGTTGTATTGGAAATTGTGGGTTGTAAATAAGAGTTAGTTGGCTTTGAAATTGTGGCTTGTAAACATTAGTATCCTAAAGATAAAAGTTAGAATGGTAACTTTTATTCTGGAACACAAGTTATATTCACATGACATATCTTAAAATTCCAACTTACCCCAGGGAATGATCTCACAATAGTTGGACCAGTCAATTATGGAGAAGATGCATTAAAAAAATTTATGGGTAAGAGATGCAAAGAGTTAAGGTTGGTTCACAATTCTTCACCCCCTACTTCTTTTTCAGCCACATCAATTGGGGTTGAAAATTGGGTGAAAGGTTTCTGATGCAGGGGCATTCTAATCTCAAATTCAAAGTCTAAAGGTTGAGTAGACCTAGGGTCTTATCACTATGCCAAGGAAGGGTTGATCGTAAGATCATTGTAAAACTTATGTAAGTATTCCTAGTCCCAAGTATCGGACTAGGAAGTTCTAGAAGTTTTAACTAAAAAGAGTGAGTCATAGGTTTGGTGGTGAATCATAAGTTGTGAGGTGTTAATGCAGTCATGAGTCATGAAAACTAATTCCTAAATTAATGGAATGACTCAAGGTCAGTTCAAAAGGTCTAGGGACTTATTGCAATAAGATAGGAAGTTGTTTAACGAGTCATAGGAAAGGGATACATATGAGGTTCTATATTTAGAAGTAGTGACAGGAATTTAGGGTTTTTTGTTAATCAACTGGAAGAGATAGCCTTTCTATATATTGCAAGCCTAAGGGCAATAAGAGAGGCGGTTGAAGAGTTCAGTAGATATGTCCATGAAATGTTGAACCAGGCCATAGAAGATAAACTGGGGTTATTTTGAGTATGTACATATGCATTTTAGTAATGAGAAGATTCATAAATTCTCTGTGTTGTATCTTGCATCTTCGTACCTGTTGCATGTTGATGAATGTCTAGTTTGATATATTGTTGTAGAACTGTAGGACCCTAGTTGTAGAGAAACCTACATTTGGTGGATTGTTGAAGGAAGAAGAAGACGAAATAGTTGACTTCATTGAGAAGAAGAGGGCTAGGTAGAATCTATGTGCATCAGATTCCAGTTCTGAAGAAAATGGGACAAGAACTTTTGAGGAAGTTCAATCTTGAAACCGATTTAAGAAGCTGTGAAAAGAATGCACTGGGAAAACCGTCATTGAACTTGTGGCTCAGTTTCTAGACAAACGAAGATGAATTTAAAGATTCTGCAATCTGGGTTTTGTGCACAATGGGGTTTATTGTACGAATTTAAAGTGGTTTTTCGAGAAAAGAGATGGTTGAAGAGATTCATGGGGTTTTCTAAGATGGATTTTATAGAAGTGCATGAAGAACATTCGTTGAGGATATCGGTGCCAGAGTAAATCCTTTGTATTGTATTATTGCAGCAAAGATTGATGAGTAGAAGTTGTCTCTGGGTAACTGTAAATATTTTATCTTTTGTATTAGCTTGTGGTGAATGAGATATTGCTCTTTGGTGAATCCATGGTACAGGAAATAATTGTGAGTTTTGTGAAAAATAATTGAGCAGCATATCTCTGTGTCATATGAACTCATTTGAGGAGAAGGAAATCGCTTCAATGGAAAAGGTAAGTGGGTTTTGTTTCACTAGTTCATGCAAGATCGATTTGACTTGTGAAGATATTGTAATGAGGAATCGAATGTGAATGGTGTTCACGATTTCAACCACATAATTGAGTGTTGGCCTGATTTTACACCTGCATTACCTGTGTAACATTATTGATCATTGAGCATGCGTTGATCATTTGAAGGTGTTGATCATAGGATAAGTGTTTCAATGGATTAATTGATGGGTTTGAAGTGCGCCCAACCACTGGATAGAGTTCTGGTAGATTCTAGTTTCTTTGTATATGAATTGAAACCACATTCCTATGTATGAAGGGTTTTGATGAGGACTCGCATAGATATATCAGTGGACAAAGTATCTTAACGTGGAGTGCCCAACTGAGTGTGTTCGCAACAAAACCATAGTGGTAGGCATCAAGAATTATTAGAAAGGGAAGAGTATGCTATTTGAAGACTTGCAGAGTTGTTTATTGTTTGGAAGCGAAAGGGATTTATAGTGAAATAGAGCAAGTCTATTGTGAGGATGGTTATGATCCTTTAGTTCAAGGTAAGGTATATGTGCATGCAGAAAGTATCCTTGCAACATTATTGGATTCCTATAGCGCATGTGTAAATTGTGGGAAGTTTGTAAGTCAGAAAGAACTAAATTAGAAGAGAGTTCAAGACCTGTGTATAAATTTGCATCTATTGAGAATTATAACAAGACTACGGTGAAATATACATGTGGGTTTTGATCAACCATTGGAGGATTTTGAGGTAGCAGGCTTATGGTTATAGACCTGCATTAGTTTCTTTCTAATGGTGCCACATGAGGAGTATGAAACTCCTATATCTCCTTTTGATGATGACATGACTAGAGCACCTTATTATTCACATTGGCAGCATCATCCTTTGTTACCTTATGATGATACATATCTACATGGATGCACCTATGATTTTCAATTGAGTCACTTCAAGACTCATGATTTTCCTTGCTCCTTGCTTAGTTTAATTGATATTGGAGGAACTTCGTCCAATACTTGGGTGAAGAGATATATGATTGGAGCACATTTTTATTGGCAACAAGATCCTTTTGTTATTTCTTGATGATACAGATATCCATGGATGCACAAATGGTACTTATGTAGCCCCTTGAAGGCTCATTGTTTTCTTTGCTCCTTACTTGGTTCAGATTTGAGTGGAGGTTCTTCATTCACTTCTTGGATGAAAGAACACATGGTTGATTATTTTGTTGCATATTACATTATTTTGGAGCAACATTGACATATTTTCTTGTTGGATGATTCGTACTCTTTTGGTGATGAGACATGGGACTTTCACCCTTGTCCTTTGAGCTTCAATTGTCTCACTCTTGATTCTTGTGTGCATTTGGCACATGAGGACTATCTGGTTGATTGGGGGAGACTTGTTTGCATTCAACCTCACTTTGAGGATATGTATTTCATGATGGAGAGTCTCTCTTGGTCTCTACCCAACCTTGAAGAAGTTCATATTTTAATGCAGGGGCCCTCAAAGTTTCAATTGTGCACTGGAAATGTTGAACTTCCAGTGTGGTGGTATGATATTTACATCCTTGCATTTTTCATAGTGATGATTTTTTATTGTTGTTACTGATGTTTGGAAAGATGCAGATCGGACAATGGGATCCTGGCATTCTTTGGAATGTTAGTTTTCCACATGTGACACTGCCACTCAAAGATTTGCAATTAAGGCAGTGGGATCTGGGCAATATTTTGCCTACAAGTTTTTGTGGTAGAGCATGCCTATCTTTTGGAATGCAACACAAGCCATGGGATACCGTCATTGCTTTTTTTCCAGTTCATTTGGAACAGTACCTTGGTTTTTGGCTTAATGGATAAAGCTAACCTTCATTTCATTGAGTTCATTTATGAGTATTGTTTCAGTTTCTTTAGTTGGACTCAGTTTTCGTATGCTTGGCGTGGATGGATTTTAGTTGCAGATATTTCTCACCATGCATATTGTAGGATCATTTGGGACCCTAGGATCACTTTTGGTCTCATTGGTTTCAAATTTGGGTATAGCAAGCAACTAGAAGTTCAAGTCACCACTTACGAAAGTGAATTTATTAGAGTGGATCAGCAAAAGCATGGAATTTCCTCTCATAAATTTTCTTGGAAACATTAAATTTTGGCAAATTAGTGGCAACTTCAAGAGGTTGTTCAGTGCAAGTATGAAGGTTCAAATGATTTTTGAAACAAGTTGGAAGCAAAGTTGGAAGGAAAGCAGGTTCTTCAACATCTCTGTTTGAAATTGCTTGAGGACAAGCAATCTTGGGTGGGGAGGACTGTCATGTCCCCAATTAAATGATTTTCAGATAAATAATTAAGTTGGCCTACTGAATTCCTAAGGGTTATGTGGAAGAAATAAAATATTGACATTTAACCTCGAGGTCTATAGTTTCTTATGAAAATTTAATATTCTAAATTGATGGTGGAAAAATAGGCCAATAAATTATGGAATAAATGTTAAATGCTCCAAAATGAAGTGGCATTAGGTCCTAGTTGGACTTGGGGGCTCATAAGTGGACATGTGGGGTCCACATGAGAGAATATTCCTCCTTTAAACATGGAGCCATCCCCAAATTCGAGTTGGAAGGGAAGAGGTAACATTCATGAAGGAAGAGGAAGAGTCATAGGGCTAAAGATAGGCAATGACAGATTCTATGACAACTATGACAAGCATTAGGACACTTATGACAGATTCTATGACACCTATGACACTTATGACAGATTCTATGAAACCTATGACACTTATGACAGATTCTATGACACCTATGTCACTTATGACAGATTCTATGACACCTATGACACTTATGACAGATTCTATGACATCTATGACAATGTAAGAGCTAAAAAGACCAAGAGGGCGCATGAGAGGAGTTACACATCTCCAAAGCATCCAAAAGATTCCCCAATTCGAATTCATGGAGGAGTTGGAGACAAAAGATGAGCCAAGTGTCATGTGGGGCCAATGAAGGGTCATAACTCCCACTAATTCGAATTTCATGAGTAATTAGGAGATAATTTGAGTTATAAGGAGGTAAATGAGTCAACTAAAATTATTAAAAGGAGTCCAAGTCGAAATAGATCAGATTTTGGTCATTTGTTATTTGCATCTTTGCAATTTGGGAGAGCTTCAAGCTTGTCCTTGCATGGTGGATGTTCATCCTCCCTGCCTTAGAACCAATTTTAAGGGTTCAAGATTCCCATACAAGTTGGTTGATGGAGAGGCCATTCAGAACTTTAAACATAGCTTCATGGATATTTTTTGGTTCAGGTTCAACCCCCATCTAAGTTCGACTTCATATTCATTCTTTCTTCTCTTCTCTCATTCTACTATCTTTCTCTCAATGTTCATGTAAAGTGAGATAGCGTACTCTTTGTTGCATATAGATAATGGAAGGATGTTGTTTTGACTTTATGAACTTGTTAATGGATGCATAACTCTGTAATGGATAGATCATGAGAGCCACATCTTGAAATACTAAGCACTTCATGTACTATTTCTCCAAGTAACATTGACATTCGAGCTAGTTTCCTTACTATATTCTCATGGTGATTGTAGCGTGTTTTGTATCAGTTTGATATTAGAATTTTATGGAGGTTTTGCCTATGATTTAAGTTGCTTATGGAATTTAAATGGATGTCCAAATTATTTATTCATACCCCTAAAGTCATACTATAGTTTGCAACATTAATTCATGCTCACTTGCCCACCATTTTCACATAAATTGTATGCCTTAGAAGTTGTTGTCCTTTGGGAGACTTATAAGACCCTGAAACATGATATAGTGTTGCACACATGTTGTCCCTGATTTCCTCTAACAGAACCAATTCTCATACTTAAGATTAGGGAATTCCGTACAATGTTTGGAAGGAAAAATAGTGGCAGACCTAAGGGGGATTTTCACTAATCCAATTGACTAGTTTTGTCCCAAGTCTTCCCTCCTTGAAAATTGCAGACCATGAATGCTTATAACAGAGGTTTGGGTGTCTAAAGGTTGTATTATAGTGTCCTATATACTCCTAAGTACCTCCATACATAATTTGAAACCATTTGGGATCATTTAGGATAGTTTGGGGTTTCACTAGTCCAAGGTTCGAAAATTGGCCAAATTGGGTAAACTTTCAAATTAGGGATATTACAACATTGTTGTTGTAACATTGTCACCAGCTTTGCAAGACAAATAAACATTGGAATGACCACCCACGAAATAAAATTTCAAATAGCCACACATGTAAAGAGAAACAACAACAATGATGAACATAAACCATCCACAAAATCTACCATGTCAACGCCATAACATCACACATCACATTCACACCATTGCATCTAATGCAACATAGATAAACCTTGGAATAACCAATCATGTAGATAAACTCTAAAATAACCACACAGGTAGAGAGAAACAACAAGGAGGAACACACATCATTGAGAGAATCTACCATGTTAGTGCCATAACACCACACACTAATCTCACACTATTGCATCCACTGTAACACATAGAAACCCCAACAAGGAGAAACACAAACCATACACTGCCAACTATATCAACACCACCTACAACTATCACATTTACATAGCTTAGTATCCACCACCATCGCATTCCCTCGATTGAAACATGATGGCCACTAAAATTTCATTAATTTTACCAAATTCTCAAAACATAGTTGTTAAATCTACAAGCATGGCAAGAGAATAAAATAAATATAAATCAAACACACCACAAGATGAAGAATATTTTTACCTTGGAAACCCTTTTATGGGAAAACCAACAACAAAATATATCTTTAATTATCATTGTGCAATCTGGCTAAGGCATGGCTAATTCGGCCAACACCGACCACACACAAGAATCTTACAATAGAGTTACTCAAGCCTTTAAATGTGTTTCATCACATGCTAATATCATGGGAAGATACCACAGGTTACCCAATTCCACTGACCCATAAACCACCATCAATAAACCCATTATTGACCAAATCAAGGTTATTTTTAATCACTCTGTAACCGAGTCAAGATTAACCTAACATTCCCCCCTTTAAAACTTGACATGGCCAGGTAATAACCAACCACCCTCAAAACTTTTTAACACAATATCGAGGAATACAACTTCCCCCCTCTCCATCACATAAGTCTACATATAGACTTTACATTGATGAATCAATAAACTAGGGGTACATATGCCTAATTAGGTCTTACAACCATATGCCCCATTTACAATGTAATTAAATCCAACTCCATAAAAAACACTTATAGTAAAGTGAGCTTATTAGGCTCCAAGTGTCAAACCACTCTTCCACAGAGTCCAGGTCCTGGCCAACTTTGATACCAGATAGGAGCGGGGGGGGGGGGGGGGTGGTGCTACTTGACCCTGATGCATCTCAAGAATTGAGATACGCATGGGGTTTATGTGTAGTCCCAAATAATCAAGCAGAGGCATTAGCCTTATGGAAAGATGTGGAAATAACAATTGAGAGAGGTTGTAAAAAATCTCATTATCGTTGGGGACTATGCACTAATTATTCATAGTATGGTAACTAAGTCTCCACCAAATGACCCATACATATCCAAGTTAATCATTATGACTCTCTTAAGGTGTGAAAATTTTGACAAATTTATGGCTTTCCACGTAAAGAGAAAACATAACAAGGGGAGAGATTCTCAATCCAGCCTTGCATCTAGTCTAGACCAATGGGTTTGCAAATAGGAGGGTCGTCTACCGAATCACATCCCATAAATGATGAGAAAATTAATGAAAGTTCACTTCATTTAAGATGAAATGAAAAGTGGTAGTTGTCTTAGAAGTCATGACACTAGATGGTAGAGGTGAGAAGTACCCCCGCATGATCATATGTACAAGCTGGTAGTTATTGTCCTACAAATCTCAATGTACTCGGCCTTTCTTTCATCCATTGAAGTGTATGGGAAAAATAAGAATATAGGGATGCAACAGGTTGGCAGAATTATCATTTGGATCAAGGAAATTCGGAAGAAGAACGACGGGAACATATGTAGGCGATGGAGATGGGACTATAGGAGAGGAAATAACACCGTGAGTCCTTGGGCCAGTGTCTCGATGGCTGGCTCAAGCTCAGTTTCTCTTATCTATGTGAAGAGCCCTCTGTCAACAAAAGAGCAACCGAGACCCAACAACCCCAAGATAGCACTAGTCACTCTGCAGCTCCACGTCACCACCCCAACCTTCAACTCCAGAGGCCTCCAAGTTTTTAAAGTACCATTTTTTTTATTTAGCCGATGTGTTTCAAATGCGAATTTTGTTGTAATAAGTTTATTAAGGTCTATACTAGTATTTTAGCATAAAAATAAAAAATAGCATAAAATGATGGATAAACTCTAGAGAACAAGGAAATTTTGAATAAGGGCAGACTGAACAATTGCCTATTTTTTGTATACTCTTGAGCTGGACGGTTCGACCACAACACCCTTTTAATATAATTTTCTCGGTTTCAGTTAAAAAAAACTTTGGTACTAGATGTTAAATCTATGAACATGGCAAGAGAAATAAAATAAATACCAATCAAACACACCACAAGATGAAGAATGTTTTTTACCCTATAAACCCCTTTTACGGGAAAACAAACAACCAAAGATATCTTCAATTATCCTTGAGCAATTTGGCCAACATCAGACACACACAAGCATCATACAATAGAGTTACCCCAAGCCTTTAAATAGGCTTCATCACATGCTAATACCATGGCATTACCCAATAACATGGGCATGTAAACCACCAATGGTAACACCATTATTGACCATCAAGGCCCTCCACCAATCAAAATCCGCCATTTGTTCATTTAAATATGCCCTAAAATCATATTAAACTCGGTTGAGATGTTGAATGTAGGGGGAAATGACATGCATAATTCTAGACACCCGTTATAGGCAAATATTTGTGTGTGTGTGTGTTTATAATAACACATTGATAAAGAGAGGTAGGTGGTATAAGTCTCATAAACCTAAAAGACATGTGCAAGAATATCAATTGAAAGATACACAAACAATCTTAAATATATAATGTTGTACCCACAAGAATGCGGTCTATCTACAAGTAGTGTGTATTAACATGGAGACCCGGGTTCAAATCCCTAAGTGGGTATGATTGTAAATACGACCTTGTAAATATAAGAAGTATTTCTAAACAAAATTGTCTACTAAAAATTAGAGCAAATATATAATACACAAATTTATGAAGATTTAGGGGTTTGCGTATATAAGTCCTAAGGTTAATTTATAAGTTTATAAGATACTATGACTTTGATATCTAATGGTATAGTTTTGCCCCACATTTATGGATTGTGCAAAATATATAAAAATGGATTTCCTTTCAGGCTCATTGCAAATAACATTGTAACAACAACTTACTAATACTAACATGTAAGTATCTTGCTAAAACCATTGTCATTCTCATTCAAGCCAAACACCATTTTTTATAAATAATTTGGCATACTTTGTTGACAACATCAAATATCTAATAAAAATTAGAAGAGTACAACATTTTTGGTGTTATAAATAATTTGACATGTTTTTTTACAACATCAAAGATCTAAAAATTGGAAGAGCGCGGCATTTTTGGTGAGCTTCGATATGGTATCTCCTTTCACAAAAGTATTTATGGATGAGGTCATACATGTCATTGATGGTTTTCATTGACCCAAAAACAATAACCTAATTAGCTAAATATCACATACTTTAGTTTATGTGATGAAATTTATAAACAGATTAAAGGTGTTCTTATAGAATCTCTTTTATTTCAGGTTGTAACCAACTTATATATGATTTTTTTTTAAAGAAAATCATAATTAATATCTCTCCACTCAAACCTAAAATGTAAAAGAGATTTGTCAATAATATAAATATGATCTAATCACTTAATAAAATTCATTTAACAACTCAACAATCAATTTTAACATATTCATATAAAATTTACAATAAAAATTGAATAAAATTATCTACAATTTCTAAACTACGAATGATGATGGATCTCTAACCCATCACGTGTATTAAAAAATGCACAACTATCTCTAATCTATACTTAACATTTTTATATGTAAGGATATATTTGTCCTTATCCACCTAATTTAGTCAATTTTGAAAGTTATAAGATGACCATTGAAAGTGGGCCTAATGCTCATTTAGTCAACTTAGAAGGACACAAGTCGAATTACTTAAAGCACTCGGTGGCCAACATTCCTTTATCATGAGATAGTTTTTATAATGGTTGTTTCACTCTTTGTTTGCTAAAGCCAAAATTCTTCATCAGTGACAAGGTGTCCAACATTCCTTTGCCATGGATAGGCTTTTTTTATTTTAGTGTTTGATTGTTGGGACTTTCCAAAATTATCACTCATTTCAATTTAATTTGAAAGGTTAATTTTGTTGGAGACAATGACCTATTTCTGAATAATTGAGAACTAAAATATGTCTAGTGTAGCTGTGATTGTTTTTGTTTATCCAAAGTGGTTGTGTTTTTCTCTTCACCCATGCATGCCTTTGTTTCTCAAAGTGTCCAACATTCTAGAGGGATTCTTTTTAAGTTGGGAATGAAGTATGGATAGTTTTTTTTGTTTAAATGTTTGATTGTTGGGCTTCCCAAAAGTTACCCACTCATTCCAATTTATATTTTAAAAGTAATTTTTTTGTTGGAGACTATCATGGACTTATTATTGAATAATTAAGAATTATCATGGACTTATTATTGAATAATTAAGAATTAAAGGATATTTGATGTGGTTGTGATTGTTTTTCTTTCTTAAGAGTGGTCGTGCATGTATGTCTTTTGTTTTTTATTTAGGTGATGTCTCGAAGTGTCTTTCTCACAAAGGGATTTTTAAAAAGTTGTTAATGAAGTATTAGTTTGAAGTATTTATTTTTTATATGTTTTTATTGTTTATAATAAAATTTTAATTTAAAATTTGTTTTTTGTTTTTGTTATTTTTTTTTTAAATATGGGAATCGATTATTTGTCAAGATTATTTAGATAAGGTTTATATTCAAATTTGACTAGTTGTCACTATAACTTAATAGTATCTCTAATATCTCACAAGTCAAATATACCACTAACTTATTACTTAGTAAGGGTCGAGATGTCTCAAGGCACACTCGATGTGGAAATTCTATTCCAATGGGTGTCTACCCTTCTAGCCTTATCACAGTGAGCCAATGTCTCATTGTGGATTCGAACTTGGGTGGGGTGAGTGCGGAACTTACCTCTTCACCATTCCGATTATTTCCCCTTGACTTTGGTCGTAGTCGTAACGATTAGTGTCTAGTCTTGTGGATGACAAGATGGTGGGATTTGATCAACTTATGCGTGTGTGGGAAGTGCAATGCAAGCCTCACACATTTGACCACTACTTCTAGAGGCCACCATGGCAACATGAGGGGCCAAACACTCTCATGAGAATTAAACTTTGGTCATCAGTGAAAAAATCCTCATTACTCATTGATGGATCCAACTCCTTTGGGATACAATTATGTTTGTAGTTGTAATGGATATTGTTTGGTCCTAAGGATGGCAAGAGGGTAGCCTTTAATCCACTTATGTGCGCATGGGCAGAGCAATGCAAGCCTCACATGTTAAATCACTACATGTTTTTGTTAGTTAAGAATATATATGGAAATTGGGCAACTTTCAAAGGAGATAACAATGGAGTTTTTGAATGAACCTGCTCCTGGCGAGACTGATCCGTGATCCCCTGGCCATGGGCATCAAGCCGACTCCGGTCACCGAGCAGGCTACGAGCTAGGCAACAGCCTTCGTCGACGGAAGGAATTACACCCATCTGCGCTGAGGATATTTTATTGACTGTTTGATCCTGGATCTGCCCTATTGCGTTTTTCAGGCTGGGGCTTGCTCCCTAAGCCTCCTATGGTCTCGGGTACAAAAGGACCTCCCCCTGATCTGTCTGAATTTCTGAAACTCATAGCAGCTCAAGGAAAGAAGACCCTGTCAGCTTCCCAACAGAAGTTTGTGAAAAACTCAATGAGATCTTGATAGTAGCACTCCTGATTGAGCAACCCTGCAAGACAACCCTCAACTTGTCGGAACGAGGATTGATCAATCAGTTCATAGGCCTATGGCCTTCATCGAAAACCACTAAAAATTGGGTGCAAAAAAATTGGAGACCCCTGATCTCGGAAGACGTTAAATCCTTCTTCCTAGGTAAAGGTTTCTTTGCATTCATTTTCGAAAGCAAACAAGATCGGGAGCTAATATTCAGGAACGGTCCATATTTTATGGGACCACAAGGGCTTTATATGAATAAATGGAGTCCGAACTTCGACCCATCCCAAGACATCCCATCTGTGGTTCCTGTGTGGGTGAGACTCCCACTTCTACCTCTTCACTGTTGGAATTATGAAACTCTAGAAGCCATTGGAAATACCCTGGGAAAATACATTGACAAAGCATATTGGAAAGATCAATATTCATGTGCGAGAATCTGCATAGAAGTATATTTGGAACACGGCCTCCCAGAAGCAATAAACCTCACGGTGGCAGATTGCTCTCACATCCAGGAACTGGATTATGAACAAATTCCCTTTAAATGCAGGTTTTTCCATGAATATGGCGACTTCGCTCAATCATGCAAGAAGAATCCTGCGGATCCAGAGTCAGATGGGGAAAGAGAACAATCAACAACCATCCATAAAAATACCAAATCGGGAAAATCCCATTCAAAAAGTCAAAGTACAAGGAAAGTTGATCTTCAGCATCAAAATCCGACGAATTCTAACAACAACAACAGATTTAAAGCCCTAGAAACACCCGAGATCCAGGAAATCTCTGAGGCCGAAGAAGAAGGAGAAATATGTGATCAACAAGCTTCTCAAGCAGCTCCCCTTATCCAAGAAAATCCAAATAACCCCTTGCCCCGTAACACCCCCAGCCCCATAAGATCTAATTCGACCAAAGATACTCCTTCCTACACTGAAATTCCTAAAGTTAGACCTACAAGCTCCCCTACTTCCTCTGAAGAACCCATCGATAGATCTTCCAAAAAGCTTGGTCGGAAATCAACTAAAGATATAAGGGAAGAAGAAGTTGAGCGTGAGAAAGTACAAGGATCTCAAGCCATAATAGATATGGCCTTCAGCGGAAACACTAGAGCGAGAATAACAGGAAAGAAAATAGGAGACTCGACAGGAGGAACCACCTCCTTTGTCTACAATCTTAAATGATGAAGCTGGTCTCTTGGAATTGCAGAGGTCTGGGAAATCCCAGCAATCTTGAAGCAGTAAAGGATCTCCAAAGAATTGATATTCCAGATCTACTTCTACTCCAAGAGACCAAACTCGATGAAAATGCAGTCTTAGCCATTGGAAAAGAAAAATGGAAGAAAAATTCAGGTTCTTCTGAAAAATTCCATCTACAAAGCTCCTTCGCTACACAACATTGGTTTTACAATGAGCTCACTCATATCCAAAGCAACAAACAAATCGCTCTTTTCAACATGTACGTTCCTAACCCCTATTCTGAAAAAAAGAAGGTTGCTGGAAATTACTTGAAGATTTCCTGGATGCATATGCTCCACATAACATCATTCTAGCTGGTGATATGAATATCACTCTCTCCACTTCTAAGAAAAAGGGAGGTCTCACTGGAAAGGACATCTTCAAATCTCAAGTTGAAGCTCTCATCTAGAATTGGGATCTCATCAACATCAAACCCAAAAAAGGGAAATATACCTAGTCCAATAAGTAATTAGGCAAGGGAAATATAAGGGCCATACTAGATAGATTTCTCATCCAAAGTAGCCTCATGACCGATACTCAAACTATTTCTTCAAATATTTTGGTTAACTTGGCCTTGGATCACAAGCCTATTCAACTTCATTTTCAGGATAATGAAGATCTTGGTCGAATTCCTTTTAGGTTCAGCCCTTAATGGTTAAATCATACCAACTTCTGGAATATTTTGGACAAAGTTTGGAGAACCCCCATCTCAGGATCCCCAAGTTATGTATGGGAACAAAAACTTAAAACAACAAAAAAATCTCTCAAGGAATGGGCCAAAACCAATTGCCCCCCACCCTCTAATCCCAGAAAGAAAGTTGTGGGTGTCCTTGAAGAGATTCAAAATACAATGGAAGATCACCCAATCGAACCAACCACATTGCACAATGAGGTCATACAGAAGTCCAAGGCTTACCATGCGTTTCGCATTGAAGAAGAATACTGGAGATTGAAGTCGCGAAGTACCTAGCTCAAATCTGGTGATAAGAATACCAATTACTTTCACAAACAATTCGAAGTCAGACATTCTACCAATTACATTGCTAAAGTCAAAATAGAGAATGGTATGACTGTCATTGGGAATGCAAATATTAAAAACGCAGCCCACAATCACTTCTCCAATCTATACGTTGAAGTTGACAACGGTGATGAAGAAGACGAGCTTATATTCCTCGAGCACATTCCAAAGAGTATCACGCTGGAAGAAAATGCTGATATACACAAACCTTTCTCTGAGCAGGAAGTTTTCAACACCATTCAGTCATTTGAATCTGACAAAGCACCCGACCCAGATGGCTATTCGATGCATTTTTACAAAGCATGCTGGCAGTACATTAAAAAAGATTACATGAGAATGATTAGAAGCTTCCATTCTAAAGCAAATATTGGCGGATGCACGAATTCCACCTTCCCGTCTCTCATCCCCAAAGAAATCAATCCCAACTCCTTCAGCAAATTCATACCAATTTCACTATGCAATTCCTCTTACAAGATTATATCCAAGATGCTGGTGAATCGAATGAAGCCCCTGCTCAGCAAAATTATTTCAGACAATCAAGGCGGCTTCCTGGAAGGGAGACAAATCCTTGACAATGTCATTCTCGTACAAGAAGCAATCCACTCTAGCAAATCCCGAAATAAAAAGGTATGCTAGTCAAGCTTGATATGGCCAATGCATTCGATCGTGTCAAGCACTCCTTTCTCTTTAAAATCATGAAACGCTTTGGATTTGGGGAAATATTTATCATTTGGAACTCAGCTTACATAAGCAGACCCTGGATCGCTCCTTTGATTAATGGTCACCCTACTGATTTCTTCCAGGCCACGCGAGGAATCAAACAAGGATGTCCCTTGTCCTCCTTCATGTACATCATCCTTACAGATTCTCTTAGTCGAAAATTGAACTTGGACTTGACTTCAAGCTCCCTACCTGGCCTCCACTTAACCCGTGATTCCTTCCCTCTCAATCATACCCTCTTTGCCGATGATTCCCTGTTATCGGGTGGAGCCTCCTCCATCATAGCCCGAAAGTTTAAGCAAAACCTGAATTGGTACTACAATGCCTCTGGAGGCAAGATCAATTTACACAAGAGTGCAGTCGACTGCTGGAATCTAAACAATATCTCTGCATCCAAAATAAGCAGAATTCTTGGTATCAAAGTCCATAACCATTGGGAAAAATTCACCTACTTTGGTCTCCAATCACACAAGGACATTCAAAATCAGGAATTTGGGATGATACAATTAACAAAATCAAAATCAAGATAAGAAGATGGGAGGGACATTGGCTAAACAAACTTGGAAAATTGATCTTAGTGAACTTCATCCTTTTTGCATTACCTATTTATCAATTCTCCATTCTCCTTGCTCCAAAAGGAGCGTCATAACAAATTAGCAAGTTGATGAGAGAATTCTTTGGTCTGGGGGAAAAAATAATGTAAACAAATTCCACTTAGTGAATTGGGGGATCATAAAGAAACCTAAATTCTCGGGAGGTCTCCAAATCCGTGACCCCTTCCAGGAAAATTTGGCTTTGGGTGTCAAACTTATTTGGCAAATCCTGCACAACAGACATCATCGAGTCAGTCAAGTGCTCAACAAAAAATACTTACAAGGGAAACAATCTAAGATGTCTTGATAGTAAGTCAAACTCCAAAGGATCCATCATTTGGTCACTGTGCAAGGCAGCATGGGAGTTATTTTCACAAGAACTTTACTGGATACCTGGAGATGGAAGGAAAACTAGCATTTTCACACATAAGATTATGGGCAACGAAGTAGTACATAACATTCAAGAGTTAAGATATTGCAGAATGGTTCACTCAACATGGGATCATAACCCTGAAGGATTTAAGTTCCTGGGACAATCACGACAACTGGCAAAGCTGGAAAAACGCTGCCATCCCACCCAATCTCGAATCTGCCAAAATTATCCTCATCGACGACTTGAAAGGATGCGCCCCCATCCATCTCCTAGCCAAAGATGAAAGGGGTTGGGGTCCTAAAGGCTTTTATACCTCTGTTCTTGGATACAATGCCCTTCAAGCTCACGACGTTGCAAGAAATGGCTTATGGAAACTTGTATGGGATCCATTTGGACTCCCCAAAATTAACTTCTTCATCTAGACACTTATCCATTGCAAGGTCCTCACCAGTGATAATCTTATCAAGAGAGGAATCCTTGGGCCACCTTGGTGCCCCCTCTGTCGCAACTATATTGAAACGCTAGATCATCTTTTTTCTGGACTATCATTTCACCAAACAAGTATGGAATTACATGCTCCTTGATCTCAACATCATCATGCCATCCTCCAACACCACCACTCAACTCTTCAAAGAGTGGAAATCTACTTATCCCTCACCTCTTTCCAAAAAGAAACTTTGGCTTCAAATTTGGATTTCCATTCCCAAATATACCTGTTGGAAAATCCGCATCGCTCGAAACAAAGCTATCTTTCATGAAACACACTATACCCCATTAAAAATTGCTGGACAAGCTAAACTCTTCCAATTCTATGGCAGATGCATTGCTCAACACAAAGGAATTGAATTGGATCGGAGCCATCTCCTCAAGTCCCAGTAAAAACCCCTTACCGTGACACCTTCCATCATGGCAAATCAGGTTCTCTAATTCTGATTTTCGAGTCTGGGAGAAATAACCAGGCTATGGACAATTTACAATTTGACGAAACCTCCAAAAGAAATCCTGGAGTGACAAGAGCAGGAGGAGTTTTATGGCTTATCGTAGGAATGCTGAGACTGAAGTACATATGGGGATTGGGCATTTGCTCAAATAACATAGCAGAAGCCTTAGCTCTGCTAAAAGGCTGTCAGATCGCCAAAGATCATAAGATTGATAAACTATAGGTATTCGGAGATTCCATGATAATCATCAAATCCCTCAATTCGAAGGCTAAATTCAACAATCTAGCTTTAGACAGAATCATTCAATGTGTTCAACCAATCGCAAATACATTTGCCCATTTCAGAGCTTTCCATACCTCAAGGAATTTAAACCATGACACTGATCTGGAAGCAAATGCAGGTACCAGTCTCAACCCCGAAATCCTTAATCTCTCCAACAACGATAATAGACATCATCAATTCCTTGAAGCCCTCGTGGGAATCGACTTTACATCATAATGCAAAGCCGAAGCAACCTAAACCAATCATATGGATTTTAGGATATCTGCTCGCTTAGCCTTTTTTTTTATAACAAAAACAGGGGATATATATATATATATATTTGAAAAGGCTGTGCACAGCCATTCATTACAAAATTTGAGACTAGTTTTCTGCTTCGGAAAGAGGAAAATTGCAAAATTTGAAATGTTTATGTCTCTGGAAGCTTTACATCTGTGCTTCCTGTAGCTTCTTTTAATAGCATTGGGATAAACCCTTACAAACTGTTTGCAAAGCAGTAGGCAAAAAAACATTTAGAAAGTGTAATTCAAAGAGAACCTGTTGAAAAGAGAGAAGTTTATCCAAAGTTCTGTTGTTGAACCGAGGCAGCATCCACCATTTCCTGATTGACAGTAGGAGCATCCTGAACATGACTGTATTGTGATTTGCTTGTAAAAACAAAAATTTCCTCCCTAATAATTCGATGAGATTTCGCTCAAAATCATCCATCCTGGAGTCCTGGCAAGAGAGCTGGGAGAGGATGTATTTATTTTCAACGACCAATTCCTCATTTTGTCGAACACTGGTGCATACAGCTGAATATGTCCTGCACAGATACGTTTTAACCTCGGCAGTGAGCTGGCTTAGCGTGGCAATGGCTTCTTTAACGCCGTCCATAGTGGAGACAGGTGGGGGAATCAGGGAGTGAATGGTCGCACCAACGTCTGAGAGCATCCAAGGGTCGAGCTCAGGATCAAGAAAGGAGAGTCGACCGAGCGCAGACAAGAGAATGGTGGAATGGGAGCACGGTCCATTGTGAGTGATAAAAACCAAAGCGGGCGAGGAGCATTAAATGCTGGTTCATGCGGACTGACAGTCATAAACGGAGCCAAGTGAAGAGCCTTGTGAAGAGCACATGGGAGGTGGCGTGTCAGCCACGAAAATGCATGGGTAGGACCAATCCGCCTTCCAAGAAGGGGAGCGAACCAAAAAAACCAAGGGTGAAATAACATTGGGAAAACCTTAGGGAATGAAAAGAGACCCACAAACGCCATTGTGCTTAACTTGTCCTCTTTTCAAAGAGGCTCCTTTATTTGTCGAGGTATCTGCTAAGGAGTTATGCTCTCTCAAGATATGAAAGTACTGAATGTCTTTGGGGAGAGAAAGATAGTTGATTCTTCTTCGAATTCTTTGACTCTTAGAGCCTCTTTTATTGGTTCCAAGCCTCATAGATTGAATGACGTGCCTTGAATCTCCATAAACCTGTAGTTTTCCAATGTTGAGTGTGGAGGTGATTTCAAGGGAGTGGTACAAAGCCAGCCACTCGGCTTCATTGTTTGTTCTAATGCCTAATCCCCAAGAAAATTCTACAACTTTGTTTCCTCGGGATCGAAGATGATCCCCCCCGCACTTGCCTCCCCAGGGTTCCCTTTGGAAGCCCCATCAAAGAAAATGGTATGACTTTCTTCATTCTTCCACCATTTTTCGAAAGATAGCTTGTCTTTCCTTATCTCCCAATCATGACAGAAGGTAGAATTTTTGGACTGAAGAGAACTCACTTTGATGAAATTTTGACACCACTGGAATTCGATCCAGGTTAGAGCTTCCTGGGAAGGAATTGTTATTCCCTTAGAAGATAGGGATTCAGAGATGAAAGAGATAGCTTTGTTGGCTATTCTGTGTTCGATAGCCTTTCTATCTTCAAAAACTCTTTTGTTTCTTTCCAACCAGATCTGCCAGCAGATATTCACAGGGAGTAGCTTCCAAATTCTTGCCAAAGTTGGCTTATTCTTGCTTCCTCCTGGAATAGTATTTGTCCACCTGTCCGTCATTTGGTGTATATGCCCGAGAATGATGGAGGAGTTCGCGAGGGGACCAAGGACAGAGGCCCAAACTTGTTGGCGAAATTGCACTCAAGAAATATATGCTGGGTGCTTTCTTCTACATTTTGGCACAAAGAACATCTAGAAGGGCCTTCGATTCCCCGAAGTTTAAGATTTTATGTCGTGAGCTGCTTGTTATGGGCCAAAAGCCAATAAAAATAATTGATCTTAGGAATGCTGTATGAGTTCCATACTCTCGTCCATCGCTTTTGTATGGGATTTTTGTTTATAGTGAGGCATTCATATCCAGTTTTGACAGTATAGCTTCCCACTTTTCCCCAACCTCTTCTGTCCTTGACCCGAATACTGACAGGGGCTTTCCCATGTAGAAGATGAAGGAATTTGCTGTAGCTTTCTGCTAAATTTTCCAGAGGAACCATCTACTTCCAATCCTTCCAGGTTCCAGAAGGCATCCAGGTAATGAAATCCACAAGTTTATGGATGCCTGCATTTTGCAGCCAGAGCTTGACATTCTGAATTTCAGGGATGGCTCCGAGAGGTTGATCTCCATTTATGATGTCTTTCTAGAGATTGATTTTCCTCCCATTACCTGGAATCCAGTACAGATTATCTTTTATCAGCCCTGCAGAGGAAGAAATGAAGGTTCCAGATAGCAGTTCCTTTTTTCCCTTTTAATTTGTCCAAGCATCTTAGTCTCGATCCTCTTGTGTATTTTTTCATGATGGCCTCTTTCCACCACTCATTTTTGCCAGAGACCATTCTCCAAGCAATTTTAGCTCCCATGGCCTTGCTCATTAGAGCTGGATCACGGATTCCCAGACCTCCTCTTTTGCGATTTTCCTTAATGGTATTCCAATTGACAAGGTGAAATTTTTTGCCATGAGTTTTCCCCCCTTGCCAAAGGAATTTTCTAATCTCCATGCTGATAGAATTCATGACGGAGGTTGGAGCCAATAAAATTGCTCCAGTGAACACCGGTAAGGAGGAGAGGACAGCCTTGATTAAGGTCACTTTGCTAGCTAAATTTAGCCAACGAGATCCCCAATAGTTAATTTTGTTTTTTAATTTATCGATAATAGGAAACCAAAGAGAAGAAGAAATTTTTTTATGAGATATAGGAATGCCCAAATATTTAAAGGAGGTCCAGTCGGGGAAGTGTTTGAAATCAAGGATTAAGGCTAAATTCCTGAGGAGAGTGGTTCTGCAATTCCAGCTGTAGATGTTGCTCTTGTTGTCATTTGTTTTGCCCCCGGATGCATTGAGGAAGAGATCAAGAGTGTGTTTGAATCTGGAAGCTATTAAAGGGGAGGCACTACCAAGGAGGATGGTGTCGTCGACAAACTGCACATGGCTGATAGGAGGAACATTTCTGGAAATGGCAAGCCCCAGAAGAGATCCAGAGACTTGAAAGCTGTTAAGTTTCCTAATGAGGGAATCTGCCATGATAACAAAAAGAAAGGGGGAAAGGGGACAACCTTGTCTCAATCCACGAGACAAACGGAAAAAGGCAGAGGGTCTGCCATTTATTAGGGGAGCAATCCAAGGAGAGCCAATGCAAGCGTTTACCCATCCTATAAACTCTTTCTCAAACCCAAACATTCCCATGACTGTGAATAAGAATTCATGCCTAACTCTGTCAAAAGCATTCGCCATGTCAAGTTTAATAGCCAGACTTGGGTCTTTTCTCTGCACGCTTGAATGAATGGCCTCTTGAACAAGAAGAATGTTGTCACAAGTTTGACGACCATCAATGAATCCTCCTTGGTTTGGAGAGATGATCCTAGGAAGAAGTCCCTTAACTCTGTTTGCAATAACTTTGGAAAGAATTTTGTAGGAGGAATTGCATAAGGAAATTGGCCGGGTACCTTCCAATGGAGGAGGGATTTTTTTCTTTAGGAATTAAAGCAATGAAAGAAGAATTGGTGGCCCCCCCTATTCTTTCTCTTTTCCTGGTCTAGTTGAGCATTCTAATAAGATCTTTCTTTAACCAATGCCAGCACTTCCTGTAAAAATGAATGGAGAATCCATCCGGGCCAGGAGCCTTTTCCGGATGAAGGGACCAAATTGCCTTTCTAACTTCATCTTCAGAAATCTGATCCATTAACTTCTTATTGTCTGATTCAGAGATGAGATTGGGGATTTCCATGCTCATTTGTTCCATGTCCTCCTTGGAAACAACCTCATTTTCGTTGTAAAGTCTCTCAAAATGATTTTTTACTTCATCTTGTATGAGATCATGTCCTTCAATCTTTGTTCCATCCTCCTTTGTAAGACTCAAAATATTATTTTTCCTATATCTCTCCTTGCATTGCGTGTGGAAAAATTTAGTGTTTCTATCTCCCGCCTTTAACCAAAGGCTTCTAGATCTAAGTCTCCATTCCTCCTCATCTTTCATGGCAGTATTATGTACCTTATCATCAAGAGCTTTTTCAACCCTCAACATGTCCTCTGTTACTGTGACCTGCTCCATTATGCTTTGGTGATTATCCAATTCCTTTTGAAGTTTTGCAAGTTCCTCTCCGGGCTTCTTATAATTTTGTTTGGCCCAATTTTTTAAGATCCTTTTCACTATTTTGAGCTTTGATTCCCATATGTAACCTGGAGATCCTGGAATAAATTGCCTCCAAACGGCTTTGACCTCTTCCATACAGTGTTCATTTTCGAGCCATGTTGGGTTGTATCTGAAAGGAAGCAGTCCCAAATTTTCAAGGGATGAGAAGAAGAGAGAGATGGGCCGGTGATCCGAGGTGGCGGAGGTGAGGATCTTTGAGTCGGGAAGGGTGGGATCGGAAAGAAAAGAAGAGCTAATTAGAAAGCAGTCCAGTCTGGCTGCAATATGACAAGGGCCAATTCTTTTGTTATTCCAGGTGTAGTTGCCTTGTTTTGGCTTAATGTCGATAAGATTCCAAAGAGACATCAAATCTTCCATTCTTTCTCCAAACGGATCTCTGACTTTAGATCCCCCCTTTCTCTCTATGGCCGAGATAGTGACATTAAAGTCCCCTGCCAGGATGCAAGGGAGGGCTTCCGTGTTATATCATTGATCTATCAACTGAATCCAAAAATGTTCCTTTTGTCCATAAATGGTAGGTCCATAGACATTTCCAACCCAAAATCTTTCATTCTTTGATAGTTCTTCAAGTTCGACGAAAATCCAATGTCGATTAGATGTGAAGGAATGACATTTATACATACCTTTGTCCCATCAGGTGATGAGTCCTCCGGAGGCTCCTGTAGCACTAACAGATTTCCCCTCCCCATTGGGCCAGACATATTTCATAGTGTTGATGTTGTCTTCCTCTTGCATTTTAGTCTCCTGGATCATGAGGATTGTTAAGTTTTCCACTTTTTTAATTCTTTTAATGGCTTCTGATTTTTGCTTTCCTCCTAATCCTCTACAATTCCAGGAGACTATCTTCATTATTTTTTGTTGGATTGAGGACCTGCTCTGTCCTTTCTTTCCTCCTGTGCTCCTTGAAGCTGCTTTCCACTGGATAGAATTCTTACATGTTGATCCAAACTGGTTTGCTTACCCGCCGCCTTTTGTCTGGCTGCTTCCTGCTCCCTTATTGTCTTGTTGAATCTTCTGCCTCTTTTGGCTAAAGGTTCCTGCTCTTCTTCTTTGCTTTCTAATGTTTCTTCTTGAGAAAGTCTTGCTTTTGCTTGCGTTACTGATCCTCCTGAATTTAGGGATGACTCTATTCCCACGACTTCATGCTGGTTGATGTGGATATTCGGGTCCTCATCCCCTACGTTTTGGTGGTTGGTATCTTCCTGTTGCTCCTCTGTCTTGTTTTTCCCCTGCTCCTCTTCAACTTCCTCATTGGACAAGGCTTGAAACTTGTTGGCATTTTCCTTGCTTTTAGATGGGGATTTAGGAGGGATATTCGTGTTGGGCTTGCCGTCCTTTTTTTTTGTGACTTCATTCCATTCCCCACCTTGGACTTCCTCAACTTCTAGGGTTTTTCTTTTGGGGCATAACTTTGCGAAATGCCTGTATTCATCGCAGACCTTGCATTTAAAGGGTATATGCTCGTAGTCCACAGTTTGCATATGATTCTAGCCGTCCATTGATAAATTTATAGCTTTTGGAAGACCTTTTTCAAGATCTACCTCAACACAGATTCTTGCACAAGAGAACATAGGGGGTTTTGGCTCCGATTTGTCAATGTACTTTCCCAGAGAGTTGCCAATGGTTCTTAGATCTTCATCATTCCAGCAGTGTAGTGGAAGATGTGGCAATTTAACCCAAACAGGGACCGCCGATGGTATGTCCTTTTCCGGATTGAAAGAGAGATCCCACTTGTTGATATACATCCCTCTTGGGACCATGAAATATGGACCATTTATGAAGATCAAATATTGATCCTCCTTTTTTTCAAAGTAAAAAACAAAAAAACCCTTGCCGCAAAAGATTTGCTGCACTTCTCCCTGAATAAGGGGTCGCCAGTTTTTGTTAAGCCGGGTTTCTATGGACCGGTGAAATGACCAACCAAGCCCTTTTCTGATAGAGCGATTGCTTTACACTTCGAGGCTGTTGAAGAGAGCTTGACTTCTGGCACCGCTGTTTTCTTGACAAATTTGGAATCACTGGGAGTTGATACCTTCGAAGGAACTGGTTGAGAGGTAACCAAGGAACGAAAGAGATCGGAGATGGGAGGCCGAGCCCCCACCGAACCCTCACGCCCGGGATCCGGAGGCGGATCCATGGGAACGAACCGAGCACACCTGTAGCAAACCCTAAACCCTAGCTGGAACTTCTATATACCTCTATGAAAATATTTTCCTTTGCACATGACAGCCAAAGAATTAGCATCCAATTAGCATCTGCTCGCTTAGCCTTCACACAGCAAATTGTTGCCATTTGTTTTTCAGCTTAAGAGAAATTTCATCTTCTCAAATAATTTGAAACCAACTTATCCTCCAGAAGGAAAACGCTACATTGGCTTCCTACAGCGATGACCTTCATTGACTAAATTTAATATCTCACATCACATTGATGTTGGAATCACGTTGGCTGTATTTGCCGAAATGGTTTTCAACCACAGCCTTTTTTTTCTTTTTTACATTGAATACAATATTCGTTTTAGTTAAAAAAAAGAATATATATGGAAATTTCTATTGGGCATGAAGCTATACAACTATCAGGTTCTAATATCCAAGTTTTATGTATTAGGCTAAAGGTTAGATACTTATGGATAGTACATGACCCATTTATGGTAATGCCAATGATGATTATTTTAAAAATCGGGTATCTAGTGGACATTGGTGATTAATTGAAACCGTCTTTTAATCTTAGAGTATAACTTAAATATGCTTTGGATTGGCTACCCGCATAGATCCATCTTAAAAGGGGATCTACCAAGTGCCGAGAGGGATCAAATCTCTCGAGGTGCAAACCCTTCCTCAACATTTGCACTCTCAGCATTATTCAAGTGTGTAATGCAATGTTTATGGTTTTAATTTATCTAATTTGTGTAGTATTATATATTTTCCATCGTGAATGTTTTAAATTTAATTTGAGTTGATATTTTACTTTTTATAATATATATATATATATATATATATATATTATTTATTTTTATTTTTATTTTAAAGGATATGTGTCAACTCCAGGATGAGCACGAAAGGAGTTACACATTGTTTTCCTTGAACTTAAAAAAACATATTAACAATCTAAGATCCAAAGACATTTGATAAAACTAAAAGTAAATGTATCCTTTTATAGATTACTAACAAGTTATTGAAAATAATTAAAATTTATTCACAAATTTTAGTATTATATCAATAAAAATTAAACCAACAATTATAATATTATTAAAAATTTAAAAATTAAACCAACAATTATAATATTATTAAAAATTTCCAGACTTTCCCAAAAAATTATTAAATTAAAAACTAAGTTAAATAGATTCGAACATGTTTCCCTTTATCATTTGTAAACTGGATATGGTCATACATCTCAACTGTCAATTTTGCTTTGCTAATTAACAGAGCAGCTTCAAATTTTGTTACTCCGTCGAGAGGTTTACGCCAGGGGTGTCCCTTGTCTCTGTATCTCTTCCTTTTAGTCATGGATGGTCTTAGCAGAATGTTGAATGAGGCATTGGGAAACAAAAGGATAAATGGCATCAGTTTTGGAGAGGTCAAGGTTACCCACATATTCTTCATGGATGATGCACTTCTCATTTTGGAAACTCAGTAGAAGAGGACAAAGCTGTTAAAGATATGCTTTGGCTTTTTAGCTCAACTACAGGTATGGTCATTAACGTTGACAAATTGCCATGTTATTACAACGAACTGGAGGTGGACCAATTGCAGACTTTCCAGGCTATTTTTTCCGATGGAGCAACTACCTCTGTGCGAGGGCTTCAAGTATCTGGGATTCTACCTGAAACCTGATAATTATTGCAACTCAAACTGGAACTGGCTACTAGCAAAAGTGGGAAGGCACATTAACTTCTGGTGCAACATGTTTTTATCTAGAGGAGGGAAATCGATGCTTATACAAGGAGTTTTAAATGCTATCCCAGTTTACTGGATGATTATAGCAAGAATTCCCAAAGGAGTTCTAAATTCTCTAAGGAAATTATGTTCAGGTTTTTATGGAAAGGGAACTCGGACAAAGGGATCCATTGGTCCTCCTGGACTTCTATAGCAAAACCCAAGCAAGAAGGTGGTGGGGAATAAAGGAGCTTCATACCTTCGGATATGCACTGGCAACAAAATTTGTATGGCAATTTATTGCCAAAGAGGGGAAATGGAAATCAATCCTAAAGCAGAAGTACCTGGGTAATATGTCAATCACAGAATGGATAAGGGATACTGGCAAATCTTGTAGGGGTGGCTCATCTTTCTGGAAGGCAATTATGGGGGATTTAACCTTAATCGACAACTATCTGGCATGGGAATTCGGTAATGGTAGGGATGTACTTATTGGAAATGACAACTTGATGGGCGTTAAAGGGCTGCTAGACTTTCCTAGCGACCTGAACGAGCATCTGGCAGCACGCGGGCTCTTCTCGCTAGCCGATGTTTCCCAGGGAGGAGGGGGGGATGGTTTTTTACAACAGTGGAGGACGACGACAAATCTAGCTTTACCAACAATTTGGACAGATCAGTGGAATAGCTGGATTGTAGCTTTGAACAAAGGGTCCATTCGCCTCTCTAATAAACCTGATTGTTTAGAGTGTACGGGGAATGATGAAGGAGGCAGCTACTCTGTTAATTTGGCCTACAAGCTAATATGGAAGGGACACATTCAAGATGACAGTTGGTGGTGGAAGCCACCGTGGCAATCCTCGACTCCACATAAGAGTAAAATACTGTTGTGGTTTATTTTGAACGGAAAGGTGTTAACTTGGGATTGCTTAAAAAATGAAACGTCCACAGTCCTGGATGGTGTAGCTTGTGCAAAGGGGAAGATGAGAATGCAGAACACCTATTCCTCAAATGCCCGTTTTCCAAACAAGTCTGGCACAATTTGGGGAACGCTCTTGGCTTGAACAACCTTTGGGAAGCCGCCTCGATTGAATTAAATCTAAAGCATTGGTTTGTTACCCCTGTTCTTAAACTTGTGAGGTGCATTCCTTTTCTGGTGCTTTGGCACCTATGGATAGTAAGGAACACAACCATTTTTTAGGACCGCCATCTTCCAGCTTTCTATGTTGTCTCCTTGGTATTATCCACTTACAATCTTTTCAGAGATCAAGCTCACAAGCCAAAGTCCAGAGTTTTGAAAGGTTTATCTTGTGAAGAGGAGGATTTAGTGGGATTTTTTTATGGAGCCTGCAATAAGGAAACAAGAACCTGTGGTCTGGGTGGAGTGTTGCGCATATCAAAGAATTTCTTTATAAATTTCAAAGCTAACGAGGGTACTGGTACAAACAACCAAGTTGAAGGGCTAGCTATGAGGGTGTTACTACAACTTGCAAGAGAGGAACAGGTGACCACACTCAAGATATATGGAGATTTGGAAATCTGGATTAACCATATGAACAAGGTTCACAGCATTGGAAATCTGAACCTTAAAAATATTGGACATAATCTGGAAATCCTAGCCTCTTCTTTCAATAACGTCATCTTCCATCATGTTTATAGGGAACAAAACGTGGACGCAGACGTACTATCTAAAGAAGGGCTGGAAATCGAGGCAGGTGCTTGCCTAATTTCATCCAACATAAATGGTATCCAGGATCATAAGATAAAAATTCTAGATTTTTGGACAGAGGATAAGCAGAATACTATTCTTAATTTTTGTGCTTTTTATTGTTTTTTGGCAGAATGTAAGTCTAAGTGAATAAAGAATACAGCTTGAAAGTTGAAGTTTGAATGATGACAACAGCTAGAAAGCTAAAGAAATTTGTAAAAATTTAAAATTGTGCAGAGACACTTGTGGAATGTATTCTCCCTTTTCACTATGAATAAGAAGAGTATGATTTTTTTCTATGGGAAAAAAAAGACTCCACCTATAAAACATATAATTGATAATGTTAGTTTATATTGTTTTCTCTTGAAGGGCAACATGTATCTTAAATATTAAACAATATTGTTGGTTGCTTAAGGTTGTTTTGTCTTGAAACACATGTGCCTTGTCTTGCATAATAAAAAAGATAAATTCCCATGTAACACACGGCCTCATTCTTCATACCAATAGATTGACCCACTCTTTTCTTCTTCTTCTTTTTAATTATTTTTTAAATGTTATTTTAACCAATGTTTTTAATGTTTTCAACCATTCAATCTAGGTTTTGTTGACCTTAACCTCACTTTAATCTAAAAACATTAATTTCTTTTTCTTTAAAAATATAATTTTCAATATAAAAGTTCTAAGTTTTAGTGAATTTAATAATTCATTTTATGTTTTTCTCTTATAGTACAAGTTTGAATTTAGGATTACAATATGTATATTCACGAGAGGTACTAAGTTTTCGTGAATTTAATAATTCATATTATGTTTTTCTCTTAAAGTACAAGTTTGAATTTAGGATTACAATATGTATATTCATGAGAGGTAAGAGTCATTGAATTTAATAATTCATATTATGTTTTTCTCTTAAAGTACAAGTTTGAATTTAGGATTACAATATGTATATTCATGAGAGGTAAGAGTCATTTTTCCATAAATAGAAGAGATTTATATGTTAATTTGATTTTGGTGTGAAGCTTTTATAGTTAATCCATATTGTGTTAAGAATTCAATTTTTCAAGTGGACATTTAATTTATTTTTTTATATTTTTATGAGTTTTTTTTTATAACAAAAATGGATTTTTTTTATTTGAGAAATCGTGGTTGGGCTAACGCCTAATCAACCCATCTTACAAGAACCAAAAGAACATAAATCACAGGTGCCCTCAATCCTACTTATACAATACACAAGGTGCTGCCTTCTTACGAGATGGGAGACCATTGTGGGGCTTCCTCATTCTGAATCAAATCTGCAGGGGCTAAAAGACAGCCCACATTAGCCCTAATATCAACTTCCTTATTTAGACTCTGAAGAATGTGGAAGAAGGAGGTAGAATTGAACTTTTGCAGCAGAGTCCGGACCCTTTGCAAGGTCTTGTTTAACACCGGATTATTGAAATGATCATCTATGTTTAAGAGCTTTATTAGGATTTCCGAGTCTCCAAAAATTTGGATATCTTGATCTCCGTTCCCATGAGCTATCTGACAGGCTTTGAGCAGTCCTAATAATTCTGCTTGATTATTTGTACTCTGTCCTAAACCCCAGCTGAAGCTGCCCTTAAAATGATCGTCAGGGGCATAGAATACCCCTCCAGCTCCTGCTATCCCTGGGTTACCTTTAGCTGCTCCATCGAAAAAAATTGTGACTTTACCCTGGTTCTTCCACCACTAATGAAATTCAGATTCATTGTACCAAAGCTGCCACTCAGGGTTGCTGATTGGTCGAGCATAAATCTTATTTCTAGTACGCAGCATTGGTTCACCAATCCAGCTATTCTCTGCAGGAAGCAGCAAGTTATCTTGTTTAAAGGGACGATTTTCTATCGTTTCCAAAAGCAACCACTACTAAGGGGGTGCACATATAGTTTTGAAAGATGCCCTCATTCCTGGCTAACCACACTTCCCAGCATAGATATTTTGGAAATGCATGCCAGATTTTGGACCATAATGATTTACTCTTAATCGCCAGAGGATAACGGTCAGTCCAGGTGGAAAATAAGAAGTTTTTGCACTGGGAAGGAATTTGGACGTTGAGACCCAGCAAAGCCTGCTGCCACACCTCCTACGTGAATGGACAATCAATGAATAAATGATCTATTGTTTCCAGATCCGATTGACAGAGGGGGCATTTGTGCGGCCTGATTATTCCCCGTTTTGCTAAGTTCTCACCAATCAAGAGATGTCTATGCATGATGATCCAACATAAAAGGTTAATTTTAGGGATGGCGAATGAGTCCCAAACCTGCTTCCACAAAACGTTAGGCTGAGTCTGAGATTGCTTAGACTGAAGAGCCGCGAATCCCTGAGCTGAGGTGTATATTCCGGTCGATCCCTAGCCCCATTTATCCCTCAATCGAGTATGGACCGGTGCTAGACCAACAAGAGAAGCGAGTAGAGTGTTCAACTGGGATTGCAACCTATCAGGCGGCCTGGGTATATTCCATTCATGCCAATTTCCATCCTGGTCCCAATTAGAGATATCAATAAGTTTAGTGATACCACGCTAAGTGAGCCAACTACGCAATTCGTGTATTTCATCATTGTACTTGAGAGATTGGCGACCCATTATTTTGTCTTCCCATAGCGAAATCTGTCTCCCATTACCATGTATACGATAGAGATGAATTTTGAAAAATTCCCAACCACGGCTACACAGTTTCCACAGCGTGGTGCCTTTGTTGGCAATTCCATCATCCATATTGGTCACTGAAACACCATTCAGATATTTTTTAATTAAAACTTGGCTAACATGATGACTAGGATTGGAGAAGATCTTCCACAACATCTTGCCTCCGAGAGCCAAATTTGCTAGCCCAGGGTCTCTGACCTGCAAACCTCCTTCAGAAACTGGTTTTTTCACGATGTCCCAAATCACCAAGTGAAATTTTTTCCGATTCCCCTTACCTCCTTGCCATAGGAAGGTTCGAATAAGCTTTGCTACTTGCTCAGTAATCATCCTTAGGAGCCAATATAAATGATGCCTGATAGATAGGCAGAGAGGAAATAACTGATTTGATAAGAGTTAATTTTCCAGCAGTGGTGAGCCACTGTCCACCCCAGGCAACCATTTTAGTTTTGATTTTACTTATGACCTCGAGCCAATGAGTGGCCTTCGTAATGCCCAGGGTTAAAGGCAGGCCAGGATACTTAAAAGTTTCCCATACTGCAAAGCCAGTATAGCCTAAGAAGTGGGCAATACGCTAAATGGTAGATTGGTTTGCATTCTAGCCATACACAACACATTTTCTCCTATTGAAAAGAGCTCCAGAGACTCTGCAGAAACTTTGAATAACTTCATTGAAAACCCTTGCAATTTTAACAGAGGCACCCCCCAGAAGGAGAGAATCATCTGCGAATAAGGCATGGTTAATGGGTTCAAGATCTTTCATCACTTACATGCCAGGAGCTGTTCCTGCGACCTTCTCTGTAGTCAACTTTCGACTAAGAGAGTCTACCATCAAAATATATAAGAATGGGGACAGGGGGTAGCCCTGCCTTATACACCGAGTACCTTGAAAGTAATTGGCTGGCCTACCATTCACTAAAGGAGCAATCCAAGGCCTACTTATACAAGCTTTGATCAGCCTTACAAATTCAATGCTAAAGCCAAAAGATAGAAGAACTTGAAACAAAAAGGAATGTCTTACCCGATCGAAGGCATTAGCCAGATCAAGCTTTATAATCATCCCTTGATCATTGCGTTAATGATTAGAATAGATGGTTTCCTGAACAAGAGTCACATTATCCATGATATGCCTTCCTTTCACAAACCCACCTTGACTAGAAGTGATGAGTTTACCCAACAGAGGCTTGATTCTATTGGCCATGAGCTTGGCCAGAATTTTATAAGAAGCATTGCACAGCGAGATAGGCCTAAACTTGTCAAAGGTCCTAGGGTTTGATTCCTTGGGAATTAAAGCCAAGGTTGTAGAATTAATGCTGCCTCCAACCTTGGCTTTTTGGAGAAAACCCCTGATCATACGAACTAAATCCACCTTAATTATGTCCCAGCAAATTCTGTAAAAGTGTATGGAAAAGCCATCGAGGCCCGGGGCTTTGTCTGGCTCCATTGCCCAAATTACATTGCTAATTTCAGTTTTAGTGAAGGGCTTCAACAGACTTACATTATCATTCTCCCCTACCAATCTCGGGATGTGGGTGAGAAATTCAGAAAATTCCTCCTCAGTGTCCATTCCTTCTTCCGTAAAGAGCTCCTGGAAATGGGATGTTGCAGCCTCTTTCAAGTGAGCAATATCTTTATGGACAGTCCCATCAGAAGCTGTGATTTCATCCAAGTGATTACGGAAGAGGCGAGCTTTAAATTGCTTATGAAAGAAAGGGGTATTTATGTCTCCTGATTTCAGCCAGAGACTTCGTGATTTAAGCCTCCAATGCTCTTCCTCGTGCCTGTAAGATCGAAAAGTAATGAGCTAGGCAGCTTGTTCCTTCTGAAGTTCAGAGTGAGTGATATAATCAGATTCCATTTCTAATTGCAAGTCAATCAGTTGGTTGGTAGATTGCTTTCTACAGCTTGTGGGTGAGGCAGTGGGATTTTTTATCCAAGTGTTCAAAGCCACCTTAGTAGCCTTAGCTTTCAGCTCCCAAACATTGCTGGGCGACCCATTGACAGGAGCGCTCCATGCATTGATAACTGCATCCTCAAATCCTTCTCTCTCATCCCAGAGAGGATTAAACCGGAATGGGCCCCAATCTTTCTGCTTCCTCAAACTGCAGTAAAATAGGCTTATGATCCGATGTCAGCTTTTGCAAGATTTTTGTGGAGATGATTTTATTTTCTAACAGAAAGGAGCTCTAAATTAAAAGTCTGTCCAGTCGGGCAAAAATATGATAATCCCCAACGCAATTATTGGTCCAGGTATATAACCCTTTTTTGGTTTGAAATCAATTAAATCCCACTGCTGAATAAGATCTTCGGCAAAGGGAAGGAACTGATCTCTGGTGATTCCTCCATGCTTCTCCTTTGGTTCAAACACTAAATTGAAATCGCCAGCAATAATTATGTTCTTAGGAGAACGTGACTCAAGAAAGACTGATAGAGTTTGCCAACACTCTCTCTTTTCAACATAATGGACAGGGACATATATATTAAAAAGAGCGAAGGTCATCTTATTTACAGAGTGCCTGAGTTCGGTATAAATCCAATGCAGAGTCTCATTGGAACTTTCGAGATGAAAATTATCATCCTCCCACAGAGTAGCTAGACCGCCGGAAGAGCCCCTAGCACTTACTGCCCTCCCGGCATTTTTTTTCCAATTCAATTTACTAAGCAGGAGGAGGGATTCCCCTTCAATTTTAGTCTCTTGGAGCATGAGAATCTCAGGAAACTCAGATTTCACAAGGTTTTTAACAACTTCAGCTTTTAAGGGGTTCCCCAATCCTCTTCAATTCCAAGAGACTAAACGCATTATTTGCTAGTTGGGGAAGGGGCAGCTCCTCCCTTGGGAGGTCTGTTTCTGGTGTTTCTGCTGATGGACATCTCGATCGTTGGCTGACTACCTTTCATTTTTTGCCTTTTCGCTTCTTCTGCCCTTGTCTCTCGATGGGATTTCCTCCCAACTCTTTTCGATGGCCCCTCAAAGGTCTCATCTTCCGAAGAGCCTGAAATATCCAGAGACTTCTTTCTTGTCATTTCAGCATAGGAGAGAGGGCTCGAAGCTCCTATAGGGGATCCATCCTGTAGAGGGGCAGTTTCTTCCAGGATTTTGTCTTCAACCATTGAATTGGGTTGCTATTCATCCTCTTCGACAGCTGATGCTGAAGGATCCTCTGGAATTCTGAGATTTTCAAAAGGATTATTAGATGTCTCCATCCTTGGTGGTCCTGTGCTCCCTTCACCTTGTGGCTGACTAGAGGATGGGGCTTCATTCCCCATAGGATTTCCTTTTCCTTTTGGTCTGTTAGCTTGTTTTGCTACAATTGGTTTCTGAGCTGGGATCCATTGATTTCCCTTAGCATTCTCGACCTCCTCCTCTCCCTTTTTTTTGCAGTGCCTGGCAAAATGCCCGTACCCATAGCAGTATCGGCATTTAAACGGAAGCTACTCGTAGTCTAACTCTTGTATGTAAGACCAATCCGCCACCGTGAGTTTTATTGCTTCAGGCAGCCCTACCTCCAATTCCACCTCCACACAAATTTTGGCGCAGGTATATTGGTCCTTCCTCTCTACTCGATCAATGTATTTCTCGAGTTTATTGCCTATGGCTTCCAATGATTTGGGGTTCCAGCAATGCAGAGGTAGGTGAGGCAAGTGGACCCAGACTGGGACAGTCGAGGGCACGTCTTGCGTCAGATCAAAGTCCGGTGTCCATTTATTCAAATATAACCCATGAGGGCCCATAAAATAAGGTCCATTCCTAAATATTAGGTTCCCATCCTCTACATTGTCAAATACAAAAAACAAAGAATCCCTTACCCACTAAATGACTGCTGATGCCCTCTTGGACCAATGAACGCTAGTTTCGTTGCACCCAATTATCAACTGCTTTAGGCGAATGCCAAAGCCTGGTGAACTGCCCTATGAGCCCTCTTTCTACTAGGTTCAACGCTGATCTGCACGGGTCTTCAGACGATAGGTCAACTGTGGGGATGCTGGCCATGTGTTTTACAAATTTTTGTTGTTGCTCACTCAGAGGGCATTTCCCACATGTAGCCACCAGTTTCTTGAACGCAGCAATCTCGGGCAGGGGAGGGAAGGCCTTGGGGCCCCCTCCAGCGGCCATTGCAATTTGGTTAAGCACGGTTCCACTACTATATACGCAGCACGCGGTTTGAATATCGACAAAGGGTTTCAACGAGTTTTCTTGGAGCGATTCTCACGGGGTTTCTTGGAGCTCGACCGTAGCTAGCTAGTATTTTATATTTTTATTAGTTAACCAAAGAAAAATGGGTGAATTGCCCACTTGAAACATTGGAGTTCATCTCAGTTTGAACATAGTTTTTTCCATAAATTCAATATAAATGTTAATTTGATATTTGGTTAAGTTATAATTTTAAAATATATTATTATTATTACTGCCGAAGGCAGATAATATAGCAATGGGTTGCTACTATTTAGTATTATTACTTTTGTTTTGATAATTTTTAAAACTATTATGTTTTCAAATGTTTTTTAATAATTGTATATTAAATTTAATATTTAGAAAATGAAAATTATTTTATTAAATATTTTAAAATTAAATTTCTTGTTTTATAATTGGCTAAAACCATGATTTGACAATGAATTGACTAATTACCCTCCCTAGGATGTGAAATTTTGAAAAATAAAAAACAATTTCAAATTACAAAATAAAAAAAAACATTTGCTTGCCATGTGGTTTTCATACATCATGTTTCATTAATGACATTAAATATCATGTGACTTAGAAAATCATTGGAATTTTGGAAAACTAAGGGAAATGATGACTTATTGTACACGGTACGCATTGCTAATTTCTATGTTCTGGATTTTGGATGAACTGAGTGTGACAAACGTTTTGAAAGGGAAAAAACGTTCCATCCAACGTTGAATTCCAAGGCTGTGTGTGTTAACTTGTAGACCATATATGCAACAGAGCCCAAAGTCCATCCGTGTAGACCCCACACGCGCAAGTGGAGGCGTATGTTCAGAAACCCATGATTGAATTTTGGAAAACAAATGGAAACACTCCTTATATTATTGTTTAGTTGAGAATTTTACTTAGAATTGAAATAAGATTAAACGACTATAGAAATCATCTGAACTAAAATATTGAATGATCATGATATCCGATTATTTCGGAGTGTATATATAAACTAAAATATTGAATTATCATGATAATATTTGATTACGAAATGAAGGAATTTGATACCTTCTTTCAAGTGCTAATACACATTAATGACATTTATGTTTTTAAGTTTGAGGTGGCGCTTCTCTTCTTCTATATGCGACAAAATAGCTAGAGATAATAAAGAAAAAAGAGATCAGAGTGTATATAATTCAGAATGCATTTATAATGCATTTTTTATGTTTGATTTAACATATCTGTTGTTGATTCGGATAATTCTATGGTTGTTACAAATCTTTGATTGGTAAAAGGGTTTCAATTTCGTAGTTGAATTATCCACAAAGCAAGCCTTGTTTATTGGAGAATTTGAATTACAATAACATTTTTTTTAAATAACAACTTTTTTAATGCATAATAACATTTTGCTCTAATAATTTATTTATCAAGAAATCTAACCTCGAATAAATACATTAAACGAATTGCATAAACCTCAAAATATAAGCAGCCTTTTCATGTCAAATTCCGTCCGGCCCTGCTTCGAAGCTTAAATTTTAAAATAATAGTAATAATAATAATATTTTTTATTATTACTGTAAGAAAATATTATTTATTTGTAGATTAACTTTATTACTATTTTTTCTTATTTTTAAGAGGCATTAATAAGCAGCTTTGCTGCTAATTCCACTTATTTTTAGTAAAATGAATTATAGCTTTGTAAACAATATTAAAATAAAGTAATTAATTAATAAACAAATTTAACTATTTTTATGTGAAAATTCTTTTACAAATTAGTAGGAATTTTGCACAATCCACTTGATTGATTGAAACTTTAATCATAAAACTTTATTTTAGATTTTTGACATATATAAGAAGATCCATATCATCTTTAAAAAAAAAAAGAATGAAAATGGAATTTTACTTTTTAAAAGAAACATAAACTTACCATAAAGTTAAATTTGTCTACTTTTTAACTAACACTCTATACAAAATATTTCTTTTGGCTATCATTTTGATTTAAACTAAACAAATAAAAATTAAAAAAAATTAAGAATATCTTTTTTTTTAAATTCACTCCCTATCCAAAGCACCATCTTTTTGGATATCTATCCAAAGTACCTTCCCTTTTTTATTATTTAAATCAAAACTAAAGTTCCATCACAGTGAGAAAGAGTTTTGACATGTAAATGCAGTAGGATTATTTTTGATAAGTTTTGATGTAATGAACTTATATATTTGTATGTGGGTTTTGTATCGAATTATATGTTCTGCATATGTTGCCTAAAATAGTAGAAGTGACATAGATGTTTTTATTTATATATGATTGTACTTTTTAATTTCAAAAAAATTAACAAGAATACGTTTTTTTTTTTTTTTTTATAATTTTAATTTTGTAAACAACCATACCATGCTACTTTAAAAACCCAAAAAACTAGTAAATCAAGATCAAGATCCTTTAAAAACCCAAAAACTAGTGGATCAATAGGAACTTTGCTTCTTCATGTTTAAATGGTTCAAAATTAGTAGAAAATATATGAAGGATTGACTTTCTTTTTTCTCCAAAAAAATGAAGAAATAGATATATAAAAGGTTGACTTAGAGTAGGGCCACACTTGGACTAACAAGCTTATCTCATTTGTAGTGGTTTAAAAGATAACATGGTGGCCCTTCACCTTTTTTTATCCAAAAAAATGAAGAAATAGATATATAAAAGGTTGACTTAAAGTAGGGCCACATTTGGACTAAAAAGCTTATCTCATTTGTAGTGGTTTAAAAGATAACATGGTGGTTAAAATGAAACAATATTTTTGATGATTTTAATTTAGTTCGTGAAAATATTTTTTTTAAAAATATAATCTTCATAGGAGTTTGATTTTATTTTAGTTTATGAAAAAGATTTCTTAAAAAAATATAAACTTCATAATAAAATTTAAATTTGAATTAAGTGTTAAATCTTAAAAAAATATAAACTTCATAATAAATTTAAATTCGAATTAAGTGTTAAATCTTAAAATTTTTAAGGCTAATAAATTAATACGACTATTTTCGATAAATGTAATTTAAATATTTTATGTTTCTTTTTTGGGACTTAGAATTATATATATATTGTTATAGAAATTGTATAATCTAGGTGCACAAAGGTGTATGAGGATATTGAATCTATTTATAAATTCAAAAGCATAATTTGAACACTTCCAAATTTAGATTTTACCAAAAAGAATTTATTGGATTCCGACCAAAACTCAAACTCAGTGGAAAGTCAAAATAAATTTTATAGTACACTTGTCTAAATAAATAGGACCCTTCTTGGTTTTTCTAAGTTTTTAAGATTTTTCAATAATATTTTCTATCTTGTTTTGTTGGTCGAGTTGGAAATTTGTATAAATCTTAGAATCACATATATTAGTTATGGAAATTACATAATGTGAGTGACACACAATTATTTGAGGGTGATGAATCTATTTATGAATTCAAAAACATAATTTGAACACTTCCAAATTTGGATTTTACCGATTTTTTTTACCAGATTCCTACCAAAACCCACTGGAAAGTCGAAAATGTAAAATAATTAGAGTGCTACAATGTAAACACCTATATGTGTAAAGATTCAATAATAACAAACATGTTAGAAAATGAGATGAATCCTTATGAGCTTCACCCAATTGACATTTAGTTGAACCATCATTAAAAGTGGACAAATTCAACTTTTTGCACTTAGAGTAGCTAGGTGCTCTATAGCCAAGTATGGGTGAGCTGACATCAAGTAACGTTATGTTACCAAAATAGAAAATAATTAAAAAAAAAATATACACCTATAGGTGTAAAGATTCAATAATAACAAACGTCTTAGAAAATAGGACGAATCCTTGTGAGCTTCACCCAATGGTTCAAACGTGAACAAATTCAACTTTTTGCACAGAGAGGAGGGAGATGCTTTATAGCCAAGTATGGGGGAGCTATTGTCAAGTAACATAACGTTATGTTACCAAAATAGAAAGTAGTTAAAAAAATTGATGTTACACCTCAAGAAATTGAATCCTTCTTAGTGCTTAATCGATCCGAGTTTTAAAATAAATCTATGTTGATCTATTTTTCCACAAATAAAATGACATCAACACTTCAAACTATATCATATAATAAAATTCTTACTGACTACAAAATTCAAAATAATTTTTCTAAATAATTAAATTTATCCTGATTAAAGAGTTTTAATAAACCACTTAAAACCTCAAAATCACGTACACCCTGGACTACTTCTAAAACCCCAAAATCACATGCACGCTGAACTTCATTAAAAAAAGGTTTAAACAGTGACCCCAAAAGTGATCACAAGGTTACAATATAATCACTGATTTCCTTACTCACCACCTTACAAAAACTTATTTTTTCCTTTAAAGAAGTGAACCATCTTTGATGACGAAAGAGAGTCAAAATCATTGGAAAAGGCGAACGCTTTTTGTTGGTCAAAAAGAATCAAAACTTTGGGAGATGTCACTTCATAGATTCAGGTGGAATCCCTTGTGAATAAACAACTATTATAATAAGGGGAGGGAATGAAGCTCCACGCACATTTGAAATGTCTACGAGTAAAACAACTACCCGAAACCCCAAATTCCCCCCACTAAAACTCAAAATGCCGTTTAAAATGCAAATAATTTGCACTAATCCCATTTGTTGGGATTCACAGTTAGCATTATGTGTCAGTGCCAATTCCAAGGACACGACCGGCATTGAATTTATTTGTGCCATCGGCGGACAACCAGAGGAAGAAGAAGAACCCCTAAGAACGCCACCTCCAGCCGAGGGATACAGAAGGTATGATAGAGGTTCCCATAGCGTAGACAGAGGAGGGAGCATTCTTTCTGGAAATGAGGATTGAGTTCACAGAAATGGCTGCAAAATTTTGAGGTATGCGTGAGTTTTCTTGAAAAGAATTCGTTTTCACTCTAAAAGATGTTTTTTTCAAGGTTTATTCTGTTGAAAAATCGATGTGAAAATGGTGTCTATTAAATGCGAGAGGTTTCAAGACCCAAATTTTGTGGGTTTATGCTGGAACCCTTCTGGGTAGTGTTTAGTTTCTGTGTAGTGTATGATTGAAGGGCAGAGAGCTGCCTCAGGCATTGAGAAATTGCAGTCTTTGGAGTTTTGAAATGGTTAAAATAGGGCAAAGACTGAAAAAATGAGTTTTAGAGTGGAGAAATTAGGGCAGAGAGGGAGAGAATGGTGTCTAAGGTTTGAGAAATCAGGGAAGGGTAAATAAAGGGAAGAGAATGAAAAAATTAATGTTGGGGACAAGAAATGAGGGCAAAGATTGGGAAAGTAGGGCAGCAAATAGAGGAGGGAAAATATTGAGGAAATTTAGGCAGCAAAAGGAAAATAAGGACAAGATTGAGGAGATTATTAGGGCAGCAGATGGGAAACAGGGGAGAAGATTATATCAGGGCAGCAGATGGAAATTAAGGGCAAAGATCTTGGACATTAGGACATAGAATGAGAAGTAAGGGAAACAGTTAATGCAATGTGTGTAGAAACTTGGTAATGCGGTTAATTGTTGAAGAAACTAGGCAGAAGCTAGAGAAATAAATTCAAGCAGCACTTGAAAGATTAGGTCCTAGAATGGATGAGTCTGTGAAGAAGTGGAAAATGAGTGAAGGAATAGGAATTTTACGAAATTTTGGAAGAGACAGGTCATGGTTCAGTGTGGTTGTTGTATGGGAACAACCTTAATCAGCTGATATTGGAGAATGCACTACAGAGGTAACTGTTGGACGGTTGAGCGAAAGAGTGTCTTGTTGCTGTGTGGAGGAAAGGAAATGAGGATAAGGAAGGAGGACCACAGATTCTCAAGGGAGCACAATGGTGGGATGGGGTTGCCACAGTTTTGTGGATGTAAACGGAAAAGTGTGGAAGATCCCTGTGCAGAATTTGTAAGGACAGTGATTGGGGCAGAAGCTATGACTTTTAGCCCCGAAGACAACTTCGAAGGATCCGTTGAGGAGCGGAAGATTTTTACATCATTTTTCCCCAGAAAAGTGAAGTTGGAGAGCTTCTCAGAGAATACAAGTCCAGATGATGTTATGTTGGGAGGGCGTGCTCATAGCAGAGGGTTTCAAAGCATAGCAATAAGAGAGAAAAATGTGTATGGCCCTGCTAGGCTTGAGGTTTCTACATTGAGGGATAGAGAGGTAATGCAGAAGCTGGTTTCACCAAAGATATACGTTAGGGAAGGAGAATATGATGCTGGAAAATATGAGCTCAAGGATAGCAAGGAGCATAAATTTAGCCTTGCCGTGCCAAGCAATGTTAAAATACAAACAAATACAAAGGATATGTATAATGCGCCAGAACAAATCAAGTTACCGCAGCACTGGAGTTTGGGGACACAGTCTGCTCCAGGCTGTTTTCCAACTGTTGAGAAACTTAGTTCCTCCAATAGGAAGAAGATGAGCCGGGACAATAAAAAATCAGTATATGCAAGGGAGGTTGTCTTTTCCAAATACAACGAATTGGGTTCACGAGGAAATCATGATGTTGCTGATAAACTGCAGGTTGATGTTGGGAATTTGAAAGGAATTAATGCTCAAGAGGAACAGAACAGGAGAATGAATGGCAATGTCCAATTGAGGAACTTGCATGAGGATACTGTTGATGGTTGCCTATCTGCATTACAGGTGAAGGAAATTAATCAACAATTGACAAGTCCCATTGTTGAATCTTCTGAAGGTGGTATGCTCTTAAGCCGTTATGTAGGTCAGCATCCTCAAGAAATCAATACAGACAATACATTTGGGGTTCATAGGCCAAATGTGAATTCAGGGCACCGGTCTTCCTCTGTTGTTGCCACCTCCTTGAAATCAGGGGTGCTGTCAAGCTACAACCAGGTTGGAAATTTGGCTGAAACAAAAGATAGCACTATGACACTCAGATTGGCAACTAATTTGCCTGATGGTAAGGTTGCCTACAGTAGAGAGGTGAATGCCAAAAGTAAAAACACATTGGAAAATTTCCAGAGCATTAGCTTACCCATTTTGTCAAAGGAGAAACAATCAAAGAAATTGCCAATATCTGAGCAGCGCAAGTGGCTCAGAGAGTGTGCAAAAGCTCGCCTTTTGGCTGCTGGTTGGAAAATTGAGTTGAAGCCTAGGACTGGCAGAGACTATAACGACTCTGTGTATGTTTCACCCTGGGGTTCATCTTACTGGTCTCTTCCAAAAGCATGGAATGCCCTAAGGCAAAGTTTGGATGGGGATGCCATAAATAGTGGAAGAAATTGTGGTTCAGTGCAGCCAGCAAACAAAAAGAGATCTCGGGATAAAGTTGTTGATTTTTGGACTGACTTGAAAGATTCCTTGCAGTTAGACAGTGGAAATCAGAACTTTGATGTCTCTACAAGTGATCATCTTAGTGAAGTGAACCCTATAATGAACATGGTACTTACAGAGGATCTCAATTTATTGAAACGGAGAAAAAAAGATAGCTTCAAGGAAGGCATAGACAGGAAAAATGAAGACATTAAGCACTATATGAAAGGACACGGCAATACACAGGACTTTCCAATCCTTGAGTCTCGACAGCTACTCAAAGAAGAAAAGAAAATGGACAAAGTAGGTAAACTATGTGTACCAGACTCAAAAAGGAAGGTCTATGTTGGAAGGGATATCGGTGAAAAGATATCATTGTCAGGGGGGGATCAAATGGGCAGACATCGAAAGCTATCGAATTCTAAGGAGCTAAAAAGTATGCATGGTAAGATGCTGGATCTTGGTGAGGGAAGAATTGTACATGCTGGTGATTTGAGGAACAAATATGTAAATCTTGGAGATGATGTGCAGAAAGTGGATATATGTGGGTTGCTGATAGATTCTCAGAATAAAAGGAGCATACTTGGGAATCTCTTTGAAGCTCGGCAGCAACAGAATGTGCATGGAAAGCTCTCACATGTTTCTAATCAATCTGGCCTGAGCGGGAAGCCGCTCCACACTGATAAACAAAGAAGTGTACGTCAGAAGCTCTCACATGGTGAGGGACAAATGAGCATACACAAAGAACTCTTGGCATCTGCTAATCAAAGGAGTATGCATGGGAATCTCTCAAATGGTCAGGAACGAAGGGGCATATGCGAGGAGCATTTGAAATCTGGCAACCAAAGCAGCAGTAGCAGTCATGGTAATATCTTGGATGCTAAGAAACAACAGAGCATGTTTGGGGAGCTATTTCATTCTGGCAGTCAAAGGAGTATACCATGGAAGCTCTTGAGTTCTGCGGATCAAAGGGGCATATATGGAGTTAGGAGCCAAAGTGACATGCATTGGAAGCCCTTGGATGCTAGGGAGCAAATGGGCACGCATAGGAAACCCTTACATGCGAAGCAGCTACATGCTGCTAATCAAAGCAATGTACACAGAATGCACATCAATTCTGTGGAAGTTGGCAATAAAATTAACTCACAGGGGAAGCTCTTGAATGCTGAGAAATTACAGAGCATGGACAATAAGACATTGCATGCCAATAATATAAACAGCAGGAAGTTGTCAAGTGCTGTGGAACAAAGGAGCATACTATCGCATGCAGGAGAACAAAGGAGAATATATGGTAAACTGTCATATAATGGAAATCAAAGGAGATTCTATGAGAATCCATTGCATGCTGATGAGCCAAAAGAAGAGTTATTCCCTCAAACAGAAACAAATGGGAAAATTTCACAGCAGGAGACAAGTGGAAAATCACTGCATGATGAACTCTATAGTAAAAACATCTCGAAGGGGTTTCATATCATGCAACGACAAGTTTCAGGTTATAGACATGCTCAGCTGCCTTCAACCGAAAGTTTGATTGGGGGAGTAGGAAATCAACATGCATTGTCAATTACTGCTGATTTGAAGGCATCTAATGTGGTTAGTGGATTGGAGAAACCCATGAACATAAATTCCAGCTTGCCTCTGACAGCTTCACAATCTAACATAGCAGAAGTTGGCCAAAATGTCATAAATCAGAGTGAGCCTCAACTAGAACGAGCAGGCAGAAAGTTGGATGAATCAGAAAAAGTTAGAAAATTGAATGAATTAGATGTAGGTGGCAAATCAGAAGATGATCAAGTACGCCAAGCAGAGAAAAGGTACAATCAACTGGAGATGGGTGGACAGTGTGATAAACTTGAAGGTGATAAAAATTCCAATGGGCCAAGGGAAGCCAAAGTAGTAAATTTTTTAAGTGAGATACAAGTACACCAAACAGGTGTTAACAGTACTGAGCAAGAACTAAGCAAAAAGCCAAGTGAATCAGATATTGACAGTAAGCCCAACAAACTACATGAAGATGAAGCAGGCAGAAATTCAGTTGGGCCTCAAGTCGTAAGAAAGATCAGTGATCTAGAAGGAAGCAGACTGTTTGATGAGCCACAAGACCAACAAGTTGAAGCAGAAGGAAATTCTTTCAGACCACAAGTACCCACGGTGCTCAATGGTCTAGAAGAAAGCAAGCAGATTGATGAGCTGCAAGCTGGCAAAGCAGGCAGAGGCTCAAATTATCTACCAGTGGGCATGCAAAAAAATGTCTGCAACGACCAACAGGTAGCCATAGAGTTCAGTTGCTCAGAAGCTAGCACAGCAGATAAAGTTTCATATGCTCCACAGGTAGGGAAAAAGTCTAACAGTTCACACATGTGCAAACCTGGAAACAAATGTGATGACAAAAAGCCCGACAAACTTCAAGAAGATGAAGCGGGTAGAAATCTTATTGAGGCACAAGTAGTCAGAAAGCTCAATGGCCCAGAAGGAAGCATACAGTTTTATGAGCCACAAACAGGCAAAGTAGGTAGAAGCTTAGATGATCCACAAGTAGGCATGCCAGAAAATCTGTGTAACATCTTACAGGCAGCCATAAATTTGAATGGCTCGAAAGATGGCAAAACAGACAAATTCTGTTATGCTTCTCAGATAGGGAGAAAGTCCAACAATGCAGGAATGTGTAAATATGGAGAAAAGGCTAATGGCGAAAATTCCAGCAGACTATTAGAAGATAAAGTACACAGAAATTTTATTCAGCCACATCTAATTGGAAAGCTCAATGGTTCAGCAGGAGGAAGACAGTTTGATGAGATGCAGTCAGGCAAGGTGGGCAGAGGCTCAGACGATCTACAAGTATGCATGCCAGTAAATGTCTGCAACATCTTACAGAAAGTCACTAAGTTGAATGTCTCAGAAGCTGTCATAACAGACAACATGTCTTGCACTCCAGGGGTAGGGAAAAAGCCCAATAATTCACGAATATGCAAATCTGGAAAAAATTCTAATGAGCCAAAAGCAGGTAAACCTGGAAGAAGATCTAAGAAACCAACAACAGGCACACAGTTGAATAAGTCAGAAGCAGACAAATATTCTAAAATCTGCACAGAAAACAAGGTTAAGGTTGATAAGGAACCAAAGTTGAAAATTAGTGACGATTTTGCAGATGATGACAATATCACATTAGCGTCAATGCTAAAAAATAGAAAGTGTGCTAGGCGTTTTTCAAAAGGCTCAGCACATTTGTCTAATAAAAGTAGACTTGTTGCCAAGAAAACCAATTTATTTACTCAAGAAAAGAAAAAGAAACGCAGAGGAGGTTGTATTTTGTCAGTTCGTAGCTCTAATAGAAGGGATACTCATTCTAAAAGTGACAAAGGCTTCTCCTCGACAAGTAAAAGGACTGTTCTCTCTTGGTTGATAGATGCTGGTGTAGTATCTGAGAATGAATTAGTAAAATGTTCTAATAACAATTTTAACTGGATAATGAAGGATGGTTGGATTACAAGGGATGGGATTCATTGCAAGTGCTGTAGCAGGGTTCTTACAATATTGAATTTTATAGCTCATGCTGGCAGCAAAATCCCCAGGCCTTTTTCAAGTATTTGTCTCCAATCTGGCAAGTCGCTTACAGTCTGTCAAATTGACGCATGGAATGCAGAATACAAGTCCAGGAAAGGTGGCAGGCGTTTCATAGAGGTTGATGAGAGTGATCAAAACGATGATGCTTGTGGGCGTTGTGGTGATGGTGGGAACTTGATATGCTGTGATAAGTGCCCTTCAACATTCCATCAAGCTTGTTTGACACTAAAGGTACAGTCTGAAGTTAAATTATGTTTTTTGTCTTAAAGTCTGTTGCTATAGTATTTTCATCAAATTTGAGAGGGCATGGATATTGGAAACTAAATATTGTGATGCTGAATCAATTGAAGTTCCATTATTTTAATTCTGTTCCTAACTTTTGTTTTAGTAAAAGAATCACTCATATATTAATTGTCTGTGCTGCATGCAGCTTTTCATTGATTTGCTTTTAGTATCCATTGATTCAATTTCAGAATTAACTGTGGGCTCTGTTTGTTTGTTCCCTGACTCTTAGAATATCCAATCATCCTTGTTATCAGTTTTGAAACAACCCATTGAAAACTGGGCTCTGTATGAAGGGATTCCATTTTGAAAAATTTAAGCATGCAGGCAGTGATCATTGTATTTTTCAGAATCTTCAATGAATGATTAATATAATGCCCACTTTCATTCAGAAAGAATAATATTAACTATGCTTAGGTTCTAGAACTGTATAATATGCATAGGATCTGTTGATTTTGTGTTGTGATTTTAATAGGTCAGGAACTGATGTAGGACAGCCAGTTAAGGGTCCATTGTTAGTTGATTGGTTATGCAATGCACATAGATGGCATATGCACTGCATATATAGCACATTATACATGGTTTTGGGTATAATTTCTTCTCTTTTATTGACTGAAAGATTAGTAGCAGAAGATTGGTTTCACCTCTCAAGCACTGCCAAATGCTCTATTGGGCTTATGCTATCTCTTACATTCTCTCAAGTACTTAAATATATCAAGTAACTATTTAACAAAAAGTTACATTATGACTATTCATTATAGTCCACATGTTCTTGAGTGATTTGCTAATAAATGGTTAAAATTAAGCTCACTGTGTTATTGACCACCTCTCTTTCAATATGTAGAACTTTGGCCTTGATTGTGCCTTCATTAATGCTTGATTTATGCACTGTATGCCTTGCTTGTAATTTCCACCCCTTTTTCTGGTTTGACTGGTCAATCTATGTACATTATCATTGTCTTCCTACTCATCTATACAGTAATTGTACTTTAAGCATTCTACCTTGTATTGATCTCTATATTGGATCATATTGCATTTCCTCAGTTTATACCTAAAACTTTGTTCACGCTGTATTTTTCTAAAAATGAAGCCGTTTATATGGCACAAAACCCTGGTTAAATTTCCCAAAATGTGTCTTTGATTTTCTTGTTATGGATCAAGGGTTCTTGGCTACCAATCTCCCTTGTATCATTTTCTAAACATTTTGTTCCTCATGGAGGTTATTGTCTCCTAGTGTCTCTTCAGTCCTGGCCCAATACGTATTCACTTATTATTTTTAAATTTGTTGTCCTTTGGCCACCTCTTTAGCCTTAATATTTGTTAATGCGAGTGACTTTTTTTGGATGGATAGCCCTTTTACTGACCAAAGTTTTTTTACATCAGATAGGCCCCTCAATAATTAACTATTCCTTTTATGAAGTCCCTATATTTTTGTGTTGTTTTTCTTCACCTTACTTACATGCTACACTCAGATTATGTTATTTGATTTTGTTGTTAATAGCTATTCTTTCTTTTTGGGGTGGCTCTCTAATGGCCTCCCTGTTTTTGTATGGGCTTCTTATGATTGATGTAATCTTCGGTCTCTTTTTCTAGTTTGCTCTTTAGTTGACATTAGTATAAATTTCATTTCATCTATCTTTGATTTTTGAGTGTTGCATTACTACTTTTTTGGTTGTTGATTTGTTGATTTCTACCATGCATTTGGGCTGGAGGATTTTTCAAAAGTATTTTATTTATGGCTAGATATGTTTTCTAAATTTTTCTTTGGGTTTATTTTTTTGCTACCTGTAATAGGGAAAAGGACATGGGTATGTGTTGCACTATTTTCAAAATTTTACAAAATGAGGAAATGGCACTATTATAATACATACATACATTTTGATACACAAGCTACATTTGCCTTTATAAAGTTGAGAACACAATGAAACTGCAATAGAAGAAAAGATCTTCTCTAGAACTTCTGTAGAAGGGATGGGCAGTCCCAATAATATTGGTGGATAACGACAAATAAAATTGGAGAGTGACTATCTCCTTGTATTCAATATATCTTTGAAATAATTGTCATGACTCATGATGGTTAGGGACTTGGCAGATAGATGAAATACCCACCAAACACCTTAATCATCCACCCAACTTCCAACCAATTTAGAGATTTATTCTGCTAGTCCTCCTTTATTAAATAGAAGCTGCTGCAGGGACAATACTCAAAACAGGGAGCTACCTACTAAAGATCTGGTGACTATGCCCTAACCTTTACATATTTCAAAAGGTCACATAATTTGCAGTGCCTGGTTGAATCTTCACATCTATGTTGCAGAAAGTACACTTCCCCTTCCCCTTTGTTTCAGGCCATGAAAGGTTTAAAAATGGAAACCTATTTGAAACAGCCAAAATGTTTTGCTAGCTGTTAATGGTTTTCATGCTGTTTTTGGTCTTGGAAAACTTGTCTACATTGGCCACAAATGATGAAAAGCCAGAAAAGGAAAACCCCCAAAAACGGTTCGAAGAAATACAAGGTCAATGTGGAAAAAAGAAAATGCAATTATCTTATGGAAAAAAAACAAGTGGAGGGAAAATCTCCCGAAAGCCTGTAAGACAAGGGTATTGGTTGGCGCCTGTGTTTTTTCTGCTTTGTTGTTTGTGCTAAATTATTAATATCTATAATTCATCTCTTTCCGTGTGTATTGCCATTTCCATGTTTCTTAAATCTATGGGAGGCTTGTTTCTGAAAGCATTTCCACTTGGAAGGTGGAAATGTTTTCCCTTTGTGGTTTAAGCAGTTCATCTTTACATTGTTGACTTTAAGTCATGTATTAGAATCCGACTTTAACATCACAAAATCTTCTGTAGCTGTAAATCTTTAGAAACCCTAAGATTTGGTCATATGCATGCAAGAAATTAAATGATAAATAATGTAAAGGATCCTGATTAACAAGAAATGATAAGGTCTCAGTGGTCGGTATCTTTTATGTAACTTAGACTTCATAGATAATAAGATAAGATAAGATAATTCTATTAATGTCCAACAAATGACCACAAAAATAGGTCAATGGGACTGTACTTCAAATGCATTTCACTATATTATAATTATTCTTTTTACAGATGAATGGCATTTTATTACCATCCAAGTATTGCGTGTCTATCTCTGTTGCTTCTATTATATTATAATTTGTCTTTTTTTGGAAAAATATGTTTCATTCGTGATTTGAGAAGTGTGTTTTGCTGTTCTTTCAGGATGTTCCCGAAGGCAACTGGTACTGTCCCAACTGTACATGTGCAATTTGCGGGACAGTAAGCTATGATGAAGAAACGTCCAATATTTCAACTTTACTTACCTGTGATCAATGTGAACGGAAATGTCCGTGAACTTGTACCGTCTATCTTATTGGTGTATTTTTGAACTGCTTGACATATGATTTTTTAGCAATGGACTTTAGCTTAATAAATATGTTAAATGGATATTAAAAAATTCTGATGAGAAAGCATTACTGATGCATTGAAGTTACTGCATTTAATCTTATGTACCAGATCATGAGACATGTCTTCATCGAAGAGGTTTCCAACCAGGAGAATCAAAGACAACAAACACTGTGTTTTGTGGACAGGATTGCGAGAAGGTCTGCTGTTATTCTCCGCTTTCAGGGAATACTTGTCTGCTATGTTGGATATATCTATAAAGATCGGTGTCTCACATTTTGAACAGATCTTTGAACTAATTCTCTTGAACATATACCTAAGGGAATGAATCTCTTGAACTAATTCAATAAAGATTAGACTTCAATGGGTCAAATTTATTAGCTAGAAGAGCAAAGAGGTGGCAGCAAATGAATTGATCTTTTAATCCTATTTTTGCTTGTGTGCTTGTATGCGTGTTGGAAACTTAGAAAGCATTCTGTCAAGAGTTACTTCCGCTACATTTTAAAGAAAAATATTGGCTATACTTGGTGTATATTTGTATCATGTATGTTTTTTGTAATTACTTCCCATGAACCTCGTCACTTTGTTTCATACCACCTTCCTGCTGCTATTCCTGACCAACGGTGCTCTCAAAGCCGATGTCATTAAAGATCATTTAATTGTGGCTATTTGCTGTCACTGACTTTTCAAATCTTCGTAAAATTCACCCCCTTTTGTATTGTTGTTTTCCTGTTGACAAGAGAAAGGAGAGATGCTGTGAGATGTTCTCCATTAGTGAAAGCTTTCTGCATGCATATTTTAATCTTTATACAGTTAAGGAATAAGTTCTTATTCAGCATTATTTACTTTCTTGGCACCTACATAGGTTTCTGCAGGTCTGCATCAGCTCCTGGCAATTTCAAATTGTATTGAAGGAGGGTTTTCGTGGATGCTTTTGAAGTCTATAGACGAAAATCAAAAGGCATGCTCTACTGGAAGGCTTGCACTGATGGCTGAATGCAATGTGAAGCTGGCTGTTGCCATTGCTGTTATGGAAGAATGCTTTGAGCCAATGTTGGATCCAAGGACAGGCATAAATATGATTCCCCATGTAATCTATAGTTGGGGGTGAGTATTTCCTTGTAAAAATGGGTTAAAGTTCCAGAATTTTTTCTTTGTTAGTTGTTTGTAGAGACTGACATGCCATATTTTTGTTTCATTTGGTTTTATATGCTAGGAGGAAAGAAAAGATTTACAGTTTTGGCCATCACGAATCTGACATAGATGTTTATAGAGTACAGATGAACATTTTATTCTAGTATTGTTAATCACTTGTTTTCTTGGGTGTAGTGTTTTAAAGAGTCAAGCAATAATTGTTGGAATTTGTGCAACTTCGGAAGATATTGTTATTGTATTTTATTGTACCTCCTAAGGGAGTTGAACTTAATGTAATTATTCATGTAAACCCTAGAAAGAACAATGTAAACCTTGGGGTGAAAGAAAACAAAAGAAAAGATTAAATTTAAATTATTTATTATTCCCCAAGAAAAGTCGGCCCAGTTAGGGAAATGGCTAGTTTGGCACTTGTATAAATAGAGGGAAAGTTCACCTCATTATTCACTCATCCACTCAAGTGAAGTTCACATCACCTAGAGAGAGATTCGCACTTGCAGCAAGGAGAAGACAATTTCTGGGGTTTCTACTTGGAAAGTATTTCCATCTTTTCTCTCTTATCATTGTACTCTGCTCTCAGAATTATTATCTCTATACGAAGGTTGCTGGGTTTTCTCCCGTTCAGGTTTCCTAGGAATAAACTCTTGTGTTATTGTTTTGTGCTTTGTCTTTCTTCTAGTGATCCTATTGAATTTATGCAAGTAAATTATTATGTTATGAATGTATGCAAAATCTAACATGGTATCAGAGCGGTACTAGAAGAAGCCATTGCCGAAACTAGGGTTTCATCTTTCAAGGCCTTCACTCAACTTTTTGGTGGAAAAAGAGCCTTGGGAATTTCGCTCTAAGGAGGGCGCATCTTTTGGTGTAGGCAGAATTCAATTATGAGAATTTTCAATTTTTGACCTAATTCTACAACTGCAACAGAAATTAGGGTTTCAACTTTTGACCTAATTTCTCCACAGTTTTGGCTCGGTCCTACCTCTACTCAACTCGCCTTGCTATGGCACATCTCCCTGTGAAGTCAGTTTTCCAGAATTCCAACTTTTATTTTTGACCTAGCTCCTGCTAGGGTTTCTGTTTCATATCTGCAGACAAGATGATTGGAATGAAGGTTGAAGATTGTCTGGAAGGGGCTTCCAACTTGATCTCTTGGAAGTCTAGGGTTCTTCTCCTATTAGAAGAAAATGATCTCTTGCAGTTTGTCAATCAGAAAGTCCCAGAACCAGAAGCCGAAGAAGACAAATCTCACTAGAGGAAGAATGATGCCAGAGCAAGAAGGATTTTGGTGGACTCAGTCAGAGATCACTTGGTTCCTCAAATCTCAGGCAAAAAGACTGCTAGAAAGATGTTCAAAACCATAAAGAAGGTTTGAACATAGTAGTATCAATGTATCCCTTACATTGAGGAATCAACTATCAAACATGAAGATGTCCAAGTCAGAATTCATTGCCTCATATTTCATGAGGATCATAGAACTAAGGGACAAGCTTAGTACCAGTGGAGATCCCATTGATGAAAAGGAGCTTGTCATAACTACTCTAAATGGTCTCCCACCATCTTGGGAGTCTTTCATTCAAAGTATAAGCGGTAGATCCAAGCTACCTAAATTTGATAAGCTATGGGCAGATTGCACTTAGGAAGAGACATGAATAGCAGCAAGACAAAGACTTCATGGCACTCAACCTGAGGAGAATCAAGCATTCATGTCCCATGCCAAGAAAGGCAAGGGAAGGGGAAGGAAGTTTTACAAACACAAGCACCAAGATAGGAGATCAAGTCCTTCTCCAGATCATAAGAAGAAGAAGAAGGATTTGTCTCAGGTACAATGCTACAGGTGCAAGGCATATGGTCATTATGCCTGTAATTGTCGAAGCTCAATCAAAAGGAAGCATGAAGCCTCAATTGCTGATGTTGATGAAGATACTCTTCACAAGAAGTCAAGGAATGATGATCGTTCAGAGTTCTTCTTCTAGGAGATATGAAGTTCCAGACTGCAAGAACAGAGATCTCTCTTGGTTCCCACAAGAAGGCAGTGGGAGCCCACACACAAAAACAATAAGAGATAAGTATTTGGTTTTCTTGCTTACATAGATCTGTTCTTGTCTTATCTGTCTTCATTATATGCAAATCTATCTGGAAGTGTGTCGAGAAGTTGATATGGTTTACCTTGTTTTATTTATGCATATGAGCTACACAACATTTCATGAACATATGATGGAGCTAGTCTAGATGATATCTCCTTCTTGCATGCTTAGAGTAGTGCACACTCTTGATGGCATGTTCTAGTGGAGATAACAGACATTTAGATAGTTCACAGATGTGTTTGGTAGACATGTTTATGATTGTTGCGCTCAATTATTAGCTAAGATGCCTGTGTAAACTATTGTCATTGCATTGATAGAGAAATAGGTTAAATATGCAATGTTACTGATCATCAGTTGGGATTTGACTTGTAGGGAAAAGACCATGTGATATGGTCTACAAGAGAAGGATGACGAGACTTGTTCCGATGAACAAGTGGTGGACACATGAATGATGAATCCCGTTGATGTTCAACAGAAAGCTTCTAGGAGTACGACTCTCAGCCTAGAAGGATGACCGCGGAGGAAGCTTTCACAGGAGTAAAACCAGAAGTGGGCCACCTTCGGATATTTGGCTGTCCAGTCTACATACATGTGCCCAAGGAGATGAGAACGAAGTTAGAACCTTTAGACAAGAAGGGAATTTTCGTGGGATACACTGAGTCTTCAAAGGCTTACATAATATACATCCCATGATCTAGATAGATTGAAGTCAGCAGGGATGTGACCTTTGAAGAAGAGATGGCTGTCAGGAAAGGTAGAGGATCAAACATGGAGATCGATGATGAAGAAATGCTAGAACCAAAGGAGATGAGATCATCTCCCCCTCCAGTTCAGAGGGAAGTAGCAAAAAAGGATGAACCCATCGATTCCATCGATTCCATTGATCTAGTTGAACTAGTTGATGTTCCCAGAGATATTGCAGTAGGCCGGAAAAGGTCTAGGTGGGCACAACAAACGTTGGAGGATGCAGAAGGGCATGAAGCTCCACATTGTACTTTCCGAGAAAGTAAGAGACCTCAGAGGTTCTCTAGTTATGTAGCATCGATGAGTCACATCATTGACTCAGAACCTACCACTTATGAAGAAGCATCCAGACATCAAGTTTGGAAGGATGCCATGGTGGAAGAATACCAATCCATCATGTAGAATGATGTGTGGGAGGCTAGGCCGAGACCTGAGGAGAAGTCAGTAGTAACTTCCAAGTGGTTATACAGAATCAAGCATGGAGCAGATGGGAGTGTTGAAAAACATAAGGCTAGATTTGTTGCCAGAAGGTTCTCTCAGAAAGAGGGAGTCGATTATGATGAGACATTTTCTCCTGTGGCTCGATATACTTCCATCAGATTGATCATTGCTATTGCTTCAACTATGGGATGGAAGTTGCATCAGATGGATGTCAAGACAGCTTTTCTCAAAGGTGTTATTGAGGAAGAAGTATATATTGAACAACCAGAAGGGTTTGTTGTCCATGGAAAGGAGTCTCACGTATGAAGGCTGGAAAAGGGCCCTATATGGACTCAAGCAAGCACCCCGTGCTTGGTATGGATGGATAGACGAATTCCTGGTGAGTCTGGGATTCACCAAGAGTGATGCAGACCCCAACCTTTACTACAAGGTTGTGGATGATGAGCCACTGATTTTGGTACTATATGTTGATGACCTGTTTCTCACTGGAAATGAGAAACTTATTGTATGGTGTAAGAAGAAACTCGCCTTTGAGTTCGAAATGAAGGATCTTGGATTGATGCATTACTTCTTGGGATTAGAAGTATGGCAGAGGCAGAAGAAGATTTTCCTAGGTCAAGGAAAATACACCATAGATATCCTGAAGAGATTCGTGATGTTGGATTGTAAGTCCATGGCTACTCCGATGGATGCAAATTTGAAGAAGTTGAGGGATTATGCTTCAGATTCAAATTTGATTGATCCCACTATATATCGCAGCTGATTGGGTCCTTGATGTATCTGACGAACACCAGACCAGATATATGTTTTGTTGTGAATGCTCTCAGCCAGTTTATGTGTGAGCTGAGGTAGATTCACTGAATTGCTGCAAAACATGTGCTCAGATACTTGCGTGCCATAGTGGGATATGGTCTGAGATATGCTTCAGAATGTGATCTGAGATTGCAAGGGTTTACAGACTCAGATTGGGCCGGATGCACTACAGATAGGAAGAGTACTTCTGGATGTTGCTTCAGTTTGGGTTCTGCAGTGATTTCCTGGTGCAGCAGGAAGCAGAACTCAGTAGCACTCAGTACTGCAGAGTCCGATTATATGGCTGCTAGTACAGCAACCCGAGAAGCAGTATGGCTTCATAAACTCCTTGCAGGATTGTTTGGCCATATTCTAGAGCCAACCGTGATTCACTGTGATAACCAGAGCTGTGTGCATATGTCAGTGAATCCTGTATTTCACGACAGGTCGAAGCATATAGAGATTCGATATCACTTCATTTGTGATATCGTGTAGAAAGGTGCGGTCGAGTTACAGTATGTTCCAACAGATGACCAGACTGCAGATGTTCTCACTAAGCCTCTTCCCATGGTGAACTTTGAATACTTTCGCGAAAGACTTGTAGTAGAAGAGAACGTGTCCCTCCTTGAGAGGGAAAGATGACAGAGAGATGTTAACCATGCTTTCACCCAGGTGCCTCTACTTGTCTAGGTTCTTAGCCAGGTATGGGAGAAATCCCATCGGCAGATGAGACGGATAGGTAGTAGATGGTCGAGTTCACACAGGTGCCTCTGCTCGTCCAGGTTCTCAGCCAGGTATGGGATAAATCCCATCGACAGATGAGACGGACATGTAGTAGATGGCTGTGTGATGATTGCACAGGTACCTCTACTCATTCAGGTTCTCAGCCAGGTATGGGAGAAATCCTATCGACAGATGAGACAAACAGGTAGTAGATGGTCATGCCCCTCTGCTCGTTCAGGTTCCCAGCCAGGTATGGGAGGATCCCATCGACAGATGAGACAGACAGGTAGCAGATGGTAAAATCCTATCTCTCAGACATCTAGGTAGGATGGAGAGACTCTATTGGACTCGCCGAAGCACTGGTGGAGTTGATGCATGAAGACACTTCTCGAAGGACTGAGACTGTGCTGACAACCTTCAGTATGTATGGAGATGATGGAGATAGTATAGATGTACAGATGAAATCCAGATGATCGTGATGCTGATGAAGACCGAAGAATACCTTCCTTGTTGAGAGTGAGTGTTGGAATTTGTGCAACTTCGGAAGATATTATTATTGTACCTCCTAAGGGATTTGAACTTAATGTAATTATTCATGTAAACCCTAGAAAGAACAATGTAAACCTTGGGGTGAAGGAAAACAAAAGAAAAGCTTAAATTTAAATTATTTATTATTCCCCAGAGAAGTTGGCCTAGTTAAGAAAATGGCTAGTTTGGCACTTGTATAATAGAGGGAAAGTTCACCTCATTATTCACTCATCCACTCAAGTGAAGTCGCATGACCTAGAGAGAGATTCGCACCTGCAGCAAGGAGACGACAATTTCTGGGGTTTCTACTTGGAAAGTATTTCCATCTTTTCTCTCTTATCATTGTACTCTGTTCTCGGAATTATCATCTCTATACGAAGGTTGCTGGGTTTTCTCCCGTTTGGGTTTCCCAGGATAAACTCTTTTGTTATTGTTCTGTGCTTTGTCTTTCTTCTAGTGATCCTATTGAATTTATTCAAGTAAATTATTATGCTATGAATGTATGCAAAATCTAACAATAATTCATGCTGCCGCTGGAAATTTTGCTTTGTTTAGTTGATTATTTTGATTACATCAAGTTGTAACTGCATTGTCTTTTTCCTTTCTTTCTAAATGTATACCAAGCATCTATTCTTGTGACTGTGATTATGTAGGGGTTCACTGCTTTGAAACCCTTAGTTTAAGCAGCCTGATTACTATTCTTATGCTGCAGTGGCTGGGGATCTCTGTCTGTGATTCTTCTATATTATTTTCTGTCAATAGTACAATTTTTTTCTCTTGTAAAACCATGACAATTGATAAAATGAATTGATGCGCAGATCAAATTTCAGTCGCTTAAACTATCAGGGCTTTTACACCGTAGTGTTGGAGAAGGGAGATGAGCTCATTTCTGTCGCATCAATCAGGTAGTTTAGTTATTTGGCAATGGAAACCCTTTGGCTTTTCTGTATTTGTTATTTTATTTGATTTTCTTCTATATGGTTACTTGCTTTAAGGTATAGAGGAATGGAACAGGAAACTTATTGTTTCAGTCATTATTTTTGCAAAGCATTGTTTAGAGTCATCTTTCATTAGCAGAGTCCAGTTTTTTATTCCAGCAGGTAATGCTTGTGCATGTTTCAGAATTGTACAAAGTGAAATACATGTATGTGATACATCATTTAGGGTATACTCCACACAAAAGCGCGAGAGTGAAAGTTTATTGCATAATATCTTTCCTACTATTCTACCGGATTTTTTCTTGAGAAAAAACAGTCAGGGAACATGTATCTGTTAAATCCCTGCATGTTGTAGATACTTGTACTTGAATATTATGTTTACTTCATGTATTGCAATACAGAGAACCTTTAAATATCATTGAAGATCTTTTTGGAATTGCTTTGAAGCATTTAGATAGCTTCTCTTGTTCTGTCTGTAAAACTTTTAAATAGAAAGCACAAATTGGATTTTGATTTTTAGCTGGACAAGCTCAGGGCTTAGATGTAACTCTCTACCCTGAGGTTATGATAACCAGCAAGCAAAATTGTGACATGCGAGTGTCCCCAAGTAACACAACTGCCTAAATAGAATGGTTCTAGTAATTACATTGACTGCCGTTTTTCAGTCTATACGGTATATAGTATATAGGTATGACATTGCTTAAACATAGTGGTCTTTTCCAACAAAGTTCTAAACTTCTATTAGGAGCATAGAAATGTCCCTGGGTGAGAGGAATTGAAAGTGAGATCAAAATTGACTGTTAAGGTCCTCAAGTGACCAAAATAATGGTCAATGTGACTGAAAGACAAATCAGTATTTTAGGTATGTTCAGCAAGGGACTGCTAGATGCATCTCCCGAGAAAAATGCAGATAAGATGATATTAATTAAAAAAATAGAATAAATGAAAAGAGAAAAAAGTTAAAAACTAGTTCTCTACAAAGCGGGGCTTTATGCGTCTACTAATGTTCTGCATAACCGGCATCAAATGAGATGAAGTGTTGAATATCAAACAATTAGGCATCATATATGGCATTGAAGCTGCCAAAATGCTGGTAAAGAATGATCATAGTTGTTAAATCATCTTTGATGAGGAACAAGTCAGGGATGCAATCTTCCAGTTCCACTGGATACTGGGTGATATCTGTCTTCTATGTATAAAGATGCTGGCATATATGATTTGTGTTTGGCATGATTTATGCCTCTACCTTTATGTTTTTCCTCTGAATGCTTCTCCCTCTTCCCTGCTATTCAAGATTGAAATTGTATAGCCCTGTATATTCCTCGACTGTGTCATGCTTTGCTTAGTTGAACAGAATGTAAATTGAGGACCAGTACTGGAAAATAATAGAAGCCAGTAAACCAGTGAGAAGCAGCACAACTAAGTTCAACTGACTGGATCGCCAATCTGTTAACCACTCAGTAGATGTCATAGGTAGGTATAAGGAGTTGTTCCACTCTATAAGAGTTTGTAGTATGCAAATGACTTATCAAATGGATCAAGCCCTTTAAATGTACAAGATCTATTAGCAAAATTTGAAATGTTTACAATAGAGATAGCAGTATGGAATGTCAAGTTGTCAACCATACTGTCTTTATTTGGATGCATTTTGATTATTGCCTCTATTACTGTTTGATAGCATTGTTATGAAGCATATGATTTTGGTCATATTCTTTTATTTCTCTCTTCAGCAGCTGTACTAAATAAAAACTGTATGTTGTTTCTCCTGCAAACCATGCAGGATTCATGGATGGCGTTTTGCAGAGATGCCTCTTATTGGGACTTCTTGTCGATATCGTCGCCAGGGCATGTGCCGTCGCCTTGTAAATGCAATTGAGGAGGTATTAATTATTGTCTGGTTCATTGCTATGCATATTGCTCTTCGGAAGTATTTTTTTTTCTGGAATATTCTTGAATAAGTGATAGCTTCATTCAATTTCATTGTTGACTTCTTGGATGGGTACCACCTCTGTTATATGAATTGGTCTAGTTGTAAATTCCACAAAGCAATTGATTCAGACCCTTTTATCTTGAATTCTTCCACGGTTTTGATAAAACTAAAAATCTAAGGCATTGTCTATTTTGTAAAAGGTATTTGCAAATGAATCTGAGGTCAAGGTTAGTATTTTCAATCATAAATTTATTTTACAGGCATTGATGGGTGGTTACATTGTTCTGGAAGAATTTTAGTAATTTGGCTGAAGTTTGGTTTATTTTCTCTTTTGGTTTCGAGTTTCAACCTTTGCTTCCAGAGCAACCAAGATAGAAAACGTTTTTTACAAATTTTCATGAGTGTCAAATTTTTCTTTGATTCTCTCTATGGTTCCCAACACATTTTGTGCACATTCTCTGGTACATTTAAATCCATATTTCATGCAAAATCAACATTATGCCATCAACTCAATATTGGATCTACTGCCATCCCTGTTTTGAATGAAGTAAGATGGCATGAGAAATCTATAGTTGGAATCTGCTAAAAGGTTGCGATTATAATTTATAGCAATCTTTACCCCTATTCTATTGGAGGAATGACCTTTGCATCTCAATCTTTAGATTCAAGATATATAGCAATGCATGCTGTAAAAGGATAACCTAAGAAAACTTTGCAGGATAGTAGTCAAACATTTTTGTCTGAAGATGGTTCAAATAGAGGGCATCATCTTTCCCTCTCCTTCCTCTAGGATGTTCTTTTTAAGTTATTATCTGCTTTTCTTACATCTGACTCACTCTTTCAGGTTACTTGTGTGTACTGTCCTCCAGAGTGGGTTGTTTTCCTTGTTTTCTCCTTTCAAAATCTCAAGTTGGATTGTAAGAAATGCACTATAGTTGTGAAGTATTCAAATTTTTATAGTTTGCATGCATAATGTGAGTTGTATGACCAGCGACTATGTTGTTGTTAATGATGCATTGCAACTACACAACACAAGCCTTGGCCTGCCATTTGAAGTTACTTTCATCTTAATTTCCTTGAGTATATGAAGTGACCATTATTTCCTTTAAAACTACAACAGACATTATAACAAGGAGATGTTTTTTTACTTTGAGAATATGTAATAACCTAAGTCACATGACACAAGGACATGGGATACAAAAAGACATGGAAATACAAGTATCTGACACAGGAAACAGGGACACAGTTCCAATATATATTGAAAAATTTACAAATTACAAAGACAAAAATGAAATATAGACATAGAGATCCAATTTTTTTAGAAACTAGAACATTTACAAAACACTTGATATCCCTTCAAATCTTGATTTTACCCTTCACTTGCATAATGAGAGACCATGAGAGTTCTTTCCCTACAGCCAAAAGTGAGAAAATATATGAAAAAATGTTTTTTAGCGTTGGATATGTCTAGGGCACATGTCAGACTTGTGTCCTAGCGTGTTTGTGTCCGATACATAGGATATGGACATGGCCCCCCAGTTGGACATATCTTGTTTCATAAGTAATTACTAATGACCCACAGGTGCTTCACATGATTGACAATAATATCTATCCCTTGGAAAGGATAAGGTTCGAGGAAAGCCCTTATATTATTAGTCTAAAAAATTTAAGTAGCACCAAATGACATGTTCAAGTTTATTTCTTACCAGAGACATTAATGATAATGTACTTCGTTACTTGATCCATATGATTGACCCATCATGGTATATTCACCATCTTCTATCCATATAAATGGTACACTATCTTCATTTCCAGATTATAGCCTTCTACATTCCTGTAAACCTCAGTCCTATGTCACCTGGAGCAAGGGAAACATGTACAAATTTTGGAAAAAGAGCAGCTTTGAGAATTTGCAGTTTCAATTTTTTTTGGAAAACGGGATTCAGCATATCTAAATTGCCCCTCTACAAGCTCTTAGGCAACATGCAAAAGAGCAGTTTTAATTTGGGCAGTGACACAAAAAGTGGTAGCGAAAGCTAAACCATCCAACCAAACCACTGAGATCATCCCCATGAAATTGCCAAAAGGTTATGACGAGGACAACACAACCATGGACTTGCAAGCACTAAAGAACAATATCTAAAGCATGGCAAATTGTATTGCTTGGCAAACACTGGTTGCTCCTCGATGTCCAAATATGTTAGGTACTTGAAGCCAAACCCGCATAAAATCCATGTCGTAGCATAGAATGGCCATGAACCTACCTCACACAGGGAGGCTGTGTTACTCTACTCTAGGTTTCTCCCTCCCCAAAACACAAAAAATTAATTGACGCTACACCTAAACATGGGGTCTTGTTGCTTTCCATCCCTTTGTTGCTTCTCCTCAAGAACACTTTTTCTTATATAAGAAGAGGTTGTTCGGCTGGGTATAATAGAGATTTGGCAAGCATGTCATTGTTTCTTAGAATCTGTCTCAAGAGTCAAAACACATAAATCCAATTGAGACTTGTTACACCTCATATTATATGAGGTTTCACATTGGGTTGTAGTTGGTACCTTTGTAGCATTGGATGTACTTGGGGGCACACACATGTTATTAGAGCCTCTTGTCTTCTTGACAGTGGATTACTTGATGGAGATCTTTGGTGGAGGAGTTTCACTTCTCTATGGTGGATGGTTATGGTTGATGGGCATCTTGTGGTTTGTTTCATGCCTTTGCTTGATGGATGACTCTCTGGACATATGGATGCTTGCTACTTTTTCTTAGAACATCCTAGTGATTGTATATGATGGTGTTATGATATTGTTTTGTCAGTAGGAGGGGGTGTTCTTCGTATGATGGTGTTATGATATTGTTTTGTCAGTAGGAGGGGGTGTTCTTCATGGTTCCCTTTTGCTATGTTTATCATATTTCTGTGTGATAGGGACATATTGGATGTATCCTAAGTAGCATGGGTACCCACACTCGGGGGTAGGGTACGTGTACCCATACTGGATACCTGTACTCACGTATCCAAAATAGGGTCAAGGACGTCACAATCGAGTACCCAAAACTTGGTTGAGGTACCCGAGACATTTGTTACGGATTCAAGGGACGTTGATTGCAGAGGGGATGGGGTACCCCTGTTTTGGACACGCTTGGGGACCAATTTTGTACGGTGTACCCCTGTTTTGGGGATGCCTGGGGACTCCTTGGGACCAGTTTTGTACGAGCCCAACCAATTTTGTACAAGTGACATTAAAGTTAGTAATATTAAATTCTTAAACTAAAAGTGACATTCTCCTTACCTTTCATTTTCTATCATTTTACTTAAATTGTGAACATTACCATTAATTGTTTTAGGATGTTTGTGTTAGATTTTTAAGATTGCAGTATAATTTCAATCTTATTTGCAACAAAATAAAATAGGATCACTGAAAGAGTAACCAAAGCATCGAAACAAAGACACAGAGATTTATCTTGGTAAACCACAAGTGAGAAAACCCAACAACCTTTTCTTATTTAGAGATATCAGCTCAAGATACAAGTACAATCATATATAAGAGTGATCATATACAAGAATGATCAAATAGAAGAATAACCCCAAAGAAAGAACCCCCAAAAATAGTCTTCTTGCTTGAGTGAACTTCCTTCTTGCTTGAGCGAATTTGCTCGATGATGAAATGAGTGAGACGTCACTCTTATTTATACTTGTCTTGAGGCTGGCCTTTTTATTCTAGTGGGGCCGACTTGCTTCTCTTGACTAGGCTAACTTGTCTTCTAGCATAATAATATTACTTTTATTATTATTATTATCTCTGGGCTGACTTGGTGTGAGGATGCCTTACGCGCTACAACACCAACACTCCCTCTTAGCTAGGGAGGCATCATCATGCTAGAACACATCTGAATATCATCTGAGCATCACGACTTGTCTTGAACATCTTGTCATCATAAGAAAGGTCTTCCATCACAACCCAGTCCATCGAGAAGTGTCATCAACTCAACTCAGTCCATTGAGGAGTCAACAACTCAACCTAATCCATCGGGGAGTCAACAAGTAACAACTCAACTCAGCCCATCGAGGAGTCTACAACTCAATCCAGTCCATCGAGGAGTCAACAAGTAATAACTCAACTCAGTCCATCGAGGAGTCAACAAATCAACCCAGTCCATCGGGGAGTCAACATGCAACAACTCAACTTAGTCCATCGAGGAGTCAACAATTTAAATTTCTTTAAAATCCACTCTAGGGCTAGAGTAGTTGGATTAATTAATGCACCCAAATTTTTTACTGTTAACCACATATGGATTTCTTCACCAAAATAAAATGCAGCGGAAATAAAACACTGAGAGAAATATCAATCACACAATAGACACAAATCTTTTTGAGTAAAAACCCCCGGACAAAACCCAAGATGGGAAAACCGGTGCAATAGTCTGAGAAGATATTTTATTAAGAAAATATGAAGCTTTTACAATTTCAGAAAATCGATTTATGCCCAACCTAGAAAAATCGAACCACAACAAACTTACTGAGAAAACCTGCTTAATGGTACGGTTTCCTATGTAGCTGTACGGCCTGCTGCTGTACAGTCCTAAGTTGCGGGGAAGCGCTGCCCCCCCTCGCCCCCGCTCCGGAAGCTAGCTTCCGGCTGAAGCTAGCCGGAAGCTAAGCGGAATCGTGCTTCGGTTTCGCTTCCGACTGGAAGCGAATTTCGGAAGCTAGCTTCTGCCCAAATTAAATCGCTCCCTGCCACTGTCATAAAGCGTGTAGGAATCGATCGGAAGTGGCGCTTCCCTTTCGATTCCTAATCGATTCCCATCGCTTCCGAACGATTAAAAAACCGCTTCCTAAATCACTTCCAGTAGCTTCCTTGGACGCTTCACATCAACCCGTGGATTTGATGGTGAATTCGAGCTAGTGGGGTCCACGCTTGGGGTTTTGGAGGGGAGGAATAGGGCTTTGAGGGATAAAGCCCTCCTCCACACTCCATTTATCACTTTGCTTTGCTTGAGAAGAAAAGAGAGGAGAGGAGAGGAGAGGAGAGGAGAAGAGAAGAGAAGAGGAGAAGAGGAGAAGAGAAGAGAGGAGAGGAGAGGAGAGGAGAAGAGAGGAGAAGAGGAGAAGAGAAGAGGAGAAGGTTCCATCAAACTTGGTTTTTTCTTGGAGATTGAAGAAGGTTGGATGCTTGGCAAGTTGGCACACTCACTACCATTGGACATCCAAATAGGTAGGCTCTAAACCCTTTTTTGTTGATTTGTTTTGTGTTTGAAGTTTGAACTTGAAGTTTTGATGCTTGATGCTTGAGACTTGAACTTTTGAAGTTTGAAATTTGACTAGAATCTAGAATTTCATTGTAAATGTTCCTCTCCTACTCTTTCCCATGCTTTCTCCATCATTCTATTGCAGGGCAACATGTTAAATCTCTAGTTCCACTTCCAACTTCCAAGTCCAACAAACATGATGATGGGTTTATGATTTCTTTTGTTGGTTCCATTTGTTATTTTGATGATGTTCATTGAAAACCGGAGGAGGAATGAGGGAGAGGGAGATGATGAAGAAGTCGGTAGTGGCACATACCGTGGAGAGGAGGAGGGAGGGGAAGAGGAGGAGGAGGAGGGAAACCGAATGAAAACCAAGGAGGACTCAACACCCTTGTGGAAATATGTCACCAAGTAGGGAGGAAGCAAGGGGGGTGGAACCGCCAAATTTGGTTGCCCCCATTGTAAAAAGACTTACACGGGTTCATATACCCGTCTAAGAAGACATCTATGTGGGAACATGTGCCATCAACACAAAGAGCCATGTATAAGAAGGAAGAATTTGAAGCACAAAACAAATCAAAAGCATCAATGGTTGACCATGACCCCTCATTGAGCTCACCAAGAACTGGAGGCCCATCCACCCAAGGTAGTGGATTCTCACCCCCTGGGTCACGCAGCGCAATATCAGATTTCCTTGACCAAGGTGGTAGGGATGACGTGGATGCAAAAGTATTCCGGTTTCTATATGCATGTGGCATACCATTCAATATCCTTCACTCACCCTATTGGCATGAAATGGTAGAGGCCATTCGCACAGCTCCAGCAGAATACAAGAGCCCAGGGTATGACAAAGCTAGAACTGTGGGGCTTGACAAGGAAAGAGGCAAGATCCAAAATGCTTTGGGGCAATTCTCAAATGCTTGGAATGATTGTGGGGTATCAATTGTATCAGATGGATGGACAAATGTAAAAGGCAAGCCATTGATAAATGTTCTTGGTGTGTCTGCTACTAGTGTAGTCTTCGTTTCAACCCATGAGTACTTAGATAAATTCAAGACTGGCATAAACATTGCAGAACTCCTACTCAAAACCATTGAAGCTATTGGTCCATACAATGTCATCCAAGTCATAACCGATAATGCTACTAATTGTAAGGCGGCGTGAGCAATCATTGAAGATAAATACCCCAACATATTTTGGTCTGGGTGTTTGGTTCACACAATGAACCTTTTGATGCACGACATCATTAAGTTGAAGGAAAATCAATACAAATGGATTGGTGAATTGTACAAAAAGGGCAAGAACATGATAAGATTTATAACCAACCATGGCAATGCCCATGGCATTTTCCGCAGTCACTCAAAGTTGTAGCTATTGAAGATAGCAAAGACTAGATTTGCTAGCTACTACCTCACTTTCAGGCGCCTTTTGTAGGTAAGAGAGGCATTGGCTAGCATGGTTACAAGTGAGTCATGGCAGGTCTTGCAAGATAGGTGTACATCCGCATCTGACAAGCTTGATTTTCAGGAGGTGGAAGAAACAGTTCTTGATGTGGGGTTTTGGGTAAGTGTCAAGTATGTTTTGCAGTTCACAAAGCCCATTTATTACATGATTCGGTTTGCAGATACAGATAAGCCGGTGATTGGGGAGGTGTATGAGCATATGGATAGCATGCTGGGCCAAATTAAAGATATTGTTGAACATAAAGATCCCATCTTGTATGACCATATTCACACACGTGGTCAAAAGGTGGGAACATCTCAACGTTCCACTGCATGCCTTAGCGTATGTGTTAACACCAAAATATTATTCTCCATCTTGGTTGGCCAAACCAACACTTGGGGGTTGGGGTTAGGAGAAAGCCCCACACAGATCCAGAGGTACAGGTTGGGTACATGGTTGCTATAGACAAGTTGATCCTTGATGCAAAGGAATGTGACATATTGTGCAGTGAATTAAGCAAATACCTTAGTGAAGTTGGTCCATTTGGTACTTTGCATGCAATAAGAGATCGAGATAGGGCGCCTCCTATTGAATGGTGGAACATGTATGGCTCAACATGCCAATGCTTGAATAAATTGGCTGTCATAGTGCTTTCACAGGTGGTTAACAGTTCCTTTGCAGAAAGGTGTTGGAGCACCTATAGCTTCATCCACTCAGTGAAAAGAAACCGATTAAATGAAAACCGAGCAGAAAGCTTGGTTTATGTACATTACAACTTGAGGTTGTTGACTCATTATTGTGAGCGTGCCAAAACTGATAGATCATATGTCACTTGGGACAACAATCCAGAGGAGCATAACTTGGAGGATGGAGCCTTAGCTTTAGAGCGCTTGGAGGAAGAGCTTTTGGGCCATGAGGATGACCATGCAGTACCAATGGTGCCGCCATCTTCTACCTTGTTTCCAGATGCACCATCTTTGCCTAGAGGTTCAACTTCATGACCTCCATATGCATCAGTGAGGGGGGGTCGTGCAGGATCGAGTCTTGGACGTGGCTCAGCATTGGTGGCTATTGGGGATGATAATCCCACTCCCATTGTTCAGAGAGCATGAGAAAAGAAAATGGAAATTTCTCGTGGCAAGAGGAAACATCCATAAAATCTACTTTTCTTGTATTTTCTTGTTTACAATACTTTCAAGTTTCTGCACTATTGACTCTTTTATATTTATTATCATGTATTTTGTAAACATTACATGGCATTTCAAGTTTGAAGTTTGAAGTTGAACCTACCTTTGAATTTGAAGTTCACTATTTGTAACTTTGCATGATTGAGTCATTGACTGCATAAAAGCATATTATAACTCTTTGGTAATGAATATGATGCTTCATGAATTGTTTCAATTTTCAACTTTCATTTTATGGTCGATGTTCTCTGTTATAGACTATGTCACTATTGTTTGGTTACCTGGTAACTTTGGTTACAACTTACAAGTACTAGTGAATCGTGATGACAAAGTGTTTATATATTGAAAATTTGAAGCTTTAAGGTTGAATCTTGATGTTATAACTTATGGAATCAAGGATATTGGACCTAGGGTTGATGAATTCACTAGTAAATGATTAATGATTGATGATTGATGAATGATGTTATATGTTATTATTGTGAATGATGTTATATGGTATTATTGTTTATTTCATGTTTTTATCATTTCCATAACTAATTCAACATTCTACATGCATTTGTTGACATATGCATCAAAATATAAAAAAAATATATTATATAAAAAATGCTTCCGGAACACTTCCTAACCGGAAGCTTTTGAAAATTTTGCTTCTCGCTCCCGCTCCCGCTCCCGCTTCTCGCTCTCGCTCCCGCTCCCGCTCCCGCTTCTCGCTCTCGCTCCCGCTCCCAAGTAACCTTGGTACAGTCTGTACGATCGACTGCTGTACGAAACCCTTTGCAACTCAACCTCGGCTCTCTCCTCTGCAAATCCGTATGGTCCACTCTTGTCTGGATGCTCTGTCGATCACATTGAATCTCTGCTTCTCCGTCTTCTCTGCAAAACTCAGCCTCAGCTGAGCTCAATGCAACTGACTTCTGCTTCCTACTGAACCAAGAGACAACTCCTGACCCAATACTGAAGCAGCAACCAGAAGTGCTCTTTCGATCCTCTACACATCCTGCCCAATCAACATCTGTAAACCCTGCCAACTGTATACTCCCACTGCGCTCATAAACCAAACCATACTCCACTGTGCCTATGTAGCGAAGTATGTGCTTCGCATCTGTCCAATGCACTCTTCGAGGGTTCACCATGAACCAACTCAAAGAGTTAACTGCAAAGCTAATGTCTGGTTGAGTGTTGACCAGATACATAAGCGACTCGATAAGCTGCCTATACAATGTAGGATCAAACTCCTCTGATCCCGATACATCAATCTTCCTCCAGTTGGTAACTAGAGGTGTGGCCATAGATCTACAGTCCTCCATCCTGAATCTCCTCAAGATCTGTACTGCATACTTCCCCTGTCCAATGAAGAAGCACCCATCTCTCTGCCAAACCTCTAAACCTAGGAAGTAATGCATCAACCAAGGTCTTTCATTTCAAACTCCACTGCAAGATTGGACTTGCAGTACCTGATCAACCTCTCATCTCCTGTAAGAAAGAGATCATCCACATATAGTACCAGTATGAGAGGTACCTCACTTGAAAGAAGTACAGGTTATGGTTTTCCTCACTCCGTTGGAAACCCATCTCTCGTAGATAGCTGTCAATCCTCGAGTACCATGCTCGAGGTGCCTGCTTGAGCCCATAAAGAGCTCTCTGCAATCTGCATAAATTTGACTCCTTACTCTTCGCCTCAAACCACTCTGGCTGCTCAATATATACCTCTTCCTCAATAACCCCATTGAGGAAGGCAGTCTTCACGTCCATTTGATGAACGCGCCAACCCATCTCTGTTGCCAATGATAGAATAGTTCGAATAGAAGAATATTTGGTGACAGGGGCGAAGGTTTCCTCATAGTCAATACCTTCTTTTGTGAATTGTACTTCTCCACACTTCCGTCTGCTGCATGATTACCTTGTAGATCCATCTGGATCCCACCACCTTTTTACCTTCTGGCCTCAGCACAACCTCCCATACCTGATTCTTCATGATTGAGTCATACTCCTCAACCATGGCCTCTTGCCACACATCATGTTGTGCAGCCTCCTCAAAACTAGAAGGTTCAGAGTCAGTCAACTTTGTCATCAGTGCCATATAGCTCAACCTATCTGGTGGTTTGCTCCACCTCATGGAGCTCTGTGGAAGACTCACCTGCCTGGAATCCTAAACAGTGGACCTATACCACCTAGGCCGTGGCTTAGTGTCTACCTGTTACGGCTGCTGGATATCCTGCTGCTGCTGCTGCTCATCCTCCACATCAATGATAGGAGGATCCTGTCCACCTGACTCCCTCTGACTGCTAGAACCTGTGTTCTGTGTCTGTACCTGTAACTCCTCCAACTTGAATACCGAGTCCTCAACTGGCTGCTTCTGTGATGGTAAGTCCATAGATCTTCTCAAGGCTCTGTCCTCATCAAACTGGACATCCTTGCTCACAATGATCCTCTTGCGAGCTCAGACATATACTCTATAAGCCTTGGAAGTCGCACTGTAACCAACTAGAAGCCCCTTCTCTCCAGAAGGATCCAGCTTCTTCTTAGTGTCAGCATGAATGTGGCAATAGCAGATACTCCCAAATATGCATAAGTGACTCACATCTGGTCTAGTACCTGTGAATACCTCCTCAGGTGTCTTCCTCCCAATGCTGTGTGGGGACACCTGTTATGGACATAGATTGCAGTCCGAAATGCCTCGACCCATAGGAATAGTGGTAATCCCTGATCAAATAGCATGGCCTTGATTGCACTCACTAGTGTCTTGTTCTTTCTCTCCGCCACTCCATTCTGCTGCGGGGTGTGAGGAACAATGTGTTCCTTCTTGATTCCCTCCGATACACAGTACTCCATGAACTCTCTGCCGGTGTACTCACCATTATTGTTAGTCCTCAATATCCTAATCTTTCTCCCTGTCTAGTTGTCCACGAGAGTCTTAAACTCTCGAAAACGCTCGAAGACCTCTGACTTGGCCTTTAGGAATAGATCCAAGTTCTTTCTGGAATAGTCATTAATGAATGTGACGCAATAACTGTAACCAATGAAAGAATGGACGCTCATTGGTTCGCATACATCCGAATGCACCAAGTCTAAGGCCCCCTCAGACTTGTGCTCACTATGTGGGAAAGGTCTCATGATGTTCTTACCCAACGCACAACCCTTGCAATGGTTGTGCTTCTCCTCCTGCACTAAAGGAACTCCAGTAACTGCCTGTCTCAAATGCCTTAGTGCACCATGATGTAAGTGTGCCATCATCCTATGCCATAACTCACCATCACTACTGCTGCTACTGACCAGAGCCTTTGCAGGCTCAAACTGTAGTATGTAAACCTTCCCACTCCGAACCTCAATCATCCTGTCCAATCTCTGATCTGACCCATGTGGCCTGATATATACATTCCTGTCCCAGAAAGTCACTAGAAAACCCTGGTCTTCTAATGTGGAAACTGATATGAGATTCTTTGTCATCCCCGGAACATATAACACATTAACAATGTAAATTTCCTTAAAATCCACTCTAGGGCTAGAGTAGTTGGATTAATTAATGCACCCAAATTTTTTATTGTTAACCAATGTTATAAAAACCGGCCCGGTTCCGGTTAAACCGATCGGTCCAACCGGTTCCAAGGCTCAACCGGTCCAACCGCCTGTTCAAACCCGTTTTTGACCGGTTCGATTCTGAACCGGCCAGTTTCCACGAGGAACCGCCGGGTTCTGTACGGAACCGGCTAGCTTTTCAAACCGGCCGGGTTCCGTACGGAACCGACCGGTTCCATACAGTTTTTTTAAGGGGCAAAAACCCACGTTCTAAAATTTTATGGGGCAAAAAACCCACGTTCTAATTTTTTTTAATTAAAAAATAAGAAAAAACTGGCAACGTCGGCCACATTTGCCAACGTAATTACCATTTCATCGCTATATATGACATACGTGGATACCCTCCATTGCAATCACAATTCGTTTGACAATCGTTTGGATTTTTTTGGGTTCAGTGGTGCGAATGACGGAGTCACAGGCTACAGCAGCAAGGCGTTCGGGAGTCTGAGCTTGGAGCTGCTCATCATGTGGAACAGCCGGATCTGCTCAGCCGTGGCACAATTAATGTTTGGAGCTTCTCGTGGGCCGTGGCACAACCAAAGTATCTCCATCTTAGCGTAAGTATCTCTTGCCGTAAGTATCTCAGCCGGATTTAAATTTTATACTACAGGCTGGTGGTTGCGAGGTCGACTCGAAATATGTTGGGGATTGGGGCTATGCCATCCAAATGACGACTTGACTCAAATTTCAGATTCACGGTTTTCTTTTTTTTTTCAGGATTCGAATTTCAGATTCACGGGCTCCAGCTATCACGATTTTCGGTTTTTAGTATTTTACAGTGTATAGTTAATACGTAATAATAAATTAGATGCTAGGATATCTAATCGAAGTGGTAAGTGTATTATTAATAAATTAGATGCTAGTCTATTAGGATTATTAATAATGTAATACGTAATGTTATCACGATTTTCCCGTTTTTACAATGTATAGTTAATACTTAATAATAATGTAATAATGTAACTATTATAATTTTTAGTATTTTACTAACTTTTTAACTTTGTATTGTAATTTGTGACTATTTTACTAACTTTAATATTTTAACTTTATATTAATTTTAATTTGTGACTATTTTACTAACTTTAATATTTTAACTTTGTATTGTAATGTAACTATTTTAATTTAATCTAACTGGTTATATACATGAGAAACTTTGCATATTTGTGTATAATGGATTGAATTCACATGGACGCACATGAATATATATTTATTTTCTGAAAATATGAATATTTTATGTATTTTTGCTCAACCGGTTTTTTGATTCGAGTTTTTTCCCGGTTTCGGTCCGGTTCTGGGTCCTGGTGTCGGTCCGTTCGACCACCGGTCCGGTTTTGATAACATTGCTGTTAACCACACATGGATTTCTTCACCAAAATAAAATGCAGCGGAAATAAAACGCTAAGAGAAATATCAATCACACAATAGACACAAATATTTTTGGGTATAAACCCCCGAACAAAATCCAAGATGGGAAAACCGGTGCAACAGTCTGAGAAGATATTTTATTAAGAAAATATTAAGCTTTTACAATTTCAGAAAATCGATTTATGTCTAACCTGACAAAATCGAACCACAACAAACTCACTGAGAAAACCTGTTGAATGGTATGGTCTCCTGCGCAGCTGTACGACCTACTGTACGGAATCCGTACGCCTGTATGGTCTGTACGACTGGCTGTTGTACAACCTGGTGTACGGAATCCGTACGACTGTACGACCGACTGCTGTACGAAACCCTCTGCAACTCAACCTCGGTTCTCTCCTATGCAAATCCGTATGGTCCACTCTTGCCTGAATGCTCTGTCGATCACACTGAATCTTTGCTTCTCCGTCTTCTCTGCAAAACTCTCTCTCTCTCAAACTTTCTTCTCACTCTCCAACTGACAGCTATAAGCGAGAATCTCTTTGTCGGAATGTGTGTGTTCTCTCCACCAATTGATCCTCCTTTTAACTCATTGGCTAAGCGAAAAACGTAATCTCACTATGGATCAATGGATGAAATCCTCCGGTGAGATCAATGGCCAAGATTAGATTAGCCATCACTTAAATATTTTTCACTTTCACTTTATAAAAAAGTGTTCCATTAAGTCAATTAATAATTAGATCACTTTAATATATTTTCCAAAGTAAAACTTAAGAAAAATACATTAAATACAATTGGCTTTTTTATTTAAGTCTTCTACATGCAAGGACACATGCAATGCAGGAAGACCTTCCTTGTTGTCACTTTCTAACAAAAAACTCAACCCGGTCCATTGGGGAGTCAACATGTAACAACTCAACTCAGTCCATCGAGTAGTCAACAACTCAACCCAGTCTATCGATGAGTCAACAAAGAATTAGTCAGCTCCCTCTCTCTTCTTTTCAAAGGAAGAGTCACACCATTCTCCCTGTCTCACGGAGAATCTCACTGATACTGCAACATCAATCCTCCCTCAACGAGGGAGACATTCTCTACTACTCCAAGCCGGTCACGAAAGTACACAAACTTTGCCCTGAGAAGAGGCTTGGTGAGAATTTCAACAGTTTGATCATTTGTAGGAATATGCTGAAGTTGGATTGCTCGTTTCTGCACCATGTCACGAATGTAATGGTACTGAATCTTGATATGCTTTGATTTATCATGAAATACTGGATTCACTGATAGCTGTACATAGCTCTGGTTATCATAGTGAATTAATGTCGGCTTTAGCATCTGACCAAATAATCCGGCAAGGAGTTTCTTCAGCCACACTGCTTCTTGAGCTACAACACTCACTGCAATATACTCAGCCTCTGCTGTACTTAGTGCTATGAGGTTTGCTTCCTGCTACTCCAGGAAATTACGACAGATCCCAAATGGAAGCAACACCTGGAGGTGCTCTTCTTGTCTACAATACTCCCTGCCCATCAAAATCAGAATATCCCTACAATCTCATGTCACCACTGGAAGCATAACTCAGGCCATATCCCAATATGCCACGCAAGTACCTCAACACATGTTTTGCAGCAACCCAATGTACCTGTCTCGCCTCACTCATGAATTGGCTGCAAGCACTCACTGCAAAATAGATATCTGGTCTGGTGTTAACCAAATACATTGACGATCCGATCAACTGTCTATACATGGTAGGATCTATCAAATCTGAATCGGAAGCAGAATCTCTTAGCTTCTTCAGATTGGAATCCATCGGTGTGGCCATGGACTTACAATCCATCATTCCAAATCTCCTCAGGATGTCAATACTATACTTCCCATGGCTCAGGAAGATCTCATTGTGTCTCTGCCACACTTCTAGTCCCAAGAAGTAGTGCATCAAACCAAGGTCCTTCATCTCGAACTCAGAGGCTAGCTTCCTCTTACACCACTCAATGAGTTTCTCAACGTTGGTGAGAAACAAGTCATCAACATAAAGCACTAGGATCAAAGGCTCACCATCCACAACTTTGTAGTAAAGGTTGGGATCTACATCACTCTTGGTGAATCCCAAACTCACCAAGCATCCGTCAATTCTCGCATACCATGCACGTGGTGCTTGCTTGAGTCCATTTAAGGCCTTCTTCAGTCTGCACACATGAGACTCCTTCCCATGGATCACAAAACCCTTTGGCTGCTCAATGTAGACCTCTTCCTCAATGACATTGTTGAGGAAGGCAGTCTTTACATCCATCTGATGCAACTTCTATCCCATACCTAAAGCAAGAGCAATAATCGTGTTGATGGAAGTGTATCGAGCAACTGGAGCAGATGTTTCATCATAATCAATTCCCTCTTTCTGAGAGAATCCTCTAGCCACAAATCTCGCTTTGTGCTTTTCAATACTGCCATGTGCTCCATGTTTGATTTTGTAAATCCACTTGGAAGTCACTATTGACTTACCCTCAGGTCTTAGAACAATCTCCCACACATCATGATGGATTGATATTCTTCCATCATGGCATCCTTCCACACTTGCTGGCTGGAATCCCACTCATAGCTGGAGGGATCATAATCAATGATGTGGCTCATCAAGGCTACATAGCTTGAGAATTTTTGAGGTCTCTTGCTCTCCTTGAAAGTACCATGGGGAGCAACATGCTTCTCTGCCTCCTGCAGAGTCTGACGAGCCGAAATGGGCCTTTTTTGCCGTACAACATCTCCGGGAAAATCAGCTTGTTCTACTGGATCAATGGGATCAACAGGCTCAACTGTCTCAATTGGATCCCTTTGAATTGCTGGAGGGGGAGATGATAGCATCTCCTTTGAAGCCACCTGCTCCTCACTGTCAATTTCCATGTGAGATCCTCTAACTCGTATGAAGGCTACCTCCTCTTCAAAGGAGACATCTTTGCTGACCTCAATTTGTCTTGATCCTAGGATGTAGATCCTATAAGCCTTTGAAGACTCACCATATCCCACAAATGTACCCTTCCTACTTGAAGGTTCTAGCTTTGTCCTCTTTTCCTTTGGCACATGAATATATACCGAACAACCAAAGATCCGCAAGTGACCAACCTCAGGCTTCACACCTGTGAAGTCCTCTTCTGGAGTTATGTTCCTCAATATATTATGAGGACTCCTGTTCTAAACATACATTGCGGTACTGGAAGCTTCTGCCCATAAGAACATCGACAGACCCTGATCATTAATCATAGCTTTGGCTGCCTCTATAATCGATATGTTCTTCCTCTCTGCAACTCCATTCTGCTGAGGGTTGTAAGGAACAGTGTACTCCCTTTTGATTCCTTCCTCGCAGAAATCACTGAAGTATGTGGAGGTGTACTCTCCTCCATTATCCGATCTCAGAACCTTGATCTTCTTTCCCGACAGGTTCTTGACCTGTGCCTTGAATTCCTTGAATCTGCTAAGTACCTCTTCTGATTCCTTGGTCTTCAAGAAGTACATCCAAGTCTTTCAAGAGTAATCATCAATGAAGGTCATATAATACCAGAATCCACCCAAGGAAGCAACTGTCATTGGTCCACACATATCAAAATGTACTAAATCCAAGATTTCCTTGGACTTGCTGGCGCTACTCGGAAAACAACCCTTGGCATTCTTACCAAGTGCACATCCTTTGCAAATGCCATCATGGTCTACACAGAGTACTGGAAGTCCTGTCACCATTGTCCTCAATGATGGAAGAGCTCTATAGTGTAGGTGAGCAAGTCTCCTGTGCCATAGCTCACTCAAGCTGTTAGAATCATGCACAAGTGTCTGAACTGGTCGTATAGTTAATCTGTATAGACTCTCCTCTCAAACAACAATAACACGCGCTGAATCCAGACTAGAGTTCTTGTGCCATGCAAGAACCTTTCCATTAGAGAAGGAAACCTTGTAGCCTTTGTCCTCGAAGGCTGATATAGAGACAATGTTCCTTTTCATCCTGTAATCACATCCATAGGATGTCGGGCTACCATGATTGCAAATCAATTTTCAGTATATTTTTGAGCCAATCCTCTACACACTTTGATGAGATTAGCTGATGATGAGCAGTATGTTGATGATCACTCTTATGTATTCAGCGGATCCAGTTATACATTTACAGTCTCATGCCAGGACTGAGCCCCATAACACTAGGTCGGTGACTGAGTTAGCCATTCTTCTATCATCCAGAGCAGATTGATGACAATGCCCATATTATATTCGGATGCAGTGCTTTAGTGGTGCATTTTGGTTGCTGATGTGCTCTTTCCTTTATCTAGGTAGTTTATGACTGGGTATATGATGATTGTTTACTGGCTATATCTTTTGATTATCTCTTGTGTTTAGAGTAGAAGTGGTCAGTTACTATGAGTAGGAGGTTCTTGTTTATACTCGTTGGTCCTACCCTTACTTTATGAAGTACAAACTTGTTCATTCCCTTATTTTGGGCCTTTGCTATCCATGGCATCATCAGTCACTTCTCCGTCCATCCGTTACCTTCCAAGTTTGGTTTCATCCTGACTTACACCTTAACTAGTAGTCTCGAGCACTCCCCCCATCTAGACCTCTGTGTTGGATAGATTCCTTGTTTACATTGTGTCTCGGCTCTAGAGTATGTGATTTTAGTCACAGTGATTGTTCTCCTCTAGTCCTCGAAACCAAGTATTCCTACAAATAGTGTTGCTAAACACTAGAGCATCGGATCTTAAATGCTATATCTAAAGGAATGCTAAGTCAGCAAAAACAGTGTTGCTAAACACTACTACTTATATCTATATTAACTAGTCAGTGGCCAAAGGACGAGCACTCATCCTTGTTTGATGTAAGGTCGTTTGCCCCTACATGGCAACAAGGTGGTCACTCCATCGCACCTATGCACGGTGGCGGGCAATGGAGGTCATACCGAGTCACATCTGAAGCCCAGAAGGCTTTCAAGGCACCTGCTTTTGGAGGTTGGCTAGTGAAAATCTTTAAAGTGAAATAAATGATAAATCTCAAGTGAGAAAAGCTGACAAATAAATAAATTGCTAAAAGGTTGTTTGTCTAGAGTCTATTGGAAGCATTCTCATCACTCTACCCATTTGCGAGACACCGCCATTCCCCGTGTTAGTTTCTATCCAGCATATGTATAGGTGGTTCCCTTGGTTCCTTCATCCGAGAGATTGCAGTGTTCAGGTTGTCAAGTTTTTCCCCTAGCCTAGCCTTTTGTTTTTCCACGCTCACCCATGGTTAGAAAATTCTTCCAGTCTGTAAATGAGTATACACTTGAGATTCCTGTTTATAGTGGCTAGCTACTTTGATCTAGACTTATCTTAGTTATCTTATTTACATGCTTTTGCCAGTTAAACATCATCCTATGCTTTAGTTTAGCTATTGATATAATTGAAGGAGCATATCATGATTCATAACCATTTGTACTTGCAACAACAGTTATTCATGGTCTAGATCATTATTTTGATCATTTTTGACTTGGTCAATCCAGTTTGACCAAGTCAACCGTAGGGTCCGGGATGAGTTTGGGCAGACAATGTTCGAGATGGATTATTCATGGCCCATATGTGTCCATTAGATGGTTCCATGCCTCATTCAGTAGTTACAGATGATGGTTTGATAGATTTTTATCATTATTATTATTTACAGGCCATTATTTTATTATTCCGGGCATGGATGAGCTTACAGAGCTATCACTTGATGGTCACATGGTGTATGAGTAGTCATTCCTAGTGGATTTGGGCATTTTGAGTCCATTGGTGCACTTGGTTATCAGTTTCAAGCAGTTTTAGAGGATGATATGGTCAGATTACCACTCTATTGCATTTTGCCATTAAAAAATGGCTTGTTTAGCGCTTTCACTGAGCATGCACGTTCTCCTAGGGTGCTACAGAGGGAGATGGGGTTTAACCAGTCGTTATTACCATATTATCCCATCCCCAAACATTTTGGTGCAGTCAGATTTGTGTCCGGGACACTTGGCAGAGAGCTACAGGCATTTTAATACTTTCAGAGGTGGTTTTTCGACAGAGGAATGGCTAGCAAAGGAAATCGATTTGGCTTAGTGGGGCAAAGAAATGGCATGAGATTGGTTTGGTATATTTTGATGATGATTTCCACACCTTCCATCACTTGTTCCGGCATCAGCAGGGTCCGCACATCCTAGTATTCATCATTTTGGGCGTTTTTATTGTGTCATTGAGGGGCCACGATTTGGTCATTTGGTTACATTATGATTTATCTTGACATATTATTTGATATTGTGCCTTGGGGTCATGCTAGTGAAGGATATGATACACCTCCTAGCCCCACCATGTGCTATTTTCATGTGTCTTAGTCATATGTCGTGTGGTGCGTCCCCCTTGGACGATTTAGTGAGTGCGCCCCCTCTATTTTTGGGTTGATCCATGTATTGTATCTTTGGCTCATCTTAGTCGTTGATTATTATTGTTATATCTTTTGATCTCCACCACTCTTTTGAAAGGTGCTTACGGTTTTAGTCTCTCTCATTCCTATTTAAGGAAGAAACCCCCCTCATTGTAAAAGGGACACTTTTGACTCTTGGCTATCGGAATACAAAGAAATATTTTGTGAGAAATTCTTGTGATCTTGGGTTGAGTGCTTGGCTATGGTGATTGAAACTACTTTTGCATTGCATTGAAAGATCTTGGTAGCTATCTTGCATATTTTTGTACCACAAATTCAATTTGCAAGTGAAGGAGGCGATTTGGGAGAGGGGCGCATTGGTTGGGGAGACCCACCCTATTTCTCTTTGTCAGATCTTGGTTCACACAGGGAGTGATTTTGTCTTTGTACCAATTATTCTCTATCTTTTACTTCTTCCTTGCATCTACCCTCATTTTAGTTCATTGATTGAGCTTTGTCTCCTTGGTTTTGCAGAAAGAGAGGGGTGCACTTGTGGACTTGGGCAAATCGTTAGAGCAAGAGAAGAGACCAAGCTTTCATTTGATCTTTGTGGGAGTAATCCTCGTCATGCCAGCATTCATCCTCATCCTCTAGGTACGCTCACAAGTTATGTATTTGGTTCCTTTAACTTATCCATCTATCATTTACTTTAAAACCCTAACTCTTAAAATTTCTAAAAATTCACTCGGGTTAGTTACTTGGTTTACTGGCAAACCATTTATGGGTTTTCATCCTTAGACCTAGCCCCAAGTGGGTCCTCAAGGGCGTCTAGCTCTGTGGACTCCATCTACTCGATCCCCTAGGCACTGATCTCTCATTGCTTGCGTCCTCCTTGGTCTGTTGGTTATCTAAGTGGTTAAACCCTCTTTTTCGAGCTTGTGTGTTATACTGTCAGATCTATCATCAAGCTGTGCTAGGACGCCCTAAACCTGTCAGATCTGCTCCTTGGGACCATTTTCCATATTCTAAGTACACGTTTCCCAAGGCAGCTGATTTTGATCGTTTACCTTAGCACCTACATCCTGGATTCAATCCTAATTCTGAGTTACTGTGATTGAACGAATTAACTTTCATCTTTTATCTTCCCTAAGCCTTTACAATAGATCTATCCCTTAAATCTAGGAATCATCATCCTTCACCATAGATCTCTTATTGAACATCTTGATCTAGTGATTGATTTGGATCTCTCTCTCTGGGAGTAGATCAGGGTCTACCCCTTTGTTATCTAGGGCTTGGATAGTAAGAAGCGAAGAGTGCCTTGGTTGGCATGACAACCAATCCACCTTGGGAATCGAGGCCCTCTTAGGTCACTTCTTTAGTTTCCCATCCCCTCTACCATCCTGGATAGGATCACCATTAGGGGCAACTACAAGTTGTGTGATAACACATCCCAATTACAAATAATACATCACTCAAATGTAGAGGATCACCAGAATCTAACTGGAAGGAAGTAGTCCTAGTTCCCTTCACAGTATATCTGGCATCATCTCCAAGTACAACTCGTAGAAGCGACTTTTTCTCTACCAAATCTGTAAGTCTCTCTCTGTAACCTGTCATATGTCTGGATGCACCACTATCTATTAACCAAGTATCTCTAGTGGTAGGAACTGTACCTGAAAGAGTGGAAATAAAGAACTCCGTTTGATCATCATTCCTTGACCTCTTCTATGGAGTATCTTCATCGACTTCAACAGTTGAGGCATGGTGCTTTCTCTTCTTCAGTACAAGACATTGTTTGCATAGTGACTGTGCTTCTGACATCTAAAGCACTGAATATGTGAAAGATCCTTCTTCTTCTTCTGTTCTGGAATTTGACCTGATATTTCACCTTTATCTTTTCTGCCTTGATTCTTCCTTCCCTTACCTCTTCCTTTTTAGCATGTGCTGCAAGGGCTTGGCTTTCTTCATGTTGAGAGCCATGCAACTTGCCTCTTGCTGCAAGTCTAGTTTCTTCTTTTGTACAATCTGCCCATAATCGATCAAACTTAGGCAATTTGGATTGCCCACTAATGCTCTGGATGAATGGTTCCCAAGAATGGGGAAGACCATTGAGGGTCATCATGACATGCTCTTTGTCTTCAACTATTTCCCCAATGGTGCTCAATTGATCTCTTAGTTTAGAAATCTTCATGAGGTAGGATGCAATTGAGTCTGCTCTTGTCATCTTGATATTGGAGAGTTGTTGTCTTAAGGCAAGTGCTCGGTTGATGTTGTTATTTTTAAATAGCTTCTTCAAGGCATCAAACATTTTCTTGGATGTCTTCTTCTGAGAGATCTAAGGTATCAAGTGATATTTTACAGAATCTATCATAATTCTCCTTGCCTTAGCATCATTCTTCCTCCATTGAGACTTCTTTGCTTCTTCTGGTTCAGGTACTTTTTCATTCACGAATTTTAGAAGATCATTCTTCTCTAGGATGACGAGTACCCTAGACTTCCATGAGTTAAAGTTGGAAGCCTCGTCAAGTCTATCTTCCACTTTAACACTGTTCATTGTGACTGCAAGTTGAGATATGAAAATCTGGTTCAGAAACCCTAGCACGAGCTAGGTCAAAATTGAGGTTTGGAGTTTGAGAATTCTATTTCCATAGATAGATGCGCCCTCCTAGGGCGAGTTGAATGGACCTCCGTTTCTCCTGGATCTGTGGACAAAACACCAAAAAATTGGAAGCCCTAGTTTTTGGTACCAACATAAATTAGGTCAAGGCTGGAAGTTCTTGAAATGAAGATTTGCTTCCATAGAAAGATATGCCCTCCTAGGGTGGGTTCCACAATACTCTTTTCAAGAGAAAACTGTAGTTAGAAATCTCTGAAATAGGAAGCCCTAGTTTTTGACAATGGCTTCTTTCAGCACTGCTTTGATACCATGTTAGATTTTTAAGATAGCAGTATAATTTCAATCTTATTTGCAGTAGAATAAAATAGGATCACTGAAAGAGTAACCAAAGCATAGAAAGAAACACACAGAGATTTATCCTGGGAAACCACAAGGGAGAAAACCTAGTGTTACCGAGCAAACTAGGAGGGCTAGTTTCCCGATAAGCAAATATGAGAATAGTGACCCAATGTCACCTCGATTACGATTCTGACTTCTTCGGAGCGTTGGAACCTCCAAGGAGAAGTACCCTTAAGGACCCCGTAGAACACTAGTACAACCAGAAGGACTATATTTTCTATGCAATTAGTTAGACCAGTGCCTAGATGGAGTCAAGATGAAGTTTAGAACTTTAGTATGCAAGATACAAAATATGAAGGAAAATAATTATCAAGATCACCTAATCCAAGTGTCAATCTACTTATATCATGTATCATAACAATATGTAACCAACTTCAAGAGATCATAACCAATGAAATATGAGAGTTCTTGTGCAAAGATCAAATACTTGTCATGTGAATATTTATCATCCACACAGTTAAGCAAGTTCAAATGTTATTGCTATGTATCCAAGTCAAGGTAGGTTCAAATATCATTCAATAGACACTTTTCACCAATAATTAGTAATCAAACATATAAAGATCAAATTAGAGTCAACTTAATCTACTCCAAACACAACTTCAGATCTGTAAATGAATGTAGAGTACAGCAGAGAGTAAATGAATGTACAGTACAGCAGAGATCATCCACAGAAAAGTGCAATAAAATCAGACCTCCAAATATTAATACATTAACTTGTCAAACAAAGAAGGAAACACTCTTCAAAAAGGATTAGATTACTAACTAACACCTCTACTAATAATTTAATAATTTAATAATAATAATAATATAATAATTTAGGAGTTGCATGCATCCTCACACTGGATGTACTTTTCTGTCCCATCGACCTACTTATTGTGGTCATTTGTTGGACATTAAGAAAATTCTCTTATCTTATCTATCAACACACATTTGTTTGTTGATACAAATTTAATGCCTTTCTTCCACAATGAAGAAAGATCTCCCTGATTACCATTTAACAATATCTTTTATCTTTTTAGGGTTCTCCAACAGGCCTTTCTTTCGAAAGACATGTCTCTCAAGTTGTGAAGTATTGTTTTTCATAATTCACTCTTGCAAAGCCTTGTATAAAGTTTGTTCTTTGTTAGGATTTTCAACATAATCTTAAGATGCTCTGCATACTCATCTTCGGTGTCAAGTGTATGATGACATTAAGAGTTATCAAGAGAAACTTGTCCAGATATGGACTGGACACACTTAAAACAATAACAATACTGATGAAAGTAGCTAAGCATTAGTTGGCCCATAAAGGCCAGCAAACTCATAATGGCCTTTCGAAGTCCTAAAAGCCATTTTGTAAATGCCCCTTTTCTTTATTCTAATATAATGATAATTAGATTACAAGTCAAGATTGGGAAAGTACTTTGTGGTCATTTGTTAGACATTAAAAAATTCTCTTATCTACCAACACACATTTGTCTGTTGATACAAATTTAATGCCTTTCTTCCAGAATGAAGAAACATCTCCCTGGATACCATTCAACAATATCTTTTATCTTTTTAGGGTTTACCAACAGACCTTTCTTTGGAATGACATGTCTCAAGTTGTGAAGTAATGTTTTTCATGATTCACTCTTGCAAATCCCCCATAAAGTTTTTAGTTCTTTCTTAGGATTTTCAACATAATCTTAAGATGCACTGAATACTCACCTTCGGTATCAAGTGTATGATGATGACATTGAGGGTTATCAAGAGAAACTTGTCTAGATATGGACTGGACACGCTTTAACAATAACAATACTGATGAAAGTAGATAAGCATTAGTTGGCCCATAAAGGACAGCAAACTCAGAATGGCCTTTCGTAGTCCTAAAGCCATTTTGTAAATGCCCCCTTTATTTATCCTAATCTGATGATATATTATAAGTCAAGATTGAGAAAAGTACTTTGTGTCTCTTAATTGATTGAACAAGTCATTAGTTTTAGGCAAAATGTATTTGTTCTTTATCTAATTATGAATCGAACAAGAAAGATGCAGTCATGGTCATTTGGCTCCCATTTACTCATCATTCTTCTTGAAAGGATGCATGCTCCTCTGTGAAATCATTCACTCGCCAGCTTCATTTTAGGATGGCGGTGGACAGGTTACATGGTAGATCCCAACAAAAGCAACCTTGGTGGTAGTCATAGTCTAAGAATCATCCGCTTGGAGATCGTTAAAAAGCACATGTGGGACAGTGGATTTCAATTTCAGTCTTGCAAATAATATTACATTGCTCCATGTATGATCCTGATAAGAAGGAAGCTTTGATCAGCTTCAAAGTATGTCATGCTTTGAAGTTTGCTATATTCAGTTCTAATTTCCATGTCATGACATGTCTACATCAATAGTCATGAGAAAAGTACTGTAGTCGGGGTAATATCAATCAATTTCTGATATCAGGAAATAAAATCTATTCAGTTCAGATTTATTTGTTGCTATTAGCAATATCTTCTCATGCCATTTCACTGGCATGTCATGCTTGGATGATACGTTGCTCAGAAGACGAGCAAAACAAAGCTGATTCAGATTAAATGTGTAAATTCATTGGCAGTTTTGGATTCTGTGTAATGAGAGAGGAGAGAGAAGAAATTGAAAGTCTTGCTGAGATTCATATGCAGATTTCGATGAATCTCCAATCTTGTTGGAAATATTCCTTTCCTTAGCTGTGATAGTGAAGGTTACAGTTGATTTGGCTTGCAACTCTATTGTCAAATAACCATGTTGTGGGCTTTTTATTTCTAGAAGCATGGGCTGTTACATTAGCATGTAGGACTTTGCAACTTGACATATTGTAGTGATTTTTTGGGCTTTAAATAAACACATACGCGGTTACAACCAGAATTTAGTACAAGATGTGCTATTATTTTCAGATTCCAAAATGTTATTAGTAGAGGTTTAGATGGCTTTTTACGGTCTATGACCTCAATTAAATATTTTAGCTGGCTCAGGCAGGTGTAGTTGGTTCAAGCCAGCATTGTTTGGATACAGATGACTTTGTTACCAAGTGCACTGTATTGCTCCACAGAAGATCGTATGCGTGGAAATAAATGTAGAGAAGCATGCAACCTATGAAAGGACTGTTAAACCCCCATTGTTGTCATTTGGTGGTTTTCCCTTCTCATTTTGTGTTGGCCTGTTATGAAGTTTGTGAATAAATTATGATCTTCCCCTGCCCCATAAACTATTTATGCTTATGCAGTGATTGCATTGTCTGGAATCATGCTCCTAAAAGATCTGTATGTTTTGAATCTGATTTTTGCTACTTGGGCAGATGTTAATGTCACTTAAAGTGGAAAAGTTAATCTTATCAGCAGTACCTGAACTCCTAGAAACCTGGACGAAGGTCTTTGGTTTTAAGCCTCTGGAAGATTCCGATAAAGAGGAAATGAAAAATATTAACATGATGACATTTCCGGGTACCTCATTGTTGCAGAAATCCATATTCAAACCAGAAATGAAAAAATCCAATCAAAGAGGTACATTTATGTTTTTTTAATATATTTGTTAAATTTCACATAAGAGAATGTTACCATGAAGAGCTGTTGACCATTAAAATATTGGCTTAACTGTAATTTTTTTTTAGCAGAACATGTGGACCAGGTCACATGTGCCAAGGGCAATGTCTTCGATAGTCAAGCACAGGGGGGTGAAGCAGAACGTCCACTGCTAGAGAAGAAAAATACTGAATCTCCATGGCATGTCCCTGTTGGAATTACCAATGGAGATAACACGATAGACTCACGACCTTCTAGAATTTTCCCTGAGGTAGAAGAAAGATGGAAACATGGTAAAGGCATATGCAGTACATTGGCAGCTGAGAAAGAAAGTAATAAAAGCTGTCACGAGGGCAGTGGCTTGGATGCTCCAGCACTGGGAGAAAGAATTGAAGTTCTAATGCCGGAGAAGGTACATACCACATCTATATGGCATGTCCCTAGTGACATAACTGATGTTAATAAGGTAGCAGAGATTGCATCTTCTGGGATGTTGACCGAGATAGAAGAGAAGTTCAAACATTTCAGAGGTTTAGACAGTTTATTGACTGGGGTGGAAGAAACATCCCTTGTTCATTTTAAGACTAGTGATATGTGTGCTCAAGTGCAGCCAGACAGTGCTGAAGTTTCATTGCTGGATAGGGCATGGAATGAACCTGCGCAGGGTGTTCATAATGGCATAACTGATATAAATACAATATCAGATACTGCATCTCCTCAGCTGTTGCCCAAGGCAGAAGATATTTGGAAATGCAACGAAGATTCAAACAGAACACTTATAGCAGAGGAGGAAAGAACCAGAAGTTGTCTAAAAGGTAGCGATTTGGATGCTCAGGCACATGGAGACAGCCGGGAAGTTTGTATGCAGCAGAAGACAGATACTGAATCTCGATTGTGTGTCCCCAATGATGTAGCTGAAGTGCATACAACAGTAATGACTGTGACCTCTGAGATGTTGTCCAAGGCAGACGAAAGATGGGCACATGACAAATTCTTGGACAGTGTTGAGGCAGTGGAGGAAGAAAGAACCATGGGCCAATTTTTCAGTGAGAGTTCTAATAAGGGAATTGCAACATATCTGGGATTGGTAAAAGGATTTCCTTCTGAAGATGCTGCCATAGGAGCGAGATTGGATTCTTGTATGGATGGAGTTCATCATGTAGAACAATATCTCCAAGATACTGCAAATTTTCAGAATTCTGCATCTATTCCAGACTCTGTCCATCTTAATATTGTTGGCAGTTATTGTGGAGGAGATAATGTTTGTGACGAGAAAAAAAATATCCATTAAAATCACAAGTAAGCCTCATTCCTTTCAAAATGCTTTTCCTCCTTAATTATGATTGTGCTTATCTTTTCTTTGAAGGTGAACTCCCTTTAACTTGGAATAATTGTCTTTCCTTCCTAATATTTTCCTTGAAAATAATACTTCTATAGATTGAAAATATCAATGAAATACAAAATTAAATTATTTTCTTACCTCTTGACTGAGATGGATAAAATCACAACCTGGCTAATGTTGGGGGAAAACATCATGCTTAAAATTCTGAACCATAGTTACCGTAATTGTACTTGACCTGTATCCTCTGAGATAGGTGACTCGGAATACTTGACATACTCTATGGTACAAAAGTTAAAAAATGAGCATTTTTAATTCATGGAAAAGTCTCTTAAAAAGTGTGACGGATATTGAGTCGAGTGCTTATTACAGGGCCATACTCATGAGTATGGCGATTCTGTTTTAAACCACCAATCTGCTGGGTTCTGAAAGTAAATATAATTGACTGAAAATTGCAAAATGCACATTGTTAATGTATAGAAAAATGACTTAAAAACTATCATAAATATTGAGTTGAGTGCTTTTTAGTATTTTACAGGGCCATAGTGTTGAATTTTACAAATATTTTCCAGATCATGATGATTAGTGCCTTATGATATTTAATTTACTTATGCCAAATTCATCATAGAATAATCATACACTGAAAAAATATCAACCATATAACAAAAGGATCACAGAAAATTAGCTAAGCACAGTAGACACAAATATTTATCCCGGGAAACTCTTATGGGAAGAAAACCCAGCAAACTTCTCTTAATATTAACTTCAGGAGAACAAGTACAATGCCATGAAGAACCCCGTTACAAGAACAAGATACTTACTCTCATGAGATGAAGAAACCCCAAAACAGAAATTCTGCATCCTTAGAAATCCTCAGACCAGATTGCAGATACCAGAGAGATGAGCGAATGAATGATGATTAAATGAGGGGCTCACGTCCTCTATTTATAGTTCTTTCAATCATAACTAGTAGGGCCGACTTGACCATTTACATATTGGGGCCGACTTGACATAGTCAAATATAAAAATACGTTTCATATATTTTCTGTTAGGGTTTTGACTTATTCTTTTGGACGACTTGAATATAATAAGAATATATTCCGATGCTACATTAACATCAACACTCCCTCTTAGCGAGGAAGGTATTCTTCTTACACGATCTTCAATACTGGTTCAATGGTCTTTGGCTTGTCTTCTGGAAGTTCTTCTTTCGCTGAAGTTTAAGAGAAGTCTGTCCATGATGTCATTCTTCATTCGAGGGTAAGCCACACATGGCTGAGTAAGACTATGCCATTCACCTCTGGGTAAGACCAGTTGAATGCATCATCCTTTGTCACTCATGATTAATCTGGAAGGCCTCTCTTAGTCACTCATGACTAATCCGAGAGTTGTCCCTCAGTCACTCATGACTGATCCAGGAGCATGCCTTATCGTGTCTCCTCCCTTAGTCACACAGATTAATCTGGGAGTGCATCACCCTCTCATAGTCACACAGATTAATCCTAGAGGCCTCCCTTAGTCACACAGACTAATCCGGGAGTTGTTCCTTAGTCACATAGACTAATTCAGGACCTCCATGATGCTGTCCTCTGAAGAATCATCAACACTCCCTCTCGATAAGGGAGGCATTCTCCACCACTCCAAGCTTATCCCTGAAGTACTCATACTTTAGTTTGGACAGAGGCTTGGTTAGAATATCTGCAATCTGCTCATTAGTGGGTATGTACTGAAGCTGCATTGCTCCCTTTTGTACTGTCTTTGATGAAGTAGTATTTGATCTCAATATGCTTCGACCTGTCATGAAACACTGGATTCTTTGAAAGCTTCACACAACTTTGATTGTCACAAAATATGACAGTCGACTCTAGCTCATGATCAATTAATCCTGTTGGTAGTTTCCGAAGCCACACTGCTTCCCTGCTTGCCATGCTGGCTTCGATATACTTTGATTTTGCTGTATTGAGTGTCACTGATGTCTGCTTCCTGCTAAACCAGGATATCCTCATTGATCCCAAGCTGAAGCATCACCCATTGGTGCTCTTTCTGTCCACTGCACTCCCTGCCCAGTCAGAATTTGTATATCCCTGCAGCCTCACTTTACTATCTGAGACATACCTCAACCCATATCCAACTGTACCACACAAGTATCTCAACATATGCTTTGCAACAATCCAATGTACATGTCTAGGCTCAACCATGTATTGGTTCAAGGTGTTCACAGCAAAGCATATATCTGGCGGTGGTCTAGTGGTTCACCAGGTGCATCAAGGATCCAATCAGCTGCCTGTACATAGTGGGATCCACCAAATCTGAATCTGAAGTAGACTCACTCAACTTCTTCAGATTGGTCACCATCAGTGTAGCCATTACTTGCAGTCCATCATGCCAAATCTCTGTAAGATCTCAACTGTATACTTCCCTTGACTGAGGAAGATCTCATTTGATCTCTACCACACCTATAATCCCCATCAAGGTGTTCACAACAAAGCATATATCTGGTCTAGTGGTTCACCAGGTACATCAAGGATCCAATCCGCTGCCTATACATAGTGGGATCCACCAAATCTGAATCCGAAGTAGACTCACTCAACTTCTTCAGATTGGTCACCATCGGTGTAGCCATGACTTGCAGTCCATCATGCCAAATCTCTATAAGATCTCAACTGTATACTTCCCTTGACTGAGGAAGATCTCATTTGATCTCTACCACACCTATATTCCCCAGATATAGTGCATCAGGCCTATATCCTTCATCTCGAACTCAGAGGTCAACTTCCTCTTACACTCAATGATGAGCTTATTTGCTCCCGTAAGGAACAAATCATCAACATATAATACCAATATCAAAGGATCATTGCCAACAATCTTGTAGTAAAGGTTGGGATCTGCTTCACTCTTGGCGAAGCCCAAGCTCATCAGATATCCATCAAGCTTGGCATACCATGCCTTGGGTGCCTGCTTGAGTCCGTATAAAGCTTTCTTCAATTTGCATACATGGGACTCCTTCCCATGGATCACAAATCCTTCAGGTTGCTCTATGTACACTTCCTCTTCAATCACACCATTGAGGAATGTAGTCTTTACATCCATCTGATGTAACTTCCAGCCCATAACTGAAGCAATAGGAATAATAGTCCTAATGGAAATGTACTTGGTGACTGGATCAAATGTCTCATCATAGTCCACTCCCTCTTTTTGAGAGAACTCTCTCGCCACGAACCTCGGTTTTTGGTTTTTTTATGCTACCATCTGCTGCATGCTTGATCTTGAAGATCCACTTGGAAGTCACCATTAACTTCTTTTTTGGCCTGGGAACTATCTCCCACACATCATTCTTCATGATGGATTGATACTCCTCCATCATGGCATCCTTCCAAACTTGTTGACTAGTAGCCTCTTCATAACTGGAAGGCTCAGAATCAATGATGTGGCTCATCAATGCCATATAGTTCGAAAATCTCTATGATCTCTTACTTTCTTTGAAAGTACCACGAGGAGTTGTATGCCTCTTCGCATCCTGCAAAATCTCATGGAACCATGTAGGCCTCTTCCTGACCACTAGAACGTCTTTGAGATGATCTACTGGATCAACTGGCTGTACTGGAACCTCCTGATGATCATCTAGATCGAAATGATCAATGTCCACATCTTGCGAGGCCACCTGCTCATCATCAACATCCCTGTGAGACTCACTGGATCTCCAGAAGATTGCCTCTTCATAACTGGAAGGCTCAGAATCAATGATGTGGCTCATCAATGCCATTTAGTTCGAAAATCTCTATGATCTCTTACTTTCTCTAAAAGTACCACGAGGAGCTGTATGCCTCTCCGCATCTTGCAAAGTCTCATGGAACCATGTAGGCCTCTTCTTGATCACTAGAACGTCTTTGAGATGATCTATTGGATCAATTGGCTGTACTGGAACCTCCTGATGATCATCTAGATCGAAATGATCAATGTCCACATCTTGCGAGGCCACATGCTCATCATCAACATCCCTGCGAGACTCACTGGATCTCTAGAAGATTGCCTCCTCATCGAAAGTGACATCTTGTCTGACCTCAATTTGTCTCTGTTCTGGAATATAAACTCTGTAGGCCTTCGAGGTCTCACTGTATCCCACAAAGATTCCCTTCTGACTACAAGCCTCTAGCTTCGTCCTTTTCTCTTTCGGTACATGAATATATACTGGGCAACCAAAAATCCTCAAGTCACTGACCTCAGGCTTCACACCTATGAATGCCTCCTCAGGAGTCTTGTCCCCCAATATCCAATGAGGACTTTTGTTCTGAATATAAACAACTGTACTGGATTCCTCAACCCATAGAGACATAGGTAAATCTTGATCGTGAATCATAGCTTTGGTTGCCTCCACAATGGACCTGTTCTTCCTTTCTGCAACCCCATTCTGCTGAGGGTTGTAGGGAATTGAGAACTCCCTCTTGATTCCTTCCTTCTTGCAGAAATCATTGAAGTCCTTGGAGTTGTACTCTCCTCCATTGTCAAACCTCAAAATTCTGATCTTCTTCCCTGTCAGACTTTCCACCTGATCCTTGAACTCCTGAAATCTATTGAAAGCCTCATCCTTAGTTGTAAAGAAGTAGATCCATGTCTTCCGGGAGAACTCATCAATAAAGGTTATGTAGTATAAGTAACCACTCAAAGAGTGTATTGACATCGGTCCACATACATCTGAATGTATCAGATCCAAAATCCCCTTGGATCTACTGTCGCTGCTCGGAAATGATCCCTTGGCATTCTTGCCAAGTGCACATCCTCTGTAAGCACCATCATGTTCTATCTGAAGTTCCGGGAGACCTGTAACCATCTTCTTTCATGCTGGTAAGGCTCTATAATGAAGGGTGGGCATATCTACGATGCCATAACTCACACAAACTGATGCCATCATGTACCAAAGCCTGAACGAGTTGACCTGTCAATTTGTATAGACCTCCCTTTCGAACACCAATCACTGAAGCTGAGTCTATGTTCGAGCCCTTTGGGCATACAAGAATCTGACCATCCACAAAAGCTACTCTGTAGCCTCGATCCTCCAAAGCTGAAATAGATACAAGGTTCTTCTTTAACTTAGGTACAAGCAAAACATCTCTCATATGAAGAGAGTCCCCATAATCTAGCTTGATAGAGGTTGCACCAATGCCTTTTACTGCATACATGGTATTGTCACCAAGTTCCACCTGCAAGGCTGAGTCTTTCTCTTTCACATCTGAAAGAGAACTTCGGTAACCTGTCATGTTCTTGGAAGCACCACTGTCCACCAACCAGATATCACTCCTATGAGTGATAGTCCCTGTAAGAAAGGAGACAAAAAAGAATTCCTTCCGAATTCCATCTGCAATCTCATCTAGCTTGGACTCCTCCTTCTTCTGGTGAGAGTGCCCATCAATATCAGCTATAGATGTATGTTGCTTACCCTTTTTCTTCTTTCCATGAGGACACTGAGTAGCATAGTGTCCATAGTCTTGACAATTGAAACACTTTACTTTTGATAAGTCTTTCTACTTTTTTCTGGTAGGGAGCAGATCTTCTATCTGCTTTCTTCTTGCCAACATGTTTCTTCCCTTTGCCTTTTCTTGCATTAGCTGCAAGGGCATGATCTTCTTCATCCTTGTGAAGATGACTCTTAGAGAGTTCGCTGGCTTCTTCTTGGATGAACTCTGCCCATAGCTGATCAAAACTGGGAAGCTTTTCTCGGCCACAAATGTTCTTTATAAATAGATCCCATACAGAGGGAAATCCATTCAAGGTTACCATGACAAGTTTTGAATCTTCAACACTTTACCCAATAGCAGCAAGCTGATCCCTGATCTGAGAAACCCTCATAAAGTATGTTGAAACTGAATCTGTCTTGGACATCTTAGAGTTGCGGAGCTGTTCTCTCAGGGCGAGCTTTCTACTGGTATTTTGACTTTCAAACAACTTCCCCAAGGCATCATAGATTTCCTTGGCTGACTTCAACAAAAGCATTTGATTAGCTCTACAAAACAAAGCTTATGCAAGACCTTGGTTAAACACCATGTACTAGTTATTCCTTTACAGGTTGTAGTTAATTTCTGGATTAGTTTGTCAACAGTCTTTTGTAAATGAGTGAGAGTAGTTTGTTTGGCTCTTTGTTGTGAAGACCAACTAACTTGTGTCCATTACCTGAAGCTTTCTGATGAGAAAAGAAGTCCTGATCTCATACTAATATTTCTGTGACTGCTTTCTATCTCCTGCATTATAACTTATTGGAGCTTTTAGAGTTCTTTAACTTGCAGGTTATTTGTAGATGTTTGTTAAATTTGATTGTGAAATCAAGCTTTTATGTTTTTTCTCTATCCGATTGTCTGTGGGCCAGGAATTGCATAGAGCCTTGTAACTTATGGTTAAAGTCAAGATGCCCAATCTGTTTCTTGTAAACCCTTGAAAAACAATCCTTGTTTGGTGACTTATGATGTTAAAAGGTAATCTTAAAACAGTTCTGATATTACAAGGGGAGGTGAAGCATACGGGGCTCACTTGAAGATTAATGCAGAGGACTAGTATTTAAGTGTTCTGCCTCTTATGTTCTAACCTGCCTCTTATATTCTAAGTTCTAAACTATGAAGGTTTTGTTCCATTGGTTTTAAACATGTATACTTCATAATGCATGTGCAGAGAAAAAAGTCTCATGAAGGGCAATGATGGAAAAGATATGCATGGGAAGCAGAGGGTTGGTCATGGGCAGAGTTAGATAAGAAAGAACTGCAATCTGACACAATGGGATGGTGACGAAAGGTGCTTTACCTACAGAAAAATAGGTGGTTGCTGCTCAAACGAGAAGTTGAGGAACATAGATGGTTATCGTGTATGATTGATGATTGATTGGGGAGCAAGTGTTATCCTCGCAGCTCTTTTTATGACTGGACAGTTTCATTGGCATCTTTTGCATTCACTATGTTTGGCTGGCTAATTACCTGTGTTGTTCACAATAAGCCTTCTAGAAGACACTCACATTCTATGAGGATATCCAGATGAAAAATACCTGTTGGGATGTAGATTTGTCTTCTGTCGGGATGATATTTGTCCAGATTTAGATGTGTATAATGTAAATATATCATGTAATGCAGAATTATGGAGGCACAGCTGCTGGAAGGAGAAGATGTTTGGTTGGAAATGGGTGTGGATTGGGAATGTGAGCAATTTCATCCTGATGAAAAATTCAAAGGAAGACCAAAGGACACTAATTTCTGGTTGAACAAAGATGAAGGCGAAATAGATGACATCATGGATGGAAATAAATTGATGTAATACAAGCGGAGGGCAATAGTGCACAAACAATGTCAATGGAAGGGAAATGGGCACAAATTTAATTCCTGATTCCTTTCACTGGTATAGGTTAAAATCTCTGATGCCACCCGTGGAGCAAATTGGTTCCTTACGAATGAAATGGAAATTGTACTGCATGAGGTTGTCTAAAGGTCCAAGGATAATCGTACTGAAATCTTTGATGATAATATGCAATGACTTCAATTTTGTGGTACTATTGGTTGAACATAAACAACCGATACCACCATATCTTTTCCTTCCCAATTTGTTGGTTATTTGTTAAGTAATGGTTGTATTTTCATGTTCTTTATTAATTTTAATAAGTTAATTAGCTAAATGTTTAAACTGTTCAGTGTGTATTTGTGAAATGATGGATTCTCTTTCCCTCTTTCATTTTTTATTTTCATTCTCTGGTTGCTTTATCCCAATGCACATTTTTGTTGCTTTATCCCAATGCACATTTTTATCCACAATGGGGTAAGGGAAGGAAGACAATATATGCCACATCAACATAAACAATTCGTTTCATTTAAAGTCATTCAAAAACTAGGGAAAATCCTTTTTTTAATTTGAGACAGTTTAAAATGTATGCTATGATACAAAATAGTTCAGGTGGTAGAACAGAGGACTGAAAAATCAGGTGCTACCAGTTCAAATCTGGTTCCTAGTGTTTCTATATGGATAGAAATGTATATGTTCTAGATGGTTATGGATATATAGATAGGGATTGACAGATTTGTATCTAATGTGTGCATAGTTGCAACACATACATACCACCTGACCTAAATTGAGAGACAGATCGACATGCTTTATTTATTCTCTTCCTCTTCTTTTCTCATATTGTTCTTTTGTTCTAATTGAATCTTTGATGCTTTGTACACATCGCAAAGTTGTTTCCACAAGTTCAAAGTATGGGAAGATTTGATGGTGTGATTAGATATAATTTATTATCAACTGAAATTAGTACATGTAAAATCCGACCATTTTGATCATGTGCAGCGTAAATCATTGATTCATTTATGATGCAGCAACAAAACATCATTGTTTCATAAATCCATTCTGCTTCCATTTTTAGGAATAATGGAAGAAATGAATGGATAAGAATTTGTTTAGTACAGAGGCCGATTCTATTTTTATCATTCCATCTGAAATGGAAAGGATTCAACAGTAGATATTTAATTGAAAAATCGAAGATTGTTTACTTTTCTTCCATTCAATCAGAATCCTATATCTCATAAAAATTAGGTTCAATTTAAGATTTGCGTGAAGGACGACAAATCCAACTCTCTAGCAGGAATAGACATTTCAGTCATAGATGGACTCTCTTTCCCTCTTTCAATTTTGTTTCATTCTCTGGTTACTTAATCCTGTAGGATTTCGATCATAAAGTTTGTACGTGAAGGAGAGCCTAGAGTGAAACAAAAGTTGGGTTGTCACATGATAGAAGAATAGGGGTTCCGCTGAGCAGATATGCAGTTTGGCGAAGTAAGGCTTGTGATCAACAACTCTCAGGTGATTATTGTCTCGTGTTCCCATGGCTCCCCAAATTAGCGGACCTTGTAATTTGAAAGGTCATATGCTGAAGACGTTGGCATGGTCAACTAGGGAGTGAGATTACCCCATAGTTAGACATACAAATGGAGAATCCCTATGAATGGGTCGTTATCATGGAAGTAGTTCACTATGAAATGACAAATTTGAAATATTGGTTTGGACTCTGGAGGCATGGATGTACAAAATCGTTAACGATTTGATTTAGCGGATTCCAGAATGTTTCTGAAAGCTCTCTTGAAGAGAGCTTTGCAGCTTATAAAAGTAGGAAACCGCTGAAGGGCAAGGGGGGACTTCAACCAAGAAGCAGACAATTACTAGGTTTTTTGTTCACTGTCTTCCATTTGTGTCTTCCATAGATTCCAGAATGTTTCTGAAAGTTCTCTACAAGAGAGCTTTGCAGCTTATAAAAGTAGGAAACTGATGAAGGGCAAGGGGGGACTTCAACCAAGAAGCAGACTATTACGAGGTTTTTTGTCCACTGTCTTCCAATTATGTCTTCCCTAGATTCCTCCGTCGATTTTTTCTATGTTTCGATGTTCTATGCTTCTCGTCTTTGTTTTGTATGTAAAGTCTGATAGGGATTTATCGTCTTTGTTTTGTATGTAAAGTCTGATAGGGATTTACCAAGATTTGAGGGCTTCTCATGAGAGAAATATCTCGAGTTTCGATAGTTATTCATTTTAGTAATGGTGGTGAAGTTGTGGATGTAATAATGGGATTCACGCCTCTGCGAGATGAAGCCAAAAAACTGCACATTGGGAATGTGTAAAACTGGTTTTAACGTCTTAATTATTTTCTGATTCTCCAAAAGCAACTGACTCCTCATCCATGCTTCATATATTATGCTTTGAAACGAGGTTATATTTTCTTACATTTCTTCGATGACTATGAGGTATTTGTATGGATGGAAAAGTTGCAATTGTCACTTTTCATTGGAAGAATTTTACACTTTTGCCGTTTACAATCATTAATTTTTAAAACTTTTTTTTGAGCTTAACACATATCTTTCGCAACACGGAATATATCTCTGGCAACACGGAACTATTGATATCTGACAGAATCCTTAACATTTTACTATTGATACGTGACAATCCTTATTAATTTTTTTTTTCCTCGGATAATACTGTGCAGTTTCATTATATTAATATATAAAACCACATTTGCCCAGGCATAAGCCTTATATCAAAAGTTGTATAAAAAAATGGCACAAGAGCCATTGCATCATGTGCAAGCAGTCATCTGACTGAACTCGAGCACTGTCAAAAAACTATCAATAGAGATCTGATCATAGTCCAAAAACTGCCCTTGAAAACTTTTCATGAAAAAAGAAGATCCTCAAAGCAGCAGGGCTTTGATCCATGAGTCAACAAAAAAACACATGTAAAAGACCACAACTATCCAGGTAAGGACTGTTTCAAAGGGACATACCCAAACCCCATCAGGAAAAGATGCCAAACATCAAGAGGGTGAAGCATGGGGAAATCGAGCTCAAAAGGATGTTCCCTTGTGAACATTATAATGCAACATAACCTTTTGAGGAATTCTACTACTATGAGACATAATTCTTGATAAGCATTGTAATGCAACATAACCCTTGAGGAATGCCATAATGTTACTTAAGCCACCCGAGGCCAATTATAATTAACATCTTAACATGTTAAACACAATAGACCATAGTCAATGAAGCTAACAAAAAAACACTTGGTGCCACTTAAAGTTAACTATCTCTTAGAGGAGTAATATACACAACCAAAAATAATGAATGCAAACCTTGTAATATACCACATTCATTGAAGTCAACTACACTAGCCAAGCCATATTCAACCAATGACATCTATTGTAAGCCAATGTATGTTGTTGAATACAATTAATGAGAGTTTAAATTCAATAAATTTTAAATATTGTTGTTATTCAAATTATTTTTATGGTGTCAAGAAGGTGCATTTCTACATCCCGGGTGGGGGAAGTGTTTGATTGTCCCATAAAAAAAAGAAAAATAAAAAATAAGAATCCATGCATCAGTGTGTTGTTGCATAGTGAGCTATCAATGTGTGGTTGCATAGTGGAGCTCGGATGGGGGGAAGTGTTCGTCTATCCCATAAAAAAAAAAAAAGATTGCATGCATTAGTGTGCTGTAGCATAGTGGTGTGATGTATGTGTGTTGTAGATTAGTAGTGAAAGGTTTGCACTCTTGGTGTTTTGTAGATGAATCTATACTAGTTTTAATATTACAAGATTATTAATATTGTTGTTATTCATATTTTTATATCTTATACTTCAATATTATTGATATATTATTTTTACCCGTGGGAAGGACCAGTCCCTGTTTTGACAAGTAATCAACTGCAGCATTGTTCTCTCGAAATATATGTTGATACTTGATCTGGAATCTCAATCCAAAGATAGTTTAGCGCTTGCTGAGCCAGAGCAATTAAGTTGATATTTTGCACATGTGCCTCTTGATTCATCCACTTAATAATCAATAGAGTCCCCATCACTATTGATAATTTGATATTGCAGTGACGAGAAAAGCTTAACAGAGAGAGTAGAGATAGGAATTCCGCTCTGTTGTTGGACCCCACCCCTGCGTTTGCTTTGAAGGAGAAAGATACATGATCATTCACATAAAGAACAAACCCAAGCCCACAAATGCAATCTTGGCATGCACCATCGAAAAATGCCCACGGGAGACCATGATCAAAGATGATCTCCGTAGGCCTTCTTCTCATCACAGAGTTGACAATTTTCACATAGAGAGAGAAGGTATTATCTCTCTGATTGCTGCTACTTCCGTAGGTGATAGCTTGGAGTAAAAAGTTTATGCGTTTTGTTCAACCCATATACTCTAGGAAACAACAAAGAGTAGAGATATATCTATGGAACACCCTACGATCACATCAATGCCTATCTTGACATTATTCCCAGTAATTTGATGCCCCCTTGAATACTTTTGCGCTCATTCCTCACCCATTCAATAAAGGATCTATTCCTTGAATATTTATCAACCATGATATTTCGTCAAAGACTGGGCTTGGAGATAAAACTCCACAGAACGAGTTGAAAGAAGTTTCCCGAAGATAAACATGTCTTTTAATCCCTACCTCCCCACCTTTTTGGTAGTGCAATTTTCTTCCAACTCGCCCAGTGGAGGCCTCTATACTCATCGCTTCCTCTCCACAGATAATTAAAGCATGTCTTTGTTATTTGGTTAAGGACTCCTTTGGGCACATAAGCCGGAAGATGCTAGTACACAAGAATTGCCTCCAGTATAGCCTTTATCAAGATTAGACGCTCACGATAGGAAGCGATTGCACTAGAAGTTTACTCTACTTTCTATTCTCTCCACAAGCCATGTCTAGTCCTTTATTTTTTGATAATTGTTAGGTTTTAAACAAAATCTTAAATATCTCAATCCTTCATTAAAATTCCCCATATTAAAACGTATTTGATGTGCAATAGCCTCCAATACGTGCTCATCCACAACATGAGCATAAGCTACACATTTATGCATGTTTATTTCCATGCCAATACCATTACAATATAGGTGTAAAATCTCCAGAACCCTTTGACATTCTTGTTTGGACCCATGACAGAAAAATAAGATATTGTCCACGAATAACAAGTGAGTAAGTGCAAGCTTGCTGCCCACAATCACCCCTTTAATCTATCTATGAGCCTTGTCTTCCTTCAGACATCTGCTTAAAACCATTCACAATTAGGAGAAACAAGTACGATGATAGCAGGGACCCCTGCCTGAGCCCTCTAGTTGGTTGGAAGAATGGGCCTGCAGAGCCATTAATTAAGACTACCATATGCATCGAAGAGACACATGCCATAATCCATTTAACCATGTTTAGAGAAAACCCAATTTGGAGCAGCATTATATGAAGAAAGGTCCAAGAGACCCCATCAAAAGCTTTGGAAAGATCCAATTTTATGACAAAGGAGGGATTGTAATGAGCTTTGACACTATGCATTAGTTCTTGTGCAGACCCAATAGCCTCATGTATATTCTTTCCTTTAAAAAAACCAAACAGTTTTGCAGAAATGGCTCGGCTAAGCAGTGGCTTTATCCTTACAACATTATTTTAGGCATAAACTTGTACAACATATTGCATAAGGATATAGGCCTATAGTCATTGAATGACTCCGGGTGGTCCACCTTTGGGATAAGGTCCAAAAAGGTTGAGTTGACTATGCTCGGAATTTTTCCTTCCCTTCTAATCTCCTCAACAACTTTGAGTAAATTAGGACCGAGCAACTAAAAAAAATGTAGATAGAATTCAACTGTCTAGCCATCATGGCCTGGGCTTTGGTCTTTTTTGAATGTATGCAAAACCCCCTCAATCTCCTCCAAACTAACCTCTTGAAAGAGCTCTTCTTCCTCCCCCTCCTTAACAAGTGGATAATTGCCAACAAGCCTCATAAAATCTCCTCATGGCAGTGTTTCAAAGCTTTAAAAATATTCCCAAAGTGTCTAATACTCAACAAAGCAAGGTCATTGAAGGAACTTCCCTTCCCTTCCCTCTTCATCATGAAGTTCTGATATAGAGTTCTTGGATCTCCTATGGTTGGAAAAATTGTGGAAGTACTGTATTCTGGTCCCCATTGGCCACCCAAGTGGCACGACTCTTTCACTACTACATTTGGATGCAATTTTGACGTATTTTTCGACAACGATGGTGGAAATCACACGTCTTGTTGAAAATTCCTTCTATTTTTGAATTTAATCCTGACAGATGTCGAACTTTCCACGTCCATAGTGGATCGTTGAAATTTCAACGCCTGTAAGTCAGTATAGCGTGAAAGTTACATGACCATTTTTTCCTTTGAAATGGTCAACATACGCTCTTGTTGACCTAGTTAACGTATGCCAATAATACTGCGACTCTTCATATTAAGCCAACAAGTATGTGATGCTCTCGACGTCTACAACATAATGTTTCGTAGTTTCAACAAATATGTTAGCTTTTCTACTTTAATTCAATATTATCTGGGATCTTTAACTGAAAGAATAACAAGCACGACAAAACACAAGAGACCCAATAGTTTTCCTCAGGGAAACCATAAAGGAGAAAACCCCGCAACTTCCTCAAAGATAGTTTCCTCACTAATACAATATCAAGCCAAAAGTGGAAAACCCAAAATATGTCTTCTACAACTTCTCTCTTTTCTTTACCAGCGAACTTGTCCTCTCTCTCTTGCTATGCGAACTTGTGTGAGTGAGTAGTGTGTCCAAATGAGAGAGCAAGGCTCTCTATTTATACTTTACTTTTGACTTGACCTTTTACCTAACTAGGTTGGCCTCACTAAAACTGACTGGGGCGACTTCTCTACGAAGACTCAATAACCCTATTACATTTGACTCTAGGGGATCTATTGCCTCGACTTACAATGGAGGTTTTACCTCAATGACTTTGCATGACCAAATGTAATAATGACTTTCCCGAACGAAGGAAAATCATCTCTGTCAGAAATACAACTAAAATACAATAATAATATCAATATAAAATACAAGTGAATATCTTCTGAAGTTACATTTACATCAACACTCCCTCTTAACTAGGAAGGTATTCTCTCGCCACAGTCATCATCACTTTGGACACAATTCTGGACGTCATCATTGCTGGACCATCTTCAATGCTGGAACATCATCATCAACACTGGATCATCATCGTTGCTGCTGCAACAATCTTCATTCCGTTGATAATTGATTAGTGACATCTCTCGACTCTATCCATCATAGGAAGCTCTACAGAGCCAACCCTTTTTCATGCTGGATGTAGGCCTAGCCCTCATGTAGGTCTTCATCATCTCCACGAGCAAGCCATTAAGTAGGTACAACCCAGGACCAGTCATTACATTGCCGCTGCAATCACCTGCGTCTCCTACTATCGCCTCATCGTATCCAGATCATCTCATCATCACACGGAGCACAGCCTAGATGCACATCCCATGTCCCACAACGGTCAACCTGCGTCTGCCAGCATGGGAGGACAATCCAGATCACCCTAGGTGAATTACGTCCCAAGGAAAACCTACGCCTTCCACCATGCGAGATCTTGCCTAGGCTCACACACAGTGTCTTATGATCGGTGGAACTCTCAACGTCTCCAGTATGGGATGAAAATAAGGAGCATCCCAGATGCATTACGTCCCAAGGACTACCTACGCCTACCACCATACGAGAACCAACTCTTACATCTACCAACATGGGAGGACAATCAGGAGCACACCAAGTGCATTACGTCCCAAGGACCACCTACGCCTACCACCATGCGAGAATGGATCTATCTTCTCCAACATGGGAGTACAGCTCGGGGCACACCAAGTGCATTATGTCCCAATGGAAAACCTGCGTTTTCCACCATGCGAGAACCTCTTCCGGTCTCATCATTCCCTCTTAGGAGGAACCTTGATCTGGAGAACACCAAGCTTCTCTCTAAAGTACTCGAACTTCACTCTGGCTAATGACCTGGTCAACACATCGACTATCTGCTCGTCTGTCACTATTTATTGGAGCTTCACTGCTCCTCTCTGCGCCATATCCCTATTATACTCATACTAGATCTCAATGTGCTTCGACTTGTCATGGAACACCGGGTTCTCGGACAACTTCACACAACTCTGGTTGTCATAGAAAACACAAGTCACCTCTAGTTGGAGATCAAACAAATCAAACAGTAGCTTCCTAAGCCATACTGCCTCACAACTAGCCGAACAAGCTGCAACATACTATGCTTTGGCTATACTCAATGCCACGCACGATTGCTTCCTGCTAAACCAGGAGATCATACCGGATCCCATACTGAAACAACATCCTGAAGTGCTCTTCCTATCTGCGGCACTGCTTGCCCAATCAAAATCAACATAACCTTGCAGGTTAATCTTCTGATTCACGTCATACTTGAGCCCATAGTCAACTGTACTCTTCAGGTACCTCAATACATGCTTTGCAACAATGAGATGAACATGTCTCAGATCCGTCAGGAACTGGCTCAGGGTGCTCATAGCAAAGCATATCTCTAGTCTCGTGTCTGTCAGGTACATCAATGAACCAATCACCTGACGATACATCATGGCATCAACTGACTCTGATGAAGCATCACACAGTAGCTTCAAGTTCGATGCCATGGGTGTGGCCATAGCCTTGCAGTCCATCATTTCGAATCTCTTCAGAATATCTAATGCATACTTTCCTTGTCCAAGGAAGATTCCATCTGCACTTTGCCACACCTCCACACCTAACAAATAATGCATCATACCCAGGTCCTTCATCTCGAACTCTGCGGCAAGCCTCCTCTTCACATCTGCAATGAGCTCATCCTCTCTGGTCAGAAACATGTCATCTACATACAACATAAGTATCACTGGAATTCCGGCTTCAACCTTAAAGTAAAGGTTGGAATCCGCTTTACTCTTAGTAAAGCCCAAGCTCATCAGGAAACTATCCATCCTGTCGTACCACGTCCTGGGTGCCTGCTTCAATCCGTACAAGGCCTTCTTAAATTTGCACACATGAGTTTTCCTGTCATGTGTCTCAAATCCCAGTGGCTTCTCCACGTACACTTCCTCTTCAACTACACCATTCAAGAATGCTGTCTTGACGTCCATCTGGTGTACCTTCCATTTCATCACTGCAACCAATGCAAGTATAGATCTGATGGAACTGTATTTGGATACAGGTGCAAACGTCTCCTCGTAGTCTATGCCTTCTTTCTGGGAGAAGTCACGTGCCACAAGTCTTGCCTTGTGTTTCTCAATGCTACCATCTGTAGCATGCTTGATCTTGTAGATCCACTTCGAAGTCACTACAGACTTCCCTTCTGGTCTCAGAACTATCTCCCAGACATCATTCTTCATAATCGACTGGTACTCCTCGATCATGGCATCCTTCCATTCTTTCGTCTCTGCTGCTTCCTCATAGTTGGAAGGTTCTTTATCAATGATGTCACACAACATGGCCACATAGCCGGAGTATGGTCTAGGTCTCTTACTTTCTATGTGCATCCCATATGGAGTTCCATACTTCTCTGCATCTTGTATTGCCTCTCGTACCCATGCTGGTCTCCTCTTGTGGGAGTTATTCTCAAGTGGTGGATCTATAGGTTCTTGTGGTTCTTCCATTTCACGGTCTTCATGATCTTTTGGAACTGCTTCCTCCATCATCGAATCTCGAATCCTGGGAACTTTAGGTTCTTCAATATTTTCAATAGGCAGTTTTCTAGATCTGTTGTATGCTGATTCTTCGCCGAATGTCACGTCTCTACTGATGTCGATCTTCTTGAGTCCTGGGAAGTATATTCGGTAGGCCTTTGAAGTTTCGTTGTATCCTACGAATATTCCCTTATTTTCTGAGGGATCTACCTTCGTCCTCTTCTCCTTCGGAATGTGTATGTACACTGGGTAGCGAAATATCCTGAGATGGCTGACTTTTGGTTTCTCGTCGGAGAAAGCTTCTTCTGGAGTCTTGTTATCTAGTACTCGGTGAGGAGTACGGTTCTGTACATACACCGCTTTCCTCGTAGCTTCTGCCCATAAGTGCATTAGAATATCTTGGTCATGTAGCATTGCTTTCGTTGCTTCCATTATCGTTCTGCAACACCATTCTGTCGAGGATTGTAGGGAGTGCTCAACTCCCTCTTAATCCCAGAATCTTTGCAAAGAATCTTGAATTCTTCCGAGGTGAATTCTCTGCCATTATCTGATTGAAGGGTTTTGATCTTCTTCTCTGTGTGATTCTCAACCAAGGCTTTGAATTCCTTGAACTTACTAAATACCTCATCTTTACTTTTCAAGAAGGAAATCCAAGTCTTACGAGAAAATTCATCTATAAAGGAAACATAATATACATACCCGCTAAGTGAGCTGGATGACATGGGACTGCATACATCAGAGTGTATTATCTCCAATATTCCTTTCTCTTTTCTTTCACTGTTGGGAAACGCCTTCTTCACATTCTTTCCTTGCGCACATCCCTTGCAAATGCCTTCATGTTTAGCCTGGATTTGTGGAAGTCCTGAAACTGCTTTGCTTGCAATAGTTAGTGCTCTATAGTGCACATGTGCAAGCCTTCCATGCCATAGTTCACTTGGTTCCATGGAGTCATGAAACAATGCTTGTTCAGGTTGGCCATTCAACTTGTACAAACCTCCCTCTTGCTCTCCAATCACAATTGCATCATCTATCGTCTTTCCCTTTGGACACATTAGGACTTGGCCATCTACGAATGCAATGCTCATTCCTTTAGCATCTAGTGCTAATATGGAGAGAAGGTTCTTCTTTAGTCCTGGAACATATAACACATCTTTCATCTTCACAGATTCCGGATTCTAGCTTGTACGAAGCTTCTCTACTTCCTTTTATGGGGTTTTGGTAATCATCCCCAAGTTTCACCTTATGAGGTGACTCATGCTCAGATAGATTGACAAATGATTCTTTGTATCCCGTCATGTGCTTGGAAGCTCCACTATCTACAAGCCAATCATTGCTCTCCTGTGTAACAGTGCCCATGAGTGCTGAGATCAGGACATATTCTTCATCACTTGAAGAATCATCTCTTTCTTCTTCTCTGATTCTTTTCCTTGCAGGTTCATCATCTTCTGCAGTGTGAGCATGATGTCTCTTCTTGTTGGAGCCTCTGTTTCTGGGACAATCTCTGGAGTAGTGTCCCTTCTCATCACATGCATAACATCTAATGTTGGATAGATCTCTTCTGGGTCTTCTTTGTCTATCGTAGTTCTCTCTCTTTTGATGGTGGTTCTCCCTCTTGTTGTGATGATGGTGCTCCGTCTTATTGTGGTTTCTTCTAGCGTGAGCTGTGAGAGCTTAATCATCATTTGTTCCCATCTTCTCTTCTTGTGCCACAAGTCGAGCTTCTTTCTGTGTACATTCCTCCCATAGTCTGTTGAATGAGATCAAATTATTCCTGGCACATATCCCTTGAATGAATGAGTCCCATGATCTTGGGAGACCATTCAAGGTGGTCATAACAATCTCTCCTACCTTCTCTTCAACTGCTTCAAGTTGCTCCTTGATCTGTGAGACCCTTGTGAAATAGGATTGCATGGTCTCTGAGTTCTGGATCTTTATGTTCTTGAGCTGGTTCCTCAATGTCATCTTTCGATTGATGTTCTTCTCTTTGAATAGGCTTGTCAATGCATCGAACATCTCCTTGGGTGTCTTCAAGGATGACACATGTGGGATGAGATGATCCTTAATGGAGTCAACAATAATTCTCTTGGCTTTAACCAAGTTCTTCTTATGGATAGCTTTAGCCTCATCTCCCTTTGGTGCTGGAACCTCTTCATTCACATACTTGTACAAATCATTTTCTTCAAGGACAAGGGAAATCCTATACTTCCATGCTTGGAAGTTATCAGCTCCTTCAAGCTTATCCACAAGCTTGGTGTGGTGAGACATATTGAATGAGTACTTCAAATGGAAATAGCAAAGATTTAGATCTTACCAATTTGAGATTCCCAACCTGGTTATGGAGTTGGCTGGCCTAGGGTTTACCAGAGAAATCATAATTTTCCAAACTTGGAATCTTGAACTTATGATTGGACAGGAATATGCACCTCTTCAAGGTGAGTTGTCCAATGTACTCACTTTTCCAAATCTGTGGACATAATTCCAAAAGAACTGATGCACTAGTTTTCCTCCAGCGGTAGTGACGGGTCCAAAAATGAAAATGATTGGAATTTGATTATGATTTGACAGAAAGATGCGCCCTCCTAGGGTGAGTTATCCTAGCCTCCTTTTCTTGATGATCTATGGAGAGAAATCCTCAAACTTGGAAACCCTAGTTTCCCGCTGCTGCACAATGTCTTCTTTTCAGGCAAGCTCTGATCCCATGTTAATTTTTCTACTTTAATTCAATATTATCTAGGATATTTAACTGAAAGAATAAAAAGCGTAGAAAAACACAAGAGACACAATAGTTTTCCTCGGGGAAACCATAAGGGAGAAAACCCCGCAACTTCCTCAAAGATAGTTTCGTCACTAATACAATATCAAGCCAAAAGTGGAAAGCCCAAAATATGTCTTCTGCAGCTTCTCTCTTCACTAGCGAATTTGTCCTCTCTCTCTTGCTATGCGAACTTGTGTGAGTGAGTAGTGTGTCCAAATGAGAGAGCAAGGCTCTCTATTTATACTTTACTTTTGACTTGACCTTTTACCTAACTAGGTCGGCCTCACTAAAACTGACTAGGCCGACTTCTCTAGGAAGACTTAATAACCCTATTACATTTGACTCTAGGGGATCTATTGCCTCGACTTACAATGGAGGTTTTACCTCAATGAATTTGCATGACCAAATGTAATAATGAATTTCCCGAACCGAGGAAAAACATTTCCGTCGGAAGTACAACTAAAATACAATAATAATATCAATATAAAATACAAGTGAATATCTTATGAAGTTACATTTACATCAACAAAATATACCATCAATATTACAACAATTTCGTATCGATAAGTTCAATGATTAAATTATATGATTAACAATGCCAATATGAAACGAGGAAAATTCGAGGATTGTTGCTAAGATAAGGGAGCAACTTGGTGATGGTGAATGTTGGTGCCTTTGCAAAAATTGCAAGGGAATGACAAGAAGAATTTTAAGGTCTACAACTATACAAAAATGATGGGAATATGGGCACTTTGAAGGGGGGCATGAATTTCATCCAACAATAAGATGTACAAGGCGACTTTCTTTGTTACATGTTTAATTTTTATTCTTATTAATTTAATTTAGAATTTAGAATTTATTGTTTTAATATTTGATTTATATATACTAAAAATACTTGATTGTAATTTATAATGACAAAGACAAAGCATCCTAGGATTGGATTGAACGACGACTCGCAAGATGTGCCGAATTGTATTAGAAATGTTGGTAAACAAGCTGATGGAGATCATCATGGAGCTGATAATGGAGATGATGACGTTAATACTATGGCTGAGGAAACTGATGATATTGACGTAATTCATAATGATGGGATAAATACATTGATCAATGGCACCTTTCATGCTTTTTCTATGGATGATAACTTTGATGGATATATTGAATATGTACCTCTCATTGAGAAGGCAGAAAAACCCTTATATGGAGGCTCAAAGACAAATCTTCTCTCTGCAATTTTATTGTTGGTGAACTTGAAAGTGTTGAAATTGTTAGGTATGGTCCAAGAGGAAGGGATGCAAATTATATTGTTCCGGAAGAGGTTGATAATGAAGAAGGTCAAGAAGATGATGTAGAGGATCATGTAGCTATGTTAAACCAAGAAGTTGAAGAATACATTGAAGGTGATGCAGATCATGAGCAGGTAGATGTCAGTGATGAAAATTTGAAGATGGGGTAGACCATGAACAATTATATGTGGTAGAGGAAGAAGTTGAAGAAGAAGATGTTTTTATGACCAATCCTTTCATCGACTTGGATATTGATGATTCAGATTCAAATTTTGATGAAGAAGTAGAAGATTAATGGATATATATGCCTTGAAATGACCTATGAGGTATTTTGTCAAGCTAATTACTTCAATTTTAGTGAGATGCAACCACAATTTGTAAAGAATTCTACATTGTCCCAAGATTCTTTCAGGAGCCCAATATTTTGGCCTTTCATGGGGAGGTCACCCCTAGCTTATTTTTGAGTTGGAAAACCCTCCCATATCATCAAAGTATAAGTTTAGGTTGATAAGGTCCGTTTTCATGAGATGCAAGAAAAGTTCACAAAAATTTCAACGTTGGCCCCTTCCACATGGAATCAATCAATTTTGATCACCTAGAGCAGAAGGCGTATTGTAGAGTCTCTTGCCTTTTGATATATCTGTCTCTTTCATACCTTTACTCATTTCTTCAATGGAGTTCATTGCCATTCTTTAAGAGTGATTGTAAGGAATTATTTCTATACACAAAGGTCTTTAGTGCTTAGATAGTGTCTTGTTCTTTTCATAGATTGAAGACTTTTATGCACTTCAAAAACTAATGAAAAAATGATCAAGGCTACTTACAGAAAGATGGTGAAATTGGAGGGCTTGTTCCTACCAAAGAGGAGGGACTATCTAGAGAGAGTGAACAAAGATAACGAGGACGATTAATAATGGTGGTACTTTGTGTTACTTTCTTGCTTTAGCATTTGATCACCAGTAATCCACACTCATTCTTTGTTCCATCAACTAGCTCAAACCCTCTTTGTCCTCTGCAAATAATCCATGACCAAACATTAACTAGCTTGAAATATCCATTAAACATAATTCTGCACCATCAAATTGCAAATAAATGTAATTACATCAAATGAAGCTACATCAAATGAAGCTACATCAAATGTGTTTCATTAGTACTTAGAACATATATTCATTTCTTATACCTTAATCCAATATATTATTGTTCCCTAACCATAATAACGCATGTAAATGTTAACTAATATATCCCTTAACACATATAACCCTCATAGTCCCTAACCCATATAAAAATTAATCCAAATAACTCATATATGCCCTAACGGTTATAAACTTACATATTATAGTCTCTATTCCTTAACATTAATAAATCATCCCATAACCACTAACAATTATCTATCACCTTCACCTTATAAGCCTTAAGTCGTTATCAACCTTAACTTTTAGCACATATAGCTTGAAATTATATAAACCCTATATCATATAATATCCAATCCTTATAAAAACTAACATACAAAATACTTGACCCCTTTAAACTCTAAACACAATAATACTCAACTTAAATAAGACTTATAACTACTAAAAACTATAAAACTTAAGTGTAAAACATTATCATCACACACTCATATCCCTTATAATACATCTCAAAGTTATAAATTTTATACCCATAAACCATTTAACATCTACTAATGTTATATATGTTTATCAAGTATTGATGATGGTTTTCTCCTTTGTGATGCAGATGTTGTTCCTATGAGGCCACCTCAGAGCCGAGACCGAGGAGGGATCGACCAACTTCCAGGATGGGGCTGACCATTGGAGGAGTAGGTGCGACCGAGGGTGGCACTTCCAGAGCAGGAGGAGCCGATGCTGGAGGAGTTGCAGAAGGGGGGGAAACTGCTGGAGACCGACTAGCTGTTGCGATATCTAATTTAGAGCGGAGGCTCGAAGGGATTTTGGTTGGGGTTGATGAGCAGTATTGGGATGACCTCAAGGATTGTGAGGTGGATTTGAAGCTTCACATATCAAATGAGTGTGGGCCATCTTGGCGACGGATCATGCGGCGGGTCGCAGTGCCATGTAGCATGGGAGGTGCGGGGAGGAGCGACCCCTCCTCCACGACAACGACCATGGCAGGGACCAGAGCCGGTGTGAGGGGAGGTTGTGTGTCCACTGGCTATTTTGGGACCCTGAGATCCACTAGGCGCTGGAGGGGCAATTTGATTATTTTTGTATAGGGATGATGAGCGCCATTTTTGTATGTAACATTTTTGATGAGCCTATGGGAGGTGGGTTTTTGATGTATCCACCATAAGGATGAGATGTATATGCCCTAGGAGGGCCATTTTTTGTACATGATAGACATTTTTTAATGAGATCAATATATGTATATACCAGTTTTGTGGCACATGAAATATGCGTCTCTGTATGTATGTGATGTATGTGTATTTTGCTTTATGTTTCCTATGCGTTGATGTGATGCATATGTAGTAGTTGATAATAACATATTTGTTTTGGGAAAGTGTTATCGACTGTAGGACTGGTGATGACGAGATACATGTATGTGTAGTCATAGGTGAAACACATGGAAATATTTATGTATAATTGATATGCAGGTTTATGCAGTCGGGTGATGTACTAGGTGCCAATTCAATACCTCATTGGAGATGAGGTCGGTGAATGCATTGGTGTTTCTCAGTATATGTGTGAAAGTTATGGTTTGAAACTGTCGAATGAGAAGGAGCATGCACGAAATTTTTTGGAAGAGGAGCGAGTTGCAGACATGGAATACATTATTCAACTGCGATACGACAAGTTGGGAGTCGAGGTGCAATTGTAGATGGTGAATGCCTAAGTGTAGGGCATCACTTAATAAACCTATTATGACATCATACTCTGCTTGGTTGTTGTTAGTGCCCCCAAGAACACACTGCCAGTGTGGTGGAGTGCACGGGAGGGGGAATATATAACCCAAGTGGCGGATGCGAGGTGTTTAGATTATCGACTGGCACCTTCCACGTATCCGATGTAGATGTCTGTCTGGGAGGCCATCTGCATTTGAAGAAGAGAGGTAGTTTAATTTATAATTCAAGCTAGTTTGAAACGAAAGTAAAATTTTATTGACACGAAATAAGAATATCAAGGAATGGTGTTGGAAGTCTTGTTTGTGATGAGGGGGTACAAACCCCCCTTTTGATTCGTTATTTTTTTGGGAATGCTTGCAGGTGGTCCGCGTCTTCGCTGAAAGAAGAGGAATCACTTCAAGTGAGGACACTAGCTAAAGGAGATTCAACATCGATGGTATCTGATAAGGTCAGTATTAATTCCTTGGTTGGTAACCTTTACGGGGTTGTACAAAGGGGTTGCAATTGACCTTGCATTCTCATTAGTTTGAGATGTGTTTGTTGTTCAACGTGCACACTGGGGCATTGAAAGGAGTAATGGGTGGTCTCTCTACAAGATTGACAAGTTCTTAGTACACATCGACATAAGCGTTCTTGGTCTTCTTGAGTGCTGATTTGCTCCATTATGCATGTGATGGTGATTGGAGGGAGAATATGTGCGAAGTTCCCACATAACGAGCATTCATTGTGTGATTGCATCGTCGTAAGTTTAGATGGGTTTTGCGATGTTAAAATATCTACCACGTTGTATGCATTTGGCTCAACTTGTGTGGGAGGTGTGACTGGAGGTGTTGCTGATGTGGTGATTACATTAATGGATGCTACTTCCTGGTTTAAGAATGGGGGTTTCTCAATTGTTATTTGAGTGAGACGTACTATTGCCAATGCCTCTCGATATCGAGGGAGTTCGGGGAAATGGTGCGTATAGTTCCCATGCTGAGCACAAATGGAACATGCGTGATTCGTATGCAATGTTTTGGACTTTGTGGGTGAGGGAGATGTGCCTCCTTTCACTATTGGTGGAGTGTGGGTGATACTAATGGGAGTGTTAAGCAGATTCTTTATCTTTGGTAGAGTGGGACATAGATTGATTGCGTGGCTGGCTGCCCGCAAAGAGATCATGATGGTGTGACCCTTTGATTGGGAGTATTGAACATAACTTGGGATTTTGACTCCTGATGGTTGATGGCCCTTGCTTTAGGCTTTGTGGTTTCTACTAAATTGGATGTAGGGTTTGGTAATAAGGGACCTTTCAACTTCGGTTGTTTAGTGCCCCCATTGGTGGTCGTGGGGAAGACCAATTGAGGTGTAGTTGTGGATGTCATAGGTTGGGCTGTCATAACTAGACGTGTTACTGGCCTTGCAGTCGTACTATCTGAAACGGGGACAAACTCCTAATGGGCGACTGGTTTGGAGTCCATCCCTAGGAAGGGTGGTGTAAGGTACCACATCGAGATTCCCAAAGTTATCCCAAGTAGAGTTAATTGAGCCATATCCGACATCCCTTGTACACTTGTGGGAGGATACAATAATGAGATTTGAAAAATAGGTGGTACCAATGGACTCAATGTTTGTTCAATGCCATGACTTGGCGGTGGTGCTGACAATGATGTTGAGGTGGAGGAAGCGCCATTTTCAGTGGTGAAAATTGTGCACATTAGGCCATCGGTCAATGTAGGGTTCTTAGGTGGGGGTCCCGTATATGCTCCTAACAAATTGGAGTCCTTGTACATATCGGGGGCAATGTCAACATATGGTTGATCATCGCCTAGTATAGTCGGTAGGAAATTGTCGGGGTTGCTTTTGGTATTAGGGTCATAGTAGTTAAGTTGGTCAAGGGTAATTACCTTCCCATTTAAGGGAAACATCATGATACAAAAGACTGAGGAGGAAACCGCCTTCATGGCGTACATGTAACTACACCCTAAGAGGATGTTGTAGTCGAGTTTTGCGTTGAATACTTCGATATCAATCATAACCATCTTTCCCCCCAGCTCTATCAGGACATTTTGGTACAACCCTCTTGGTTGGGATGGTCTCCCATCATATGCGCGAAGAGAAATATATGAGGGGACCATCTTAGGAGATCCTAATCATTTCCATACTTTTGTAGACATGACACAAGTGGATGTTCCATCGTTGATTATGCACTGATGGATCATGACGTTCTTTACAATAACTACAACTTGAAATGTGGCTGGTGACGGTAGTTGCAGATCACCTTTGTTGTGATCAAAGGTCATGAGGTGCGAGTCAGAAGGGTCGATGACACCAAGTGCATTGAGTAATGCCTTTCTCTGTGTCGGGAAAGATTGTAATACTTCTAATGTGGACATAGATGCAGGGGATTGAGCCAAGTCGTCCACAATACTGTAATTGTGGGAGACTTTCATGTGAGGGTTATTAGTGGTACGTCGAAGAGGAACTTTCGGGATCCATGGGATTTGTTCAGTATTTGGGCATGGTATCTGTAGAGTGCCCCTCGAGGGGATAGGAACGTCTTCCACTTGGGGGGTGGAAGGCCCATCATAAACTCTGGCTCATGTCTGAATGTTTACATCCAATGTATATATATTTTGGAAAGAACTGTCGTCGGTTGAGCGAGAGTCTTGCTTTTGTGTGACTACCCCTTGATTGGAAAAGGGTTGCTGTAACACGACGATTTGTGGTTGCAGGGGATTCTCTTCCTGAGGAGGGTTTTCCATCACCTTCGTTTTGGCTTCCACTAACTGTTGGCAGTCGGGGATAAGAGGAAAATGATGTGTGTAATGATCATAATCGCCGCAAATGGAGCAACAATAATTGGTTCTCAGTGGGGGATTCTTCCCTTGTTTGGGGGGGTTTTTAGTCCATATATTTGGATCACCCGTATTTTGGTTTTGCTGGTGAGGGGGATTTCCGCCTTGATTCAGTTTTTTCTTACCTTTTTTATTCCCATGATTCTGTGGGTTCTGGGGATTAGCGACATCAATTGCTCGAATTGTTGAGTTTGTCCCATGTGGGGGGCTGGTTTCTGACCAGTTGGGCATGGGAACGAATAATATGGGTTATATCCCATTGGTGGGATAAATGCAATTTGTGTTCCATAAGAGGTGGACGTAGGAACACCATGCGCCATTGGAGGTGTAGGAACCGTCATTGCTTGGCTAACGTTTGGGAATGTAGGACTATATGGTCCATAATGTAATTGACCAACTGATGGTGTTGGTCCGGTGTAGGGGGTACCGACACAGGTGGCATGGATGGGTATTACAGAACCATGTTGAATGGCGCCGATGTGGTAGGGGGAACCTTTCCTAGATGGGAAATGGACCTAATAATCCCATCCGCCGAATGTGACGAGCCGAACATGTAGGATCCGACGATCGATGTCGCGGGGAATCAAGGAGGATTGTGTAAAGGTGGCCAGATTGTGCATATATGAGGTCTAAATGTTGTGCTTTCAGAATAGCCTCCTCCTCAATTTGTGGCATGGAGGTGGCGATGTCTTTAGCTATGGTGGGTTAGAGAGATTTGATAAACCAATCCAACAAAAAGGGAGGTTGTATTTCGATCTTGCATAATGTGTGACATCCACGCCACTCCTAGATGTGGTCCATGATGTGGGTGGAAGTATTTTGATGAAACTCAGTGAGACTCTCGAGGCCTAGATCATGTCGTATTGGAAGTTGAAAGTATGTAAGAAATGTGGTGGCCAATGTCGCAAATGTGGAGTGGGTTACACTTTCTAGGTTTATGTACCACTTTGCTGCCATTCCAGTGAGGGTACGCTGGAAGAGACGAAGCCTCACGGGGTCATACACTATGCTGTCAGATGAACAGCATAAGTGGAAAGACATAATGTGGTTGGCGGGATCGTATCCTTGTTTTCCTTCGAATTTGGGAATGTTGGAAGGAATATTTTTTGGCATAGACAGCCATGTCATATCATGAGCAATGTGATCATTTGTCATTTTGGCCAAATCAGGTAGATTTAAACTAACCATAAATTGTAAGGTAGGGAAGACTGGTCTTGCCATTATATATGGGATATGATTTCCATGAGGGGAAGAAGTGGTGTAATTAATATTTCCTCCGAGGGGATGAAATGTACCTAGCGAGGCTTGGCCTCTACCAGATGATCCTATCAATGCGTCCTGGGAACGACCCCGACTTGAATTCCCTCCATGTGTGATACGGGGGGAAAGTGTAAAAAAACCCCTCGAGAGAGGGGATAGGCCTTGTAGTCTACGAGTCTTTCTTATGATTATGTTTTGTTTCTCAATGGTGAAGGATTTGTGTCAAATGAGAGTGATTTTGGAATTTAAACACAATTGAACAAATGCAAAAATATGCCAACCACAAGATATGAAAAATGGTGCAATAAGTGAGTGATATGTGCAATGCCAATTTTAGTGCATGGGTTCCCACATGTAGGTTCTTTTTATTACAAGTTAGTGAACTTGTAGTTAAAAATAAAAATAAATATAAATTCCCTAGAAGACCTAACGTCCTTCCTCTCAAATGTAACTGGGCCTCCCAAAAGTATAATTGATGGTGATAATGGTATCCACTCACCAATCAACTAGTGGAGGTAACAAAGAGCTAGTTCTACTAGCGATGGGATAATGATACAATCAAGAATACTTGGAAACACCTCCCAACGACAATAGCTAACTTCAAGATTCAATTGCACTCACAATTGCTCCTTGGTGATATCCTAAGTTGGGCCACTAAGATACCTTGTTTTAGTGTGGATGAGTGGTTTGGCCTGCACGGTATAGTGTTGTCTCCCTACAAGATGCTATGTGGATTGTAGGGGAGAGAAGGGTAGTTATACCTTCCGGTTCACCACCTTTGTCACAACACACTTCCGATCCGAATTTTCTTTTAACACTTGCTTATAGCAAGATTTTGTAAGTACCCTATGAGACAACAATGCTATGTTTCAAAATATTACTAATGAAACTAGATTGGTGGAAATTAATGGATTCCTAGCCCAATCAATCCTACTTAACTAAAGTATTGTTTTGTGACCTCCTGTGGAGGATTTTAGTTGGTTAATGACAATTACAATGTCGATTTTAAGGGGTTTTGAATGTTTACTTATGGAGTGTAAGAGGGGTATTTCACAATCATTACCTTTCTGATTCACCAAGCTCACATGAAGTGCGAGTTTAAGAGCATACTAGGGTAGAAAGAGTCTTTAGGCCTCTTATTGTGTGCTAGTGGAGAAAACACATGTGATGAAAGCAAAACAAATGATTTTATTGGAGAATTAACTAAAAGAGTATATAAAGTAATGTGTACTTATAACTCTAAGAGATTCTCATGGCGCTTTGCAAAATCAAATTATTTTAACTAATTGAAAAGTGTGCAATGGAGGCATTTAACACTTTTCACCCTTTTTCCGATTCAACAAGCTCACATGAAGTGCGAGGTGAAGAGCATACTTCGGGCGACAAGTGTCTTTAGGTCCTTGATTGTGTGTAAAAAGTGTTTTCTACACTAGCAATACTACTAAAAACAACATGTCGATTGATGCATAAAAAAGAAATGGTCTTGAATACTAGTGACAACAGTGGGGCCCGTTGAAAGCCTCAAAGTTGGTTACCTAGGTAAGTTTCAAGAGAGATGTACTCTTTATTTCCTAGTATCGGTCTAGGTGCACTAATTACTAAAAAATTAAGTAATTGGGTGAATTAGCCTTAAATTAAGTTCACTAGTAAGAAGCAATTGTGATTCCAAACTAAGCTATGCATATAAAAATCAAATAAACAACAGTAGCGCGGCTAAACAAGACTCTTATGCGCGGGTTAATGCAAAATAGATGCGCTATAGAGCAGGTAATAAACTAACCTTTCACGTGGGTGCAATGAGTGATGTAGCGCGGGTCTGACATTGGTAACTTGCAGTATGCGAGCAACTATCCGAGTCGATTCCGCGCGGCTACGGAAAAATAAATGGGGTCGTGATGGGGCCAAAATTTGGAAGTAAGAGGTGGAATACCTGATCTCCTGCAAGTGAAAAATACCCAGAATTAGCTACTTAGCATAAAACAACCTATTTTAATAAGAAATGAACAAAAATAAGTATGGTCTCCATTAGAATTGTTGTGGAAAAAATTCCACAAGTGCACTCTTCCACTTGGTAAGGGGCTAAGCCTTGTAGGTTGCTGTAAGGCCTCAATACTTGGAGCCCCTTTTGATGTGGTTTGGTATTCCTCCAAGTGATCCTGCGAAAGATTGTTAGTGCAGTTCACATCCAAACATGAAAATATTGATAAAAAAGAAAATGAAAGAGATGGGGGGAGGATGCAAACTCCAACAACAACCAAAGATATGCTAAACCACTCTTGTATTTCCCAATGGAATAGTTGTACAACACCTAGGAGGTGATGGATTCAAGGGAATCCAAAAATCTCCCTTAGGGAGACATTTCTTGTCCAAACCAAATGCTAAGTAGATGGAAGAACAATGGAGGGAAACAATTGCCCCTTGATGGTAGGTGGCAAGCAAGATTGAGAATGCTCACAATGGTAGGAAATGGTGGGCTATGAGGAAGCTCCAACTGAAATCTAGCAACATAACCTTGCTCTAATTTCTCCCTACCAACTGCATGCCAATGGCTTCCTTTAATAGGCCAAGAGGTGGCCATCAAACAACTAAATCCAAATGTGAACTCTCCTCCTTCATGTACTATTTCCAAGGTACACTAGGGGGGCTAATTAATGCCACCAAGTGTGTGAAGATCCAAATTCAGAACCTTGGGGAGGATTGAGCCTTTAATGCACCGTTGGGAGTGAGTGGTCCCGTCATTTTGATAGTAGCACGGATACCGAAGGAAAATCTGTGCAAGTGAAACACAAGAATTGTTCTGTTAACCTGCTCTATAGGGCAGGTAAACTGTGTAATACCCATGCTACCCTTTGTTTTGACTATTTCTAGGCACTTATGGACTCATGCCGTGTTTTGGATTTGTTGAGGATGCCTGTGGTGAGATGCATTCGTTATGTTGATGATGCTTTACTGGATGAATCGCCGAAGTGTCTCATGTGTGTGACTTTTAGGTGTTAACATACATCTAAAAGGCACATTTTTATAATCTAGGATCTGCATGAAATGACTATCGCCTGATTCAATCAGAACCTTTTCTGAAAACTCTACTAAGATGTCCATTTCCACACAGATTGGGGATACTGATGTAAAGGTCTTGTTTTCCGTATCTAGGGATAGTATGAGATATTTCCAAAGGGTGTTCCCAATTATCTTGAAAATTGGGGGTTCTTAATACTTTAGGGGTAAACGTGTAAGTTTTATCCACATAGCCACATTGTGTATTCGTTCTTGGGTACGGTCAAATCCGACATGCCATCTAAATAGAGTAAGTGTTGTAGAGACCTGGAACGATGGGCCCTCCATAGCGATTTTCATTTTCTTTTATGTTGAGTTGAAAATGAGGGTTATATGTAACCTCTATCTCCTCCATGCACCATTGGGGTATACTCTAGTATATGCTCCCAAGTTCTTGTCGCCCATTTCAGTAGCTTAGGCTCTATGAATCGCCTTGCGTGGAATTTTCCAATAAGTGCCTTTTTGTCATGTTCCCATTTTTCCAGTACCAAGCTACAACCAATGTCACATCAAAACCCTATGGATCGTAGTGAAAGTCAATTAATTAATTAATAAAGGGGTGACATTACTTAGGCAATTAAATTATTAACTAGGAATAATTTAGCTTATAGTTGTTTTAATTAAGTAAATCGAAGGAGGTGTAATTATTATTTTTGTATTTAATTATTAATTACATGTGATGATGAATTGGATGATGACAAGGGCACATAACGAGATAAGGTTATCCTTATGAGTTGTCACACCAAAGAGGAAAGTGACAGAAAAGAAGAGCACAACAAAAAGGAAATTGGAAGAAAGCATGCACAAAACAAGGTGTCAGAAAAAAGAAGGAAACTGACAAAAGCAGTGCGTAAAGCAGGGAATTGCACAAAGCAGGCAAGTGCAGAAAAGCAACCATTCTTGAAAAGCAATAAAGTTATCAAAATAAAAAAAGAAAGAAGTTTCTTGATTTGTGCAACTCAAGAAGGATTAGAAACATCGAGAAAAGCTACAGGGTTCAAGTTTAGCAAGTGAGGACGCATCCATGAGGTTAAGTGGGTCCAAACCCAATCCAACTAATCAAGGAAACATCCATGCCTCCTAAAATTCAAATTTCTAGGATAAAAAGCTCAACCATGAGGAGAAAAGTCTATAAAATAAGGAGAACTCCATTTCACATCTTTTGACAATTTATTGTTTGTATGTGAGTAAGCTCAAGCTTCTCTAGGATTTGGTCATGCACCCTTAGCCACACGTGGGAGATGTGCCCCATAGTTATTGTTACAGTCTTATGCACATGATCCAGTGCAACCAGTGGTGACCAATTTTCATATCTGATCCAACTCCGTGATTACATCCTCTCTTCTTTCTATCTTCTGAAGCATTCTTCTCATTCAGTGAAAATAATGTTGAAGGGCCGAAATGGAGGTTATGGGTCTGACCTTTTTGAGCATTTATGTACATTTATACCTATTCCATTACGTTCGTAGCATCATTTCCAGTAGGAAACACGTTTTGTCTCATAAAAAAAGGTGTCCGGATGAGCAATTTATGGCCATTTCACTAGGCCTGGGGGTTCCAGTTGTGAAGAACGCACCCTTGCTTTTCTGTATGGTTTGGTGAATACGCCCCTGAGTAGCTCCCGAGTCTTGTTGCACCTCCCATGATAAACCATATGCTCTTTTTTCACCTCTATTCCATATCCATAGAAGATCCTGCTTCTTCTTCTCTTCTCAGACTCCTTCTACACTCAATATTGTAAGAATTCCATGGTTAGAAATTATCTGTAAAGTATGAGATCAAAATATCTTCATTTTATGCTCAAAATTCTAAAATATAGTATGCTTTTGTTCTTTTATATGTATATGAGCCATATTTGTTATCAGAAGGAGAATTCTAGAGCGTTAGAGGATGATTGTGCTCACCTTTCACAAGACTAGCTCTCTGTGCAATTTTATTAACTAGTTTCCAGAAATTTGCAATATATTGAGTTATGTAAATTCATTTTCCGTTCTGTAAGTTTATGTAGGTGCTCATTTGTTTGAATAATCCATCCCAACTCATAAATCATATATTCGTGATGTAACGACTCAAAAAATCCATAATTTTTTTTTTGTATATAGTACATCTGTCAAAAAATCTAAACTTACGCTTTAAGAATTACTTCTTATCAGGTTAACTGCTTAACTGTCTCTTGTACTTATGGACGATACTTGTTTAATTACAAAATCGATGTTTATTTAAAGTGTCCTAAATGCATTGGATATGAATATGGATTTCTTTTACTGTATTGAATATATTTATTGCTCACTTGTATCGTCGTCGATATTTAAATTGTCGTATATTATTTCTTACGTTCTTTTATCATGGATTAAGTGACAGTTAATTTCTTATTGTAATTATGTCGACGTTCGGTTTTCCGGATAATAACATTATGCGTCTTAAAGACATGGTCTAACTCTTGTCACTATTACTGTCGTTAAGCTTAAAATGTTCCTTTTTATGAAGGGGTTCTTTCAGAGAGGTCTTGGGCTTACTTATCTTTCGCAAGCTAATGCATGCTGTAAAATCATGTTCTTGTTTTCCAGGTAAGGACCCTAATTGCAAAAGGTTGTGGATTAAAATATTTTACTAGGGTTTTCAAGTTACCCTAACTAGATTTGGTTTTGAAGCTTAAATACTTGTTAAGCTAAAAGATAGCATGGTTAAAGGAAAACTCCAAGCTAGTTCATAACTTCATTCCATTGGACAATGGTTATACTTAGCATAAGGGCACAAAGGTTATGACCAAGGTTCTAAGGCATGAAACAAACTATAGGTTAAGAGCACCGTAACTATGAATTTGAAGAATTATCAACCAAACATTAAAATGGAGATCAAAACTATAGAGAAGGGGTTGTAAGATTTCAATTCGAGTGGGATACAGCTGGTTTGTCATTTAAGAGGCCACGTGAATTGATTTGGGGGTTTGGGATTCACGATGTGACTAAACCCTAAACCGTTCTATTGCTCGACCAAACTGATAGTTCTTTCATTCATTTGTGTTTTGAGAGAGGGCCGAGCTCTCGACTTTCCTGTCTGTAAGTGACTCTACGCAGAGATGGTTATTTGGCATTGTAGTTGTTGGAGGGAAACTCCAGAATAGTATAATCAATTCTCAGGTAAGAATCTTACTGCTAAAGATCTGTATTTCGATTTATAAGTCAATTCTGGAACAATGCCTAACGCGTTTTGTGTTTTGTGTAAACTTCCAGGGTGTTGGTGCTACCATGGAGTTCTTGGTCAAGTTAAAAAAAGATTTAGAAGGAACTGGAAAGCTCCAGGGTTTAAGCGGTCTCGGTAAGCCTTGGACTACCTGGAACCACCCTGAGCATCATTGCATGAGTTACCATGGTTCTGGTTTATGTGTTTCCGAGCAAGAAATGTGAAGGGTTAGCCCCAAATTTGACTTATGAAGCGTTTAAATACTATTACTATCAACGTTGGTATATTTTAAGTGTTTAGTCTCTGTTTTTGGAACTTACAAACAACATTGCTGTAATGTATCGGTTTTGGGCATGAATTTATTAAAAGGGTTTCTCGCCCAAGCATCTTACTTATATATGGAAACGTATAGTTGGATTTATTGTCTCTGCGTTATTACAAGCCTTTACTGTATTGCATTAGGATAAATCCAGTTGTTTTCAGTCACTGCGCTTCTACTTCTATTTGGAAATCGTGGTAGTTTTTTTTTTGAAATATTAACTCTGCGTATTACTTATTTATTTCCGATTCTGAAGAGTTTTGATTTCGATTCTTTTTAAAAGAAAATAAAAATGGGCAATGCCCTAAATGTGAATGTGCAAGGTTACGGTTTTTGAACCAACCACGATTTAATGGAATCTTCCAAAATTATAAAGGGTTTTAACCCTGTTTGTAATATTTAAATTAAAATTGACCTCTGTCTAAGATAGGGTGAATTTATTTATTAAAATAAATTCGTTACCTGCAAAACCCTAGGAACAATCGTGCTCTGTGTAAAGATAATAGACTTATTATTTCTTTGATTTGATCCTGTAACAATACTTTTGATAGAATTATTCTTGCGTCGTACTTACGTATATAGGGTTTATACCCAAGTCGATGGTTAAAATTTTATATAATATAATTGTAGATTCTGATTTGTAATTACAATTTGTTGGATTATATGAGGTTGATTATAAGTGTTTGAGTTTTAAATGTTATAAAGATTGATCAAAGAGTTTGGAGGTTGAACCTTCATAGGTCTCGAACCCTCAACTGTAAATTAATTACATCCTTCCGAAAGTTGTATTATTTAGTTTTCGTGGAATGGTATTTCTATTTATAAACTATCACTGCATAGATTAGTAATATTTATGTTTAGATCTGGGCGATGCCCTAGTTATGGAAAATGTATGTTATATGGTAGTTGTTTATAATGTGGGTATGAATGCTTTCAGTATGGCTCGATAGAAGTGTTGTCAATTATTTAATTCCTTTCGATTATGATGAAATTGTTTCAACCTAAAACGAGGCAGTGAGCCTACGAACTGTAGCCTGATATGGACCTTGTACACTTGATAAAAATCTCATACTTGTTATAGAATTTGTTGTATTTGATTTCAAGCAAACCCTAACTAAGGGAAAAATACACTGTATTATATAATACATTATTGTTTATCCTAACCTAGGTTATGTATTATTGTATATTAGGTTTGATATATGTTATAAAGATATAAATATTATACTCTATTTTTAGGAATAATGTTCAATTGAATCATTAGATTTATCTGTCTATTGTTTATAAATAGTTATTGTTCTATATTAATAAATACTGATATAAAATATAATTTTTGGGTTATTCAAAAACATCTGTATATTATTTATAGTACATGGTTTATATGTTTACATTTGATAAGATCAACATTCTGCTCATAATTTTGAAATCATTTCAAATCTATTATTTAAACAAAACTCTCTGTACAAGAGTACATCACTTCGGTGAAAGGAAAAATACATAGATAATTTTTATTCATTCTTCTATTTTCCATATTTAATCATTCAATCATTTATACAGAATAAAATTTACAGTTCTATTTTCTAATGAATTTAATAACTAGATGGCATCCAGAAAACATCTAAAACCTGTTAACTTGAAGATAGCATTTTAAAAAAATATACAGAGTAAGTCTAGAAAACAATAAGACAAAAACAATGTAGAACCTATTTAAACTGTGGAGGTGGGCAAGCACCCAAAGAAGACCGTTCCTCCCAACCGTCTCCTGAAAGCATCCAATATTACTTGCTTTAGGACCCCCGATCCTGTGCACTGAACCACCGGGATGAAGACACTGTGTAGAAGCTTGTAACAATCTCTTTGTATCTCAACAATCATGAAGACTTGCAAACAATACACTCTCTGCAAACTCAGCAGAATAATTTTGCAGTCCTTACACTAGCAACTCATTCTAGCTTTCCCTTCATCGAATCCTCTTGTGTGCTTAACCTTTTCAATTTCCATCAATCCACAAGGTAAAAACTAGTGAGCCTCCTACTCATTCGATGGATATAAAGATTGTCTAGGTCTTTGGGTCAGTTTAACATTTAATGAGCCACCTACTCAGTTCCATCTTCCTTGGGGAAACATGATCACATTTTTAGGGAAGTTGCCTCCTGCAACAACTAGTAAGTGAGTGCAGATGCTGCCACTTGTCAATTTTCCTTCTACACCAGTTCATTCCTCCTAGTGGGTCAGTGGACACTCTTCAACAGTCTTCTTTGGATAGGTGTCTCCTATTTTAGTTATTAAATAATAAAAATATTCAATTACAGTCATCCTTGACCATCCTTGGTCAATAACATAAAACTTTACAATAAATTTTAAAGTAATGTTTTTCCACAAACATAAAATGTTTCAAGTTCTAGGTAGTTTACACGTGACCCTTTAGAACTGCTTGTATTCCTATTTCTGAAGTCTAGCTCATCGAGCACTTCTATTTGATTAGTTTGGTAGTTTGTTTACTCTGTATGCTCAATTTCGGTTTTGATAGTCATGTTGGGTCCATGAGAAATTTATGAATACCATCCCACAATTATACTAAGAATTCGTGGCCTTCTCTGCATGTTTGGAAAATCCTAGAAGAAATCTTGTGGAGCAGTCCACCATAACACACTTTCTCATTTTGGCCCCAAACTCAGTCAAACCTTCCCTAAACCTCAAGAAATCTTGTACATCATCAAGTTAGGGGTTGATTTACCTGTTGTACACCTCTGGTTGATTTCAAGTGTAAGTTAATGAATTTAGTATGCATATGCTGGTGTGCCTAGGAATCCTTGGAGTAGACTTCAGCCTGGATGATGTTCGAAACATAAATGGCCCCAGTAACTTGTGCATAGAACTGAGAAGCTAGCCTTAATGTTGTTGTCCTTGATGTTGCACACTCCCCAGTACATTTTGCAGATCCAAAAGTGTTCTCCTATCAAGCTCTAGGTGGGTTAATCAGTGTCCAAAACTAGTTTCTTCATGACTAGTTTTGATAACTAGTTTCGGTCTCGCAAATTCCTGTTTTAACTTTTGGATTTGAGATAATATTCTCTGAAATCATATTTGGGGATATTACACTTTTCAATATATAGAAGAATCGTGTCGTTAATTAAGATAGGATGGATAATAATATTCATTTCATCCTTAAATTTTTAAATACACCATGGCCTGCGTTTGCTTAGTCTCTTTCTCGGGTTTGGGTGAAGGGGGTCCACAAGAGGTTGGGTAGGAAGATGCAATCAAGCTGGAGAGTGAAGAATTTTTTGACAAGAAGGGGTTGGTAGGGGTTTGGTAGGTGGGAGGCTATTAGGGAGAACAATGGGTACATGTGGGGTATGAGGGTTTTATGTGGTTGTGGTGGCCTAATGGTCTAATGAATAAATTCCATGACGATGTGAAGTGGGGTATTCAGAAGTGAGTACTAGATTGAGACCCGAGGGTGGATGTGTTAGAGCCTGATCAACAACGTGGTAACCTATGGGAAAACTTTTACCATTTACCTTTACATGGATCCATAGCCATCATAATTTTTTTTCATATATATATATAATTGGGTTTAGTTTCAATATAAAATATATATTATTAATTGAATTTAGTTTAAGTGAAATTGATTTTTAAAATTAAATCTTATTTTTAATACATATTTTGTTCTAATTTGAATATTTTTTTTTGGATGAAATAAACATATTTATTATAATTATTTGTTTGATCTATTTGTTTTTTTTTATAATTTTGTAAGTTATTTAAATTATCATGTTTATTGGAATGTTGTGTCTTATATCTTTAAAACAAAATATTCTTAATATAATTATCTATTTATTATATTGACAAAATTAACCAATTAAGAAAGTTATATAGTACATGTTTTTTGAATTCTTATATTTTATTTTTATACATAAAACAAAAAAACACTTTTAATTAGGAAAAGAAGTATGCATAGACATTTTTTGTTTGTTTATATTATCCATGTGCTTATTTCTATTGCCAACTAGAAAAATTAAAATGCCACATCTTGAATTTATTACGTATCAAGATAACTGATTTCACAATTGGATAGAAATAAAAAATATCAAACACAAAAATAATCAAACCAATAATTTAAAATTTAAAATATTTAAAATATAAATTTGAAATATTTAAAAAATAATTTAGAATTTTTTTAATATTAAAATATTATATAACAATAACACTTAGCAATCAATCATTATATAAAAAACCATGATAAAAACAATCAATATGTGTATTAGAAAACCTAATAAAAAAGTATTAATTCACAAACCTTAAATGTATTTAAAATTATACATACCAAATATATATAAAATTATAAATACTTATCAAATCCATATAAAGACATATATCAATATTTTAAAAATAATATATAACAATTAAAATTAAGTTTTAAATTTAAATTCTAATAACCAATTTTCGATTTGCTCTTTTACTCCTATCTATTAAAATATATCATAAATATTACAATATCAACTATGGGCAGGAATAAAAATCTGTTATTATTCTCTGCCAAGGCAGGATATATACTAATCGTTAGATAGTCAAATTCTTTTGACTTACATTAATTTGTATTTTTTCACAAATATTTTTACAAAGTTTTCTATAGTTCTGTAAAATTTTATTATTAAACATAATAATATGAAAAATAAAAATAATTTTAATAATTTTTTAAATTCAATATTTCTATTTTTTTATTGGTGTAGTACACTCCGGATGGGACTTAAATCCCTGCAGGAATAGTTTCAATTTTCAATATTTAAAAATAAATAAAATTAATTTATAAAATAAAAAGTTCTAACAACAACACATGTCCTATCCTGTGTACTAATAGAATACTCCATATATTGTCATGTTGTACTAATACAATACTCTAGAGTTGACATGTGGGGGAGGCAAAACAGAGCCGCGAGCAGGCTACAGACTCTTCCTTATATCACCGCCGTCTGAATTGACATGTTGAAATGGGTCCAAGTGCGCCATCTCTCGAGATCTTGCAGGATCCCCCAATAATGAATATGATCACCCTCGAAGATAGTGGTTGTATATGAGGTTTCTGCATTTTGTTCTCCTACATCAATAGTAGTGGCTGTAAATAATTTCATACTGGATAAAAGATCAAGACTGGTTGCCTTTTCGGCCCACCTAAATGGAAGTTTTGGCTCCCAATCCCTCCCTCCCTTTTCGGCCCACCCAAATGGAAGTTTTGGCCCCCAATCCCTCCCTCCCTTTTCGGCCCACCCAAATGGAAGTTTTTGGCTTCACGAACAGAGATGGTACGTGAAGCGATTCAACATGGCAGTATTCGAAAACGAGCTAAAATGGTACACGACAGAGCCACAACAAGGGATGCTCAATTACAGCCTTGCAGATGAAATGCTGTCTTTCTGTAACTCCAACAGTATCTCTCCTCGAGGGCACAATATCTTCTGGGAAGACCCAAGATACGTCCCTTCATGGGTCATTAGCCTCGACAATGAACAACTCCAGAAAGCAGTTTCTTTGAGAATCGAGTCCATGGTGAGCAGATACGCAGGGAATTTTATAAACTGGGACGTGAGCAACGAGTTGCTTCACTTTTCTTTTTACGAGGACAAAATTGGCCCCAATGCTTCTAATTCCTTCTTCTAGACCGCTCAGGAGATGGATCTGTGGATGCCCTTGTTTATAAACAACTATAACATCATCGAGACATGCAAGGATTCACAGGCTATGGTGGATTCATACATTGAAAAGCTGCAGGAGATCGGAAACTCGGGACGGGTAATGGAAGGCATTGGCCTCGAAAGCCACTTCAGCAAACCAAATATTCCGTTAATGAGAACAACGCTAGACAAGTTCAGCACACTTGGCTTGCCCATTTGGCTCACGAAAGTCGATGTTAGCAGCAAATTCGATCAAAACACATAGGTAAAAATGGATTTAATTCGTCATGAATCAAATTTAAGATGTAAATGGATTGAATATATCATTTATTGTTGGGAATTTGTTTTGCAAGACAAGCTTGTTATTTGGAGGAGATATTGAGAGAAGGGTTTTCTCATCCAGCAGTGGAGGGTATTATGATGTGGACTGCTCTACATTCATACGAACCATCGCTTCGCGAAGCATCTCTGTTCACGAAGTTTTGGTAACAATGACACGAAAAATACTCATTGAATGGGCTTGGATTGGTTTTCTTTAATTTCCCTCTAATTTTAGTGTATTGTGTGTCTCAATAATTGAATCGCTGTATGTCAATTATTGTAGAGTAAAGTTACATTGTAGGTTTTTGTCTTATTAGAAGAAAAAACACCTGGATTGTGGTGATGGTTCACGTGGGTTAGAGTAGAAAGTACACATGCCATATTGAGAGAGGTGCCTAGGGTTTAAAACAGATTGGATATATTTTTTTTGCTATAGGGTGGTGTTTCTTTTTTATTCCGGTGCTCATGCAATTGTTCGGTGGTTGGGCATTGAGGCCACTTGAGTCCAACAGAAGTCCAGCGAAGAAGAAGGCTTCCCGGAGGTGCTGTTGCATTTTCATTTACACTCAGACATCCTTCGATCGGTAAGTGTCCATAAACGTAGTTTGAGCTTTAGTTTTATTGATACAGCCTGCGGTTTTGAAAATTTGTTGTATTTTTGGAATGTTTTCTCTAATAATTACCGAGAGTAACTGTTGGCCATAAATTTGTTTGAGATATTTCTATTCTCTGATATTACTTTCTCACCTTTATCTTTTAAATGAAATCAATCGAGTCAATTAATTTGCTTTCACTTCAGTATTTGCATTAGCCAATATTAATCGAAACACCAATGTTGAGCTTCCTTAACAGATAAAACGCATAAGTAATTATGCAATTAGGAGGGATAGTAGGTCAAATTGCACAACCAATTGAAATTGAAATTATTAGTGTTTTCGAACTTCTATAAGATAGATAGAGAAACACATAGAAACTTAAGTAAAAGTCCCTTAATACGGTTTTAATGAGGAGATAAACCGGGGAAGGGAGAAAGAATAGGAAGATAAAGAACTTCGATTACTTTTAAACTCCTGTTTGGTTGGGGAATTGGTAAAAAGATGGCGCTTCTTTTTCCGATTCAAAGCCAATCACTCATTCAATGTTGTCTCTGGTAAAAGGCACACGAAGGCTGCAGAGTGCTGCTATTTGTTTGGGATTGCCCACCCTTCAAGAGAAGCAATCCAGATGAAGAAGGTTTCCTGCGCACCCATGATGAAGAAACCTTCAATTACTTCAAATAAAGAAAGTCAATTGTCTGTTTTCACCCGGAGATCAACGGATTCTGTTTTCGCACCAACCAAAAACTATAGCAGAACGCGACCTCAAGCCACTACAGAAGAATAATTATTTAATTTCTCATGTGCTTGATCTTTGCGATGGTCGTTAGATGATAAGGAATTTAATTGTGTTATCTCACATCATGACTAATGATCATTCAATGTCAACACTGCCATATTCTTTGGTGCACCAAATACCCTTTTGTAAATATAAAGAAAAATGAATTCAATGTTTTATGTATCCATTCATCTCAATGTAAACCACGTGGAAACTTTTGTATGCTCATAATTTTGATTTTTTTCAATGATAACTTTTAAGTAGATTTATATCAGCTGCAATATGCATATAACAATTTATTTTTGGAACTAGAAAAAATGCATTAATATTTAATTTAATAGATTGTCAATATTAAAAAATAAAATTCACATCAATATAAAAAAATCACTTGTTCACATTTACTCATTTTCATTTTCATATTTAATAACCATCAGATATCATATATAATCTACGTAGAGTTAACATCAAGGAAACTTTCAACTCAAAAGTAATTGGGTTAAAATGTTTTTACATTATTTTATTATTATTATTATTATGTTTTAGATGTTTATGTTATTATGTTTATCACCTTTCAAAATTTTATTGGCTCCATTTTTTAAGATAAAATAAAAGTCAAACTTTAAAAATCTAAAATTTATGTAGATTCTAACTAAGTCATTTTCAAATTGGTCTCTCCCAAGTGTAGTAGTAACAAGTGGTGCCCATTCCGATTTTCAAACCACTTGTGATGGAGGCGGAGAGAGATGGAGGCGATTGAGGAGCCTTGATTTCTCCAACAAATCTAGAGATAGGTTCTCTAGGTTTTTGTATGTGTTGTATGTGAATCCAAAGGAACTTGATTAATGTGGATCATCAAGAGGCAATCACTTCCACACCTGTGTAGTGGGATTGCATATGTAAAACAATGTAGAAGTTAGCCTCCTAGAAAAACACAAAATACCAATACATAAAAACACAACCCTATTAGAATCAATTTTCAAAAAACCTTTGGAATTCTCTAAGTAGAGGCATTGGGTGTTTCTTCAATAACAAACAATTTGTGGGGATAAAATTACATAATTCTATCGTTTACATAGGAGTATAATTCCATCTTTTATAGAGAGAAAAGATCAAGGCCGGTAATTCTTTAGGTAGCATTCTTCATATATCTAAATTCATCTCTATTTTTATTTTTATTGAAACACTTCTTTGTGTGCATAAAAATAAGACTCCTCATGAGTCTTGACTAAGGTTGATAAGCATAATTGTTGGTTTTATATAATAAAATCAAGCTTTTGTCATCTCTCTTTTTATAAAAGTTTCTTAATGATGTTTTCATATATATATATATATATATATATTAGTAGTAGTTGTAGTAGTATTATAGTCTCTTATTTTTTATGTGGGAAGGGATAATTTTTCTTATATTAACAAGGGTGAAAGCTGCAAGCAGCTAATTCCCTGCCAACTAGAAGGTGCATCCTTGGAACACATGATATCGAAGGCACGGTTCATAATAGGAGGCGCAGTATAATTTTAAAGCTTTGAGATGGCGTGTTGCGAAGGGAAGAGGGAGATATATGCATTGAGAACCAACATGTAATATATCGAAGCCAAAAGATATTTCAGTAGTTGGGAGAAGCAATTTGAAGCATATAAATCTAAAATCACTGAAAATGTCGAGAGGCTAACCATGACTAACATCCATGGAATAAGAAGTAGGAGTTTTGGGATGGGATGCATGCAAATTATTTGACATGTCATGAACCCAAAAGCCCCTATTTTTTGCATCCATTTTACCTTTTGGATTATCTATTAGCCTATGGACGTTTTCACTGCTTTTGGATTAATATGCATCAGATTTCTTCTCTTCTTCACCACTGAAATATCTTTTGGCTTCAATATATATGTCCTCTCTTAAATGTTGGTTCTCAATGCATAAATCTCCCTCTTCCCTTCGTTGCATGCCTTCTCGGACCTTTAAAATTATACTACACCTCCTATTATGAACCGTGCCTTCAATATCATGTGTTCCAAAGATGCACCTTCAAGTTGGCAGGGAATTAGCTGCTTCCATCTTTCTCCCTTGTTTATATTAGAATAAAGTAACCTTCGATTTGCTCTTTTACTCCTATCTATTAGAATATATCCTAAATATTACAATATCAACTATGGGAAGGAATAAAATTATGTTATTTATATTAAAATAAAGTAACCTTCCAAGATAGAAACATGCAGTTAATTTTTCTCCAACTAACTCCGTCTTAAGGAAACAGTTTCTGAAGTCTCATAAACATCTATGAAAAGTGAAAGTCTACCCTTACTAACAAAGCCACTGTCCTCACAATTTTATAACTTAGTGTTATGAAAGTTTTGTCATATTTGAGCACCTGAGTGGGCCCAATGCTTAAGAACATGTGTTATCTTCGAGGAGGTCACAGGTTCAAAACCGGCGGGGGTAGGGTTGCTCATTGGCCCGTTGTGACAAGGCTCGAGGGGTAGGCGACCCCAGGATAGAGGCTCTCCCCAGGGTGAGTCACAAGTTTCTAGTATATCTGTCCCCTGGGATAAAGGATGAGTCACAAGTTGATAAAGGGTGACTCACAAGTTTCTGGTATATCTGGCTTGCGAGCTGTTGGATATACCCTTGGGAGGTTGTTGTTCCCATGGTGAAATTTTTTTTTTTTCCATCTTTGAAAAGAACCACTATCACATAATAATCACTACTCATTGAATTAACCATTAAAACTACAATTTACAATTTAAACCTAAACATACATATACAATAGCACAACTCCTTATTATGTTACTTGTTGCCAAAGTCTCTTATCCATGCATTAGCTAAGAGTTATCCATGGATTAACTACCAGTAATCCATGCATCGACTACCAACTGTTTTTTATATTCTTATTTCTTTTATAATTGTTTATTTCAAATTTTGAACGATTGCCATAAAATCAATCTGGATAGTACATTTGTCTCATCCTCATATAATCTAAAAAAACACCCCAAATTCTAAGATATAAACCCCTATCCATGTAATTAAACAAACAAGCCACTGCTAATCCACTGCTAATAGTAATCAGTAGAGATGGAGAGGAGGGCGAGGAGAGGCCTTGGCGACTAGAGGCACAGCCTTCTGCAGTGCTAGGCAATCGAATGGATGAACAAAGGATCTATGGACCGACAATCGAAGCTTTCCTCTATGCAAAAAAAAATCAACCACCTGTAGGGTATTTATAGCAGTGTGCTTTGTTAACTCTACAACAATGAAAGGACCAAACATATTATCTTTTATTTTTCAAATAATATCTATCCAGCTGTATATTATCTCTTCAAACTTTTTCAAATTATTTTTGAAACATTATCCACAACGTATGTAAATGTAAAGTATTTATAGGAGTAAGTTAAACCCTAGGGATCAACTTCTGAAGCAATTTTCAATGTTCAAATTGCAATTTTTATTATAACAATGTATTATACAATTTCAACAAATTTAGTTGGAATTATAAATGAATTATGCAATTTCAGCAACCTAAAACTGCAATTTCAACAAGAAGGGAAAACTCCAATTTCTACAATTTGAGCGACATTTTGGCCAAAAAAATCATTGAAAAAGAGGTGCAAATTGTTTAATCTGTTAACTTACATCATTCATAACAACCCACATTGATTAACCAAGAATATAAAATTGCCTACAAAATTCACTTAGAAACTACTTATTTAGATTTCTTTTAAACATTTAAAGTTGCAATTTTATTTTTTAAATTTATAGTTGAATATAGCATGTCTACTTCTTTTTCCCTTTTTTATTAAATATAAATATTGAAACTAATGGTTGCTCTGAGGCCACTTCTTTTTTCTTTTTTTTATTAAATATAAAGATTGCAAAATCTATCATAATTAGTTGTCGTATTGAGAATAATGGTTACTATTAGGCCACTTCTTTTTTTCTTTTTTTATTAAATATAAATATTACACAATCTATTATAACTAAGTTGTCAATAATGCTGCTATGAGCTTATACAAGCTAACTCTAAATGATCCTTTAATATAATAAATAAAGAACGCTTTTAAATCTGTATTCCAAGACTTAGATCTTTATTCTAAAACTTATAATAACACTTTCAATCCTTTTCAATATCTCCAAAATATTTAAGATACCTTGTTCCCCTTTATCCTTAAAACTAAACATAAAACATATTAACTCTATACATGAAAACAATATACTATAAATGGTTGCAGTTTATCTCATAAAGCAAACACTTAAAAGTCTTTAAAGAACGAAATTTACAAATTTTATTTTTAAAAAATCAATAAAATTTACAAATTTTGTTTTTAAAGCAAACCCTTAAGTGAAATTTACAAATTTTATTTTTAAAAAATCAATGAAATTTACAAATTTTGTTTTTAAAGGGTTACATTAATAATAATAGTTTATAAATGAAAATTATTTTAATAAAGTTTTACATATTTTTGAAATTTAATTTTATTACTAATTTTATATATAAATAATAATAAGCAGATTTTTTTTTAAGCATTGTGAGGTGTTTTATATTGTGGGGGAGATGTCGTAATGTTTGTTCTTAACAAAATAATTAAAAAAATTCATATCGGCTCATAAAATAAAAAAAATTATGAAAAGTATTTAAAAAAAATCGATGTTGACTCATAAAATAAAATATCATGAAAAGTAATTAAAAAATCGGTTTGGTTTATAAAATAAAAACTTAAAACTTTAACCCTGATCTATCAATCAAAATTGATCACATTTTTAAGTTTAAATTTTAAAAAAGAAATACACCTCAAAAAATTGGATCCCTCTCGATGTTTGATAGATACAAATTTAAGATGAATCTATACTCGTTAACTTAGCAATTATAATAATGAAAAAAATATATTAAAGTTTACAAATTACCCCAACTCATTAAAAAAATATTAAAATAAAATAACTCCTCTACATCCTTATCCACCAAAGTCTATCAACCAATTATAACATCTCTTTCTGATAAGGAAATTTCTTTCAACCAGTATATATCTAAATATATTTATATGTTTTAGATATATTATTATAGTATCTTTTAAATATATAATTAAATATTGTATTATTAGATAAAGAGATTCAAGATTCAAATCTTAGTAGCAATAATTTGATATGTACGTCTGAGAGCCTCCCGCCTTGGCCGTCACAGTTGTCTCTATGAGACATAACTGATCGATCGGTGGAGGTCAAGACTGAAATTTTGGTGCCACGTTCTCAGTAACACGCCGTATGGGAAAATGACAGATGCATGGCGCACACATTAGGTACACGACACAAAATCTTGATGGTTGAATTTCTCTGTTTTCAATCCAATCTTATTATATGCATAGTAGCAAATACGGTCCCAATAGAATTTTGAAGTTTGAATATTACTATTGCGTTATTACTAATTTACTATTATATGTAATTTTTTTATTTAAGTTTTATTTTATATGTAAATGTTATTTTAATTTTACTTTTTAGTATTTATTATTTATCAAAAAGTAAATTTATGTAGTGTTTTTGTTCCTTTTTTTTAAAGTCATTTTATATAAAAATAGATTTTTTTTTCAGAGGAAAAAAAATGTAGTGTTGCTATTCTTCAGAATCAAATAGTACAAAGATATATCAAATCTCATATTCTCAAGACTTTCCTTCAAAACCAAAGCACGCAGGCTCGTACAATAACAAAAATCCAGAATAGTTCTGTGATTTAACAGTCAAACATCAAAATAAGACTAATCAATCTCAGCAATCCCCAAAAAAGTAATGAGACCCATTTTCCAGTACATTTTGCTCATACCATTCTTCCCAAATAAGATATCCTTCGATTCCATCGAAAGCTTGCTTGGATAACTTATCTGCCAAATCATTATGTTCTCTATAAATATGTTCAAATGTGATTTTCTCACATTTGTCAATCTCAACCCTAGTGCGCCAGCACCAATGTCTAGGAGCCAGAACATGTAAGCTATACTCCCTGGAAGCCCACTTAATTGTAGCTCGGGAATCACCATAAACCTTTAAGTCCACAAGACCAAATATATTAGCAGTCTTCAATACACACCACAAGGCCAACAATTCCGCCTTCATGTTTGTCTCAGATCCACAATTTAGTCGAAGTGTAAAATAGTGATCTTTGTTTAAAAAAATCACACCACCTGCTGCACACAAACCATGCTGAGCTGCCCCATCAAAAAAAAGTACTGGCTGATTAACAGTGAAAGAGAACAAACTGATCCGATTAGAACCAAGCTTCATCTCATCATTATTATAGATTTGTGCCATCTTCAAAACAGTTATCCCACAATCCTTAACTTCAAGAACTCTGCCTTTGAATGTAGCACAGTTTCTAGCATACCATATCACCCATGACACAATGATTGGTAATAGAAAATGTGACTTTGCACTCCTGTACCAATTAAGAAGACAAAAACCAAATTCTCCAACATCCCAGATATCTTTTATATGTAAATCTGCACAAACAATATCCCAGATATCCTTCCCAAACCAACAATCAACAAATAGATGACTGACAGATTCCAAATTCTGTTTACATAGGATGCACCAGTTAGGGCCACACCAGCCCCGTCTTAACAGATTGTCCCAAGTTTTTAGTTTTTCCTGAAGAGCTTGCCAAAGGAAACATTTAATTTTCAACGGAAGATCCCATTTCCACATTTCTTTATACCACCAATTCTGCGGGAATATATATTTGTTTTGAAGAATTCTAATATAAGCTGCTTTAGTAGTCACCTTACCAGATTTCTCATCACCTGTCCAAACAATTTTGTCCTCATCCACATTAAGATGCACACCCGCAACACATAAGTTATGAACATAACCATCCCATTCCAATGCATCATAGCCATTAAGCCCCAGATCTTTAGAGCTGAGCCAGTAATTGCCTTCACCACAAAACCAAACTCCATTTCTAACCCTGTTCAATGTGGATAAACCGTAGAATTTTAAATATCCCAACAGTCGCTCAGATAATATATGAGAGTCCTCCATACCCAGAATTGGGTCCTTCCCAACATAGATCTTCTCACCCAAACCCACCTGCCATTTAATATCATCAACAATCCAGCTAAAAACCTTTAGCAGACCTCTCCACATAGGAGACATGCAACCAACCAGATTCTTTGGTTTCCATAACCAAGAGTGCACCTTAGCCCCAATATATTAATCTGAATGACACGAGACCAGAGTGTGCATCCAAAAATCCCACGCCACAAGCTCTTAAGTCTCAGGGCTGTATTAAAAACTTTGAGATCTTTGATACCCCAACCGCCAAACCTTTCAGGCCTAGATAGAGCCTCCCATCCTGTCATGGTCAACTTTGCTCGTTCAGCACTACCAATCCACAAGAAATTGAATAATAACTTTCTAACAGCATTCAAAATAGTCACCGGCACTTCCAGGAATGTCATCCAATAAACAGGTATACCCGTTAAAACTGCTTTAACAAGTATAAGTTTTCCCCCTATGGAGAGAAACCTATAAGTCCAATGGGATACACAAGCTTCCACCTTCCGTATAATCCACTTCCAATCATTTAATAGATACTTGTTCGGCTTTAAAAAAAAACCAAGATATTTAACTCCATCTTCTAAATCACAGCATCTATAAGGCAAAATTCTCCCAATTTCTAATCTTCTAGCTAGGCACACGTTATATTGAAAAAAGTTTGATTTAGTAGTACTAACCTTCATTAACATTACAGAAAACTTTGATAATATTTTTGAAAACCATCCATTCCTCAACAGATGCAATACCCGCCAATAACACATCATCCACAAAAATCAGATGTGTGAGAACACAGTGACGGCCCACATCAATACCTTTGATAAACCCCTCATCTTTTGCAATATTCAGGAGTCTGCTAAAAGCATCAATCACCAAGATGAACAATAGAGGTGATAATTATATAAAAATAGATTTATGTAGTTTAAGTTTTATTTTTAAAGTTTTCAATAAATAATGAATTGAGATGTTTAAATTTAGAATGATTATGTATAATCCTATTTTTTTAAAATTAAAATTGCATGTTTTTTGTATTTATAAGATGTCTACTCCCGCATTTTAATCGTACTTGATTTTTTTGTTACGTATTATTTCTGTATCGTATCTGAATTGTATTCGAATCCGTACTCGAATCTTGCTACTATGATTACATGGATGAGTATACTTTTTCAATTTTATCATTTATTTGTGATATTTAACTTGTGCCTTATAGCTGTTCACTACTCATAAGTATAATTTGGAATAGACTAGGAAATATACTTTTTTTCTAAATTGCACGAAAATGAGACAAGTGTATTCTCAAAATTTATTTTATGGTCGACAAGTACTTATCCACATTTATTTTATCCACATTTATTTTATGGTCGTAATTCCAAATTCCAAACAAACAATTATAATATATAAAAAATATCTCAATTTATATGCGATAATGGGTAGCTAAAATATAAATAAAACTCTTTTACTTAATTATTATTAAAAAACGATTTAGTTATTTCTTTCTATTATGTTTCGTAAAAACAAATTAATTCTTTTTATAGTGTACAGTTACTTTTAATATTTTAATAAAAATATGACTTAACTCTCCATTATTTAAATATAGTTTTCAAAAGTACTTTCTTCATAGCTTTGCTAACCATCGTTTTCATATGTGACAACTAACGAAAGCTATGGTTTCTAACGCTTTCACCGACCAAGCTATTGAATAATCATGATTTAGTATGCCTTTTTTACCAATTGTTTTCTCCTTTCTATGGTTGAATTAGTTGACAGTTTCATCGATTTTGGTTATTTTCACAAATAGTTTTTTAAAGTATAATGGTTAAAATTATTTATTTTTATTAGAAATTTTAAAATTATAAATGAAAAAAATTTAACTTTGTTAGACATTTGATTGGTTAAAAATAAGAACATATTAAGTTGATCAGGTAAGATTTGAATTTTAGATGGAAAATAATAACTATTCCTTTTAATCACATATCTAAACTTAATCACTTTAATATATATTGTTTACAAATAGGTATATAACATTATATAACATATCATGAATTCATGTAGTGAATCATGAATATGTAATGAATTCTCAATTATGTTATAAGAATAATTATATACAATTTCTTTTATTGAACATAAGAAGAATTATACATAGGTATAACAACATTACATATAGTATTAAATTTTTAGTATTTAACTCATAAGTATCTTAGTCTATCACCTCGAAAATTGTGCCCAACTTTGAAAACATTGCCCGCAAATGTTGTAAGGCCTTTTTCCATCATAATCTTAAATCTATATCTCGATTTTAGAACACCCAACACTTGAGCTTGACTGTTGTATTATATAACAACTTTGAACAGTCACCCAACATCAAACAATTGGGATTCCAACACCTAAAACTTTGTCTCGGAATCTGAGCCATCAATAGACTGTACATCCAAACTTCTACAACAGAATGGACCTCTCCAACAACAACATAACATACTGATTTAATATTTGATACTTCTTGGGGTGTGTGCCCTCATTGCTTTCTCAGAAATGCACCCTCATGCTGCAACAATGAACAACATTTAATCGCAACTCATTTCTAGGAGTGCGTGCCCTCTCCTTTTCTCAGAAATGTGCACTCTTCTTTGCTACTCCCTCCTCTTCCTCTCTGCTCAATCTTTTCCTCTCTTGGAATTAGTGCCTCTCACACTTCTCTCCAAGTCTCCTCTCTTCGAATTCGAGCCACCTTCCAAAGACTCTCTCTATTGGAATGTGTGTATCTAAACTCTCATAATTCTCTTTTTATTAATGGAGAGAATGAATTTGTCTCTTCACTTTCCCAAGTGACTTTGTCTCCTCACACCCCCAAGTGACTCTTTCACTTTCCATGGGTGAGACAAATTACAGTTTATGAAATAAAAATCATTTTTCACTCACAACTTTAATAAAATCTCACATTAACTTTATAAGTCTAAATTTAATGACTAGGAAAGTCACCTAGGTCCTTTCTACATGCCTAGACACCAAGCAATGTAGAAGACCTTCCTCGCTATAAATTTCAACAATTATTATAAGAAGTATGGGCATTATTCAAATGAATGTAGAAATAAGCAATATGATTTTAGTAAGCAAAATATAAGTGTGTTTTTAGCTTGTAATGGCACATGAGAACAACAAAAGGATGTATGGTTTTTAGACTTAGGTTGCAGCAATCACATGACTAGAACCTAGAAATGTTCTCAAGTTTAGATGAAAATGTAAAATCTGATGCCAAATTGGGTAATGACAACAAAGTGTCGGTTATGGGTAAAGGAAACATCAACATTCTAACTAAACATGGGGAGAAGATGTATATTTCAGATGTATATTTTGTGCCTGGTCTAAAACACAATCTAATGAGCATTGGACAAGTTGTTCAAAAGGGGTATAAAGTCTTCTTCAAAAATTAAGAGAATGTATTATTTTTGATAAATTTCCAAGTAACTAGCTCATTTCCAAAGTCAAAATGACAAGTAATAGAATGTTTCCCCTAAAGATTAAGCCGGATTTGAATTTGGAATATTCTCAAGCACACCCCACAATGAACTCATGTAATAAGATAAAGAAAAAGGTGCAGCAGTCACACAAAAAATTATTTCAAGCAGAAATTAAGGATGAAAATTGGTTATGTGTCACGTACCCTAATCGTTGAAAACATTTTATGCTGAAAACTTTGTATTAACTTTTATTGTAAAGTTTTTATAATTTGGACAAGCATCCAAGGATGACTGTAATTTGCACAATATTTTATTATTTAATAAACAAAATAGGAGACAAACACCTAAGGAGATTGTTGAAAGAGTGGTTACTGATCCACTAGGTGGAATGGAATATGGGGTAGAAGGAAATGGACAAGTGGCAGCATCATGATGCAACTAACTAGCTGTTGGTATGGGAAAACTCCCTTAAAATGTGGTCTTAGTGCCCTGAAAGATGGGACTGGAGCTTGAGGCTCATTTATTCCAAACTGACCACTAAAAGACCTAGGCAGTCTATATATTAGCCATCAGATTATGAACTGAGGTTCATAAATTTTCCTGATGAGGAAACTTGCCTTGAGGTTTTGTTGTTTGCACTCAAGAGATCTGATGAGGGGATAGGCTAGGGTTGATCATGTTGTGAGTCTGCCAAAACTTTTAGTGAGTTCAGGAGTTTGTTGTTGAGTGGAGAAGGCATTTTACAGGAGGTTGATACCGAGTGGAGAAGGTATTTTGAGTGCCTTACTTCTACACAGTTCTCCACCCACTTACTGGATCAGTAATCAGGCTCGGGGGTTCATTAGAAGTCAGCAGCTGAGCTGCTTCTTCTGAAGCAGGTTGGGAGGAATAGGCCTCCTTGGGTGTTTGTCGGCCCTATTATCAGTTACATGTTCTAATATCTTATCTTTTTTATTTTTAAGTTCTGTTATCTAGTTATTTTTGTATTTGACAGTACTGCTGATTATATAATTTTCATTGTTTATTTCATAAGTTATTTCGATTCCTGTGTAAACTAACAATTCTGTATAAATTGACTCGATTGAATAAAATAGTTTCTGTATTTTTCCCCATGCAAAAAGAGATAGCAACGTACTCCAGTACAGAAACAAATTAAGTAGATGAGAGCTGATAGGCAAAATGCCATGGTGATGAAAGTATTAATTCTTTATAAATGCTCTGTACATTAATTATTAATGTTAAATTGTGTTTTTATTTCTTTACTCACAGTACTATTCTTACCCCATTATTATCATCAACATAAAAGTAAATCTAATCCATAGATGTAACAACAATTTTATTTTAGACAAGGAAACCATTTCTGTTCTGTACATTCATGCTTTTCTAAATGTATATTTTCATAGAATATCTATAGTTGCTGTTATTCTCATTATTTTACATATAGGACAGATAGACAAATAAGAAACAACATATTATCAACTTAGGGTTTTGAAACTTTACATTTAATTCTTTTAAAAGTCTACTGTTACTTTAGATATTCTGTTATTGCATGCACAGTGTTGATAAGCAAACAAAGTTTCTTATCATAAAGCTAGGGTTCAATATTTTCTTTTGCATGCACATACCATCGTAAACACACAAATGCAATTCTGTAACAGAATTCAAGATAGATGAATAATCTCTCTATCTTTTTCTTTATTTTATTAACATAGATAGATTAAGTATTTTCTTTTATATCAGAATCATTACTGTAGATCGAACTTATCTATTTCTTTTATCGTTTCGAAATTTCCAATACATTACAAATGCCTGTAGGAGCAGAGTTGACAAAATCACAACCCTGGTGGTTGTTTAAACATTTCAACAAACACATCATTATCTAGACACAGTCAAACCCTAAACCGTGGACAAGATTTCATTTCAGAATCACATACATTTTATACAAAACCAACAACGAGGCATTAGGCATTAGCCATCATTTTATAGTATGGTTTCACATAATATGATAACCCAAATCATATAGTATCGTAAGTTCACAAAGTATCAAATAAAGTTTGGTTGATATAACATTCTTGTATAGTATCACTATTTGTATATATTCCTAATTGTATTGTATCACATTAAGAACCTAATATCACATAAATGCATAGTGCCACTTAGAATCAAATAGGGCACACAACGCACATATCATTTAGGATATGTACATCTACATTTGAGTTTTGATAATATCGCCACTTACATCATAAGTTAGAGCATTTAAATGAACCAAAGAAATAGACAATTGAATGCAAACGAGGTTACAACTGATAACGACCTTCTCATAAATTTTGTTAAATCTGTATTGTCTGCATAAATAGACCTGTTCTAATAGTTAAAAACAAACTTGAACGACCTGAAGTTTGAACCAGTTCTCTCACTGATAGAATGATCAGAACTGTTCTCTTCAGTTTTAATCATTAGATGTTTACTGAAAATAGGTGGTCACTTGCCGCAGTTAAAACCCTTACCTGTAATCTGTCACATTACGAAATTTACAATTTTACATGCTTTAGCACGAATGCTAAGTAAGCCTCGGGGCGTCCAAAGGACCCCTTCATCAATCAAACAAAAGAACATTAATCAAACGATGTTTCTTCATTCATAAACAACAACAGTAGATTTTGTAGCAGCATATCTAGATTTGGATAACATCAAGACTTAAGCTAACTTCTTTTAGTCGGATTCAATAAACAAGTATGGTATTTTAAAACAGCAAATAACATCTCATGTATCTTTTTCATTTCCGCATACACTAAATAAGCAATATTATCACGTAGAAAAAGTTTTAAATTTTTATGAATTTTCTGGGTGTTACATTATGGCATTAAAGTTTTGGGCCCCTAAACTTTGGAGGTCTAAACTTGTTACATAAGAAAAGCATGGTAGGGGGGATTCCATTCATAGAGAAACCAACAAGAGTGTGTGAAGGATGAATTTTGGGAAAACAACATAGAGAATCATTCTCAGCAGGAAAGTCAGTTAGAGCAAAGGTAGCATTGGAAATTGTTCGCTTTGATTTGTGTGGACCAATGCAAACAACTTCAATTGGTGGATGCGTTTATTTCTTGGCATTCATAGATGGCTACACAAGAAAAACACGGGTCTACTTTCTATAGCAAAAGAAATAAGTGTTTGATTTCTTCCATCAATTCAAGTCTCTTGTTGAAAAGCAAAGTGGATACTACATCAAAGCATTGAGAATGGATAGAGGTGGTGAATACATTTCAAAATAATTTCTAAATTTTTGTAAAGACCATGGAATTCACAACTACATACACACCTCAACAAAATGGGGTAGATGAAAGAAAAAATAGAACAATCATGGAAATGGCACGAAGTATGTTGAAAACAAAACATTTGTCCAATGAATATTGGGTTGAAGTTGTAGCATGTGCAACATATATTATGAATAGAAGTCCCACTAAAAGTGTCATAAATATGATTATGGAATAAACATGGAGTGGAAGAAAACATAATGTTGTTCATATGAGAGTATTTGGATGTGTGGCATATGCACATGTCCTGGATAAATTGAGAAAAAAATTGGATAACAAAGGAGAAAGATGCATATTTGTGGGACATAGTGAAGAATCAAAGGCTTATAAGCTATACAATCCAATATCTAAAAAATTAATAATCAATAGAGATGTGCAGTTCATAAAGAGGAAGCATGGGATGGCATCTTAAAGAAATAATGAATGCAATAGCAGTTTTTCCACAAGAAGATAGAGAAGAATTAATACCAGCAGGTATCCCTTCAAATGTGACTCCTCCTACTCTGACTCAAGCTCATCATAGTGGTACTCAAGTGACACCTTCAACAAGCACAAGGAAAACCCCACACATTCAAGGTAGCACACCTTCAAGTGGATAACAAAAAACATGATCAATAAGCACTCATTGTGTAGCCCCATTTAGCCCACATTCTACAAGTTCAAGTGATATATGTCAAAATCCTCACTAGCAATCTTGAGGAGGCAAAAAATCAAAAGCTTAAGAGATATTTATGAGCAAAATGAAGGTGAGAACAGTGCAGGTTTGAATTCTCTTTTTACATTATATTCACATGTTGACGATCCTATTCATTTTGAAGATGAAATTAAAGATGAAAAATGGGTGAATGCAATGGATGAAGAAATTGATGCAATTGAAAAGAATCAAACATGGGAGTTAGTGGGCCTTCCAAAAGACAAGGATGTCATATGAGTGAAGTGGGTTTACAAAACCAAATTAAATGCAAATGGTGATGTGCAAAAACATAAGGTAGGGCTAGTAGCTAAGGGATATTCACAATAACCTAGGGTTGATTAAAATTAGACATTTGTTCTAGTACCATGTCTAGACACGATGAGAATAATACTTGCAATAGAAGCTCAAAACAAGTGGTCAGTTTATAAAATGGATGTACTTAATAATTTTTTTTGAATGGTTGTCTTGAAGAAGGAGTTTATGTGGAGCAACCACCTGGGTATGAGATTTTGGGTCAAGAAGAAAAATTCTACAGGCTCAAGAAAGCGCTTTATGGACTCAAGCAAGCCCCAAGAGATTGGTATAGTAGAATTGACTCTTATCTTTTGCAAAATGGTTTCAATAGGTGCAACATTGAGCCTACATTATACACCAAGATGAATGAGAAAGGTGATATCTTAATTGTTTGTTTATATGTTGATGACTTGATATTCATAGGTGATTTAGCAATTGATTTGTTCAAAGGAGACATGAACAAAATAATTTGAAATCACTGATTTAGGTCTCATGAAGTATTTTCTTGGCATTGAGGTGAATCAAAGTGATAGTGGTATATTCATCTTCCAATCTAAGTATGCTAATGGCATTTTGAAGAGGTTTAACATGAAAGATTGCAAATCAGCTCCAAGACCAATTGTCACAGGTTTGAAATTAAGTAAGGAGGATAAAGGAGCCAACATTTATCCAACTTTGTATAAAATACTTGTTGGTGGCCTCATGCAATTAAAATACACATGGTCGGATATTATGTATATGCAGTTAGTCTTATCTCAAGGTTCATAGAGTCTCCAAAAGACTCTCATTGGCAAGTAGGGAAAATAATTCTTACATATGTGAGTGGAACAAGAAACCATGGTATCCATTATTAAAGTCAAATGAGTTCAAACTCATTGGGTATACATATAGTGATTGTGCTTGCTGCATTGATGATAAAAAGAGCACTTTTGGTTATGTTTTTCATTTTGGAACATGTGTAGTATCATGGGCTTCAAAGAAACAACCAATTGTCACTCTTTCATCTGCTGAAGCAGACTATGTAGCAGCCACAAGTGCATCATGTCAAGCAATTTGGATGAGAATAATTTTGAAAGATCTCATGCAAGAACAAGAAGATGCAACAAAGATATATTGTGGCAACAACTTAGCTATAGCATTGTCAAAGAATCTAGTATTTCATAAGAGAAGCAAACATATTGAAACAAGATATCATTTCATTAAAGAACGAATCAACAATGGAGAAATATTTTTGGATTTTTACAGGTCTCAAGATCAATGTGTATAAACTTTCACCAAGGCATCGAGGAAAGAAAATTTTGTCAATCAAAGAGATCGATTGGGCATCATAGATGCCAACGGTTGTTATTAAGGGGGAGTGTTGGAATTAATCCCAATTACCTAGCTACAGATATTTACTCCTCCATATCCTCATTACTCTCACCACATACTTCGTCCTTCCTTTTTGCAGTGCCAAATTTATTATCAACTCCTCTGCATGTCACTGATCAATACTTTAGGGCAGTAAACTGTATTTCCAGTCTTGTCTCTTTGACTTTCTATGGCGGTAGATAGAAGAAGGCTCCATAAATTGAAATGCCTCGAGTATAGAGATACATAGAGTAATTTGATGCCTTCTAAATTTCTTTTGAGATCTTATTAGAGTGTTGTGTGAATATATATAAATCGAGTATCTCCTCTTGGTTTTGCATTTTTGATGTGTATTCTGCTGTAGCAGGGGTTTGAAGGAGCAACTACATAACAGGGGATGATTTGGTTTTTATTTTTTACTTCTATTTATTTTATGCTTTGTTTCTCTCCTCTGCTTCTCCCCTTCATATTACAACCTTTATTACTCTTTGGAAATACGAGTTTCGCCATCAATTATTAACAAGGGCACTTTGTTAATCATGGATACCAAGGAGTTGAAGATAGAGTAGACATTGTGTATACCCATGCATAATTTGTTAGTTGATTGTAACTAAGTTTATGGGAATATAAGAAGTATTTAAAAAAAAAGAAGATATCTTAATTTTAATGATCATGGAGTAAATGCACTATTTATTTATTATTTTTCTTTGAATGTAAGAAAATTTCATTTGTTCTAGTTGTCTTTTTGCACTTTTATTTTTTGTGTTACTTTGTGATGACTTACATAATGTACATCCACCATTTGTGTTAGAGCACAAAATATTGTCAAGAATATCTTTTTGTATCAGTTTGAATGCACTGCAAGGTTCATACAACCCTTGGTGGCATTCCAAAGAACTTGCATATTGAAATATTGAATAGTGGCTCACATATAAAGAAATTACACCTTGATGGATAAGTTAGAAGTCACTATTTGGAGGTATATGTAATCAAGCAAAGTTTTGGAACCTAATATGTTAAGATTACGTGAAGATGGATAGTCATAAGTAGTCCAAGAGACAAGTGCCACTTGCAATTGTATTTATACATGTATACTATCTTATTTGTCTTTATTTAATTCTTGTTTGGACTCTTGTTTATCTGTCCAAGTAGGAATTCCAACAGTGATGTCAAAGCCGTAATGTTTATTGAGTGTTTTTATGTGAGAGTATTACCAGTGTGCAGCTTTTTCATATTCTCCAATGTGTCTTCTCGGCTTTACCGTAACTCTTACAATCTACCTAGATTAGTGTGCATATTCTTCTCTCTGGGAGATTTGGAATTGCCATATTCTCTCCCTGACAAAGGGAGTTTAAAGTTTTCCAGGAGATTCTCATTTCAGCTTTTAATCGGCATAGACTGAATACCTTTTTATTTTGATTATATAGCTTGGAATCTTAAAAAAAATAAAATAAAAAACATTTAAATTTGAAACATTTAAATGATGAATCATAAAAAATACTCATCATGGAAACAATATTGGAGAAAGCAAATGTATGTATTGGATATGTTTGGATAAGCTCAAGTTTTTAAATTTGACAGGTGTTATGTACTTTTTGATTTCTTGGAAATAACAAAAATACTGTTTTTTAAAGAAAAAAATATTAGAAAAAACAAATAAAAAACATATATTATTTTGAAAAATAAATACATTATCTGTCTATATATGATATAGACACACAGAAATTGAAGGACCAAGGTACATTGAAAAACCACAGAAATTGAAGGACCAAGATACATTGAAAAACCAGCAATACATCCATTGAAGGACCAACAAAAGACACGTGATGGTGATGTATAGTCTTAAATATAAGATGCATACTACATTTTTATTCATGACAAACATCTAATCCACTGCTTGAAGTCTGGTTGAGTAATCAGTAGAGATGGAGAGGAAGACGGGGAGTGGCCTTGGCGACCAGAGGCACCGCCTTCTGAAGGGCTAGGCCAAAAGCTTCGTCCATGTTGAGCCCGTCTAGGTTGGGAGGGAGATCCCAATCGAAGGCATGGATTAACGACCCCAGATTGTACTCCACCATGGTAATACCCACACGAGTTCCCGCACAGATGCGCCTCCCGGCACCGAACGGGATGAGCTCGAAGTCGTTGCCGCGTGGATCTATCTTGGATCCCACAAACCTGTCTGGATTGAACTCCTCGGGTTTGTCCCACACCTCGGGGTCTCTTCCGATTCCCCAGATGTTAACCATCAGCCTCGTGTTCTTCGGAATGTAGTACCCGTTCACCTCGCACGCTTCGGTGGACACCCGCGGGAGACTGAGCGGTGTGGATGGGTGCTTTCGAAAGCCCTCTTTGCAGACGGCCACAAAGTATGGCAGTTTCGCAAGGTCTGACTCCTTCAGTCTTCTCTCACGACCGATCACCGAGTCCATCTCGTGCTGCACCCGCTTCAGTAACTTGGGGTTGTTGATCAATTCGGCTAATGTCCATTCGATCACGCTGCTGGATGTGTCTGTTCCTGCAGTGAATAAATTCTGCAAAACAAAAACCATAAACTTAGGTTCAATTCTTGTAAGTGACATTATATTCTTGTTAAGTCTCATTGTAATGATTGTATTTCAAGCTTTCCTTGATTCTTTGGAAATAACAAGAAATAACCCCTGTACATATTCAACCAATATACAATTTTATATTACTGGATATTAAAGTGATTTAATATTCAAATCTTACCAGCAATAAAGCTTTGATATGTACGTCTGAGAGCCTCCCGCCTTGGCCGTCGCAGTTGTCTCTCTGAGACATAACAATGTCTAGAAAATCAGGGTTAGATGCTCGCTGCTTGGTCGTGGACTGGTGTTCTTCTATCATCCTCGCTATCAGCGCGTCCCATCGCTTGTGAAGTTTCTTCATACCCCGCTGGATGCCTTGCAAGTCCATCCAGGCCAGCGACGGAATGAAGTCCCCGATGTTGAAGTATCCAGCCGAGGTCATGAGCTCCACCACCATCTCCTTGAATTCGTTGGCCTCGTCCCCTTCGGTCTCGAACACCCGCTTGCTGAGAATAATCTGCCCGATCATGTTGGCAGCGCAGATGTTGAGAAGGTCCGGCACATTCACCGTCTCGCCTCGTTGCGAGTGTTTGAGAATATTCCGGAGCAAGAAGCCCATCTCTGCGTCCCTTACCGGTTGCCAATCCTCCAACGCCTTTCCTCCCAACATGTGCAGGTTGCAGACCTTGCGTTCCATCTTCCACCGTCCTCCGTATGCTGCCCACACCATGTCCTGAAAAAAAAAAAAACTTATATCAAATTCTAAAAGCACAATATTTTCATTATATTAGAAGTCTGTTCGGCCAGTTCGAAATCTTCTAAACCTTATTGATGATTGCTACTAAAATCCAACCATGACTAAAATCCAACCATGTTAAAGGTTGGATGCTCTGTCAACCAATAAAGAAAAGAAGAAAAAGAGTAAAGTGTCCACAGACTGAAATCTGCACAGTTATATCCAAACAGTACAGATATCTACAATTTGAAAAGTTTTTTTGACCCACCGCATTGGGAAAGGATTTTTTATTCAAGTATATCCACCTACAGTGAACTTTTTTATGTAAGCACCACACTGTGTTGACAAAACATATTAAAAAAAAGTACCTGAGAATCGTAGGCGATGTATGTGGCGCCTGCATTTCCTGGTCTGTTGGAGAAGTTGATATCCATAGTCTTCAAAAACGCCTTAGCAGCAGCGGGCGTGGATGCCACCACCATGTCGGATGTCCCCAATTTCAGATACACTATGGGGCCGTATTTCTTATACATGTTGTAGAGAGTGACGTGAGGCATTGCTCCCAGAAGTGGCAAGCTTCCCACCAATGGCCATCCGGATGGGCCGGGTGGGAGTTGCCTCTTCTTGAGCTTCAAGCTGGATCTCAAAACATAACGAAATCCAAGGTACAGAGCAAGCCAAGAGAGAACCCACAACATAAATTCGTGCAAACTCAAGGAATCCATTTTGAGTATCGACTCTGAGTGCTCTGTGAGGCTTCATTACAGTCTCCTGTATATATAGAATTTCGCTGCTGTCGTTGGTTGCTTGAGAATCTTCACGTGCCCCGTTAGTTGTGCACCTGATATTCATCTACCACCACAATGGCCGAGCGGTTGTTGGAGGTGAGAGCTGAAATCTTTGGTCCCACGTTCTCAGTAACTTGCTGTAATGGAAAATGACAGATGAATGCCACACATTATGTAAACAACACAGAAGAGCCACATAAATGTGATCAACTCAGGGATTAGAAATGAATTAAGACGACTGCAATGTGAATGTGGCTGATAAACTACAAACAATATCTAAATGCTTTTAGGAATTGGAGATTTTGTAACATAGTGGGATTGGATGGCTCAGAGTCTACTTCCCAGCATTATCAGAATTTTAGGTATTTAAATAGGTTTAAGTTTTTAACAGTATGCTTAACTTAACTTTCTGTAGTAGGTGAAGGTCCATAGGCTACAAGTTATTAGACATAAGTTACAAGCTAATAGATATAGCAGGTAAATATGTAAATTGACTGTTTTTACAAGTTATTAGACATAAGTTACAAGCAAATAGATATAGTAGGTAAATATGTAAATTGACATTTTTTACAAGTTAGATATAGTAGGTAAATATGTAAATTGACATTTTTTACAAGTTATTAGACATAAGTTACAAGCTAATAGATATAGCAGGTAAATATGTAAATTGACATTTATTAATGTTTATTTTAAATGTAAAGTTTCACAAAATAAAATTTGACAGTCTCACAAAATATGTTGACAGTACAGTTTCTTAGAAGACTGAGTTTTTGTCTTCCACTCTAAATTATAAATATATTAATTCAACTACATTTTTTTACTATATCACATATAATGTAAATTGATAGATTTTTTAAAGTTTATTTTGAATGGAAAGAGATTCATAAAATAAATCTTTATGTATGTTGATCGCTGATTGTTAATCGAGGTATATAAACCATTTTTAAAAATATGGTTGAAAAGAAAAGAATGGTGATTTATAAATAAATACATAGAAAACAAAAAATATAACTCGCATAGCTACAAGTAAAGTGGCCAGTGAATATGATAGGTACAACCAACCACTTAATTTTGTGGAAATGGTTGGTTGTTAAATAAATGTTAAACATTAAAATAATTAATATAAATATTAAACTAACATAAACATTAGGTTAATCTTGTTGATCCATTCAAGGAAGTCCAAAATATCATATAATATCTAAACACTTATATAAGTTTAATAGTTTATACCATGTTTCTGCATGGATGACTTTAATCCATAGTAACATAATTCAGTATTGGAACAATTAAATTTTTTAAACAATATAAAAAAACAAACTTTAATTACTTGAACATTATAAAACAAAAATACCATTCAATTTAATACTATCTTATTAAAATATTTATTAATAACTACTTGTCGTTACTCACACTAACCTATTCTAGGTTGTTGAGATTTTATTTTTTTTATTTTAAATAAATGATTGATTTTATTATATAAATGTCAATGAACATTATGGTGTATTTGTGAATATTTTAATTCAGTATTTTATTCGTACTAAATTTTTTCATTACATATTTTTTCTGTATCGAATCATATTCGTACTCGAATTATGCTACTATGCTTTAATCCATAATTAACCTTAAACCAAAGTAGACTTTTAACCATGGTTGATCATTGTTTAAGCATGGTTGAATTTATTGTACCATCATTGTTGACATAACGAGAGAACATAGTTGAAGTTGACCATGGTTGACATAATCCCTAGAACATGGCCAACTATTGTTTGACCATATTAAGAAACCAGATATAGCATATAAACATGTAAACTGACATATTAAGTTATTAGATATAACATGTAAACATGTAAATTGGCATATTTCTTTTAATATTTATTTAGAATAGAGAGAATCTCATAAAATAAATCTTGACAGTACAGTTTTCTTATTCTCCTCCAATCTAAGATTTTTTTTTGTAATCCTCGACCTAAATTATAAATATAAAATATAAAAAACTTATCACCAAAATTAAGAAAATTAAAAAGTAAACCACACGTCTTTCCTCGAGCTGTATCCACAGATGGCGCCATTTCTCGGTCCAAATAGATAGATTCACAAACATAACTTTATATTGGAACTGGAAGAACCAATCTCATAGAAATTCCATAAGTACTAATTTAATTATTGTTTACTATTAAACTTCTAATAAACTATTTAGTTGTTTCCTTTCCATTTGTTTTTACGGACAGTTCTTCAGTGTACTTTTTTTCTTTTAATATTTAAAAAAAACCAACAGTTTTAGAAGTCCTTTCTTGAGAGGTTTGTTAACTATCGTTTTTATACGAGATAACTAATAAAAGCTATACTTTCTTTTAAGGCTTTAACCGACAACGATATTTTTGAATAATAATGGAGTATGCCCTTTTTAAAACCATTTTAATTGCACTTTTTATGTTAATCACAATGGTTGAATTTACTTATTTGTACCATTTTGAAGTAATAAAGTTTAATTAATTATTTAATAATTATTGAATGTGTGTATATATATCACTTTTTATGTGAATTAGGGGAGAGAGGCCAATAATGGTGCGGGGTCACTAGTGATCATAATACCTATCACCTCAACCACTCAATATATGAACATACTATATACCATTAAAGTCCACCAAGAATCTATATTAATAGATATATATTATTTAGATCATGAAATGCCTAGGACAATATATGTCATTAAAATCTATCTAGGATTTATATTAATATATACATATTATTTAGATCATGAAATGACTAGGTCAATAGTTGTTACCAATTAGTTTTTTTATCTATATTAATAGATATATTATTTAGATCATGAAATGACTAGGCCAATAGCTATCATCAATTAGTCTTTTATCTATATTAATAGATATATATTATTTAGATCATGAAATGACTCGGCAAATAGTTGTCACCAATTAAACTTTTTAAAGACAAAAGTTCAAACCATCTTTTTCCACTAACATCCACACCTTTTTTTACAAAAATATCCAACAAAACATTAAAACATCCTCTTCTGCCCAATCTACATGTACTTAATGTCCTATCACCTCAACCACTCAATATATGAACATACTATATATCATTAAAGTCCACCAAGGATCTATATTAATAGATATATATTATTTAGATCATGAAATGCCTAGGCCAATATATGTCATTAAAGTCTATCTAGGATTTATATTAATATATACATATTATTTAGATCATGAAATGACTAGGTCAATAGTTGTCACCAATTAGTCTTTTATCTATATTAATAGATATATTATTTAGATCATGAAATGACTAGGCTAATAGCTATCATCAATTAGTCTTTTATCTATATTAATAGATATATATTATTTAGATCATGAAATGACTAGGCCAATAGTTGTCACCAATTAGACTTTTTAAAGACAAAAGTTCAAACCATCTGTTTCCACTAACATCCACACCTTTTTTTGACATAAATATCCAACAAAACATTAAAACATCCTATGTTGCCCAATCTACATGTACTTAATGTCCATCACTTCAAACCCCATGAATGACCAGTGGAGCAACCTTGCTCATCACTCCAACACCCACAAATGATCTTTGGAGCAGCCTCATACAACCAACAAACCATTGTATCCTATCACACATAAACACCTAGACAGAGCAAGGGTGAAATATGTCAGCTTCTTCTTATTAAACTGGTTTGTTCAACAATTTAAGCCACCCACTTCAATAAATGACACTCATCAAATCAACAATACAATACATCGAAAGCACAAGGCCACCTAGCTAAACTCCTCAAATAATCCATTAAACACGTTCAAAGCATAAGGACCAACAATGCCATATTTCCAGCGACTGGATCAAAGCCAATGTAATCCACCTACACAAATAAACTCATCAAATCAACAATTAAACACATCGAAAGCATAAGGACACCCAAATAAACTCATCAAATCATCCATTAAACACATTCAATGCACAAGAATCAACAATGCCAAATTTCCAGCCATTAGATCAAAGCCAAAGCAATCCTACACATTCATTTTTAAATTATAGTTCTCAATCCAAGTCTATTCTAGATACCAATCTAAGTGAATATTGTGGTGTAATCTCTATTTTGCTTAAAAGAATATGTATGCTTTGCTTCTTTGCACAAGTTTAAAACTTGCATGATGCAACTCATCAAATGAAGACATCACCTGCGCTGCGAACAACAATGATGTTCATATAAATGTCGAAGAAGATCATGTGGCAAAGGAAGACGGGGACAACATAGTGCCACCATCAACCACAGTTCAAGGAGCTAGTTCATCAAAGAAAATCAATGCTATCATAGGGTGGACAGAACATGACATGTTGGCTGCAATTGACGACGTTGAATTCCATGGATATTCGATTAGAGAAGATGCCAAAAAACATGGGATTGAAGCTACATCAATCCATTATTGGATAAATGCCCTAACACATACCAAGCGGAGGGGGCCTCTTACAGTTCCGACTAAATAGGAGGAGGATGAGGTGGTTTTGTGGTATAAGGAGATGGCCCAACTGGGACATGGGATGGAATTGATAAAATTGAAATCCATTGTTGCTCAAATCTGTCAGGGAAGGCCAAATCCATTCGAAGATGGGTTTCCTGGTAAATCATGGTGGAATAGGTTTTAAAAAAGGCATCTAGAACTTGTCTTGTGAATGACTGAGGGCCTTGAAAGAGATAGGGCACTAAACCTTCACCCTATAGTTGTGTCCAGGTTCTACGACACACTTTCTAGCGCATATGAGAAACATCGTTACACTCCATACCATATATGGAACTGTGACAAAACATGGTTATAGGTGGGAAGGAATTGTGACATACGGGTAATTATTTGCAAGAGAGGGAGTCAGAACGTCCCAAAGATTCCACCTAAGAGTAGGAAGTGGATAACCATTCTTTGTTGTGTGAATGCAATTGGCTTTTCAATCCTTGGATTTAATATGTTCAAGGGAAAAAGTCACCTAAAAAGCTACATCCAAAATTGTGAACTAGGATCATGCATGGTTGCACATCCCCATGCATGGATGACCAAAAAAATATTTTTGAATTGGCTTCGTCACTTTGCAACATCTATACTAGTTGATGTCTAGCTTGACAATAAACACCTACTAGTTTTAGATGGCCATGGTAGCCACGTCATAGTGCAAAAAATTGAGGGGGGAAATAGGTTGGGCATTGACTTGTTAACACTACCTACCCATAGAACTCACAGGTTGCAACCCCTCAATGTGAGTGTGTTTTGGCCCTTCAAGTGTTATTTTAGGTCAAAGTGAGCATCATGGATGATGAAGAACCCACGGGTAGAGGTAAAGAGGGTTGAGTTAGATGAGATTGCAAGCAAAGCTTTTAAAAGGGTTCTCACACCCTTGAACATCAAGGTCGGTTTAAGGAGAACATGTATCTGGCCGCTTACTTACGATGCTCTTATCCATGATACTAGTTACAACTAGGCATTTCATGTGGATGACCACGAGGATGTGGATTCCTAAGAGCACATGGATGGGAAAGAAGATGTAATGTTGAAGATAATATGTTGTCCCTATCTCAAGGAAATTTCCAACCTACTGATGATGATGATGATGATGACAAAGAGGTCATGCTGCACAGTATGAATAGAATGCAATAGAATATAACAAGCAGGAGAGCAGACCATGCAAAGAAAAAATGGATTATAAAGCACATACTCCATATGTCACATATGATTTTGATGAGTTCAGTGGTGGTCATGGTCCAAATAGGAACAATGAACCCTTGACATTGCCAACCATGGTATCACAACCATCATGTATGGTAGAAGCAATGATGAACTTGAACTAGCAGGTTGTCACAAACACCAATGATGAAAGCATTAGCATGCATTCACAGGTAGCTTGGATGCACAATGGAATTGTCCATTTTTATGTAGATCCCGGGTCACCAGAAAAACCTGACGTAGAGGATGAAGACGCAGCCGAAGAGGAAAATGCTGCCGAATCACCTATCCTAGATGATCCTCAACCGTTGCCAATGAACACACTTAGACTTGGTTGATTCCTAAAGTCGCCAATGGAGATGGTGTTGACACAAGGTAGGAAAGGAACAACAAACATTCTTCGTTTGGGATATTGATGGAATTTGAACAAAAGAAACATGACAAGGCATAATTAAAACAATTGAAGAAAGATCTCGCAAAGGAAAGTAAGGCAACTAGGGTGATAACAATTGAATAACGAGTGTTGGTGTTTATATCTTTGTGAGGTATCCTCACAAGTCCGCCCAACAAAAGAAATATAATTTAAAGACATTAATAATATTATTATTAATATTTAATAATAATGTTTATTATGAAATGACATTTCAGATATTTAATAATAATGTTTATTATGAAATGACATTTCGGCCAACAACAAAGGGATGTATCCTTTCACTTCATTCACTATAAAGTAAAAGTCATGAATTTGTAATTTACCAAGCGATAAATTGATCCATCTCTCTACTACAATGAAGTGATAAGGATGCAACTCTAATCTCATGATAAATCTTATGTCTCTTGTGCTTGGCTATATTTATGTGATCATATTGCATATGTGGTTGATATTTTTAGTGTTTGGTTATTCTATGATATATGTTATATCATAAGGTAGTAATCATCAATATCTAAAAATAATTATAAAATCAACATGGTATCAGAGTGGGGCAGTGCCTTCTGTCAGACACCAAGTGGGGTGGAGAGATTAGTCTTTAGTTTCTCACTCATCAACTCATGACTCAAGATGGAACAGTGCATTCTCCCGGAGACCCTGTGACGGGGTGGGGAGATTAGTGCTTTCTCCCGGACACTCTGTGATGGAGTGGGGAGATCTCTCGGACATCCCGTGACGGAATGGAGAGACTAGCCCCTAAGATGAATCAGGAGGATTCAATGCACATATTGCTTTCATGATAGAGGGAGCAAATATCAGAATCTTGTGATAAATGGGAAGGTATCCCATATTTGTAGATCTGGTACATTCTCCAGGATTGATTATCAATAGGAAGGCTTATGTGGATGAGATGTTGATGTTTCTCCAGGGTGCAACATTGGGCAGAAATTCTACCAAATTGGTCATGTGATTTGACCAAGGAGAATGATGCATTCACTCATAATAAATGGTCGTGTGACTTTGATAATGGTGAATGGCCCCTTTGTAGCCTTGCTTAGCCATGTGATTTGGCTAGGTGTGATTAGGACTCGAGGTGCTTGCACAAAATTTCTTAGTCATGTGATTTGGATAAGTGTGAATGAGACTTGATGTCACATTGCATACTCTCTGAGGGAGTGCTCCATGATGGAGTGATCTATCTCATTATAAAGCAGGTTTGACTTGTTTATTTGATAGGGACTAGCTACCCCTTTTGGAATAAACAATTTCTAGTCTAATGCGGGTGCACACACATTAGATCCCTATACATAAATAGATGTGCATGTGAGGAGAAGAATAAAATCAACTAGGTAAGGATAAGCTCCAGGTAGAGTCTTTAGAGGAGACTTGAATTCCTGACATTGTGTATGTCAGCATAGGAGCAGATTCTTCGATTGATCATTCAAGGAGAAGCTCCAGGTAGAGTCTCGAGAGGAGACTTGAAGTGCTAACATTGTGTATGTTAGCATATACTTGTTTCTCTGATTTCTCTTTTGACTAATGAGAAGAGTCCTTTGTGGAGTGTATACCTGTGTGGAGAGTGCTCCTGTGTGGATCATGGGTCCATAGGGGTGGAATAGCTGCAGTCATCACCGCCTTCCAATTGTAATGACCGGTAAATGGGAAGAAGAGACTTATCGAGGAGTGCAGCCTCCTTTTAGTTTTAGACTTATAAAGTGCATGAGGAAGTAATCCTCTCTGGTCTAGGATGACCAAGTTGATTAGGTAGATCATATATTATCATTGGAAATATGATATGGTTCCAGTTGGGAACAAGGTTCCAATGGGAACAATTGTTCTGGTCAGAAGGACTTGATCAGAAGAGACCTTTCTTATGATGATCAGATGTATGAGACAAGTTGTGACGATCAGATGATATCTAGATTTGTTCCAGCGTGATGATACCTCCCTAGCTAAGAGGGAATGTTGGTATTTATAGCTTTGTGAGGTATCCTCACAATTTTTCCCAGCAAAAGAAATATTATTTAAAGACATTAATAATATTATTATTAATATTTAGTAATAATATTTATTATAAAATGACATTTCGGCCAACAACAAAGGGATGTGTCCTTTCACTTCATTCACTATAAAGTAAAAGTCATGAACTTGTAATTTACCAAGCGATAAATTGATCCATCTCTCTACTACAACAAAGTTATAAGGATGCATCTCTAATCTCATGATAAATCTTATGTATCTTGTGCTTGGCTATAATTATGTGATCCTATTGCATATGCGGTTTATATTTTCAGTGTATGGTTATTCTATGATATATGTTATATCACAAGGTAGTAATCATCAATATCGAAAAATAATTATAAAATCAACAACGAGCATTGGAAATGATTGAAAGAGCGAAAACCCGGCAAGATAGGGAGGATTGAAAGGAACTAGAGAGGTAGGAAAATGAAGCAAGAAAGACACAATATCTAATATTCAAAATGATGGGCATATCATGTCACATATCGCAAACCCAGGCGAGGAAAGAAGTATGATGTCCAATTCATTGGAACATATTGCAGATAGTACATGTTTCTACACATACCTTATCAACATTTAATTACTGCACTATCATCAGGTAGGTATAGCCCCCCCCCCTTCCCCAGTTTATTCCTACAAGTGCAGGTGCCAATTCGATGTTTGCTTATCCAAGTCATCCAGTTAATTGGGGGTGTTGAGCACAACTCAGACCAGTGACTTTTCTATTCCTCCATGCATGCAAGCAACAAATTGGCCTAAAACAAATGCATTCAACCCTTCTCATCCTATTCAAGCATACTTAGGTATGCCAACCCTTTTGGTTCAAGTAGGCACCTTTTCAAGCTTGGGCAATGAAAACAGTGAACCGAATCAAGCATAGAGATGTCAATCAGTGCTGACTAACCACATGCAAAGTGGATTTTGTTGGTCGATCATTTTATGGATGTTGCAAATGTTATTTTGTATCTAAGGCATTATATTCTATGATTGTTTACTATAAATGTAAGAACCCTACTTTCCTAACACTCTATCAATGCACTTTCAATAATATTCCCACTGTCAATGTGAACCTATTGACAACAACAAGTACAATTGGAATGCAACAATATGCCTAATATCAAGGTGGAACCTATTGACATCAACAAGTACAATTGGAATGCAACAATCGGCCTACAACTGACCCTATATGTAACAAGCAACACCATTATTATTTCTCCTTCATTCCAATACAACACTTTAGGGCTAATATTCATATATATAGTATCCATTTAACGCCATAGCTTTTATCTTACATCCATGTTAACTATTTCACTTATATATCATTTCACTTAAATGATAGATTGTTTATCTAAAGAAAATATTATGAATTATTTAAGGGATATCTTTCTTGAATGTAAGATATGGTGTATTTGATGGAGGGACTTGATTTAAGGACTTGTCAACGTGGAATGATATAGCATATGTTACAACTAATTGAGGTAACCCCTAGAATAGATATGTAAATAAATAGTTACATTTGATTAAATTCCATTATCTCTAGATATATAGTTGCATTTTATTTCCATTATCTCTAGGTAGGTGATGGTGTTAAATGTTAGGGTTTTAACCCACTTTTTTCTACGAGATACTACGATACCATATGCATTCTTGTTCGAGTCCCTTGCATTGGAATTCCACGATTCTATGATAGTAAGCAAGTAATAATTATAGTAGAATGTTGTACAGTGAAACAATGTAAAGTATTGTACTAAAGTAATGTAATGTGAAATTGAGTCTTTTAAGGAGATAAGATCAAATCTCATTTGAAGGTTGGTGAAGTGCACAATCGATGGATTAGAAAACCCATGAACATATCAATATCACGGTCCAAGGTGTGTCAATGACCATGGCAAGTTAAATCCTTGAATACCTAGAATTATAATTTTTAAACGTGTTTGGATTTCAATTAAGGCATAACTTGCAGGTATAATTTAAGGATAACGTTAAAAACAACATGATTGTAAAACCAAACACCAAACATGTAAATAAAATACCATCAAACAACAAACATCAAGCATGGAAATACCATCATTAAATTTAATCTCAAACATCAAACAAGTTTCAATAAAATGAAATGGATTTTCAAACTTAAAATCTTACATGGAAAATCAATTACACACTGGAAAATCAATTACACAATGGAAAATCAATTACAAAATGGAAAATCAATTACAAAAGTAGACCAATGTATTGTAGTTCTATGATTGTAGGAAAGTACTTGAAACTAAAAATGGAAGACAATAGTAAGCACACACTTATGTGTACAAAGCTAGCAATGAAATCACATCATAAGCTTAAAATGAAGCTAATGTAGAAAACCACTTATACACCAAAGGGAGCAAACCACTTACAGGTATAAGCCATTGGGACAAGAAAAATATTATCAACATAAACCAATTATACACCAAAGGGAGTAAACCACTTACAGGTTCAAGCCAAAGGGCCAACAAAAATATTATCAACATAAACCAATTATACACCAAAGCGAGCAAACCCATTACAGGTTCGAGCCACATAACAAACACATATTTTATCAACTTAACCACTTATATGCCAACAGAGCAAACCCAATACAGGTTCAAGCCATGGGGTGTCCATAAAAGTGTTATCCACATAAACCAATTAAATGCCAAACAAAGCAAACCCGTTGTAGGTTCTATCCATGGGGTGGCCTACCAAAATCCTATCAATATAATCACCAATTATATGCCAAACAAAGAAAATCCATTACAGGTTTGAGCCACGGGGTGGCCAACAAAAAATATATCCACATAAACCAATTATACGCCAATGGGAGCATACCCATTACAAGTTTGAGCTATAGGTCCAACAAATAACTTATCAACGTAAACCAACTATTTGACAAAGGAGAAAACCCATTACAGGTTCAAGCCATGGGGTGGCCAACAATACAATTATCCACATAAACCAATTACATGACAAACATAGCAAACCCATTACAGGTTCAAGTCACAAGGTGGCTGACTAAATTTTTATCAACATAAACACCAATTATACGTCATTAATTATCCCATATTTTTCAATGAAGATGAGGGTAAGCGGATTGGTGCAGAAGTTTTGATTGATGAAGTTAAAGAGGTATTGGTCCAATTCGAAAAAGCAAAAATTCTGGGCCAGATGGTTGGCTGGAAGAATTTTTTATTCACTTCTTTGAGCTTCTTGATCAGGAGATTACAATGGTAGTGAATGAGTCAAGAAAGCTGGGGAAGGTTCCTTTGGATATGAACTCAACGTTTATTGATCTCATTCCTAAGTGTGATAAGCTAGAATCTTTTAACGATTATAGGTCAATTTATTTATGTAACCTCATTTACAAACTTATTACAAATATTATTGCAAATAGGATGAGGGAAGTGATGGGAAGATGTATTTCGGAAGAACAATTTGGCTTTCTGCCAAATAGGAATATTTTGGATGTAGTTGGTATAGCGCAGGAATGCCTACACTTAGTAAAGTTGAAAAGGTTGCAGGATTTCATTCTTAAGGTTGACTTGGTCAAAGCATATGACCTAGTGGATTGGTATTTCCTTCGGTTTATTCTACTTGAAATTGGTCTTCCTTATGAGGTTTCAAATTGGATCATGGGATGCATTTTTTATTTATTTTTCGTGTGGTTCACGAAACACCCTCTTTTTTCGGTACCCTGCTACGTGCATGGTAACCTCCTCAGCTTCCGGAGACATAGGAAGGGTGGTTAATTGGCTAATAGAGCTCCTGAAGTGCTCAACGACTCACTTAAAAGCAAGTGTCACTGGCGGGACTTGAACCTGGGTGGAGAGGATAACAATCTGATAAGTCAACCACTCAGGCTAAACCTAATTGACTAGGATCATGGGATGTATTAATTTTGCAAGTTTTTCTATTTTGGTAAATGGTTCCCCTATTCCTTTTTTAGAAGTAGTAGGGGGCTAAGGCAGGGTTTTCCTCTATCCATGCTTTTTTTCTTGTTGGTGATTGAAGGACTTAGCATACTTATTGTGGAGGAAAAAAGGAGAAAAGGATTAAAGGTATAAAAATTTCACCTTCTCTGTTTGTCACTCATTTATTGTTTGTGGATGAAATCATAATATTTGGACATGGCTCATTGAAAGAATGGTTGTATTTTAAAGACATATTTTCATCCTTTTGTAAGGCGTCTGAAATGATTATCAGTAAACACAAATATCAGTTTTCTTTTCCGTGTGAGGATACATTTGTTAGGGATCAAATTGTCTTTATTTTTCCTTTCAATATGAAGGATTTAAATGTATCTAGGTTTCTTTCTCAAGCCTAATTCATATAAGGTTTTAGTTTGGATTTGGCTAGTAAAAAAATTTGAAAGGAGGATAAATTGTTGGTCCTTTAGATGGATTTCTTTGTGTGGGAGGTTGGTCTTGGTAAATATTGTGTTATAGAGTATTCCAGTCTACTGGTTTTCTTTAATTTTGGCTCCTAGTTCGGTGATTTCAACCATTAGAAGTCGGATGTTTCAGTTTCTGTGGGAAGGTAGATTGGATAGCAAGAAATTTCATTTATCCTCATGGGAAAGTATTGCCTTACCAAAACTCTTGGGAGGCTGGGGAATTAAGAATTTGTCTTTGTTCAACAAAGCGTTATGTGCAAAAGGTATGTGGAGAGCACTTTTTCAGGAGGGTTTGTGGAACAAGGTTATAATGTCAAAATATATTAAACTATTCTCCATTTTTCAGTGGATTTGGGATCCTGTTATGAAATCGCATATGTCTTCAATTATTTGGAGAAGTTTTATGAAGATCTTCTCGATTTTGAGTAGTCATTTAATTAGTTGGCAAGTTGGGCGTGGTTTGCAGATCTTTTTGGGCATCGATCCTATTGCTAGTTTCTCTGGGAATTACATCCTTTCAAAGGATCTTATCTTTGAATTAGATAAATGGAATATCTGGGTCCTATCACAGATAAAAAACTATCAAAATTATGAGGATGGTTATTAGCTATTTGCTGCCAGTTTAAATCTTCCACGGTCCCTAAGAGAGGAATGAGATAATTATATACTATCTCTTGTTGGAGAATGCATATTTTTAAATGAACAATGTTATAGCATTGTATGGGGAAAACATTAGAAATGGTGTTTTCACTGCAAAAATAGCTTATTTATCTGTGATAAAAGAATTGTTTGAACGTGTCCCGAATTAGTGGGTGAAGTTTCTATGGAAAAGGAATATCCCTCTCAAAATTAAATGTTTTTGTTGGCTAGATTTGAACAATAAAATATTATCTTGGGACAATTTACAAAAGAGAGGTTTTCACAGTCCGGGCCTTTATTATTTGTGCATGAAAGATATTGAATCAGTATCTCATATTTTCAGTCATTGTTCTTTCTTCAACGCTACAGTTTAGAGGGAGTTGGGAATTATTCTATCTTTTAAAGTTCCTTGGAAGATGACTAATTTTGAAGACAGTTTATACAACTTGTTTAAACAGAAGGTAATGTTCAAATACCTTCCTTTCTTTACTATTTGGGAAATTTGGAAGTCACGTAATAGATTCATTTTTCAAAATATCAGACTGTCGATCGTGCATATTAGTGCCAAGATAGTTACTGCCTTAAAAGAGTGGTCTAAAGATATAGGATTGAAGACTTCAAAGGTCTATTTTAGACCCAATATTGAAAAGGATATTTCATATGGGTTCTTTGATGGGGCACAATAGGTTGGATGGTGTGGTGCAGGTATGGTCTTATATGTGAGAAGGAATAATTTTATCAGATTGAAAATCGGGGGAGCAAAGGGAACAAATACTTTTGTGGAACTCCTGGATCTTTGGGGAATGTTATGGTTTGAAAAAATGCGTGGTATTTTGGAATTAAGGGTCTTAGGTGATTCTAAAGCGATCATCGATTGGGAAAATGGTAACAATTCTATGCAATATTTGTCCTTGTTAAATTGGATGAAGAGGGTTCATTTTTTGTTCCAGCACCTTTCTATCCTTTCTTTCAGCCACATTTATCGCATATACAACCAGGAGGCGGACTCTATCTCGAAAGAGGCAATTGGACCATGGTTTTTTGTCTTTCACGGAATTCCTGGATGAGAAGCTCATTGATTCAGGTTCTTACTTTGTTTTTTGAGGACATGAGAAGGGAAACATTATAAGTTTTTGCCTTAGTCTTTTGGACCTTCTGTATCGGTATTGAGGGTTTTAAAGTTATATGTTTTATGTTTTAGACTATGGAAGTTTTTATATACAACTCCTAGAAGGATGCAAATAGTTGGTTTGTTATGTTATGTAGTTTGATATAGATAGTTGGTAGATTGTTAGGTTGGATAGAAGTTTTATATGCTGGACTGACTGATATAGTCATTGTGAAAAATGGTTGTTTTTTGTAAATTTGATTCTACTATTGAATAACAAGTTACAAAAAATATTTGAGTGTCATAAAGTTAATGAAAGACATTGAATCCATTTATGTATTCAAAAACATAATTTAAATACTTTCAAATTTAGATTTTACCAAAAATATTTTACAAGATTCAAACCAAAAACCACCAAAGTCCAAAACCTAGAATAAGTAAACTACTCCCATGTTAAAAAATATATGATATGGTGTATAATGTTTTAAATAATATTTGATATAGTATATTGGTTACATCATGCTAATTTAGTTTAATGCATTATAGTTATATTATGATAAAATTGTATTTGAATAAAATATTAATTTATGATTGGAATTGAAGGTACATGAATTAAGAAATTTATTGTTTTATGATATTATATAATTTTTTTTAAATACATTTTTTTACTAGATATTCTACACCTAATTTTAGAAGTAGATATATTAATTTTAAATGAATATGGAGCAAGAACATTTTATTTTATATTTGAAATTTTTATTGGTTACTTTGTATTGATTTATCTACATAATGTATATCCACTATTTGTGTTAGACAACACAATAGATTGAGGATATAATTTTTTTGTTTGGAATTTTTGGGAGGTTATAATTTAAGTTGAAAGGTAAAAGAGATAAAGCTATTTTTTATTAAATGTAAATATGAATATGATGAAAATGTAAATATGGATTAATTAATCAAATTTGAAATGGTTAACAAAACACCTTATAATATAGTTGAAAAAAGGATTTAAAATGCAAATAATTTTGTATCAATAAAGTTTTATACACCCTTGGTGATATCCCATTGAATCAAATATATTATTATTGAATAGTGAATAAGAGATAAGGAGACTAACTTTTTAAGTCCTTTCTTCAAGGTTTGTTAACTATCGCTTTCATATGAGCCAACTAATGAAACCTATACTTTCTTTCGAGGCTTTCATGAACAACGTTATTTATTTATTTTTTATTCAATAATCATTGAGTACGCTTTTTTAACCATTTTTTTCTGCACTTTTTATGTGAACCACAATGGTTGGATTTATTTATTTTTAGAATTTTGAAGTGACACGTTGAATTAGTTATTGAATAATGATTGAGTAGAATTTTGAAGTGACACGTTGAATTAGTTATTGAATGGTTGTAGTTTGGGTGGTTGGGAGGAATGATTGTTGCCCTCCCCACCCAAGTTCAAGTCTTGTAAGTGACATATTGCTCTTGTTGAGTCTCTATTGTAATGATTGTATCTCTCGCACCTTGATTCTCCTAGAATAGCAGGAGTTTGGCATTTTTTTTTTGCCAATTTTATTCCCAAATGTTAATGGTTAAATTTATTTAATTTTCATAAATTTGCTTTATAATTTTTAAGTGATAGAAAGAATTTAAGTAGTCTATTTTTTTTAAGTTTTGGATTTTTTATGGTAGGTTTAGGTCGGAATCTAGTAATTTTTTTTGGTAAAATTTAAATTTGGAAATATTTAAATTGTATTTTTGAATTTGTAAATAGATTCAATGCGGTGGAATAACCACATGGCACCCAAATTATGCATTTTCCATAGTTAATATATGTGATTTTAAGATTTTCTAAAGATCAATTTTCATAATTAATATATGTGATTTTAAGATTTTTTAAATATTTCAAAAATTGAAAACTTAGAATATTTAGACTACACCTAAAAGAATTAACTAAAACTTTCATTGGTTTTGATTATTGTTTATTTTTATAAATTTTGTTGCAAATTTTAAAATATAAAGTAAAAGTAATTTGAAATTTTCAAAATTTGATTTGGTTAGAGAAAATGGAAGTTATATTATAATTACACAACACATGGTAAATATGTACCCAGTGAATTTATATATCGCATTTTAAATAATATTTAGCACATGGTAAATATGTAGCCAATGAGTTTATATATCACATTTTAAATAATATTTAGTATAATATAATAGTTGCATATTATCATGGTTAAAATAATAAAATAAATTAATTTAGTTTAATATACTATAGTATATTATGTCTATACGGGTGTAACTCAACCGACGATTTGGTTTGATATGAAGGAAATGTTGTAAATGGAGGTTACAAGTTCAAATCACCCATAAATTTAAAAAGGGTCAAATGTATATGTTGGAACAATCCAGAGATTCACATCATCTAAACTTAAAAGTCATATTATGACAAAATCATATTTGAATAAAATATTGATTTATGATTGAAATTGAAGATACTATGATACAATAACAATGACAATGCTCTTGCAATTAGATATAGAAAAAGTGTGTTTCTTTACTTAAGAAAGTTATTGTTTTATGATATTGTATAAATTTTTATTTCCGAAATAAATAATGTATTTTTAGGAATAGATATGTTAATTTTAATGATTATGGAGTAAATGTACCATCTATTTGTTATTTCTTCATTACTTTGTATTGACTCATCTACATAATGTACATCCACATATTTGTGTTAGATAACACAATATGGAGATGTAATTTATAGGTTAATTAATCAAATTTAAAATGGTGTATATACATGTCATAAAAAGGTAGTTGGGAGAGAGTTAAGATTCAAAAAAGAGGTCATAAAATTGGTCTAGTTGTTTCAATGACTAATATGAAGAGAGATCATTTTGTAATCCTATGTAAGTTTGTATCACTTTGAGTGCAAGGTTCATGCACCCTTGGTGGCATCCCATAGAATCAATTATATTTAAGGATTGAATAGTAGATGAGAGATAAGGAGACTACACATTGATGAATAAATCAATGTATGTAGGTATAAGGAACTAAGAAAAACTTTCATATACCTAGATCACTTGTTTGTAGAGTATAAGTTAGTGAGATGTCAGAGGTGTTTAGGAAATTCTTAAAACCTCTCCAAGTTCCTTGTACATCAATGTCAACACATTAAAGAGTGCAAACACCCTAGGTAGAGCATTTTAGTTTTTATATATGTATAATCTAACCCCAAAACATCCACCCAAGAAAGGATCCTCTTGTTTTTGCTACATGCTAAATATTGATACCTCTGTGTAAGGGCACCCATCAAAACCATCCATGAAGAGTTATAATTGTCTTAAATTTATATGTAAAATTAAATCAATGCATAGTATGTCTAAACTATCTACATTTTGATACATATGGCATAAAATTCATTTTAACATAGAAATGTGATGTTATACTCTAATTTAATTACATTAAGATTGATTTGTATATCATTTAGATTATATCTTCATGTATTAAATTCTACTTTCTCATTAATAATCTTATTGTTGATATACCCTTTTTTAGTATACTTCAATCACTACATAACATTAACAACCCTGATGTCCCTTGCATATTCACATATCTATACATTTTATATCTATTTGTATATAAGCATGTAGGCATGTGCGTTAAGTCTTGAACCTTCAATCTATTGTGCTCATGCTCTAGGGACAATGGACCAATAAGATTTGTGTTCCTGCATTGATGTATAATGGCAATGGTGTAATCCTCACAGTTCAATAACATTAAGTTGTCAAGTATAGTGAAGATGATGTTAGGTTGATTAGGTCATAATGGTAATGATGGTGATTTGGATCATTTGGGTGATTATGTTGGTTTATTGATTATCATAATTGGATGGTTGATGATAAATTGATATGAAGGTAGTTGTAGTGATGATTATTGGATGATCTACTTAATGCTAATATAAACAAGGTAGATGGAAGTAGACCTTCTAGTCCTTGCCAAAACTAAAAGCAAAATTACCTAGTCTTTCGTTTACTATGCAATAGTTTTTTGTGAAATATAGATTACATGATAAAACAAACATTGTCGTTGCATTAACAACAACACGTACACTTGGCCTGGTCTATACCCAAGTCATTATATTTAGTTCCCAAAAGTGTTTGTTTTCCCTAAGTGCTCCTATTACAATTCTAGCTTCAAGCTTAACATAATTAGAGAGAATATATTAGATTGCAATTAATGGACCACAAAAATCAGGTCAAAACATATAAACAAACAGATTCAGCTATGAGATAGCATAGCTCGTCCAAGTGTTAGAACAAATACAATTTTCGGATGCATGCATTCAACACCATGCAACTTTCCACTTTCCTTGGATTTGCTCTGTGCTTGCCACACTACCACGCTCCCTGTATCATGCAATATACAATCAACAATTAAATACCGATGTTTCCTTCAATATATGGGCCAAGTCTATAGATAGATATGTAGTTTAAAAGATTATTGACGTTAACCTTGAACAAAACCCACCATTTCTCAATTAAAATTGAAACTGTAAGTTACTATGGAGGAAAACAAAAACGAAACATGTCTGATAAGTGAAATGGGTAGCCAAATCCAGGCCAAAATAAATATTTCCTAGCCACTGGCCATGCCCTATTAAATTGATAGGTTATTAGATAAATGCATGAGAATAATTACAGACATCAAATGCAAAAATTGAATCTGTACAAACATGTTGATTATAGCCCATGCGAATGCAAAGGAAAAATAGGAGAAACACTTACTTGTTTTCTCACAACTTGTAAATTTACAGGTTCGTAGATTCTGGTGACCTGTAAATCAAAGACAAACAACGTGAGAGCGTGAGAGGATGAAAAAAGCTTTCTCTTATTAAAGAATCATCACTCTTATCTCTAGTCATCTTCTACCTCTTTGCCTCCGTGTTCAACATTACAATTAATTAAATGCTTCTGGTAAAAGCATGTAAGGCAAAGTCACGATGGAGGTCGAAACATATAAACAGACCTCCATCCCAGGTGTGGAACATTTAATTTCATTGGAAAGGTTGGGTGTTGGGGGTTGTGAGAAGCTCCCGAGCATCTCAGGATTGGGGAAGATCACAAAGCTTACACATCTAGATGTTCATGGATGCTGTGAGATGCAAGAGCTTCTTGGTGTGGAACATTTAACTTCTTTAGAGTGCTTAGATGCTTGAAAATGTGAGAAGCTCTAGAGCATACCAAAGTTGGGGCAGCTCACAAAACTTACACAACTACATGTTGGATGAAATTTTTGGAGTTGTTGAATGTCAGTGGATCTCAGAAGCTCAAGAGAATACTAGGGTTGGGGTAGTTCACAAAGTTTACATGCCTAGATATCAGTGGATGCCTTGAGATACGAGATTTTCCATGTGTGGAACATTTGACTTCTTTGGACAAGTAGGATGTTGAGGATGTGAAAGGCTCCATGGCATTCCATGGTTGGGGAAACTCGCAAAGCTTATACATATAGATGTTCATGGATGCAGTGAGATACAAGAGCTGCCAGGTGTGGAACATTTGATTTCTTTGGAAAGGTTGGGTGTTGGGGGCTGCAAGAAACTCCAGAGCATCCGAGGATTGGGGCAGATTACACAGATGAGAGAACTAAATGTTAGTGAATGCTAGGAGGTCCGACATTATTCACTGTTTGGGAATTTCTTTGATTTCTCAAAGAATAGATAAGTGTTTGGTTTTCTTTTAATGTTGTTTTAAGTATTAGATAAGTAATGGAAAATTTTCTAGTTCTATCATTAATGGAAGAAGAGTTACATATGATAAATTTCTATATGTGTGTAATATGTTTAACAGGGAAATAACTTAAAGTCGATTTGTTTAATTCTTGGCTTTAATTATGATTAAAAATCTAACTTTGTTAAGTCCCTAGTTTGATCTGTATTGATTGAAAATTTAATTAACCAAGCTATAAATAAGAGAGTTACTCAATTAGGTTACTTTAATAGTTATTATGTGATTAAGACAAAAATGATAACTTTGATACCATGTTCATAGTTTAAGAGTAACTTAATTTGGACACCCTCTTCATAGTTTAAGAGTAACTCAATTTGGACACCCTGTTTAGTTTAGGAGTAACTCAATTTGATTACTTTTATAGTTAATATGTGATTTAAGACAAAAATGATAGCTGTCAATAAATAAAAGTGAAATTGCACACAAAAATATTACTAACATCTTTTCTATTTTTTAAGTACTTTTTGGCTAATTATCTATGTAATCATTTAAATTAAGTCTTCCCATTCTATACCTTGCAAATCATTGAACTCAAATTATGTGCCTTGCAACATGACAAAGGTAATAACTCTATATGTGTAAGTGAGACTCGTGAGCATATATTTATTTGATGATTGTGTGGATATTGCACTTCCATATTTCTTGTGTTTCATATAGTTGTACATTTACTAATCTTATGTTATGCAAAAGAATTCTTCTTTTAAGCGTTTTAACTTTTTTTGAAATCCTATGTGTGTAAGTGAGACTGATGAGCATATATTTATTTGATGACTATGTAGATATTGCACTTCCAAATTCTCTTGTGATTCACATAGTTGTATATTTACTAATTTTTATGTTATGCAAAACAATTCTTCTTTTAAGCATTTTAACTTTTTTAAAAATCCTATGTGAAAAATAGTTTAAGAGTATTCTTTATATATATTATCTCTTACTTTTACTTAAAAATGGATTGATATTAAATTTAAACGTGAATACTATAAATGTGGTATCCTTATGTCCCTTATTTTTTTTTACGTAATAAGCTATTTAACAAGTAGTAATACATATGGTGTATATGTATTAGTTTTAAGTCACTTTATGGTATCGATCACAAGTTTTAAGTCACTTTATGCCGGGTTTCACAAGTGTTGAGCCCCAAGATGGACGGGAGGTATCACCGCTACCACCTTTTATTAAGCAAATTTACCATCTCAGAGATGTAGGTCCGAAGGTCTTGCCAGACGCCACCTTTCTGCACTGAATTTTCGACTTGAAGATGTCGACCCCGCCACCAAATGCATGCTAGTCTCAAACAAATCGAAGTAGCATTTTATTTATATTTCCATGTATTTTCTTGCTAAACAAAAATTAGAGGTAAAGAAATCAAGACACACCCATCAATAACAGATTCAAAAGAGTGAATTCATGCAACCATCTAGGTCAAAATGGAAATGAACGATAAGAAGTCATCACTGAAACTAAAACTGAAATTAAAGCACAATGGGCAAAACCATCATAAAACAAAGCAATCCTTGAGGGTTTATCTTAGACAAACTGAAGTTAAATCCGAGTGTTGATGAGCGCCTTGTTGCAAATGACCATCAAAATAGAAGAATTAATAGAGACTTGAAGCATTTATAACTAAGAACTTGTAGTTTGTTAAGAAGTGTGTTGCATGCGGATGCATATGCATGCTATCCAGGTGGTTGGTTTCAATTACAAACTATTCCAACATTGCTATGCAATAACATTTCCAATAACGTGGATAGATTTTGTTAATAACCGAAGTTGTATTGTGAAAAAATGATGAAAAGTAGCATGTGCGTCGATTAAAGGTCAAATAAGGCTCCCAAATAGTTGATTGGTTGGAAGGGAATCAAGCTCATGAAACTTAGGCTAAAATGCTATGTCATCCGTGTCAGGTTAATAGAAATAAGCAAAATCGATTTCTATAGTCCTTGCACTATTTGCAAGCAAGGACTAAAAATTGATAAAATTAGATCCCATGAATTTAATCATATTGATTGATATAACTTTAATGATATTGATGCTATGAAGATGTTAGTGACAAGACAAGACTAGCGATGCAAAACCTTTGAAGATTTTGATTAGCAATAGTTTGATGGTTTTGATGATAACCATGATTGTTTCATGGTTTGGATGATATGATTTTATGATAATCGTGATTGTTTCTCAACTGCTACAACATGGTATTACCTAAGTGATATAATTTCTTTGGAATTAATTGATTTGATTATGTTAGGAGTATAATGGATGGGTGATTGTATTAATTAGGATTTGATTTCGCAACATGAACTAAGCTATGGGTTTGGGTTTGGTTACAACTAGTGATGTTAATAATGATAATCTGGATACTAATAAATTTGATGATTTGGTCGATGGGTATTAAGGATGAGAGTAAGCTAAAAGAATGATGATTTGCACTTTTTCGAATTGATTTTTATTGGAATCTGGCGACATAATTTTTTTTTTAAATTGTGATTTTAGTTGTTGGAATTGTAATTTTGATTGCACAAATGGATTTAGTGACCTCGATTACTCATGGAACACTCCAATTATGCAATTCCAATAACCAAAAACTATAATTTCAATCATTTATATCGAATTTTGACTAAAAATTTAACTGAATAATAAGGAAAAACTATCTCTCTTTTAACTTACTCCTAAAAAATGTAGATGAAGCTAATTTAATAATAATGTTAATACTATATATTGTTGGTTTAAGTTGATGACCTAAATAATTTCTCATGATTTGGTGATATTTTATTCCATGACAATCTCTTCACATTGATTCGAAGAATAATGATATTCATCAAATTATTAAGATTTATATTGATGATATTTAAGGACAATAATATTGATTAGGTGAGTAAGACATTGATTGGATTGATAATGTGATGTTATAGTAGTTAGCAATGATTTGTTGAAAATGGAGTTGTTGAATTAGTAATGAACTTTTAAGGATTTGGTAACGAGGTCGGTAATATTAATATTCATGGCATTGATATGCCAAATACATGATAATGATAATTGTTGTTTATTTATATATGATGGTACATTGACTCTTGTAATGATTTGTTGAAAATGGAGTTGTTGAATTAATACTGAACTTAAGGATTTGGTAACGAGGTCGGTAATATTAATATTCATGGCATTGATATGCCAAATACATGATAGGTAATGATAATTGTTGTTTCTTTATTTACATATGATGGTACATTGACTCTTATATGATGGTACGTTGACTCTTGTGGCTTAAGAATGTGAAGTATTATTGGTTGATAATGTGTGATAATAAATGATGGAACTATGTGGATATTATTATTATTATTTTTAAATAATAAAATAAATAAATAAATTTTATTATTATTATTATTTAAAAATAATTTATTATTTATTAGTATTTGCAATTAAATTTTATTAAATAATAATATTATTATGAAGATTATATTTAATTAAACAAATAATTAATTTAATAATATAACATTTTTTAACAATATTATTATTTTAATAATACAATTTTTTTTAACATTATTACTATTTTTATATTTTATTAAATATAATAATCACAATATTTGAATTTATTTTTTGTAAATGTAATTTTTTAATGGTTATTTATTTTTCTCATTTGGATGATGGTATTTAAGGTAAATTTTATTGTTCCACAAAGTAAAACACAAAGTCACCTCAAGAACATGGTTTACAACAATATAATAATTATGAGTTCATCATGTCACTTAGGGGAATACAGTTTGGGTGAGACAACTTGAGTGAGGAGGAGAACACCCCACCTCATAACCAAACCAATTGACATTTCAATAGTTAAATACCTAATCTTTCCCACTCATTATTGCTCTAAAGCTATTATACATATATATTATTTTTTATTTTTTATACTACTAATATAAGTATAATTATTCTAGATAAACAATTCAATATTTTAATTGAACCATTTTATCTTTCCTTACCTCTATTCATGATCTTAACCTTTCCCTCTTTCATTTTTCAAACATAAAAAATACTATATTTCATATAAAATATAAGATTGCTTGACAGTCCTTAAAAAATATAACAACCATCACCATCAGGAATAGAAAAAAAACACACCAACAATCCACCAAATAGCGGGCCAGAATAACCAAAAGTAACAACCCACAAACAAAGGCACAACTGGCCATACAAAAAAAGATAGGTCCCAACCATCTAAAATAGTACTATCAGAAATAGAAAATAAAACCCTTTGAGCCTAAAGAAGTACCAAATTGTTCTATGGACAAGCTGATGGACTATGCATGGGGAATAGGGAAAAAGACCAACAACGACACATAATGGATTGCGCTTCTTCAAGGAATTGATATCGCAAAGGAAAACAACATCCAAGATCTAGTCGCAATCGACGACTCTCTCCTTGTGATCAAAGAAGCAAGGGCACTTGCAAAGAATAATCATCAACCCTCCTCCAAATTCCAATTTCATTTTTCTCAAAAGATAAAGGATCTCAACTCCATCTCTCTCTATCACATTCTGAGAAGCAATAGTGAGCAAACTGACTCCATGGCAAATATCGGAGCTGGCCTGAATTGCGGCATCCTGATAAAAAATGGGCAACAACCGATAATGAAAGTGGGTTCCTTAATCCCTTCTTCTCATCTCAAGGATTGGGAAATAACCAATTGGAATGGGACACAAAATCTCCATATTACAAATTGGCCTTGGGTGTCAACATTGGAATGTGCACCTATTAAATGGCATCCTCCCCAACGTATCACCCACCTGGCCGATGGATTCAAAGGTCAAATTCACAATCCCTTTAAGATTGCGTATCAGAGAATTTCGATGGCGTCTGCAGCTTAGAACCCCCCACCCAGCATGTGGAAATTCATTACGCATCAACTGCCTGGTAGAGAGGGCCTATTTCAAACACTTGGCTGTTAACATTTCACAATTGATGCAATTTGGAACGTTCTGGGAAGAAGATTTGGTTTGCAGGTATTCAATGTGTTTCAAGATGGATAATAGAAGCTCCCCAGGTTTATGCCTACCTGTGCTGAAGTGCGGGCAATGTAAGACGTCCATACAGGTAACCGAGGGTATTGGATTGAACCAATACATCACTGCTTTGGAAGTGTTACAGGGGAATGGTCATAGCGATAACGAAGGCCTCGTGAACAAAACAAAGCATGTGCGTTGGCCAAAAGCAATGGAAAACAACAGAGGTTGGGTTCCACAGGGTAGTGGCCAATTGGTGAACCAGGCCAGCTTGCCAAATGGTCTCGAGCATGATTCAAGGAAACTCTAGCGCCCGTTGGAAACCAACAACCAGCTCCTCGGCAACTCTGCGCATCTTGGCTCTTTGCATCAGTTGGGTGGAAACATGGGGGAAACCGTAATTGGAAAACTCTAGAACATGATAGAAGATAATGTTGGTGTGGTGAATCTCGACTCCCCCAGTGGACCAGAAAGCCCTCCCCCTGGTCTTCTTTCTCATCTGCAAGACATTAAAGGCCAGGTTGGAGTGCTGAGAGGTGAATAAAAAGACCTAAAGAAAACTGTCTCTCATCTAGCTACTTTTGTTCAAATTGAAATCTCTGAGGTAAGGAACAACAACAACAAAATGAAAGAGTACTTTGAAGGCATTGCTGGCAGGATGGAGACAATGCACAACTATCTCAAGATTGTAGAAGCCAAGGTGGATTGTATTCGGACCAGCAAGAGCAACAGCCCGTCGGTCATTCTGGGAATGGAGGAAAATGTGAATCTGGCCTCAAGTAGCAAGAAAAAGCTCCGTCACTCAGCAGAGAATTAAATTCTGGTTTTTCTTCTAGCTACCACTTATCTATATGATATTTGTGTAAACAGTTGTTTTAACAGTCAGTTTCTTTCTCCTTTTAAGACATATATGTATCTAAGTATCCTGCGAAGTGTAAAGACTGGAATCAAGGTGTCCAATTCCCTCCTTTTTATGGGTTTAGTCTTCCCATTTTTTGTATCAGATCTTCCCTTTTTAATATAAATCTTCTTCCTCGTTTTTGTAAAAAAAAAATGTCCTTATTCAAGAAACAAAGCCTATTTTGATAGATTATCAACTTCCACATTATACTTCCTGAACACGTGCTGAAAATCCACTAAAGAGAGCTTTGTTAAAAGAATTATAATATGTATTTTCCATCCTTTAAGAGAAGCAACTTATAGATTACATTTGTTGGATACCCAGTCAACAATGACTTTAGAGTTTCCCGCCACCTAAATTTGATGGATTTGTTTCCTTCTAGCAAAATATAACAAACACCACAGTGAAAGTAGCTCTCTTCGGGTATTTGTACCTCTTCCAAGATCCATTTTTAATTTGAATGCAACATAATCATTTATTTTTAGCACTGCTCCAACAACACACATCATCCCTTGATCCTTTGAAGCACCATCAAAATAACCAGCAGGAAAATTGTCAATAAAACAAGGAGCGAGGAACATTCCCCCCCAATATACCTATTTCTCTATTTATTTCCCCATATTGACTTGAATCCCCTGTGTCAACCCTCATTACCGATCTAGGATTTCCCTCAAATAAAATTGAATTCTCATGATTCCAAACCTCCCAACATACATGGAAAGGAAGTTATTTCCAGCAATAAGCCCTCTACAACCAATTCCTAAAACAAATCTATCTAGTGACTGATAATTCCAACTTTGGGAAATACCGAAGTTAACTTGTATTTCCTTCCAAACCATACAAGTAAATGAACAATGTATGATCAAGTGTTCCATTGTTTCATCTGCATAATTACACAAAACAAAAATACTGGGACCAAATCCCCCTTTCCTTATATAATTGTCCCATGCCAATATTCCATTTTCCAAAATTAGCCAACAAAAGAGTTTGATTTTTAAAGGAAAATATCATTCCCAATACGAAGAATACCACCACTTTTGTTGAGATTTATAGAAAGAAAAAATAATAGCATCATAAGCAAATTTGGAATTTACCTCTCCATACTTTTGATTCCATGACCAGACTAAGGAGTCCTCTATCTTTGTTAGATATAATCCACAGTGGTTAAGTCCTAGCACATAGTTTTCCCATTCTTCCTTAAGATTCCCCTCAAAATATAGCTCTGTATCCCTTTTCCATCCTTGTCCACCTAGACCATTATTTCCAACTTGTGTTAAGCAATGAATACCTCATTCGTGAAGTGTACAAATCACATCATTTGATAATCTATAGAAACTTGCAACACCCGTCATAGGATCCTCACCAATTCCAATAGAACAACCATTTCCAGGATTCCAAGCAAGCCGATCACTCGAGATATGAAAAGAATTTAGTAAACAAATCCAACTATTTGAGATTCCTTTTGTGCCCTTTTTTCAGATCTTATCCAATCCACTACATTCCTCTGTCTTATATACTTATATTTAATAATATCACACTGCAAACCAACATAAAATAAACTTATCCAAAGAATTTTAGCTGCCAAGGATTTTCCAAAATTATATATAATTTTATTGTCCAACCTCCATACTTCTTGGGTTTAGCCAACCTGTCCCACCTCATTAAATGAACACCTCCTCTTTCCTTATTACTAGACCAAAGAAAATTGAACACTCTTTTTTTTATCCTATCCAGAATAGACTTTGGAATATTTGACAAGGAAAGCCAATAGATTGGAATATTTTCCAGTACAAACTTCATCGGTAAAAACCTACCACATAAAGACAACCATTGACTACACTAGTGTCCAATCCTCTTCTCCACTTTCGTCAATAACCAAAAACAGTCCACCTTAATGTATTTGTTAGGTTTAATAAAATAACCCAAATACTTAAAACCGTCATCCAAAGGTTGAACATTAAATGGAAACATGGATTTTATCCGATCTAGAGTATCCTCCTTAAGACTAAATTTTAAGAAAATTGATTTATTTACACTAAAAACCATACCTGTAGCTCTACGGGACATGTCCAAAATATCTTTGCACTCTTTTCGTTCTTCAATTGTTCCTTTACCGAATAGTAGTACATCATCAACAAAGAGAAACTGAGTAATTCTCAGAATCATAGAAACGTTAACTCCATTCGGTATAACATCCAACTAAGCATGTTTGATAAGTCTACTTAAACCTTCCACAATTAAAATAAATAACAAAGGAGACAAGGGACAACCTTTCCTAATACCTATAGAAACTTTGAATAAATTTCTAGGGGCCCCATTAACTAGAACTACAAAATCGATAGACTTCACACAACCCATAACCCAATTTGTTGCTTCAAGACTCACTCCAATTTGGAGCAAAACCAATCTAAGAAAATCCCAACTAATGCGATCATAAACCTTTATTAGATCTAGTTTTAAATCCAAAGACTTTTCCTTCCTGGTTTTTATACTATGCAAACCTTTTTGTGTCACACCAATTGCATCAAGAATCCGACGATTATCCAAAAAACCAAACTTCTCCTTAGACACAAATTTTGATAAACAAGGCTTGATTCTATTAGCTATCACTTTTGTAATAATCTTATATACTAAATTACAAAGTGATATAGGCCTAAAATCATTAAATATTCAGTCTTGTCACACTATGGAATTAATACAATGATTGTTGCATTTAAAGCCCCAAATACTTGTCCTTTTATCCTTAACTCCTCCACAACTGCAAGTAATTCAGGACCCAATAGTTCAAAAAACTCTATGAAGAACTCAATTGTCCACCCATCTGGGCCAGGATTTTTTGACTTTGCAAAACCTTCCAATATATATATTTTTATCTCATTTAAAGTCACTAGGTATGCAACATTTTTTCCTGCTTCCTCATTAAAAAACCTAGGATAACAATGCATAACTCTCATATCATCCACAATTGACAAATTTCTAGGATCCTTAAAAACATTTTGAAAATGTTCCACAACTCCATTCTCCAAATTCTTTTTCCCCACAAAACATTGTCCATTGACACTGGATAATTATGAGATTGTGTTAGTAGTCCTTCAATGTTCAACACATCAATGGAAGAACTTGGTATTTTGATCTCCCCTTTCCAACCAAATGGCCCTACTCTTTTGGCACCAATATTCTTCTACAATTTGAAGAATTTTCAGCTTTCGATCCTCAAGCTTATACACCATGGATTTTTCCTGCTCCAAAAAATACCACTCACATTATTGTTATAAATATTTTCTAATTCCCCCTCTATATTCATCAAATCTTCTTTCATACCCTTCTTCTTTCCTTTTCACATTTTATCATTGTTGTTTTTAAAGGTTTCAACTTCAAAACCAGAGAATTCATAGGTGACTCTCCAGTATTTTGTGACAATAAATTCCACTATTCTTTTACCAGAGTTATAAAATTCTGCTCCTCTAGCCAAATGTGATTAAATTTAAATGGATAATGGACCTTTTCCATACCATCTTCAATTTGTAAAACCACAGGCATATGATCTGAAATCTTTGTTTTGACTACCCAAGATCTGTACATATCCACCGACGAAACTAGATCCTCTAAAGAATTTGTCCAAATGTTTTGCAGCACCATTAGCCCCAGCCCTGCCATTCCTCCAAGTTGGAACAAAAGAAACAGGTTCCACATCAATTAAACTTGCATCCTGAAACAACTGATTGAAAAAAGGATCCAAAGGATCCAATCTGGCGTTTGAATGCTAGACTTCCGTCGTTGACTTAGTAAAATTCAAGTCCCCTCCTAAGATCGCATTCCTTTCTTTTAAAATTCCATCCTCTTCCACCTCCTCCCATAAGGCCTTTCTATTTACATATGGACCATAACAATTTATTAATTTCAAATCTCTAGCAATTCCTTTGTAGATCCTTCCAATAAGATCCCAAGGAATAAGCTTTCCTCGAGAGATCTAATGTTTGAGCCACTGGCACTTGAGTTTCCTTCAATGCCAGGGACACTAACAACAAGAGAAACTCTCATTTTCAGAAACATCCATATCAGTCTCTGATATCACCAATTCTGGCATAAAATTATTAGACCAATCTTTTGCTTACACATAACATTCCTTTCTTAAATGACCCATTTGATAACAAAGAGAACACTTGAAAGGAATTCCCCAATAGTCCAACTTTTGAACATATAGTTTACCTCTTCATTCTATCTCTATTTCTTATAATAAGCCCCTACGAATATCAATTTCAACCAGTAAGCATCCCACCTGTTTTTCTTCACCCTCAATCAAAGATTGTTCTACATGCACAAACCTACCCAATTCATTTCCAACAGCAATAAAAGCCTCCCTATTCCAAAAGTCCAATGGGAAACCAGGGAGTAATACCCAAATATGTCTATTCTGGAAATGATCGTTTGTGGGATCGAATAAATCGGACCAACACTTTATCATTAAACTACCCTTTCAGCAAAGCCACATGCCTCTAAGAATATTCGATGTGTCTTCCTCATTCTTAAACTTGAAGGGGTACCAACCCCTAATCAACTCATAGATCTCTGGAATGTATCCCAAAAGAAGACGCCACTAATCTTCAACCCACCATCCAATATCAGATTTATTCATTGACCAATAACTAAACTTCCCTACTAGTGCAGATAAGGAAAGATATGATACTTCCTCCAAACCAACATCCCTACCCAGAACCATCCTTTGTGCACGAGAACGGGCTTTCCACACTTTTTTCTTTTTACCCACGGAATTACCACCAGTTACACCTTTCACATTAGAGGTGGAACTCCAAACTTGTTTACAAGAACCTCAGCACCACGAAACGAAGTAGATGGTCTTGTTTTGGAACTAAAATTCACACCATGTTTGTTATCTCTTCTCTCCTCTCTAATACCACTACCCTCCACTAGTTTACCATGCATCAAAGTGTTTCGGCTAACTTTTGCTTCAAACATCTCATCCACCAAAGTAACATTGTCTTAAAAGCCACCAACTGCAGGACCACGTACTTGTGTCCTATCTGAATCCCTTCCTGAAAGTTTCCATATGTCGTCCAAAACCTACTACTAGATTGACAAAACATACACTTAAATTCCACGTCAGATTTGAAGATAGATTCCTTCCGCCATATTGCCTGATCTGCAGGGTCCATCAATGCTTCCACTTCGGCCTACAAGAAATCCGAGTAAGCATCTGTCTCACTGATTTGAACTACCCCTACCAATCTCGGCCCTCTAGATCGATCAAACTACAGGAAAAATACTAAAACCCTAATTCCAGTTCCCATTCTATAATTCCCTCATTGAGTTTTGCAATCAACTTTTCATGTAACATTCCCTCTTTCATGATTGACATTATCTCTCACTACCATTATTACTTTCTTTTCCATCTCTCTTTTGTTTATTATTTCTGTTTTTTTCAATTAATTAATGTATCTTTTCTCATTATTTTATTTCTATTTTTTTTTTCAGTGGAAAAAAGTCGTACTACTGGTATTCATTAAAGAAAACGAATCAAATAATACAATAAAGCATAAATCTTGTCGAGACTTATAATCAATAAGATGCCAGAGTTCTGCATATTCAGTCCATGTTCTATGGTGGATCACCCAAAAAACAACAAACTAACAAAACATCTTAAGAATAAAATGATCAACAAAAACTAATATTGATCAAACATATTGACCATGCCCTTGTCGCAGCATTGATCCTCCATGTATTCTTCCCAATAGACATATCCTTCAATTCCTCCATGAGCTTCATTTAAAAGAGTATCAGCAGTCTTGTTGAATTGCTTATATATATATTTGAATGAAATATCTTCAACAAGTTGTATTTTTTCACGAACTCTACAACACCATTGATATAAAGCTAAAAGTATTCTAGTTATATTTGTAACCAACTACTCTCATTCTTTTTCTTGTTTATTATATTTTTCTAACTTATCCTTAACAACTATTACTCACATACTTTATTACTGACATTATCTATCACTCACATTATTACTTTCTTCTTCATTTCTTTTTTATTTATTATTTCTCCATTTTTCAATTTGTTAATATATCTTTTCTCATTATTTTAATTCTATTTATAACCAGTTCATACTGTGAAACTACAAATCGCTCATATTTTTTGACCTTATCCCTAACAACTATTATTCACATATTTTATTTATCTAACCTAAAACTTAAGTTTTTTTTTCTTACAAAGTGTTTTAGATAGACCCATAGAGTGTCCATTGAAAATTGTCATATTTATAAACTTCAATAGAATTTAATCCCAATAATAACAACACAACACAATTTTAAGGTTTTTATATATTTTATGAAATAAGTGTTTATATTTTTAATTTTTTTCATGTATTTTTTATAAATTTAAATAACAATACAACACAATTTTAAGGTTCTTATATACTTTTATGAAATACAATTTCAGGTTTTATATTTTTAAGTTTTCCCACATAATTTATTATAAATTTACATACCTAAATCATAATGTTTTCTACTAATATTAAAATTTAAATATATAATTTATACTAATTGAATTTGCATCTTTATTTAATTGAGAATAATTTCAAATATTTACTAGATAATATTTTCAACAAAAAAACATATAGATGTGCACACTTGTTCGAAAGGAAGAATTGGAGGAAGGATTCTTTGAAACCCTAATATATGTGATAATGTCAGATACGACCTTGACATGTTCACGACATGCTAAATTTGAAATTAATTCACCTCAAAGGCCAATGAGGTATAGTTTAACAATGATGAGTATCATAGCTGTATTAGAGAATAACTGCAAAAAAAGTATATAATGGTAGGGCACTTGGAATTTGTGGAGGTTAAGTCATCATATACTTTATTCAAATTCTCTAGGTCAGGGGTTGAGGGTGAGAGCAACTCGGAAGGGAGTTAAATTGACCCATGAGGCGTCGAAGATGGTCCTCATCTTCGTATCATCTGGGTGGACATATCGTTCTTCCATTCAACTTTGGGATTGGCACTGGCCTAGATTATAGACCCATCCTTCGTGTGTGGGGTATAACTAGTTTGAAAAAAAAGAGAAAATGGTATGGATAAGAGTAATTAAAAAAAATGATTGGAAGATTAGGGTAAAGGCCTATGTAAAGGTCTATTTTTCTAGCTAATACATAATGGAAATATTGAGGAAGTCCACAATAACAAAAATTACATGGAAACTCTCATCTACTTTTATTAAATTATTAATATTAATTACTATCACGTCATGTTGTGCACTTTCCTCATACCAAGTGTGAACTTCCACTTGAATGTTTTCCTTTGAACAATTATGTTTTGAGTTGAAAGTGTCCCCCACTTTCTGAAGGAGTTGAGGAAACTTGACTTGAAATGCATTGTGAGAAAACCATTTGGCTTGTGTGTGTAGTTGTCCTTGACATCCGGCTAGGTAAGAAAAATAATTTTAATTCTTGTTGGAATGGGTGTAGACCTCCAACAAAGTACTAGTGTCAAAATGGAGATGGAAATCGGGGATGTTATTTGATGGAAGGGAGATAATGACTTATAAGTGGAGACTCATACAACTCTAAGTTATTTGTAGTGTTAATGCCAAGCTACTATGTAAGTCCAAATGATATGCATTCTCCCTTATCTGTTGAAGAATGATATAAGATCCATAACTTAAAGGATTCAATTATAAAGTGGTTGTCCCTAAAAACATTAGTTATCAAGATAAGATACACACAATAACTAGGTTGAAACTGCAACCTATGCATGGATTTTCCCGATGTTCTTTATAAGAGGCCACACACTAATAACTATAGTAGGCTTCAAAATGTGAATAACTAGTTAGTGTGTTGACAACCCAATTGTAGGTATGATAGAGGATATGCAAGTATGAGTCCCATTTCTTATTTTTTCTATAGTAAATACAAAGAGAAGACAATAGACTATGATTAACAACTTTTGTCTTCCCATCAAATTGAGGGTGAAAGGAAGTGGAAAAATGAAGTCAATATCCCAACAATTGCCACATGGTTTTCCAAATGGTGCTAAGAAAATGAGATTCATGGTCAAATATAATGTTGATGGGTATCCTAAAATGTGCAAAACGTGAGTTAAAGGTAGTGGTTTGTTAGGATAAGTGGTCTTTGTGTGGGGAATGAATATAGACATTTTATAAAAATGACAAACCATGAATAAAATGAAATCTTGTTTTTTGAAATTCAATGGTAAGCCATTGATAAAATCCATGGAGATTGACTCCCATGGGTGAGACGACAGAGGCAATGGATGATACAACTTCTGTTTACAATTGGTCAATTTGCTTCAATTGTAAAGAGGGAATGAATGAATGAATTGTTCCACCTTGTTTTGCATAGATGGCTAGAATAAATTATGTTACATATGTTGTAGAGTATTGAAGGCACCAAAGTGACTGCCATAAGTAGAGGCGTGGGCCTATAAGATGAGGATTGAGCATTTTGGAGTTTGTGGAACACACAATTGGTTCATTTTATAAAGTCACCCATCATGCATAAAATAGCTAGAAAAAAAGAGTTTGATTTATCTTGGTGGGTTGGTGAAGAGCCTACCCGATAGGTCCAAAGAAAATGTTAGTAGGATACAATGGTTTTCATTCCTCATATTTTGCACATTAAATATCTAAAATTTGGAGAACTATGGTAGGGGGGAGAACTTAATAGATTTTCTACCTTATTCAAATTTCCTTTCTTGTACTTGAGTACCAAATGGAACTGTTGAATGTAGGAGTCCCTTTTAAGATGGTACCATTCTTGAAGCTTGGATTGGGAATTTAAAAAAAAAATCAATGGATGGTGGTTAGTGTGCATCATCGTCTCCTTACCCAAAATGTACCAATTCCATTGTTTCAACAATTGCACGAGAATATAAATCCTTGTCATAGATACTATAATTGAGCTTAGATTCTCACACGGTTTTAGAATGGTAGGAAATGCCTCCTTGTTTTAGTATTTCACCAATGAAGAATTGTGAAGCATCTTTCTCAATCTCAAAGGTTCGCTAGAAGTATGGAAGATGAAAAACTAGGGCATTACATAAGGCACATTTTAATTTTTGAAAACTTTCTTATGCCTATGGAGACAAATGGAAATTAGGTTGGTTTCAAGGTTGATGGAAATTTCATGTTATATGAGACAAATGTAGGATGAAACACTTTTAAACAATGAGGCCTCCCATAAAAAATTTCCAGTTCTCTACGAAAGTGGGGGCAAGATAGTTGGTAAGGGCTTGAAATTTAGCAAGATATGGGTGAATTCCCTACTAATAAATAACAATATTGAGGTATTGGATCTAATTTTGTCCAAAACACGATTTATTTCTTAACTTGTAACTTATTAGTTCGCAATAGTTCCAACACTATATGAACATGTTGCTCTCGTGCCTCCCAAGTCTGACTGAAAATTAAAATGTCATCCATATAAATCACTATAAACACCCTAAATGAGGAAAACAATGTGATTGATAAACCACATGAATGTAGAAGAAGCATTGGTGAGTCCGAAATGCATCCCTAATTACTCATATAATAAGCCAAAAATTGTTTTAAAATAAATCTTCCAAGTGTTAGTGGGGTTCATGTGAACCTGATGATACCCCATAGTCAAATCCATCTTACTAAAGAATTTAACACCCTTGATGTGATTGAAGAAATCATCAATGTGAGGTAAAGGGTAGTGATCTTGATGGTAACCTTGTTGAGAGATTGGTAATCAATGGCAAGGCACCATTCATTAGTTTTCTTTTTGGGAATTTAATGAATGCTAGAGAAACACAAGGAGAGGAATTGGTTGAATATGACCAAAGTGAAAAAGGGCTTGGAGATGGTGTTCAATTTCAGTAGCCTCGCGAGGGACAAGGTGGTAAGATGGTACATTAGGTAAGGAAGAGCCCGAGTATTCCAAAATTTAGTGAGCAAGTAATCCAAAGTGGTTGGGGTGGGTTGGGTGGTGTTATCTGGTTTAACTAGGCACACGAGATAGAGGGAGCGACATTTATTGATACTGACATGTTGTACAGCAACATGATCAGACATGAGGGATGGATTCTATACTGCATAAGACATGAACTCATAGGTCTTACCATCCTTTTAAAAAACTTATAATTATTACAGTTGGCATCTTACAAAGCTTTGAGTTGGTGCTGACAAAGGATTCCCAAGAGTAGATCAACGCAATTGGGGCGAGACACGTCACATTCTATTGTATCATGGAAATACCCAATTGCAAAAGTGATATTATTTATCACCAATAGGCATGGACCCTCTTTTTGAACCCAGTCCAATTGATATGGACAAGGATGGGAGAGAATATAAAGGTTAAGACAATGTACTAAATCATGATCTACTAAATTCTTCTGGCTACTATTATAAAAAAATTAGGGTAGGAATATCATTCTTGATTTGGTAGTTATGATTAAAAAGTAGGTCATGTGGTCATCGTGCAAAATCATGGGCCATGAGAAGTAAGGAGGGGTCAAGAGATGTAGGGTTTGGGAGAAGGATTACTTATGACTCTATAAAGGTTGTAGGGGATACACTAGGCCACATAACATGGTGATCAATGAATAGTGCCTTAGTAGATTTGGGGTGTTGGAAGAAGCAACATTTAGAAGAAGAATGGTAAGGTGTCTTATGATAATGATACCAATGCCCTGGATGGTGTGGAGAAGGAGAACCAAAAGTAGAAAAAAGGGGAATTAGTAGGAGAAGGGACTAGTGAGGTGGGGATGGAACCATGGGTAGAAAAACAAGGATTAAAAGGGTGAGGGTTGGGTTCAAACTTACATGCAATGGCGAGGGCATGAAAAAAAATTAAAGTCAAGGGAAGTGCTCTCAAGCAATTCGATTTCCTATCTAATTATTGCCAATAAACCATAAATAAATTTCAAAATGAGTACCTCTACTCATTCTCGAATGTGCAATTGGAGTCGGAGATTACAAAATAAATTGATGTATTGCTAGATTATCTAGGTCAGTGATGGTTGAAGCTACAACCATCAATTTTGCTAAATTCTGCATATGGCTCAAGGATAAAAATGACATCGGAGTGCTTGACAAATCTTGTCCCATGTCTTTATCTAGGAGGAGGTGGAATTGATGGTGTGGTCAATATTGAGTACAATGACCAGTTTCAAAGACTCACAATAAGTCTCTCACCACGTTTGGGCTGCTCCTTCGAATTGCAACCCAATAATTTGGATCATGGCATCATCATAAATGTTTAGCAAGGTTTTGAAGTATAGAGGTGGTAGAGCCACAAATCCAATAGATCACCATCTAGATGGTTTCCATATTGAGAGAGAGAATAGAGGGTGTCTAAATGTAAGGAATAAACATGTGGTTAAGTCTTAAATGTAAGTTACCAATCTCTTAAATGTCAATGCTATCTCCTATGCTAAGTTAGAATTTTACGTCCCTAATAATTTAAAAGTTGTAGGATCCTAGTGACCATGCATTGCAAAGATACATAGACGTGCACTTGGTAGGCATATATGCCAAAACCTAACCAAACCCAATTGAGAGTAAAAGTTGGGGTGGAGGAGAGATCCCAACCTGTTGCAATAAAAACGAGTTTGAGTGAGCACTTAGCACAAAACAAACCAACTCATATGGGAGAAATGATCTTTGGAAGGAAAGTAATTCCAAAAATATATCATAACGCAAAAATTGATATCTTATTATTAAGGCAAAAGCATCTTTATATAGCTAATACATTAGCATATAACTATTACATTAGCATATTGATGAATACATTACCATATAGCTATTACATTAGCATATTGATGAAGACCACAATAACCAAAAAAAAACATAAACTCTTAGTGTACTTTTATTTAATATTAATGTTAATTACTACCTTGTCTTCTTATGGAGAACTTTGCACAATTTGTAATTGTGTCTTCTTGAAGTGTGGGCTCCAAGGTTGAGTGTGATCTTTCTTTTTTTCTGCGGAAAATGCCAACACCTGCTATTATAAAAGAATCAAGGTATGGTCAAATTTACAATCACTATATAGAAAGTCAGCTCCCAACGAGCAAGTGTCACAAAGCAAGATTTGAACCTGGGTGGGGAGGATAATTCCTCCCAACCACCGGATCTACACTCAATTGACAAATTGAATGTGATCTTTCATCCAAACCTTTTTGTAGTAAGCATTAAACAAGTTCATTAAATAATTTGTGTTTAAATTCATCTTTAATATAGTAATATTAATTTTAAAATAAATTTATAATGTTTCTCAATGTTTTGTAATATTTATGTATTAGTCAATTTTTGCTCACTCGGTTAAGGTGTGAGTCTCGTACCTAAGTTCAACTCTCCTTGGGGGTGACTTAATTAGAAAGCTACACCCAAAAACCCAATCTATTAAATTTAATATTTTGAAAATATAAATTATTTTGTTGAATATTTAAAATTTGTTATTTCTATTTATGGTTGGTTAAAAGCTTTGAAGTAACAAATTACATGTGGTTGGATGTAAAACTGTTGAAACAAAATAAATTAAATTTTAAAAATTCCAAAACAAATTCTTGTTTTTTATTAGCATATATATTTTTAATTAATAAGAATATATAAATATAAGTTTATTTAATATATATATATATATATATATATATATATATATATATATATTTTCTTTTAACTTAGCATTAATATATATGAACTTTTGTGGTTACACAAATAATATATATGTATATTTTGTCTTTTTATGACATATGTATTTTTTATTAATACAATATATTTGATTAATTTTTTATTTTACAAAATATATATTTTAAATATTATACACCTTGAAATTTATAATAATAAGTATTTAGTTTAATGGTTTTACAAAATATATATATTTGACATAATATATATTTTAAAATAGTAATTGTATATATATCATATTTAGAATTTTAACACCATTTTAATTGTAAGAAAAGTGACTAACTCTTTTATTTTGGCATTTTTTAAAAATAAAGATATAAATGAGTTTTTATTACTAGTACTTTTAATAATAAATAAGTAACAAAAGTAATATCATATATATTAAAAAAATTATAAACATATAAATTATATTTTAATTATAAATAGAATTTTAAGGTAAATACTAATTGCTTTATAACTATTTTTCTTATTAAATTGATTCTTGAATTTTTTATATAGAAAAATAATAAATTTATTCTTAAATTATTTATAAAAAAACAAATATAAAAAATTGTTCACTTAATTTAATTCATCTTCAAAATTTCTTGTTAAGGATTTTTGTTATGGCAAAATACTAGGCATTGAAATCGTTATATGAAATATATATCTCCATTTCACACTTATTTTCCTTAACAAGATATACGTATAAATGCAAAATATAAATTTGTTTCTAAACTTTAAGGCAAATATGTAGTATAGATATAGATGACGCCTCTACCTCTAAAACAAAAAAAAATGAAAAATAGAATCTGATTGAGTAATAAATAATAGTTAAAAAAACATTAAAAACATAAACATGAATGAAAAACAAATTTATAAAATCTATGTAAAACTAGTCATATCATTTTTTGTTAATGAAATGTAGTTTGTTAAACGTTCTATATTTTGAATATTTTTAGTTATTTTTTTAAATGATGAGATAAAATTGAAATTGTAATCGTTTTTTTATTACAAAACAGATTTAGCGTCCTCAAATATGGGTGGACATTAAAAAATTCTGTAATTCTAACTACATATTTCTGCAATTTTAACCATTTCAATCGAACATAAATATTCATTAAAATATGGTAAAACTTAAAATAAAGAGTGGGTAGTTCATGTTTACGGTTAAAGTAGACAAATTATCTAAAGAAGATCTAAAAATGGAAGCTGGAAATTGTAAGATTACTACGAACAGAACTGATAAAAATGATTTTTAGACAGACTAATTCACACCTTTTGTGAGAATTTTGTTTCTTTGTAAAACTGTAGATAATGTATAAATTTTGAACTTATTTGAAAAAGTTAGAATAGAGCAGCACCTATGAAATGTATTCTCCGAATTTCGCTATAAATAAGAAGAGTATGAATTTTTTATGTGGAAAAAAGTTTAAAAGATTTAGATCACTTTTCTGATTCATTTATCTATCATTCTTGCAAATTCAAGAATTCCATAAGTACTATCTTTGTCTTTGTCTTTGTCTTTGACTGTGCATTAAGTTGACAACAATCAACAATTTGTGACAGGATTTCCACTAGATCTATTAAAAAAATTTAAGATCTCACAGAACAATATATTTAAATATCTTGAATTTAAGGATACTGAATCCATTTATACATTCAATCGAATAAACAAATCCATTTATACATTCACAAACACAATCAAAATCAGTATCATGTATATATATAATTTCCATGCTGTCATTAGTTGTGCGCCTGATGTTCAGCTACCACCCAAATATCTGATCGGTCGCTGGAGGTCCCCATCCTGACAGATGCATGCAATACAATCTGTAAACAACACAAAACAACTCACGGACTACATATCAGGACAACCACACATTGATTGCAATTCAGTATGATCGCACAAACCGCATTTTGAATTTGTTTCCATTCAAATACTATAAAACTGACTAAATAATTTCATATTCATGAAATTATAATTATGTAATTATTACAATTTCAACTATTAATTAAATTTAGGTCAAATATATATATTGAAAAAGATAGACAATAAATATACAAAGTCATATAATGTTTTAATCTATGGAAAATTATATATTTGTACAATTTAATCAATAAATTACTTAGTTATAGAATTAAATAAATAAAAACCAACATTAAATTAAATAAATTACTTAGTTATAGAATTAAATAAATAAAAACCAACATTAAATTAAAGTGAGTGTTTATGGAGGAGATCTTGTCACATTAATCACGACAATAATCACATAATGTTTTCATTTAGGTTCATACATTATCAAAATAAAAAGTAATTAAAAAATTAATATTGGCTCATAAAATTAAAAAAAAATTAACATAGATCCATCTTAAACCTTTATCTATTATGAAACGTGAAACGTGATGGACTTAATTTTTTGAGGTGTAAACATATTCTGCGATTTAAGATGGATCTATGATGGTTGTTATATACAATGTTGGATAGTTTTGAATTTTTTACTAACTTCTTAATATTTGGAACAATTTTTTTTAATTATGAATAAAAATAATGTGTCCCATGATTGATAATGATGAAATTGCACTATAATCATAATGTATGATATAATCTAAGAGGGGACATATATAGAGTTAAATGTATATACATTTATATACCCCCTCTTGGGTCATATCAATGTGGGTGTAAACATGACATTATATGAGAAAGTGATTTTGATCTTCAACACTGTTAGTATCACAAAGATGACAAATTCTCTCATCCCATGATGTTTTAGGAATTGTCCATTGTTGGTGAGGATTTGTTCTTATTTTAACAATGCTTATTTTCTTCTTATGTTAGTTAACATAAACTCTTTATGTTAGTAAACTTCTTGTCTCCAATGTTGTTTATTTTGGTTTTGTACATTAGGTACCTAGTCATAGCCATACTTTTAATGGTCTATGAGGATAGGATACTGTGTATTTCCTGTAATTTTGAGATTATGTATGTTATAAATTGCTTTTGGATTTACTCTATCATTCTGTTATAAATTGCTTTTGGATTTACTCTATCATTCTCCATGATTCTCTAAAGAAGTTGCAACCTCAAACTTCACATCCATTTAAGATAAGAGGAATGAAAAGAATCACAAAGAAGAGAAGAGAGGAGTTTCTTCTGATCACAAATCCAACAATCTATTGATTTACAATAGATTTCCACCATTCAATAATCATTTTCTCATTTCCACCATTGGGATAGAAGAGATTTCTGTGACCAACACAACCTGAAGAGATGGATTTTGTAAGTTATGATATCAAATCTAAACTTGTATATGTGGTTCTGCTCATCGCTGGAAGTTCTATGGTGCACGCACTTCATTCATCAGGTAAAAAAATTCATGGGGATAATATTAGATTGTTCTTAGAGGCATAAAATAACGCCCTCGGTGTAAACCCTAATTTTTTTGCACTTTCAAATCATTTTTAATAGTGTTCGATATTTGTGTAAGTTTATAGTTACAATTATGTGTCTCAGGTGTGAAATGCGAATTGAAAGACATGGTCACAGTTTTTACACAGATTGATGGCAGCGGCTGCAGCAGTAACAGTAACAGTAACAGGGCTGAGAATTTATATCACTATCTTATTATTGTGCAAAACCGTTGTAAATATTGTAACGCTAAGGACGTAGGCGTTGAGGTTTCTGGATACCTTCTTGGAAGTGAGATTGTTAATTTGACGAGCCCCTTTGCGCCAGGCGGAGACCAATTTGTTCTCAAGTATACCAACCCCAACCAGGTCGGTGGTGTCAGCCCTGCCCGTGCTACTTTTTATGAGTGCAGGGACTTATGATTTCTGTTGCATCTGTATCTCCTTGCCGTGATAGCTAGGTTATGCCCAACAAGAAAGGGAGTTATTATATAGAGGGCAGAGTACATAGGATTCTGTGTTAGTTAATTCAATCTTAGTCTTTAGTGTTCAGGTTTTCAATAGGTTCACAATTACAGATTTGCTCTCCTGATCTGGTTTTCACAAAGTAGAGGATAGAGATTTAAGTTCAGAGTATTGTACCAGCAATAAGGAGATATACTTTGTTATGAATTTTCAATAGATTTTCAAGTCCATAATAAGATTTCCACCATTCATTAATCATTTTCTCAATACTATAGTTTCATTTAAGTTTGTAATAAAGATAAATTCCGAGATATTTGTACGAAATCACTTCCTCCAATTTCTTGTTGTCATACATGAAATTAGTATAAGTAATCTTTTGGGATTTGATTACAATAACTATTATTTTCTAGTGTTAATGATCATACCTATACTAGAGCAAAAATATTTGAGATTTTTTTGTTCCTTGTTGAGATCATAGGGACTTCTTGCCATAAGAATAATATCATTAGCATTGTGCCAACAAAAATGTGCCTTCAACAAAATTCTATAGCTTGTCAATGTATATATCAAAAATGGAAGGGGATAGGGAAAACCTTGCTTGACTCTTATATTACAATTAATTTCTTTTGAACAACCCTCACAGTTCCTAAACTTGGCAATAACCTTCTCATACAACCTTATTGCAACAACTCTCATCTCAAAAAGGACTTTCAGCGCCTCTAATTGATTCCAAAGGTTAACTTTGGTCACTATGTCAAATGTTTTTCTAAAGCCAACAAAGCAACAAAAAAGATTCATTTTATTATTACGACACTCCTTAGTAATGGTCCTAAGTGTAACAAGGTGGTACATAGTTGAAAGATAATTTCAACTCCTAAAACTTGCCTAGCCTTTATGTCTTTTTCCATCACTTTCTAGCTATATGTTGATATTCTTTTCCAAAATAATTCCATATAACTTGGCCAAAACATGAATAATCATAATGGCCTTATAATTAGATGATTTGTTTTTGTCTCCACTTGTAAAAATGGGAACACTAAGGCTTTCTGTTGAGGTTTTAGGGAAACGCTATTTCACTACTAAATTAAAGAGCTTGTGGATGTGAGTGATGACAACAGGCCCATCAATTTTTTATATTTTTGCTTGTTATATACTTTAATGTCCTTATGTGATGTCCCTAGTTCCTAACCCAAGACCAAGGACACCTGGCAACCCAAGGGGAAGAATGAATAAGGGTAATTATACACATTGGAATAAGGGCAACTAAGGCCATGCCAGCATGCCAAAATCCAATAAAATAGAACAATCGGCCTTTTTAAAATTAAATGCAATAAAACAATGTAGATCATTCCCCAATACACATGCTATGCAAGGTAGAAGCAACCATGAAATGGATTGGCAAGTTTATCATCAAGGGAACATCTAAAGGTAATTGCAATGCAAAGCGTCTCTAACGAGTGGTTGGTGGTCTATGAAATTTATAGTTTATTAACAAATCATCACCGAGAGACAAACTACATATTGCATGTACAACAAGAAATATGGACGCTTTCCTTTTCATAAAGAACTCCTGGTCATTGAAGTGTTCCTCAAATGAACAATTTGGAGAAAATAAAGAGCACCTATAACTATTTACCAACCCTGCAATGTTCCCATGAGTGCATGGACGGTCATCTATATATAATAGATTCTTCCTGTTAAAGTTTCCATAATCATAACCATTCATGCACATACTATCAGAATGACAATAGATAGGACCGCAAAATGGCATAAGTGCTACTGACTGTTTGGGAGGAACGCGTACATGTAAAAGGATAAACAACCCAAGATTAGCAACATCTATTAGACTTGGCAATCATAAAACGATTACCACAAAAGGACAATTTGGTTCCAACATCAGGCACAGGTAGAGAAGATGAACAAGCAACATACAAAGCACAGTTGTAAGAAGTTTGATATTTAATTTGCAAATTCATAAGAAAGGAGAAATCATCGCTACCCTCCAACAATTGGACAGACCTCAGTGTGTACTTGCACAGTTTTTCTCTCAACTCTTGCAACTTTTTAGATCTTCTAGTAGAGATGGGTTGGGTGGGATTCATATCATACTTTGGATCACTAGAAATTTCAGTTGACTAAACATAAGTAGATGGGTTCGCCAATTTAGGATGAGACATAGTTGTTTTGGCTTCCAACTTTGTCAAAACTGAGCATAGGGAAGTGTTCCTAAGTGTCTTTTCTATATCACCTATTGGATTTTTTACTGCAGTAGGGGGTATTAGACTATCAACATTGGGTAGTTTATCATTGGTGTAATGGGTGAGTGTGACACGTCGAGGGTTCTCCTTCAACACTTGACATTCTGAACAACCACAAAATACTAGGGTTTCATAAAAGAGTTCTAGCTCACGATGAATTATCGTCGATGAAACATGATGGTGGCTTGAAGATGGCATGTTACAATTGGCGGGGTAAAGCAACTGCACATTTTCATCCTCGAATTGCTTGCGGTATCTTGCTCCTGATAAGAGCCTATGCCATTTTGAAACTAGTGGAATGTCATGTGCATTTGAATTCGAACCTTAATCGAGGTCCTGCAATAAATAATAAATCGATATTCAAATTCACATGGATAAGTAACATAAATTCAAATAATTAGTCAAAATATAAATAAAACCTGAACTTACTGGGGATGGAAAGGGAAAAATCGTCGAACTTTCAACAAGATGGAATGAGATCGAATCTGAAGAATTGACCATTTGATACTACAAACTTTTATCCTTGCATTTGAGCCAAATAAGCAATCAATATACCGTGAAAATCCTCACAGCAGATCTAAGAGCTGATGTATACCTCACAAGAAAGAATTTAGGAATAAGATTAAGAGTCGTCAATGCAGTAAGATGAGCAACAGAATAATAATACAGTAGAATTCGGATAGAAACAAAAATACTTCACACACACTAATTCATTAATCACAAATGGACAAATAAATAATACAATGCATGAGGATTCGAAATGCCAAGGTGGCAATTCAAATTATCCTTCATGGAGTGATCAAAAGATCACTGGAGTGTCATCAGAGCACAACTAGTAGTCTATCTCATCATCAGTGGAGTCATCAATGCTCAAGTAACTGTCAACCATCAGTCAAACTGAGTCTAACTGAGTGTGGTAGGTGTAACTGAGTGTAACTGGAACTAACTAAATGAAGGAGGCTCAGTGGAGGGTGCATGAGGAGCTAACTAAAGTCAGAATGAGCAGTCTCGTCACACTGGAGGTCCATCGGAGTGGTTAGATCAGTTAAGAGTGAGTCAAGCCTAAAATCAAGAAGAGAACTTAGTTAACTAAAGAGAACTGGACTGGTAGGTGAAGAAGGGCGCCTTTGTCAAGTGGATGGTGAGATGTGGGCGCATCATTGGCTAGGAGGGCTCATTCTGAGTGGAAATAAGCTCCTGAGTGTTGGAAGACTAGTGACTAAGTGCTAGAGGTATCAACCTGATGACTGGGCAGCATGTGGATGCATGCAATGCATGTAGAATGCATGCTGCATGCAAGACTGAAAATGCAAAGGATGAAAATGCTAGTAGGACTAGGATGGAGTATAGGAATATCCTAACACCCCCCCTTAATCCATCATGGGCCCTGGTAACTGAGACCAAAGGTCACCCAATACAATGAATAATAATAACAGTCAATAAACCAAGGAAATGGGGAAAACCTCATGGGAAAAATACCCCCCCTCAAAATAGACTGTAATGCACACACAAAAATAAATGCTCCAAACTCAAGCAGGTGTGATGCTTGGTCATATGTCTAGAGGTATCTTCTTCTTGGGAAGAAGTGGATCATGCTCAAAAAGCATGTGCTTGTACTTTCTCTTCAAATCGAATGTGATGAGAACAAATCCAAAAGTATGAGGATGATCCTTGAACCTGTGATTCGAATCAGTTGAGGTAGGATCAAATCTATGAATGTGCAGATAGTCTTTTGTCTTCTCCTTCGAACCATCATGGGTGAGATTATGCCAAAAAGAACCATCGCATGATTTCTTGAAATCCAAATCAGATTTAAGACTTGAAGAATAGTTTCTTGAGATCTCCTTTGAACCAACAGGGGTGAGATCAAAACCATCATATGCATGAGAAATTATCCCAAGTAGTGATTTCTTAGAATCCAAATTAGATCCAAGACTTGAATCATTGTTTCTTGAGATCTCCTTTAAACCATTAGAGGTGAGATCAAAACCAGTAAGTGCCTGAGAAATTATCCCAAGCGAATGGCAATGGCCTTAATCTTCAATAACCTTCTGAAAGCATGAAATAATGATCATATAGTAGTAAATAAGAGGTGATTGATTAGGGAGAGCAAATGCATTACCTCCAATGGCTGATTTTACCTCCGAAACATTCATGTAATCATGATGCAAACCAACAAACTCTGGTGCAAGAGAATTTAGTACCTTCTGCAATTTCTAGAGTGTGAGTTGGCACAGAATTCAAAATAGAAGAAATTTGGAGCATGAGTGTATAATCTACAAGTTCTTCTTCTTTGTGGCTAACGTCAATATGAGATATGTTTGATACTGATTCATGATCAATGAGATCATCAAGGAGGGCGAATGCATCACTTTGCTTGCTCTCGAAAGGGTTTGGACCAATCCCTTCATTCTGCTTGCCAAATATTTCATCCAAGTGGGCCCATAGCTCTTTTGGAGATTCAACATCATCAAGGGAGTAGAATGCCAAGCTTCGAGACGTAGCAAACATTATGGCTGCAATGGCTCTGCCACATTTATTTAACCAGTCAATCTCTTCTTCAGAGGATTCGAACTCTCTTTCAAAACAATAATCAAAGAGAACATGTCTCTTCAAATATGCTATCATTTTTGGTTTCCATTCGACATAGTTGAATAGATAAAGAGGAGGATATTTTGAAAACATGGAAGCTGTAGAAGACCTGCAAAAACAATAGAGATAAACAATAATATCAACATGCTCTAATACCATGTGAAAATCCTCACAGCAGATCTAAGAGCTGATGTATACCTCACAAGAAATAATTTAGGAATAAGATTAAGAGTGGTCAATGTAGTAAGATGAGCAACAGAATAATAATACAGTAGAATTCAAATAGAAGCAAAAATACTTCACACACACTAATTCATTAATCACAAATGGACAAATAAATAATACAATGCATGAGGATTCAAAATGCCAAGGTGGCAATTCGAATTAGCCTTCATGGAGTGATCAAAAGATCACTGGAGTGTCATCAGAGCACAACTAGTAGTCTATCTCATCATCAGTGGAGTCATCAATGCTTAAGTAACTGTCAACCATCAGTCAAACTGAGTCTAAATGAGTGTGGTAGGTGTAACTGGAACTAACTTAATGAAGGAGGCTTAGTGGAGGGTGCATGAGGAGCTAACTGAAGTCAGAATGAGCAGTCTAGTCACACTGGAGGTCCATCGGAGTGGTAAGATTAGTTAAGAGTGAGTCAAGCCTAAAATCAAGGAGAGAACTTAGTTAACTGAAGATAACTGGACTGGTAGGTGAAGAAGGTTGCCTTTGTCAAGTGGATGGTGAGATGTGGGCACATCACTGGCTAGGAGGGCTCAATCTGAGTGGAAATAAGCTCCCAAGTGCTGGAAGACTAGGGAATCGGTGCTGGAGGTATCAACCTGATGATTGGGAAGCATGCAGAAATGCATGCAAGACTGAAAATGCAAAGGATGAAAATGTTGGTAGGACTAGGATGGAGTATAGGAATATCCTAACATATACGTCTCTACAGTCCTAAAATATTTTCAGGAACTATATCACAATCTAATTTCCAATATGGTTTAGAAACCATTTTGTAAGAATAAGGTGATTTTAAGCAACATATATAAACTATGAAATATTGTAATTGGTGTGATTAAATACTAAAAGAACATTTGGGATGAATATATAATTTTAAGTGGATACATAAAACCAATGGATTTTCAAATTAAATCGATGCATCTATTCATATATACACACATTGGTGAACTCACATATGCAAAATGCACTGGTGCGCAACAACTATAAACGCATTGTGAAAGAAGATCCGCAAAATCCCCCGTAGTGAAAAATATCTGCTACATTTGTTAGTGGATATTTCTACATGCATTTTTACAACATAATTCATTCTGGTGCATTTCCTGCACATAAGCGCACTGGGGCGTCTGAATTATACACGCACCGTGGCATGATTTTTTTAAATCGTTGTTTGGCTAGTGTGTTGTACATATGTACGCATCGGTGTGACATGACAACAAGCACACCGAAATGCCAAAAATCAAAATTAAAAAAACAAAAACAAAAATCACACAAGCTAATTTTAACCTAAACTAAAAAAAAAGGGCGGCAATTTTAAGTTCGAAAAGTAATTCTAAATAGTGTTTAAAAACAAAAAAATTAAACATTAATTCATTCTTCAAAAATCTCAGGGGAGAGTTTTGGAAGAGAGACTTACGTGGATGGAGTTTGGAGTAACTAGAAGGAGTTCTGAGGGTCGAAATTTGTTAGGTATGGTGAATCAAACAAAACCCTGCATAATAGAAATTTCAAGTATGTAAATATTATTGTTGATATTATTATCTTATTTAGAGTTTAACTAGATTTAGGAAAAAAAAACTTCATACTTACCTTCAATGTTACAACCCTTATTTTCTCGCTACTTATTTTCGTTTTATCTGGCTGCAAAATTTTACATTAGGGTTTAAATCTCTCTATTGCTATACGGAATTGCGATTTCACTTTTTAGGAATTTTGGATTTGATGAGGTTGTGATTATATATAGAAAGCATAGGGTGAGATGGGGCCACTTTTTTGGTCAAATCCGTAACCATGTCGGCATCCTTGAGTTTTTTTTTTAAATTAGTTTTCAATAAAAAAATGCATGCGTCAATTTAAGTGTGTTTGCATTATAGGAACGCACTGGTGCAGTCATAAACATAGCACACTAGATATGACATGCGGCACGCCATATTTTATTTTATAAAAACACAAAAATTGATTTCCATTTCTCGGTTCTCTGTTTGTGGTGTGTCTGTTTTATTTTAACACACATGTGCATTGTTTTTACTAACGCACCAAGGCATTTCACATATTTAAGCGCACTGATATTAGATTTATTTATCAATTTTTATATTTTGAAGGTCTGTAATTTATTTGTATAATATATTGATAGCTTTTGTATTTAATGGTCGAGGTTGTTTATTGATAGAAAATGCATGGTATGAGTTCAATGAACAACAACTTTAGTCAACATGATAGGAACACATCCATAATTACGAAGAAGGCAAGTGATTTTAATTAATTTTTGTATTTAAAGTAATTTGTTTGAATTATTTGTAAAGTTAACTAATATCTATTGGTTAATGTGTGACATGCAGAGCCAAAACATGAGGAAGCTCGATAAGATTCTTACTGAACTAAGTCTAGAAGAGCGTAAAACGTTGATGGAAAAGTTGCAGAGGGATGAATTAGGTGAATGAAAAATAAGTCAATGTGAATTATTTCTTCAAATTTCGGTAGTAATGTACTGAAGAATATTCACTAATATGTTTCAAATAATGTAATTCACATATGTTGAATGTTATGCAGGGACTGATAGAAAAAGAAGTCAATGTCATCATAAGAAAAAAAATTATGGAATATGCAAATGATGATCAATTGGTCCTTAGCTCATCTGAAGTGGTGTTGGAAGTTAGTAGAAGGGGAAAAGCATTGTATAATACTATGATGGATATAATGGAAAGAATGTACATATGAAATTTTCACTTACAATACAGAAACCAATCAAATGATTCGAAGAATCAAGTCATATGTAATCTACAAGAGGCATTCCCAGAGCAATGGTCAATGACACCTGTCAGACTTTTAATAGAAAAAGGTGAAAACGCGAATTTGGGTAACACTTTTTTGAGAATGGAGTGGAAAAAAAACTTGTGCATGAGGATGAACACGCGAAAAAAGTCAACCTCAAACTCTAGGCCGAGAGTTTGTGAGAGTTCAAACTCTCACCGGATAGTTTAATAAAACTCTAGGCCGAGAGTTTAAACAAATCACTGCATTGTATTAAAAAAAAAACTCTCGGATGAGATTTTGAACTAAACTCTCAGCCGAGAATTTGGAAGATATTTTCTCGGCCGAGAGTTCGTGGTCAATAAAACTTGTGAAAATATACTGCATCTTTTTGGAACCTGCAACTTTAGTAATCCCAAACCCTTGCAAATTTTAAAGATTATTTGTCGGAATTGGTATCAGTGGATTCATCTCTGAATCTAATTTCCAATTATATAAAAATTGCTTCATTTCGATTTGAATTTCTATTTATTAATAATTTTTTTCTAAACCTTATCACATAAGAATTTTATTGTTTTGAAAATCACCTGAAATGAAAATTCAATACCATAACAAAGACAACACCAAAAAATTCGAAATCTTCATAGAGATCTTAATTTCCCTGTCGTCTTCAAAAGGGTACTTTTAGTTTTTTCAATAAGAGTCAGACCAAAAAGAAAATTGAAGCTCACCAACATGTGTCGTTAAGGCACCATTTTCTAAACATATGATATTTTGATAAATAATAAAAAATAGTTCCCAAGTCTAAAAAGCCTCAAGATATAATCCATGCACAAGTGCAGTGTGTGTAGATTGTGAGAATACAATTTTTTTTCCCTAAAATGAATTACCATCTCTCAAAACTCTAGTACTCATGGAGGTCACTCATTATCCATACCTAAAATTTTAAGGTATATGTCGTTGGTGAGAACCAAATTTGTCCCATGATATCTCCATAAAAAAATATTAAAAAAGATGAGTACGAAGCTAATTCAATTCTATAAAACATTTGTGTTTCCTTCAAGGTGAAATTCCTAAGGGATATATGGGTTTAAAGGGGTTGAAGTTGAAAAATATAAAATTCTGCAATTTTGTTTGTCAAAAAACAAGCAAAAAGGGTTACCCAACTTCATGTTTTCACCCAAAAACATACAAAACAAAAAAGAATTATTCAAAAATTAATATTCCTAAACATGTCTAATGTAGAATATGTATCTATAAATACTACAAAGCGTCATTCATTCAATCATTTTAATTCTGCTATATTTATTTTTCGTATCAACAGAAAATAGTTTTATGTCATTTTACATTTTGAGGAAGATTATGAAAATACAAAAGGATGAACAAGATGATATGTGAAATGTGTGTAATGTTCTCAATCAGAAATTAAGAATATTATCTCCAAGGTTCCCACTTTAATTATGTTGATTTTCAACTTTTTCCCAAGTAGTGGCTTATGAAGTCTTATGAGATGCTCTCGTTCAAAAACAGTGGAGTGTATGTATATTTCTGATGTCCATTAAAGGTGTGCATCTCATTAAAGTGTTTAGAGTCCACTGATATGTGTCCCAAATCATATATGATATAAAATTGGAAGCTGGTAAAGAAACTAGGAACACTAGTTCAATTTTGGCCACACTAAACACGGGGTTTCCAAATCTTCCCAAACACTACCAAAGCAACTCGAATTATCCAAATATAAATTTAAAGGACTCAAATAAAACAATATGAACCACTGATATAATCCAGAGAAATTCCAAAGAAGTATGAAAGACACCCTCTCCACACTAGCGAGAAACTAGCTTGATTTCCCCCACGTTGGAATACTAGTTTTTCAACTTGACCCAAACACTTCCCAATCGGCCTAAGTCTTCCCAAACATATCCAATTCGACCATGACACTCCAAAATCAACAAAAATAACTTAATAAGAGACTTTAGGGAGCTGATATGAAAATTGAATACACATTGTCTTAAGATTGCTTAACCATACTAGCAGATTTGCACATAAATCACCCATAAGCTTGAACATTGAACACCATATGATGAAAATATCTGTAAATATTTATTATGAATGTATGGAGACAGTAAATATATTGATTACAACAATATATGGCTCTTACAGAAGCTCGAAATCCAATAAATGTAGAGATACAAAAGTAGTGGTGCGCCCCTCTTCAGCCACCGATTTTTTTTAGTTATAAAATATGTCTGTAATGACCTCCATAAAACATCTGCTACCATTGGCGTAGGTCATAGTGGTGGTTTTTTTGACAATTTTTGTCAATCTTGTAACACCAAAAACCTCTGTTATGACCTTCGCTATAGGGCCTTTTCCTTATAATGACAAGAAGTACTTGTATCATAGAATTGCTTGAAAACCCTCGATCGAGCCTACCAGTATTGAAATAGTCTTGCATGTACCATTTTGAGAGTTAGTAAGATCATAAACAAGAAATGTCAAAATAACAATGATTAGTAAGAAAGTGGCAAAGTTACGTAAAGTAGCGAGTGATTCTTAGTTAGAAATGTGCATGGAAAATTAACATAAAGAGTGGAAAACATGTATACAATGACCGTAAGTAACTTCATGGTTAAGAATTAGCGATGGATGGAACACTACAATGTACAAAACTAATTTTTTAATTTTAGCAAATTTGGGTATGTTACAAGGAGTATTAAGAATGGTGACCGAGAAGCTAAACCATCGTAATCATTTCCCCATAATAGATTGCTATCAATGAACTTGTTCGGGCGTCGTAATGGCCCATTAAACCCACTATTTGGATGGTTTGTATTTTTATAAATCATAGAGGCTTGTCCTACCTACGCTCATGATCAAGATCAGGGAATACTATGCCAATCGCGTTTCCAGATAGTTGATGCAATGGGAGGAGATCCACGTCAACGGATATCGCAGGAGTTAACCAACATTGAAGGTAGTTATGAAACCAAACATGTATACATCACATGATAAATATCAATAGGGATATCCACCAGTTAATGATCGGGATACTCCATGGATCGATGTGGTATGTCGAGTAGACTCGGTGTAATATCATAGTTACAACGTGCATTAAATCGATGTTTTAGGGTCAGTGATACTTGGTCGTCAGTTAACATAGAACCAAACTGCAAGCGCATATGAGGAAAGCCATCGGTGCTTCCCCATGTATCATGCACCTGAAATCTAGGGGGGGCGAAGGGTGATGAATGTATGTAGAACTATATCATGTGGGTCAAAACCATAACTCACAAGGCATGCCTAAGTCACCACCAAGGGTTTTAGTGACAATCGTACCTTGTCGAAGGATAAATGTATAAACTCATGGGTCTTATTTCAAATTATTAAAAGGAAATATATATATATGATTATTGATCTATGTCGGAGGGTGGGCGTAAATCCTATGGGTGAAATTCCAAAATCATAATGATAGTCCATACACCCTCGATATCAAATGTTTTATTGTGTCAACACAAAGGTCGGGTAGGAGTTGTACTATTAGCCATACGACCTCAAGTGCATTTTTCCCATCAATATTAATAGTAAATAACATATAGACTAATGTGGGGAATTAGACATCGCAACCAAGTGTATAACCAAGACATTGCAAAAACAAGAATGAGCATATGAAGCCAAGTCCCTAATGGTGTAATTGTGCAATAACAAATAGAGAATAATAGATCGGATTAAATAATCTTCGGTAAGAAAGTGTTGACATTGCAAGTTGTAACATAATGAATTGAGTTATGTCTTGTTCAAATGTGCATGATTAATTGAAAAAAGTGACAAGTAGGTATACAACAGTTGCAATTAACATCATAGCACTATACGATAATTTTACCATCGAATGGACCATTACAAAATACAAGAGTAATTTTTTTAATTTAGCAAAATTTGGGAATGTTACATATACAATTCTAAATTTATGTTATAATGGGTGGAGGAGTAAAATCAACAAAAGAAATTAGAAGATGAAAAGGAATGGGTTGATATATATAATAGACATGGTCAGAACACTGGTCGAAGACTCCATGCCAGCCATAAAATAAAATGGCCCGATAGTGTAACATCCCAAAAAAATCACAAAAATTTAAAATTTTTCGACGTGACAATTAATGCTTATTTAATGTGTGCAGAAAAGAACAATGCATAAAAGATTATCTTGCTATACTAGGTACCATGCTAATTTATAGTATAAGATTTGCGACTAGATGATTCACGTCTATGTCTTGATGTTATTCATACTCAATTGTACTATTGCATACTTCTATTGTTATTGTTAATGATTGATGAGTCAGCTATTTTTGACTAATGTGCTTTTGTTGATTGATGAAGGGGTCCTACGGACGCCCCGAAGCTTACTTAGAATTCATGCTAAAGCATGTGAATTCGTACTTGTGGCAGTTTACAGGTAAGGATTTAAGGTTGCGACAAGTGACCAAACAGTCTTTCAGTAATCTCCTTTGTAAATATTTGAAGAGATAAAACTTGGACATTCTACCGGGTGAGAAACTTGGTTCGAAACTAAAATCGTTTAAGATAAAGATATCTAAATATGATTGTTGATGCAAACAACGCATCTTAACTAATGTAAATTATAAGTCTGTATTTGATTCAAGAGAAGGTCTGTATCGATCATATCTCAGTTTTATGCTCAGAATGATATATGGTTTTCATTTAAGTTTCATGTTGAGCCGTACATGATTGTCTATCTATTTCCTCCATGGCAAATTGTAGAAATTCTATGTATAAATAACTTGCCTAGGAACTATACTCTACATTAATGGTGATAAATTGAATTATTGACATGTCTTTCATTTCACTAAACAATAGAGTATATATGTGTGCAATATCTATAATCCATACACAATGTATATTATAATTTATTAGATTATCTATATAGTTTAATTGCAATGTTTATTGAAATATTAACAAACTATTATATAAATAGACTTTATATAATATGTGTGTCTGCACTTTCATGACCCTATTTGATACTATGCAACCTTGGCGAAATTATAAAGTGTGTTGTGTGCACTTACGTGGCCCTATGTGATACTTATGCAAACTTTGGTGAAATTCTAGCCAAACCCTTAACATGTTGTTACAAGGTGGTGTATCACGACTTTACAATATACAATATCCATATTGTATTTAATATTACGATGTGAACGTTATATGCCACAGGTTGGCAGATATAAGTGTTGCCTTTGCATTGAATGCATACAACCGTCGAGCCAGTGGAATTCCACCGTGAATGGCGTAGTGAGCTTTAGGCACGTGATAGTTTCGTGGTGTAATGAATCTGTGTTAAGTTGTAATTTAACAATGGTTCAAGTGTTTCCGAGCTGGCTCCTTCGTGGCTGTGGCAATGATGGCTCAATTAATGTGGTAGGTTTCTTGGTGTTTCGTGAAACTAACCGGTGATATCTACCATTGATCTGGTAGGGTTTTGATGGACGAGGGTTAAACCGTACCTCCGTTACATTCAATTTGTTTATTGTGATCTTTGGCATTTGATAGTGGTGGTTCTGCGTCTGGTCGATAGGTTGAGGGTTTGTAGGGTCATCGTTTTTCATTCCAGAGGCATGATGCCTACTTTTTGAACTCGTGACCTGTGAAAGGTTTTAGAGCCGAGCTCTCCAGGTTTTACAGTGGCACTTTGTCACGGTTGGCAGCTTTCAAGTCTGTTCTTGAAGTGGTTCGATACTCAAACCAGTTGGGGGTTTTTCTTTCAATATTGGGTTCATAGTAAGAGGCCAGGTCCTCGTCATGGTTGATACAAATCTCGGCCTTGTTTAACTGTTTGATGGCTCGGTGTGACTTTCTTTCATCTCAGCATTCGTCAATGTAAAAGTTTACAGTTGCTGTTGCACCTGTTTGGCATTTTTTTGCTATATGCCAACGTTTAAAAAGGTAATGTGCTTAGAATCCTTCAATGTAGCTTCCATACATGAGTGTTAACACAGTAATGGTTGTTCAAATTCAATACTGTAATCATTCTTTTAAGAGATATTGTTTTTAACCACGTCTCCATTGTATTCACAGGTGTAATGTTCAGTGGCTTCTCCAGTCTGGGCGTTGAAGGATGCTACGGCTACACCGTCTGGTAAGCCTCGGAGGTTGCCTTGAAACTCTGGTTATATGGAAGTAATGGCCAAGATATGTTTGTTCTGTGGTCTTCGTGTTTATCTCGGAGAGTTTGTACTTCATCAGATTAGGGTTTGTAAAAATGTAAAAGGATTTGGGGAGGATAATTTCCTCGACCCAAAAGGCACGAGCCTATTATGTTTGTAACTGTTGTGTGAAGTTGTCCTCTCTCACAGACTTGTATAATGTAATAAGTTATGTGTTTCAAGAATGATGGTAGATGTTTGATGTATATGGAAGGTTTCGACCTGTGTGTAGTTCGTCTATTTTGTAAACATGATGCTGCGTTTTACTCTTATGAAAATTTCCAGGGTTAGGGTTTGTCGTCATTTTGGAATGTATAGTTTTGATGTTTCTTTTCGATATGACCTTGGCATCAAACTGGTGTTTGCTATATCTGTTTAGAATTTTCCTACAGACATTATGGTAGCTGAATCCTGGAGATTATACTTATGAATTTAACTATTCGACCTACAAGAACGATTATGGTGTAACTATTTGGTTTTGACTTTGCTCCTTGATATGATAACGGAATCTAAACTTTCCCTTCTTATTACTTCTGTTTGGCTTGTTCTACTGTCAATATAATAAAAGAAATCTTGAAAGAAAACACAAGAATGTTGTTTAGTTCGATTCGACGGGGTGAATGAAAACTTGTGTACTTTGTTTACTGGTAATGAAATATACGATGTGTTGTTTAAGTTTCTCCCTAAATAGTTAATCGACAACTGGCTATGTGCCAAGGGTTTAAGATACTAAGTTTAAAATGGCTTTTTAAAGAATTGTTGGTTGCATGTCGAGAGATAATAATACTATTATGGTTATAGAATGGATTGATAAGGTTTAGGGTTTTTCTACCGCATGTTTGGAAAACAATTACAGAATTAAAATAGACTATGTTTGCTTGTCTATCCTGTATGTACAGTAATGAAAATAACAGTAGACTATAGTAAACTTTTTTAAAAGGAAAACTATGGAAACTATAAACCCTGAATTGAAACTTGAAAATAACATATTAGTTCTGTACGATGAGATTATACAATCTTCTTTTATTTCTGTATCAACAATGATTTCAATAATAAATATAAATCATAGTAATAATATTTAAGACATTAGACTTACTAAAAATAAAATAAAGAACAGTACTATAAGGAAAATACAGTAAATAACACTAATTACTAACAGTAGATAAATTAACAGAATATACAGAATGGTACTTCTATCAGCTTGGGAAAATGCCTATCATATCTATCTACCTTAATTTGTCTTTGTACTAGAGTACGATGCAGTTCCTATAGCATGGGGAAAAATGCAGCGAATATTTATTTCATTCATCAATTCTTTTCATAATTTTAACTTGGTTCAGAAAACTAAAAATAGGGATATCTAAACCAGAACACATTCTGTAAATAAGAATTAAATACTTGCAAATAAACTGATTTAACTATTTGATAACAGATAAGGAAATAGAACCTGTAGATGAATATAGGGTCGACAAACACCCAAGGAGGCTTGTTCCTCTCAACCTATTCCAAAAGAAGCAGCTCAACTACTGGCTTCTTGTGAACCCACGAGCTTGATTACTGAACCACTAAATGGGTGGAATCTGTGTAGAAGCAAGGCACTCAAAATGCCTTCAACACTCAGCATCAACCTCCTGTAATAACATGCCTTCAGCACTCAGCATCAACCTCCTGAACTCAATAAGAGTTTGGCAGACTCACAACATGATCAACAACATAGCATATCCCCTCATCAAATCTCTTGGGTGCAAACATAGAAAAACCCCAAGGTAAATTTCCTCGTTAGGAAAAGTGATGAAACTCAGTTCATAATTTGATGGCTATTATATAGAGTGCCTAGGTCTTTTAGTGGTCAGTTTGGAATAAATGAGCCTCAAGCTCCAATCCCATCTTTCAGGGCACTATGACCACATTTCAAGGGAGTTGTCCCATACCAGCAGCTAGTTAGTTGCATCATGATGCTGCCACTTATCCATTGCCTTCTACCCCAGATTCCATTCCACCTAGTGGACCAGTAACCAATCTTTCAACAGTCCTCTTAGGTGTTTGTCTCCTATTTTATTTATTTAATAATAATATATTGTGCAAATTACAGTCATCCTTGGACACCTGTCCAACATAAAACTTTACAATAAAAGTTATCATAATGTTTTCTAACACAAAATGTTTTCCAGCAAAAAGGGTATGTTACAGATAGATGCATGTGGAATTGGCTAAAGACCAATTTTGAACATGAGGCAATAAAGGGGAACCACCGTGTGACTCAAAAACAACTGGATTTTGTTAAGGGATCTGCAAATGGGGAGGTATTAAACATATATAAAAATATTAAAGGTATTTAATAAAAAAATTCTTTGAACTATTTGTATCCTTGAATATTATTAGTTAATATAGATATGCATTTATGTAACATACTACAAAGGAATGTGGAATATTAATCATCATTTTCGTATTAGGATGGTTGATGAGAATCGACAAACTTATGATTGTGGATTATGATCATCATTTGAGATGGATTCTCATTCACATGCATATGATAGACACCAAATCACAAACATACTTCATTATTATGGAGTGTTGGAGGGTATCATAGAGCTCAATTTCATGTCTTTCAAAAACATTATTTTCGTGTTGAATAGTACAAGCTCATCAAAACGGGCCTAGAAAAAACTATCATGTTGCACAAGAATGGGTTCAATATGATCAATACATCTAGGTTTGAAGCCGCTTCTAAACTTTATGTGTTTCCAAATCAATGTGACCAAAGATTTCTCATTCCCAATTTAGAATAACCTAGTTGGTCATTTTTTATTGATTATGATCTAAGAGGCCAAAGAGTAACATTCGTTCAAGATGTAGAAGACCATGATCTATCTAAAGATTGAGAATATTTTCCTGAAGATGTATATGATGAAGATGAAGATGTTGATAATTTGATTATTGATGATGAATATGATCAAGCTGAAGACACTGATGAGTTTATTGAAGTGCCATATGGACAAGAACAACATCATGGGTATCATGTACATGAAGATGACGAATTTATTGATTTTTATTTACTAGTAGCTAAACGTGATAAAGACCATGAGAACCATGGAATTAATTTATTTGTGGATTGAGGGACCAGTAATGATGATGTACTTATGTACTTAGATGAGAAAATTTCATGTGATTATGATACGGTTTGATCCTCATACTCACTCTAAAAAAAAATTAGAACATAGTGGAAGATAACTGAATATTTAGAAACCAAATATTGTGTCTATTTTGTTTATGCATCAAACATAATGGAAATTATGTTATTAAAATGTTTTGAGTGGTGTTTTAGTGGATATTTATGATTTCAAGGTAAATAAATTTTATAACTTCTCAATTGGATAAATTTTCTTGTTTTATATTATTTTGTGTTTCTGTAACAATTTGCTTGAAGCACACATTTGATTTTGGTGGGGTTAGGGAATCTACCACACCCCAATGCTTTAATTGAAACATTGAAAATTTTTACCCAATCAATACCTACGTAAGAAAAATGCAATATCATAAAGATAATAAAATAAAAATAGAAACCTTAAAATTTGATTATTGTTTACGGTTTTTTTATGCTTGAAAACTTAGTCAAACGTAAGTTTGTGTGTTTTTTTGTTCTAGTGTTAGTAAATTTGTCTTATGATAATGATATCACTTGGATATTTCTTTCAATTCATATTTTTTCATTTTATGTCATTTTGTTCTTTTGTAAGAATGTTAGTAAGGGTACTCTGATTTCTACTATGGGGGATTCACAACTTTTAAACAATTTAATTGAGATGTTGAGAAATGGGCAAGGGAAACAAATAACCATGATGGTGCATGGGGTAAGATTGAAAATTTTATTTTGTGGGTTTAATTATCTTATGTTTCCTATTATATTGTTTTAATTTATGTTTTTTAAATGTAGGCCATTTCTAAAGTCATTCCATCACCTAACATGCCCTTTAATGCATCTGGTATTATGCAAGAGGTAAGATCTCATAATATATTTTTTTGTGGGTTTAATTAACTTATTTTTCTTATTAATAATATCATCTTATATAGAATTACTAGAGTAAATACAGTGATTGTGCATCTTGTTGTCTTGGAGAATCATACTATCCCCTCCAATGCATCCAACACTATGGTAGATGTAAGGTTCAATAATAGATTAATGTGGGTTTAATTATGTTATTTTCCCATATTATACTATTTTAATATCTATGTTTGTGCCTTGTAGGATGTTTCTATATTAACTCCAACAAGCATGCAATCTATAAGCAAGGACAGTCATGCCATGCCCTCTACCTCTAAATTAGAAACTCTGAAAACAATAGTGACATCTAGTGCTCAGGATCTTAACATGCCTTCTATGAAAAACATGGATTCTTCTTGTATTCCAATTAAATTGAGCATGCCAACAACCATTAGGAGTACACCACAATTAAGAAATAATTTATCAAATGTGGGCTCAATCATAATTCTCCCACCAACGCCAAAACAAGTTTCCTCGAGGATTCACATAGAATCACAAGAAAGCATACTAAGGATACTACCAAATAATCATGAAAATGACCAAATTAGGAAAGAATTACTTCAACAAATTCAGTTATGGGAGACATAATTGTTGGAAAGTGAAGTAGTAAATATTATCTAAAGATATATTTTCCAATTTTGTTTTTTCTTAAGCAATCTAAATTTCAATTTTTGCATCTTCAATTTTTTTTAGTACATAGCATTTTCTCAAATTCTCAAACTTTATTCCATCTCTAAATACTTCTAATTTTTCAGGTGCTTAGTTCATTTTTATAGTTTCATATTTGGCGTGTGGGACAATTATTTCAAACTATAGAATGGTTTAATATTTTGGTTGTTTTTGTAACATTTTCACATTCAAATTGTAATTGCAGGAAATAAATGACAATGTTATTAATGTACCTATAGGGGAATCCACTTCAACCCCTAAGACTGCAACAATTTCCTTGGTGACTACAAGGGATTGAAAGAAGTTACAATATGTCTAGCATCAGAAGGAAATGTCTTTAAAGATGAAATGGGGTTAACATTCTTCCATTTTATCTTTTGTTTCACAGATCATGAGGAAACAACTCAATGTTAAGAAAGGTGAACTCTTCAATGATGTCATAACAACCTTTGAAAATCTTGGGTTTAATAAGGAAATTATTTTGGATATTGCTCGAAAATGCATTCACTCTAAAAGGGACAACTTAAGGTCCAAGCTAGCAAAATACTTGAGATATCTGCGCCCATATTGTATCACATATCAAGCAACATGGGATGAAATTATAAAGGATGCCAAGTTTAAAAGGAATTCCCATAAGAATCCCAACTACCTTCCATCAACACGAGAAGGAGGTAAAAGACGTCTTCGTCCCACAACAAAAGCAACTAAAGTCGGGGTGTCAAGTATTGTATCCCATAAATTAGGATTTGGTGGGTACAAAAGCATTCATGGAAAATTGGTAAGTGAATTTTATTTATTTACTTTATCCTCTATTTCAAAAGATGTTGGAAATTTATGAGTAAATCGTATTTATGAGTCATTATAGCATATGAATTTGATTACTATTGTTCATGTAGGTTCATCAATTTCAAAAAGAATCTTCAAAAAAGGATTTGAAATATGCTTTATTACATGGTTCCCAAGGCCTCCAACAACATGTGTTGAAATCGAGGGGAGAAATTGATCACTAGGATTACATCTAATGTACGTTATTTAGGGTTTTTTATTACTTATGCGATAATTTAATCAGAGATATTATGTTAAATTAATAAGTTAAAAATTGTTGTGTATGGAAGGCCCAACAACCATACTCATCAGGGGAAGGATATCCCAGTGAGCATGAGGAGACTCTAGAGGTACATGATGAATTGTTTGTGGGTGAAAGCAAGCTAATGAGGGTCATTTTTGGTGCATTAGATGCAATAGAAAACTGAAAAATCAGGAATCCCTCAACTAACTTGTATTTTTTGATATACTTACACAAGATATCTTGCATTGAGTAAAAAAAATGAAACGTATGAAATTGAATCATGTTTCCAAATATATAAGTTTTATGTATTGAAAATTTACTTAACTATATCAAATTTCATATTTTCTAATAGTAACTTTTTTTTTGTAGAATCATAAAGTATATGCTTTTGTGGGTGCGGCCTTTGAGTTCCTAAATGATGGTTTCGGGCTACAAAAATTGGTATACATGTAGAGAACACGTAACACTATATTTCCAAAATTAAATGTTTAATTTTTATTTTTATTTTAATTATCTAAGTGATCAAACCTCGAGAATGGTATGTCAAATGTGGTTGCAACATTTGAAGGCCTAAATGCAATCATTTCGACTTATATTTTTTGTAGCATGTAGAGGTCAGTATCTACTAGTGCAATACAATTTTTGTTTAAAATGGTTTTGAAATGAAAAAGTTACGGAAGAAACACTAACAACATGTTTTTTGACTTAAGGATTGATGATACAAGAAAATTAGGAAAACAAAAGAATTTTTTTTATTTTTTTTAAATTACATATTTGGAATGTGCATAAAAAATTATATCTATGCCTAAAATTTCGTCAAAAATGGTTGTGTATGTCATGTTGTAAAAAGAGGTGAAAGACAGGCATATTGAGAAAAATGGTGGAAATTCCCAATTAGCTATGGTTTAGCACATTCCATAGCACAGGTTTGGCAAGTCCGAACCAACCACATAGGACTATGGATGACATGCAAACGTTTGAGGAGGCATGTTTTAGGTGCTAAGGAACGCTCGCGCATTATGTTTAAATTGAAATTTGCATTCCCGTGCTTGGTGTCAACAAAAACGCCCTAGCATTTTGTTTCTCCAAAACGCTCTAGAATTATAAACCACATAAACTATGTCTTAAGTGTTGAATGGAGATAAGGGGTGAGAGAGAGAGAGGGGATACGACGGGGGGATGAGGGGGAAGGGACATACATTTATGGAGGTGGAGAGATGAATGAGGAGGGAGAAATTTAAATGCCTAAACCCATAAGTCCTAAGGCCCAAACAACCTAAAACCATACACCCATAAGCACCTAATCCCTTAACGCATAATCCATTACCACTTTAACCCCTTGACACTTAATCCTAACCTTTTATACCTTACCCCACTAATAGTCGATCCCTAAATCCCTTAATTTATAAATATCTTAATCCTTAAAGCCCTAGTCCTTTAATTAACATCTTATCTCCCATACTCGTAATCCTTGTCCTCTAACACCCTAAGCCCTTAACCCCTTATAATCCCTTAACACTATAGCACCTAAGCTCTTAATGCCTAACCACTTAAAACCTAACCCCCTTACCCCAGAGCCCTAAAGCTCCTAACCCCTAAACCCCTTAAGTCATTTAATTATTTACTTCTAATCTTTTATCCATTAGCTTCTAAGCTCTAGTTTACCTTATAGAGGTAAAATAATTGTTTACATCTGCACTATGTTTGCATGTGCGACCTCCCTTGTGCTTATGCAACCTGCATTTGCTTTTGCACTCTATGTTTGCATGCACGCTCTTTTTTTGCATGAGAGATATATGTTTGCTTGATCTCTCTCCCTTGGGATTGATAGCTCCTCTCTCGACTTTGGAATTCTCGCTTGGGCTTGTGCCTTAGCCTCTAAGATCTAGTTTACCCCTTATAAGCCTTTAACCCCTTCACCATTAATGCCTAACCTCATAAACCCTAATACCCTAACCCCGTAGCACTAAATCCCTTAACCCCTAAATCTCCTAACCCTTAAACCCCTTAACCACTTTACCTCTAATCCCACAACCCCTAACCCCCAAGACATAGTCCACCTCTAACCCCTAAACAACATAACCCAAAATACTTAAAGACCAAATCCCTAAAGCCCTAAAGCCTTAAGCCCTTAACCCCTAGAAACAATTAAACCTTTAACTTCTTGGGCCTTAGCCCCTAACCCCTTAAACCCTATCCCCCTAACCATTGAGCCCTAAATTCCTTAACCCCTAAATCCCATAACCCATAAAACCCCTTAACCCCCTATCTGCTTAACTTCCTAACCCATAAATATTTAAAGTTGCTAACCACTTTATGCCTTTACCTCTAAACACTTAACCCATAACCCCTAAGTCCTAGTTAACTCGCTATCCCTGAAACCTAAAACCCATAAATCCCAAAAACCATAAATCCCTAGAAATTCATAATCCATCATCTCCTAGATGCCATTAATCCCTTAACCCCCAAGCCTTTGATCTTTTAACCACTTGAAACTTAACCCTTAACCAAATCAACCCTAACATCTTAACCCTAGAGACATAAATCCCTTAGCCCATAAATCTGCTAACCGTTAAAGGCCTCACCTTTTAAATAACCACCAATCACCTAACCCTTATGTCCTTAACCACTAATCCCATAAGCCCTTAATCTCTTACAATCCCTTAACACTTAAACCCTTCACCCTTAACACTTAACCTCTTGAACCCTAACCCCCAAACATTAGTGCCCTCAATCCCTTAACCCCTAAAGCCCCTAACTCCTAAGCCCCTTTATCTCTAAGCACTTAACACCTAACACATAATCTCTAGTTTATCCACAAATACTTAATCCCTTAATGTCTAACCTATAAATCCTTAACCCCCTAAACTTGGATCCCAAAATCCCTTTTAAGAACTAAATCCCTTAACGCCTAAGCCCCTTGACCCCTAACACCTTGACCCTTTGACCTGTTTACTTCTAATGCCTCAACCACTAATTCCAATTTTAAGCCCCATATCCTCTTAGCTCCTTATCCCTCCAACCCCATAATTGTTAAACACCTAAACCCCTTTATCCCTTTAACTCTAAGCCGTTAACCCCTAACACCAAATCCCTAGTTAACCTCCTAACCCATACAACATGAAGCCCAAAACCCTTGAAGATAAGGAGGGATAGGAAAATAAAGGAAATATTTTCTTGGTATGGAAATATTAAATAAGGTTTCAAGGATAATGTTTTGTGTGCAGATATTAAACATAATGCTAGAGCATTATGTATTTCTATAACTCTCGAGCATTATAGAAATACATAACTCTATAGTGTTATGTGTTTCTATAACGCTCTAGAGTTATGTATTTCTATAACGTTCGAGCGTTATAGAAATACATAACGCGCAAAACTTTAGTGAAACCAAAATGCTCGAGCATTTCTTTGAACTAGGCATGGGCATACCCGAGCCTGCGGTGTCATTTAACATGCAAGACAGGAAATGAAAACGCTCGAGCGTTATGGAAATACATAACGCTATAGCATTATCTGTTTCTATAACGCTCGAGTGTAACGTTATGTGTTTCTATAATTCTCGAGCGTTATAGAAATACATAATGCTCTAGCATTATACAAATACATAATGCTCTAGCGTTAGCGTTATGTATTTCTATAACGCTCGAGCGTTATAGAAACACATAACGCTATGCTCGAGCATTATATAAACACATAACACTATAGCGTTATGTATTTCCATAACGCTCGAGCGTTTTTGTTTACTGTCTTGAGTGTCAAATGACATGGAAGGCTCGGGTTCGCCCATGCCTATTTCAAAGAAATGCTCAAGTGTTTTGGTTTCACTAAACTTTTGCATGTTTCGCGAAACTAAGATTGCATCTGAAAGGTCCCTCAACTTCATGCGAGAGCTTTTGTTAATTCTTGAACCTCAACAAGAAACCATCCTTAAATTAATGCAACAAAGGGGAGAAAAGGATAATGAGCATGCCACATCCACAATTAGATTAGTGCCTCATAGAAAGAGGACAAAAAAGAAGATGATTAATAGTAATAATCTATAAGAAGTTTCTATGATTAGTACATGTCAATCCTTTTGTAACTACTCTCTTCCAACTTTGTCATCTTTTCATAGAATTGGATCCTAGAACTATACAATATGCCTAGAAACCTATCATCTTGTGAAATTTGGTGGAATTTGATGCAAGATGTTTATGAGGATGGTGGTTTGGATTCTTTGATAATAAGTTATAAACATGGGATAAATTGTAATATGTTATTCACTCTACATAGGTATACATTAAATATATTCTTTGATGTATTATTTTATTCTCTTATAGATATCTTGTATATTATAGGTTATAAGAGAAACATCAAGTGTATGATGTGCTTCATGTTGACCATTTTTTAATGATAAAAGGCTAAAACGAATTGATGATAAATTCTATTCACAATTAATCACTCTAGATATGGTGTAAAAATACATTGAACAAATTGAATTTATCAAATTTTCCCTTTCTAGTTTCTTAATAATTTGTAATTAACTTATGGGGCATTTTTGCCACACTATTAAACTTTTTGAGGATGTAATGTTTGGGAAAGGTAGTGTCAATATTTAATAATGACTATAACATACTGATGGTATGTATTTTTGTCCATGGAGCAACTATCCAAGCATTTTCTAAAATAAAAATACTGAAAATAATTACAGTAATATTGTGATGCTATTCAAGTTATGTGTTTATTATGGTGCATTGTTTTTCCTTTTTAAAATATTCTTTTTAAATATCATACAATTTAATGTATGTTAGAAATGTCCAATATTTGGGAATGTTGAATGTTTAAAACCACATTCAAGAAACATTTAAAATAAACTATTTTTTTATACTTTTTTTCATATTGTTTTATTGAGAGGATAGTTTGTTTTTAATACCTTTTATAGTCCCTAGAGTGACAAAAATAAAATTTTATATTGAAAGGCTACAATAATTGTATTCTATATTTTCTCTATAGAGACAATAATGAGACATTAATTAAGACAATATTCGAGACATTAATAAAGACATTAATAATCATATTTTATATTATCTTTACAGAGACAATAATTTAAGACACTCACTTAAAAGGAAATAAAAAAACTTTTGTTTTCCTTAAGGTAAGACAATTCACACAAATGTTACATCTCAAATATTGTCTTGAAACCTCCTTCTATGTGGTAATGTTGGCCTCAACACATTGCTTGCATACAAATTGTGGAAGTGTCAAATTACATGGCATCTAAGGTGATTGCTAAAAGAGGATATTTTGGTGCACCTACCGAAGACACTATATTGAAGGAGCTGCTAGGTTTAGAGGACAAAGAAGCACCTTCACGTATTGGAGCAGGTGCGGTCCATCACAAACAAGGACCCCACACAAATATTCAGCAAGTGGTATAGTCTCAGTATAGTGGATGGTTCAACATTCATTGACAGTATTGGAACGAAGGCGATAATGGTTGTAAAGGAAATGACCAAGGAAGATTAGAGATAATGTTTATCTCATGTTATAGTTTAGATGGGTTGTTGGATAGTTAGTTGTGAAAGAGATTCTCTCCAATTAAGTTCACTTACTAATTTGGTATGTGGTTGATATATTCTCTTAACCTCTCCTCATTATATTTGGAATAAGTTAGATATGATAACAACCTATGTACTCTATATATTAGAGTTTGGAATAAGTTAGATATGATAACAAACTATGGACTCTATATATTGGAGTCATAATCTATTGTGAGAATCAAGTAAAGACGAGAAGATGCTTCTAACGTTGGCACCACTATAGCTGAAGGTCAAGACGAGAAGATGCTTCTAACGTTGGCACCACTATAGCTGAAGGTCAAATCGTAGAGGTGTGGGTATAGGAAAGAGTTCCGCCCCTACAGTTCATAGGCCAAGGAAAGGGCTATGACTTGAAGAGAGAGCGAGTTTGTCAGCATGGACGGTCAGGTAGCCTTTGACGTGAGGATTTCCTGTCTGCATAAAATTGAGTGCTGCTGCAACTTTGTGTAGTCGCCACATGAAAAATCGTTGTTGAAGGAGAAGACTGCCATCGTTAGAGTCATTGATTGGAGTCGCTACCTGTATAGACATGAGAGTCAAAGTTCGTTGATATCGCACACTAGAAGTGTCACTGCTATGAGGACATGAAGGAGAGCTTCTTTTGTGATGCTGATTAAAACAACGTATTGAGAAATTGTTGCAGAAGATCCTGTGAGAGGGATTCAATCCATTGTTGTGCAGTGAACTGTTGTTGTTCAAGAAAGAGAGCCTTTTAGAGGATAAACCATCATTTGGAAGAAGAATATAGTTTCCAGAGAGAAGCCGCTCAATTTTCCAAATTACATTATAGTTGGAGGTGCAGCAATAAAAGGTTCAAGTGCCATGGCGATGTGATGGAGGCCTTGAATGTTGAGATGTTCATGATACCGGCTTCAAAGAATGCAAGTAAGTTATTGATGGAATCCTAGCCATGAAGCAATGCAGATATCCTGTGAGGAAACAACTTCTGAGTTTGGCACAAGAAATACCCTGTGTTGGTAGTGGGGATCCGAAGTTACATTACAGCTGTTGCAGGATGATTTGTTCATGTACACGTACCTGCTTGTTGTGTAAATCTCCCAGACAAACCTGCAGTTTGGAGGATCCAGTGGACAAAACAATGGACAATGACAACCACGTGCATCTTGGAGAACTTGCAAGTGAAATACAGTGAGCATTATGTTCGATGTTGAATGGATCATGGGTCATTGAGCCCAAAATTTGACTGAGTGCTATAGAGAATTGTGAAGGATTTGAGCTGTTGAGAGCACTCTTGCTAATGTACTTGCAGCGGCTTGAGCTGCTGAGAAACGAGAGATACTGCTGAAGGTAAGGAAAGTATGGTCCAATAGTAAAGGGATCGTATTTTTCTTGAATGAAGGTAATGAAAATTTATGGTATTTCTATTCCATTAAGAATGATTAGTTGTTTGAACAAGGATAAACGAGTGAAAGTGACTAGTAGTGCCATATTTAAAAGGGTTGAGAGTTTATTGATGTAATGAGCTGGAAGTCAATTGAAATGTCTTAGAGTCTTGCTTGAGAAGATGGAGATACATGTTCGGTGTTATCAGACATTCCAATATTAAATTCATGAAAGTAGACATGATCATGTTCTAAGTTGCGTTGAAGCTTGAGAGTTTTTTATGTCATGAAATTACATTGATGTAATTCCGGATGGAAGAAAATTGAGGTTATTATTGTAGTGACATGTAGTATGTCCAACTACTATCACAAATTTTAGTATGTGTTGGAACTAAGCACTCTAACAATACAAGTTTTATTTGCAGGACCATAAATACCAGACATGAAGACAAAATCATGAACAAGTGCAGCAAAAGCAATGGAGAAGATGAAAGAAGACAAAAGCATCCAAAGCAAGGGACGAAGATTTCATATGAAGAAGTAAAGAAAAAGGTGATGAGATGTAAATGAGTTATCTTTTGGGCATATATAATGGGCTTTTAATTTGTTGAGAATTTAGTAAAGAATTTGTAATGCTTGTTGTACATGATATGGAATTATGTAATGATGCAAATGTAAATTGCAGGGAGTGCATGATCGGTAGTGCCCGACACCCCATACATTTTGGTCCAATTTGTATAGTTTAGGCATGGGAAAGCTCATTTCCCCAGGTTTGTTGTAATCCTTGTTTCTATTGTTCAGGAATATGTGTTGTGGTACATATTCACACAAAGTTATCCCTCTTATACATAGAGCGGATGTGGCATCAATTTGTGCAATTAACCACTATGAGAGATACGGGGGTGATAGGTGTACCTGTATGCTAGCTTGATGTGGATCGGAGAATTTGAACCTTTGATTAAGGGGGGGATGTGTGGAAGTAATCCCAGATTGTTAGTTGGTTGGGACCAAGAGAAAGTTTGGCATGTTGATGAACCATGTATGTGAAAAGGATTCCTAAAGAACTAGCGAGTACAGGGGTTGGTACACATGTATCTCGGTAGATGGATTGTTTTTTATATGGACATCAATAATCTATTTTATGTAGGTACAACAAAAGTTCGTGGATAAAGCCCAAAGTGATGAAATCCCATAGATGAAGAATGGACCAATGAAAGAAAGCAGAAAGCACAATGACCAAGCAAAATCAAAAGGAATGAAGATACATTCAACAAGTATTCATTAAGGGGGGTGTTGGAACATGTAATTCATACTTGTTGAATGATTGGGTTCATGACCTGTTGAGCAAGTAAACATGGTTAGATAACTTGAGAGAATAGTTTAGGGAGTTTGTTAGATAGTTGGTTGTGAGAGAGATTATCTCCAACCAAGTCTCCTATTTTGGTGTGTGGTTGAGATATTTTCTCAACCTATCCTTCTATGTTTGGAATAAGTTAGATCTTGTAAGAACTAGTGCACTCTATATATTGGAGGCACAATGTATTGTGTGTATTCAAATTAATCAATACAATATTGTATGTGTGTGCAAAAATGTCTAATCTCTCTTAATTTAAATTGGTATCAGAGCGAGTATGGGTTGAATCCCTCACGAGAGCACCTAGGATCATGAGAGAGATCCCTGACTGTTAATCCTATGCAGATCTAGGATTAGCTTAGCATAGGGAGATAGATTACGAGTGCCTGTGTGTTTTGTTGTGTATAGATCTGCTTGTGTGTTGTGTGAGTGAAGGTGCTACCGTGTGATCGCAAGATGAGTCAATGCAATGGTATAGAGATATGTTTGATTTGCTTGTTCAGAAAGAAAGGGAGAAATCACTATTGTATAGAGGAGAGCTGATTGAACATGACAAAGTTTCAGCTATGTGAGGTTGTCATTGCTTTCAAGGTGGAAGCCTAGGTATAATTTGTTGGAAATACTGAAAAGGGGGGTGAATCAGTATTGAGCAATTTTTACCATTTCAAACATTAATTATTTCATTTAAACATTAACCATTGACAATGTCATTCATCATCACATAAACCATACACAGTGCACAAGATATTTAATGTGGAAACCCAAATGCGAGAAAAACCACGGAATGTTTTTCGTATATATTCAAGATTACATTCAATTTATTTACCAGCACCAACTGGAAGGAAGTACTAACTCCCTAATTTTCTAGCACCAACTAGAAGGAGGATCCAACCCCCTGATTTATAGGCACCAACTTGAAGGAAGCTCCAACTCCTTGATTTACCAGCACCGACTGGAAAGAGGTTCCAACCTCCTGATTAACAAGCTCCAACCTGGAGGAAGCTCCAACTCCCGAATTTACCAACACCAACTGGAAGGAGACTCCAACCCACTGAGATCACAGGTACCAACCTGAAGGAGACTTCAAACTCCCGTCCTTACCTCATCCAACCACCTTGATATGAATAAGAGATTAAATATTTCACTTTATCACTTCCTCGGTCATCATGTACGTATATCACTCTCTCTGTCAACCTAGATCATTGTATCATTGCCTCCATCAACCTATCATAATCACTATCTCTGTCCCAATACCCCAATCTTTGTCTCTGCAACCTGTATCCGTCTCTATCAACCTGTACCTATATATATGTACATGTATCACTATCCCTGTCACAATCATTGTATCTCTATCTCAATGCCACAATCATTGTCTATGTTACTGTCATACTATCTCAGTATTTGTCACACTATATCAACCTGTACATGCCTCAAATATATAACCAAAAACAATCATCCATAGAATTCATTTATTTTCTTCTTCAAATCTTTAATGTCATTATCACTTTCATACCCTAGGTCATTCCAGGAGAGGAACCCTATATCATGTCAAAAACATCACACTAATCCATGTAATATCACCATAAACTATGTCAAGATAATCATTGCAATCACCATGATGTATGCCAAGAACGTCGCCATAATCACCATGATCTATACCAATATAATCACCATAATCTATGCAATATAATCACCATAATATATGCACACATCACAATGATCTATGCCAATATCATTACCATAATCACCATGATCTATCCAAAGATAACCATCAAGATGTATGCCAAGATAACATCAATATCTATGCCAAGATAGCATCAATATATATGCCAAGATAACATCAATATCTATGCCAAGATAACCATCATTGTATCCTCTATAGCATATTTAGTGACTTCACATACCATACCAAGATCAAAGATGAACTATATCCATGAAAGACATGTGCCATCACAAGAGAAACCAACAAGCATGAACCATACATTTGCCAAGATCACAATATGAAGAAACAATAGACAAACAAAAACAAACTTTAGATCACGTCATCGCATATCCCTCGCAACAAGATTTCCAACGAGCCAAGAATTTTGTAATTTTGATTATGTATGATAAATTTATGTTAGTTTTTGTGAATCTCCTCAATCCTCAAAGATACCCAAAAATGTATCCTCTACAAAGTTTCGCACTTTTCTCCAAGAGGTGTGCAAATACCAAAGAGAGACTTGATGCATGATCAAATGAAATGTTAGATATTCATACACTTCATCATGCCTTGTAGCTTCTTTTAGGGTCTCCTTAAACTCATCCTTAATTTGTGGATATCCATATTTTAAGGGGGTCTCAAGGGTTAGTACCCCACCAAGTATTCATCATGACACTTCATGCCAAAACTTTAATATCACTCCATATATTCTCAAAGGGGCCTTAGATATTTTCCACATCATCATACTTGGTGGACACATCATTCTTTAAAGGTACGTCTTCATGGGTTACTTCAAAGGATTAATGTCCACTCATGATTTTACTAAAGATAGTTTACTTATCTTCTTGATTACTTCATCAAAGAGACTTCAGACTTATTTTCATAATTACTACATGGTTGACACATCATTATTTTTGCAAGGATATTTTCCACTTCATTTGGTCCAATGGGAGAAAGCACCACAGCTTTTGTGTTCATGTGGACCAAACATCATTATTTTGGGGATACTCCAAGCTTCACACCAACTTTGGGGACTCTTTAGGGCCTTCTCCAGCATGGGTCATGTGACCCCAACCACATGGTCATGTGGACCCAACACCACTATTTTAGGTATTTCTTCACATTTCTTTCTGACATTGCTTCAAGGAAACTTTAGGGACTTCCTTACACTTCTAATCATCATGGTTAGGTGACCCATCATCATGGCCATGTGACTGATGTAGGTACAACAGATCCCATGTTCTAATGCCCCAAAAATTTTCACTACAAAGGTAATGGTTTATATTACTTTGTCCTTATGAGGTTTTTCATCATGTTTGTTATGATTTTATGCCTTTGCATTGTTTTCATTTAATTAGAATTTTTTCCCTTCGAAAATTTCCAGTTTTTTACTGTTTTTATGAAAGTTGCGGGAAGCTTTGATTCCTCTCAAAATGTCATTTTTCATCCCGCAATCCCGCAATTGCAAATTGCGGGAGCTTGTTTTCCCTCTTTTGAATTTTTTCCATCCTGCAACCTGCAAGTTGCGGATTGCGGGAAGACCGTGTAAATATGTTTTTGAACTTTCCTTTCCGCAACCCGCAATTGCGGATTGCAGATTGCGGAAAGGTTATTTTATATAAAAGGTTCTTTGCATTCCCGCAATTGCGGATTGCTGGAAGTTGTTGAATAAATTTTTGAACTTTGCAATCCTGCAACCCGCAACCTGCAATTTGCGGATTGCGGATTGCGGAAATATATGTTGCTTCAATAAACGCGTTTTCGATCCCGCAACCCGCAATTGCGGATTGTTGGAAGGATGTACATACCTGTGAAATTAACCTCCCACAACTTATCTCCTGCAAATCTCAAGAATTGATCTCAGCCGTTGATTGGTTTTGATTCGATGGCTCAGATTTATCCATTCAAATTATTAAATAGGTCATTTTTCTTATTATTCGCTATCATTTTTCGAATTTGGAAAATTACCTTGCTGCTTGAATTTTACTGTGATTTTTTACCAGGGGTTCCTTACCCGCCATTTTTGGCTAAAGCAAGTTAGTTTTCTCTGTTCCTTTCTTCATTTATTTACGGTTTTGATTATTTTGAGAGTGTTTTTTTATTGTTGTTTATTCATTCGTCAGATTTTCTCCAGTTTGCAAACATGTCGCGCAACACACGTTCTAAGGCTACCCTGAAAGACCAATTGAGCAAGGACCCAAATTTTGGCGTCTTCTCGGACACCAATGGGAAAATCACTCAAACCTATTAGGTGGACTAGTCTAAAATCTACTCAATAATTGACAATGATGACCTATCCGACATCGAGAATGACCGCCAAGCCTACGAGAAAATTAGGGATTCTCAGCTTCATGCAATTATTGCCAGACCTGCCATCTTGCCTTATACCGATGCAGTTAAATAGATAGTAGAGCATGCCAATCCCAAAGACCGCTCATTCAATGATAGCATGGGTTCACAATTAACCACGTTCCGTCCAGAGGTATTTGCCAGGGCATTTTCCCTTAGACCACCTGTGCAGATCCTTAATACTGCATTCCTGGATTCCGCTAACACCAAGTTCAATTTCAATGAAATGCTCAAATCTTGGATGCACAAACCAGCCAGCTTTATGTGCAGGCTTGACAACTTATACCCAGTGTCATGGTTTAAAGAACCCTACTCGTTATTGGCAGCTATGCTTTCTTGATTGTATGGCCTTCCTAATTCCTCAATTTTTAAAGCTGAATGGGCTCCTGTGACTCATCATGTCTTAACTACAGGTGAATATTTTCCTTCGGCTTCTATTTTGTCTTTTGAGCTTAAAACAATGATTGAAAAGTATCAGAAATATCCTTCTACACAGAAACCCTGTTTCTTTCTTTTAGCCTATGTGATGGATGTTTTCTGTGTTGAATTTCAATATCCCAATATGGGATGGAATTGGACCCTCGTTGCTCCTCTTGTTCACATATATCATTCTGCACTGTGGGAGGATAATTATGTGCCTCTATTATATGACATTTGTGATCATTTCCTCGATGCTATTTATCTCCAGATATTTAAGGAAGATGCACCAGCTTTCTCAGCTAATGCCAAGCTTTTCATTGCCACAATTGGGGATTGGTATGTAGGGGAATCTTTCTCCTATGTAAAAATATGGGGAAGCAGTGTTGTTCACATGTTGCCTAGAATTGTTCCAGATAAGTTGGTTATTGAAGAAGTAGCATATCAGACTGTAATAGAATGGGTTTATTCCAAACTTTTAGGTCCCAAGAGGAAAGGATGACCCAAATTCCCCTTGAACCGTGTACCTTTGGTTATCCCTACTTCCACTTGGGCTCAAGTATTAGGTAACAAAATTGCTTCCTTGAAACTAGGATTTGTTGCTAAAAGAGGACATGATCCTAAAGGATTCCTTGAGGCTCATTTCAAGCACAATCATGTGAAGATGGGCTATGCACATGAAGATATCCCTGATGACTCCATCTACCAAGGAGTCAATACTTTTTCTGAAGTCCTGGCAAGGGCTAAAAGCGGGGATGAACAGAACCAGATTTTGCTATATCAGCAAGAGCTCAGAGATAAGGTCTTCGGCTACAGAAATTTGGAGCTTAATCTGATTGAGCAGGCAATAAAGGAGAGACAAGAGAAGGAGGCTCAGCAAGCTAAAACCCCTCTCATGCTGACTTATGTTGATGGTGATAAAGGCAAAGGACTTATGGAGGAATCTCCTAAGCTAAGCACTGCTGAACAATATAAAGTATTAATGCAAACTTCCCAGCAAGCGAAGAAAGAACTAGTACAAATGACCTCAGTGATGCACACCAAAGAAGTCAATCCATCAAACTCAGTAAGTGATGTACAGGTGATTGTGGTCAGCAATCCAAAAAAAAGGCAGAAGCTCATAATTGCTCCCTCTCAGGCCCCCACTTTCAATATTGATAGTGATGGGGAGGATGAAGTAATTTCTTTTGTACCCGTACTAGAAGAAAACACTGAAGGTTCAAAAGCAGTGTCAAATTTGTTGAACACCATAGCTATGGATGAACCTACTTCAGGTGAAAGTATGTCTCAAGTTTATGTTGTTCTTGATGCAATAACATCAGCCACATCACTTTCCTCAGCAGAAGTTTCTCGTGTTACAACTTCTGAGGTGACACCACCAACAACTTTATCTCAGTTGTTTGATATTTTATCACTTATACACCTCCATCTTTGACAATTCCACTCCTTACTCCCCCATTAACCATTGTAGAGATTAAGTATTCAAATGTCCCCCTCCAATCACCTCCATCTCTTTCATTACCACTAGTTGCTGATGTTCTAGATTCCTTTCCTCCTTCTTCACCATCAATTGTTGACACTCAAGGTTGACTACATGAGGTTTTTACTTCCATTCCTTCACCAACCCCTGTACCATCTACTAGTGAGGCTTTCCCTTCTTCCCAAATCTCATCTCAGGTTTCTATGTCTATTCCTAGTCCTACTGTCACCCAAACACCCCTTTTGGTTACAACAATAGATATGACCACATCATCCACTGATATGGTGGCTACTTTTGAAGATGATGTAATTGTTCCCCTGGGGGACTACTTTTACAGTAAGGAAACCAAGGTTGTAATGAAGAAAGGAAAAAGGAGAAGCAGAGATCAAGGAGAATTGGAGGCACCCATTCCTGATCAAATAATCTGGACAAAGCAGTCTGATGATATCCAGGCAGAAGCAGTGGATGCAGTTGCAGCCTTGGGTGCATTTGCAGGAGCAAATTTTGATTCAGTCAAGACCTTGAACAAGGAGATTGACTTGAAAAAGGAAGAACTGAAAAAGCTTCAAGAGAAATTGGCAACAACCAAGGAAGAGCACGAAGTTTATGTTCAGGATTTAAGGAAGATATTTGAAGACAAGTTGGAAGATCTGCAGTTGCAGAATAATTCTCTCCAAGTTAAACTACATGATGCAGAAGTAGAAAATGTTGTCAACGAGGAAAGAATGGTTGTAATTAAAAAACAACTTGAGGATGAAACTGCAAGTGCACCCTCCTTTGCTTTTTCTAGGTTTTCACAGCAATAGTTCAAGGATCTAGCTAATCATGTTAACTAGGAGCATCATAAGCTTCTAGCTGAGCTATTTACCACCTTGGGTGAAATTCATGAGACGTACATCTCCTTTGAGAAGATGTCTGGTACCTTGAGCAAGCAAGTAGAGAAAACAAAACAGGATTCTAAAGTTGTAGAAGACATCATAGATTGGCAGAAGTACATTGAAGATAAACCAGCTGATATCCCTGATTTGAACAGTCTCAATTAATTCAGAAGGATCAGGACTGCCCTGCGGGCTTGGGAGAATGTCATTGAGATCATGGAGGATACCATAAATCAGGCTCAAGCAAATTGCAGGAGAAGATGGTATGCCTCAGACAATCTCATGGAGATGTTGGCATTCCCTGCAATGGGGCTTATTGAAAAGGCAGATCCACCAAAATTGATGATAGAGCAGGTCGAAGCCCGTCGTGATGAAGTCAAAGAGAATATCATGCGGATTGAGCACATCCAAATTGAAGACGTGGATTGGTTGATCAGGCAACCTATTTCCATGGAGGGAAAGATCTATGTTTTTATACGCATGTGGCATAAATTGGCCAAAAATGAGATTGAAGGATCCACATGTGATGCCCAGTTGGGGCTCGAATCTCCTAATTATCCAGATATAGATGAACTGATGGAAATTTGGGCCAAGTGGCAAGATTTCCTCACTTAATTGAATAATCCGATTTTGTAATCCCTGTTTTAGGGGATTTTATCCTTTGTATTATTTTGTAAATTATTATTTAAGGGGTAGAGCTCTCTTAGGCAAGGGGGGATCATTTTTTGGGGGTAGAAATCAACAGAAGAAGACTAGAGATACTTTGTTTAATGCAAAGCTTGTAATTTCTTACAGACTTTCACTAATACAGTAATGTTATTCTCTCGCATCATCTTTTGTTCATTAATCAAATTTCTTTGATGAATATTGATTTTTACTTCAGATTGTTATCTATACTATTTGATCCTTTACAATTATTATTTCATACAGAGATCTTTGATCTGGATTTCTCCTTACGTTTGATCTATGTATGCATTAAGTTTTAATTGAATTTCTTCAACTAAAATATTTCTGCAAATGATTCGCAGTAAACTATAATCTATGTTAATTTTTCAATTGACATATCGGTTACAGGTTAATCTTGAATGAGCTTAAACACTTAATATTGCATTCAATTAATTTTAATTGATTGGTTGCAACTTAAGCAGATAAGGAATTTATCTCCTTCACATTTATGTCAAGTGGATGAACATACTTATCTATTTTCACATCAAGTTAATCTGCACTCAAACAAGACACGTTTTAAAGTAGGTCTAACTTAGCTTAGATTCCCTTCTTAGGTAGATTTGTTTTCAAACTCAATACACTTTGTTTTCCTTCATTGGAGGACAGATCCATTTAGGATAAAAACCACAAGTGTCAGTGGAGGCCTTTGTATCGGTGGGAGATCACTATTCCAAACAGCTCGAGGATAGGGCAATACTTGCACAGGATTATCCAAAGCCTTTGGCTGGGTTTTCTTCCTCTATTGAGAGCTTTGGAACCCATTCCAGCACCCTACACACCCGAGGCCTCAACAGTGACCCACAATCATGGTCATGTGACCCATCATCATGGTGTTGTGGACCCAACATCATTTCTTTAGAACATTCTTCACATTTCTTTGGAACACCTTAGGGAATTCTTTATACTGTACATCATCATGGTCATTAGTGGATTTTCTAGGGGCTTTGTACCACTTGTGTACAACTCCAAGTGTCTTCCCGTGAGGACCATGCATAACTAGTACGCCATAAGGGGACCACTTTGGATTTATATACACTTGTGACAAGGATTCTTCTTCAAGTGATTCCTTAGGATCATTAGGGTCTTCTCTAGGGGATTCAAGGCTTGATCAAACCTTACCCAAACAATCTATCTCTACTACAACCACGTCATCATTATCACCTTGACACCAATGGAAACACCGTATATCCATTCACCCTTTTGACATCAATGACACCCTATTTGACATCAATGACAACTTCTTCCAACATAATTGCTATATGAAAAAGTGATGTAGAATAGATACATCATTCAGATTTCTTGGTTGCAGAGATTGATGATGTAAGCTACATTGAGAATCCCCTATTAGTTCGAGTGTTGTGTGGGGTCTTCATATTGGAGAAGATCGAATCATGAACAATGTGTTTGTGAAGGGTTTCTAGAATCGTCGAAGAAGTGAAGGAATTGTTGACAAGACTATGCAAGTGGATATTTGTTTGAAGTTACCTTCCCTTGTGCAGTTTCTTTGAGACAACCAAGGCTATGAATCACCATCAACAGAGACGAAAGTTTTGAAGGGAAGGATCCAATATTACGAAAATTGTGTGGAAGATATGTTGCCAAGGAAAGAGCTACTATTGTTTTTGTTATCATAGCCGCCCACTACGTATTTGGAGGAGCCAGCGAGGAGGAGAGGAAGTGAAGACCATGTGGAGGCGTGTTATTGAAAGTAGCTACAACCATTACGGAATCGGGTGGTTGTCTACGTGTTAATATCCTGATATGCTGAGCCACCATTGAGCCACCGTTTGTGAGGGCCATGCGTGGGAGTTCTGTTGTGCCAATGAGAAGAATAGTTGTTGGTGTAAAGTGGCTAGGAAATCAAGTACAATGAATCACCGTAATTGTTGTCGTGGAGGAAAATTGGACCAAGGAGAAATCATTGTGGGAGATATCACTATGTTTGAGGTGCTAGTTTTTTTGTTGGTTCTAAGCAATAGCTTTTTAGAGTTCGTGGAAGATCTACCCATGAAGATCACCTGTTGTTGCGTACATATTCTTGATTGATTCCGGTGACATATTCTTGATTGAGCAGAATGGATCTATAAGTTTATAAGTGCTTGTGACTAAAATCTGAAGAAAGCTTCCGTTCGTGTGAAGGATAAACCCTGACTTTCCTAGAAAACTAGTGAGCATTGTGGGTGGTACCTAGATGTTTTGGTAGATGGAAGTATGTACATAGGGTTATCAGTGGTTCAATCTATGTATCAATGTTTGGCCCAAAGGTACAGTTGGTTCCCAGTTGATATAGATATGACAATTCAAATTTGTGATATGCAGAATCAAATTTTTAGGGAGAATGAGAGTTCTTGAAGCATAAATGAGTAGCATAAATTATGTATGATGTAAATCGGGAAAATGGGCTTATAGTAAAGAATTTGGAATGCATGTTGTAGCTGATTTATTGTAGCGGGTGCATGATCGGTTCTACCCGACACCTCAAAAGAGTTGTTTTTTTGTCCAAGTTGTATAGCTTAGTTATGGGAAAGCTAATTTCCCCAGGTGGTTGTAATACTTGTCCCTAGTGTTTAGGCATACGTGTTGTGGTGCAGAATTGCATAGATTTTCCCTCTTATGCATAGACTAGATGTGACATCAAGTTGTGGAATTGACCACTGCGAGAGGTACATGGGTGACATGTGTAGCTGTAGCCCAAACTTGATGAAGATTGATGAAGTGAGAGTCTTCGATTTAGGGGGGAATGTGAGATGGAAGAATATAAGAGTGTGAGTGACCAAAGTATGATTAAGGGAGTATTTAAAATATTTATGAACCACGTAGATGAAAATCATTTCTATAGAACTGGTGAGTCCAGCAGATGGAACCCATGTATCTTGGTAGACGAATTGTTTTTATATGGATGTCAATAATCAATGTTTATGTAGGTACAAAAGGAGAACCAGAAAATTTGGTGGATAAATCCCAAAGTGATGAAAGCCTCAACAAATGTGTATGAAGAATGACCAAGATGAAAACCAAGACAACATAAAGGGGTGATGCATGTGGTGACTTTGGTCACTTCACCTGAGACTTTCCTAACCGTGATGAAGAGGCTTCCGTAGATATCATTCTAGTGGGCACTACCTGGGTTAAAGCAAGAATTGGTTAGAAAAGAAGGGAGTCGTCAATGATTAAAGGGTTGCAGGTTGTAAAGGAAATCGTGGTAGAGATAGTGTGGCTAGATTTGACAATTTCCAGTGATGTTGTACTTGCATCATGGTTGTTATCATGAAGAGAAGATAAATATTGATTCGATGTTACATGTGTATGCATGTGCATAGCTCAATTTTGTTATGTGGATGGGTCATTGTTGATGTGAACCCCATATGAATGACCAAGTTTCCATGGATGTATGGATCCATTCATGTACCTACTATTATCATGGTCCATTGATATGTTGTTGGTGAGTGATCAATGTGAGAAATGATATGGATAACTTGGTGGCTTGAATGCATGCTACATGGATCTAATGGACATGAGTATTTCAAGGTACAACCTGTGGTGGAGGAAAAGCATGGCATTTATAAGTACTAGTAAAGGAAGCAACGGACATGGTGAGTGCATTCTAGTGCATTCCCAAAGTGAGGTAAATAGAAATAGGGTGACAATAAAGTCATTGTGACAATTATAATTTTTAATTAGTATTTTTGGAGTTGAAATTTATTGCATGTAAATGGACATACGACTCATGTAAATGGGCATACAACTATAAGACCTGTTAGGTCTACATACCCCTGGTAACTCATTGGTAAAGTACAAATGTAGACCTAGGTGTTGGGGGTGGGGGGTTAATCTTCTTCCAGGTCAAAGCATGTGGTTTTTTGGGCCAATGAATCCTATTTTAAGGCTTAGTGAACTCCATTGTAAGCGGGCCCAGATCTGAGTGGGTGTCTAGCTCACTTGGCTAGATTTGATCAAGGTTTTGAATGCAATGTTCGAGGTGTGGCAATGAAACACCATTTTTGGGTGCCTGGAGGTGAGCGATGAAGGTTCACTTGGTCGACTTGGCTAGTTTAGATCAAAGGAATTTACATGTCAAGGTGTGGTTCTATATTCTCAAAAGAAAGGATAATTTGTTTAAGCAATTTAGATCTTTGTTTGAAAAAGAGTACAGGCAGGTCAATCAAGTGTTTGAGAACATATAAAGGAGGCAAGTTCACATCTTTGGAATTTGAAAATTATTGCAAGGAAGTTGGGATCGAAATGCACATTCTCAGTAATTCCAAGTTGCAGCAAGAGTTGTCACTACAACTTGCCATCTGGTAAATTGGTCAGCATCATTTGCAAAATATTGTAAGTTTTTGGAAGAGGTTTGGACAGGTCATTCTTGAAATTTTTTGGTTGTGATGCTTTTAAGTTCTTGTTCTTAGGAATCAGTGTTCTAAGTTTGGACCCCAGATCAAATGGGTATATCTTTGTTGGTTATGGTGATGGATTTAAAGGATATAGATTATGGGATCATGTTTCCCACAAAATCATCATTGATAGAGTGTTTGATGAATCTCCTCTCATAAAATCAGACATAGTAAAAGTTGAAAATGACAAAGCAAGAATGGTAGGAAAAGGGTGTTTGAAAGTATTGATTTCCATGAAATTTTTTCACCAGTTGTGAAGCTTGTTTCTATTCATGTAGTATTAACACTAGTTGTGTTACTTGATCTTGATTTAGAGGAACTAGATGTTAAAATTGTTTTTTACATGGAAATTTGGATAAGAAGATGTATATGGAACAACCATAAAGGTTAATTCAATATCACAATAAAAGATTTGTTTATAAGTTCAAGAAGTCATTTTATGACCCTAAGTATGCCAAACAAATGGTACAAGTAGTTGATTTCTTCATGGTGAGCCAACGTTTACAAGAAGAGCGTATAATCATTGTGTTTATGATATATTCATTAACTTGGTGTTATATGTTGATGATATGTTTTTTGCAAGAAAAAGCATGGTTAAGATCAACAGTTTGGCTCAATTGTCTAGGAGTGATATGAAGGATCTCAAAGCAAAAAAACAAATATTGGGCATAGAAATATAAAGAGACAAGAAAGATGGTAAGTTTTGGTTATCATAACAATAACATGTGGAAAAGATACTCATGGAATTTGATATGAATAAAGTGAAACCAGTAAATATCCCTTTCGCTTCTCATTTGCTTTCTACAGGGTTTTGTTCTAGTAATAAGGAAGAAAAGGATTACATGTGTCTCATGTAGTGTGTAATAGTAGTGTATGTGATGGTATGTTCAATATTAAACATTTGATATGCAGTTGGTGTTTGTTAGTTGGTACATAGAAAACATAGGTAGGGAAACAGTGAAATGGGTGCTTTAGTATCTAAGGCACACAAGTACTTATTGTATCACCTATAACGGATGCAGTGGTTTGGTTTGTGGTTATGTTGATTTAGATTTTGCAGGTGATTTGGATGGGAAAGAGATATACTTTAGAAGGATAGGTTATTGTTGGAGATGGAGTGGCTCTTGAGAACTCTTGGATTGAAAGAAAGGTGATGAATGAGGTAAGGTAACACGTAAATTGTTGTCAAGGTGGAGATTGTTAGGATGTGACAACCAATTGACCAAAAATAGGACAAGTTGGTTAACATGACTAATTCGATTGATTAAACAATTATTTATTGTTGATTTGGTGAAACTAATTAGCTAAAATAAGATGTGGCATTTATGCAATTAGTTTCATGTAACTATAGAGGAAATATTTTAATATGTAGCGCATAGAGGCAAATATTGAGTCATGGTTGAATGCTTGTAAATACAGTGTCTTCTCTGTGTGAATGTTGTTTGTGTTCTTGCATGTTCAAGTTTCACAAAAAGTAAATGAATATTTGGGACATAAGTCTTAAAAAAAATCATACGAAACCATACCTTCATAGAGACAAAATCACACCAACCGATTGAGAATATGACGTTATAAGTGAAAACAATTAGAAAATAATATTCCAATGCTATAAATAAAAAACATTTAGAAAATGATATTCTTATACAAGTGTATATTTCGAATACACACTTATAAGTATATATATTGTATTGTTATTAAAACACACATTAATAGATGTTTAAATTTTAGATTTGGAGTGAAATAGTAAATATGCTTTTTCTAGATTGTAGTAAGATGAAACAAGTTGATGATAAAAATATATAGATGATGCGTGGATAACTTATAACTCATAACTAAAGCATATATAAATAGAATGATATAATGCATAGATAAATAAAATGATAACAACTATTGACGAATTATATATACTGCATTTTTATTGATAAACACATCAATAGATGTTTAAATTTTAAAAATTGGAGTGGAATAGTAAGTATGTTTTCTCTATATTGTAGTACTAGATTGTAGTAGCATGGAAGGAAGTATATAGGTGATGCATGGATAACTTATATCTCTTTCATAGATAAATAAAATAACAGAAAACTATTAATTAATCAACTATTAAGTACTTCTGAAATGAGTTGTCTAAAACTTCTACGATTTGGCCCAATTTTTTTCAAACCTAATCCCAACCCGGAAACCTTCGAACTTTTAGATAGCTTCATTATGAAAACCTAACTAATCAACTATTGAACAAGGATGAAGACCGCATACTTTTATTTATTTCACCAACTACTTTTGGCTGACTTTTTGCTGGTGTAAGCATGGCTAAGTCGGCTAAGTAGCTAGTAAAGATGCAGAGGAAGGCGAGGAGAGGCCTTGGCGACGAGAGGCACGGCCTTCTGGAGAGCAAGGCCAAAAGCTTCTTCCATATTGAGCTCGTCTTGATTTGGAGGCAGTTCCCAGTTGAATGCATGAATTAAGGACCCCAGATTGTACTCCACCATCGTAATCCCCATGCGAGTGCCCGCACAGATGCGCCTGCCTGCGCCGAATGGGATGAGCTCGAAGTCGTTGCCGCGAGGATCGATCTTGGATCCCACAAACCTGTCTGGATTGAACTCCTCAGGTTTGTCCCACACCTCCGGGTCTCTTCCGATCCCCCATATGTTGACCATGAGCCTCGTGTTCTTAGGAATGTAGTATCCGTTCACCTCGCACGCTTCGGTGGAGACGCGCGGGAGGCTGAGTGGCGTGGACGGGTGCTTCCGAAAGCCCTCTTTGCAAACGGCCACAAAGTATGGCAGGTTCGCAAGGTCCGACTCCTTCAGTCTCCTCCCGCGACCGATCACCGAGTCCATCTCGTCCTGCACCCGCTTCAGTAACTTGGGGTTGTTGATCACCTCCGCCAATGTCCATTCGATCACGCTGCTGGACGTGTCGGTTCCCGCAGTGAATAAATTCTGCAAACCAAGAACGCATGGATTAATGCTAAAAAAAGGCAAAGTTATTTTTCAACCAATATCTACCCAGCTGTATGGCTAGATACATAAAATTAGTTTTAGGTGATCTCAGAGCATCCACAGTTTCAAAGTTATGAGGTCCACTTTTCGAATCCATATCAAATGAATTCCCGGATTTATCATTAACACAAATATCTTGATGATGATTCCTAATATGGATTCGAAACGTCGATCTCGTAACTTTGAAACTATAGATGCTTCAAAATCACTTGAAACAAACTACTACAGAAATCTGGCAACAAAAATAAAATTAGTTATTGATTTGAAGGAGTGAACGATTCAAAATGTTACCAGCAGTAGAGCTTTGATATGGACATCGGAGAGCCTCCCGCCTTGGCCGTCGCAGTTGTTTCTCTGGGACATGACAATGTCTAAGAAATCGGGGTGAGCCGCTCGCTGCTTGGCCGTGGACTGGTGTTCCTCTATCATCCTGGCTATCAGCGCATCCCATCGCTTGTGCAGCTTCTTCATACCCCGCTGTATGCCCTGCAAGTCCATCCAAGCCAGCGAGGGAATGAAGTCCCCGATGTTGAAGTATCCAGCCGAGGTCATGAGCTCCACCACCATGTCCTTGAACTCGTTAGCCTCGTCTCCTTCGGTCTCGAATACCCGCTTGCTCAGAATGATCTGCCCGATCATGTTTGCGGCGCAGATGTTGAGGAGGTCCGGCACGTTCACTGTCTCGCCGCGCTGCGAGTGTTTGAGAATATTACGGAGCATGAAGCCCATCTCCGCGTCCCTTACCGGCTGCCAATCCTCCAACGCCTTTCCTCCCAACATGTGCATGTTGCAGACCTTGCGCTCCATTTTCCACCGCCCTCCATAGGCTGCCCAGACCATGTCCTGAAATTAAAAATACACCATTGTGCAAATTTTAATATTTTATTAAGAAAGGCGAGCACTAAGCAGCCTGCTACGCCACATTGAATGCTGCGGCAGTTGTTGTGTTTGCCATGTGCTCGCCATTAGATTTGATGTTGCTTGAGATCAAACAGCAAGCATGGCAGCTGTTGCAGCATTCAATGCTGTTTAGTACTCGCAGTGAAAAAACTTAAAAACCTATCAGTACAATCTTGTTAAGCAGATAAGTGATTTTTATCTCTTTTATGGTAATTCAGTACAAAGTGATAGTAAAGAGAGTCATCACTTATAGTTATTAATAAATAGTAAATGCAAATTGACTTATCACATTATTTAAGAAAATTACTTCATCTTCAAAGTTTGAAAAGAAATCTAACCTAAATTACATTTTGGAGCTTAGCTTTTTCAACAGCAAATCTATATTAGCAGTGAGGATAGTCATCATTACTTGTTATTAACAAATACAAATTAACTTATCACATTATTTATCTAAAATTACTCTAAATTTAAAAAAAAATATAACATAAATCACATTTTGAAGCTTCGCTTTTTCAACAGCAAATCTATATTAACATGGAGGATAGTCATCACTGATTGTTATTAACAAATGCAAATTAACTTATCACGTTATTTATCGAAAAATGACTCTACCTTCAAAGTTTGAAAAGAAATATAACCTAAATCACATTTTGAAGCTTCCCTTTTTCAACAGCAAATCTATATTGACAGTGAGGATAGTCATCACTGATTGTTATTAACAAATGCAAATTAACTTATCACATTAACTTAACCTAAATCACATCATTGAATTGAAGCTTGGCTTTTTCAACAGCAAATTTATTTTGGCAGTGAGGATAGTCATCATTGATTGTTATTAACAAATACAAATTCTTTTTTTCAATAGCAAATCTATCAGTTAAAATTGGGAGTGAGGACATCACTGATACTGATTGTTATTAGCAAATGTAAATTGACTTATCATATTATTTAGGGAAAATTACTCATTTTCAAAATTCCCTCTCTATAATAATAACTAGCACAACCATTTAACTTGTAACTTGTCAATACTATTAAGAAAAACATTACCTGAGAATCGTAAGCAATGTATGTGGCCCCTGCATTTCCGGGCCTGTTGGAGAAGTTGATATCCAAAGTCTTCAAAAACGCCTTAGCCGTAGCAGGCGTTGAGGCCACCACCATGTCGGACGTCCCCAATTTCAAATACACTATCGGGCCGTATTTCTTATACATGTTGAAGAGAGTAACATGAGGCATCGCTCCGAGCAATGGCAAACTCCCCAGCACTGGCCATCCGGATGGGCCGGGTGGGAGGTGCCTCTTCTTCAGCTTCAAGCTCGATCTCAAGACATGACGAAATCCAAGGTAGAGAGCAAGCCAAGAGAGAGCCCACAACATAAGTTCGTGCAAAATCGACGAATCCATATCGGGAACCAGGGGAGAGAGCCTCTGAGTACGATGTAATGTTAAGTTGTAGTCTCCTATATATGTAGAATTTCCATGACAACAATCACATGTAAGTTATAAGTTAGTTGTGCACATGCTATTCAGCTACCACTCAAATTGCCATCGGTCGCTGGCGGCCTCCAAGGGTAAATTTGTCCACTTTCCATTCACCGAACGTTTTGCTGATTTGATCCCCGAGAGATGGCCGCCATGATCTGAATCTAAGTGTACTTCTAATGCAGTGCCTTAATATCATATGCCACAAGGGATGTACGAACTGTTATATCAGAGAAGATACGACGGACGAAATAAAAATGCACGACACTTTAGATCAGTGATTTGGACGTCACAATTGGACTTGGACAAGTTTCTATTTTTTAGATTTTTTTAAGTCAATTTGCTTTATAATGTCTCATTCTTTAAACAAGAGCTAAACAAGAGCTACGTGGTGGCAATGTCCTGTTCTATTTGTAGAAAGTTGTAGGAAGGATCTATTTACTTGGAGATATTGACAATTGATAGAAGTTAAGATGAATAAAAACAACGTATCTATAAACTTGCCCATTTGAATTAAAGTACCTCCCAAGTGCCATCTCTAACTCTTCCTTTGTCGTTGTTTTCCTTTGTTACTGAGCATTAAATCCTACAATAGCCATAACAATCTACCACTATTAGCATAGATAGAATCCTCTATGCAAAGCAAAAAGGTGACTAAGGTATTATATCAGAATACACTTATTGTAGTTGTGTATGCAAAAGATTTGTTTTGATATGGATTATGTTTCTTGGTAATTCCACAAAATTTATTTGGGGTTTGTGATGGCAAGCAACCCCAATTATTTAGGAATTGAATACTAGAATATTGGGATGAATAACAATCTGGCATTCCAAACACATTCAATCAAGAGTCATTCCATATTGAAACTATTAATGAACATTGTTATTATCAAATTAAAAAACTAAACAAGATTTCAAGCAAACAATAACACTAATAATATTGACCATATGTTGTTAGCAATAGTATAGAAATATTGTTATTTTATGACTATTATTAAAATATAATTATAATGTTTTTAATTTATTAATTGTTTATAATCAAATTAACCACCAAAACCTGGTGTTTGTTTATGAGTTAAGAGCAGAACTCCTTATAGAAAACCCACAAGAACCATGTCATCATAACAAAAATTCTCATGAAGATGATCTCCCACTTTGAACCAGTGTTAGAACCTCCAACCTCAAAACATTAGCCACTCCTTTTGGTTAAAAATGCATTTTTAATTATATTTGTATTTGTAAAAAAAATCCATAATATATGACCATAAAAGAGAAGGAATTTGATGACCACCCTAATCAAACAATTATGATCAAACTTTATCTTAATATTTCAATGCTTCATAAAAGTGTGTAATGCACTTGATTATATGACAATATTATTATCCATTTACAGTGAAAAATATACCATCGAATTTGAGATATTGGGATGGGAGAAGCATTCATCTTCACTATCAACATATATAATAATAATAATAATAATAATAGCAATTAACATTGCATTTTTTATAGAATCCATATTTATTGCATTTGATGAAATCCGTATTCATTGCCCATCAACGTATATAACAATTAACACTACATTTTGCATTTTGATAGAACCCTTATTCATTATCCTTCAAAATAATTGTGTACAAAAGGATTCAAATTATATCACACACGCAAATATATAAATTGCATATATAAATTAACTATTTAATGTTTAAATCTTACAAAATTACATCAACAAGAGCCACTTGGTGGCAACATCCACTCTTGCAAGATTTCTTTTGCAAATAGCAATGTGCTTTTAATATATCATGGAGAGAGATTGCAGATACAACAATTGTTATAGTGGGATATGTGTAGAATATTCAAAGCATTGTGCTTTTGATATAGCAGATAGATTACAGATACAACAATTGTTAAAGTGGACTATGTGTAGACTATTCGATGATCAAAAACAATGAAAAGTGGAAAGGTCTTAATGATAATTACAATTGTTGATGAGCAATACAAATGTAGTTGTTGTTTACCTATAGAAGTAGTTCGAAACAAAATTCTATTGCGATGAACAATATACATGAGCATTCAAATCCATATAAAAGTCATTGAAGAGGATATTGATCGTTGATCGACTTCATGATGAAAGACTAATTTCCATATAGTTATAATCTAGATATTTTATGGGCAAAATCTAAAGTGGACAATGAACACAGAGCTAAGAGCTTAATTCTATTAGATCATCGATATCAGAAATTGCATAATTGCTTTGCAATACATGTTCAAAAAATCCCATTAATGTCATTTCCATTGCCAAATATGACTTTGAAGAATTGATAAATTCTCACTGTATACATCCTCACAAATATAAAACTCTCCCAAATCTGACTTTGAAGGATGGAAAATATTTCAACTTCAAGGATAAATTCAATGCTTTAGTATAAACAAAATTGTCCATATTAATAGCTAAAGCCAGGTAATAAAAAAAACTTTTCAAAAAATTGAAGAAATTCAGCAATAGCTATGCATTGTCATTGTCTTCTATCACTTAATACTGCTAAAAAGTTTGCATAGATACATGTTCAAAGAGAATTGATTTAAAATTGAATCAGAAGTGTCGGAGTTTATATTGCAAAATTAAATGATAATATTCATCTCAAAGCTATTGAGGAGGCTATTTAGTTAGTGCAAGTGACATGTATGTTAATAGTATACAATATGCAGATGTATTTGTATATTTTTGCTTTGCCAATGTGCTGGAGAGTGAGAAGCCATGCAAATGAGAATAAAAAAAAATAGAAAAAATTATTTGTTCTTTTCCTGTGATTGATAAGCAATACAAAAAAGTAAAAAGTTAAACTTTTAGTTTTGTAAGGATTCAAGAAGCCATGCTATGAATTCAAGGTGTAAGGTGCACAATAAAAATAAACCGTATATAAATGATCATATTTGGCTAAGTGAAATGAATTAAATAAATATGATATATGTATGTATCAAGTTACAAAAAAAACAAAAAAATGTATGGGTGAAACAGTAAAAGAGTGTTAAAAACTTATTTCTACTATAGACAGTGACTTCGTTGATGTTCTTTGGCATTGTCAGAGCATGTATTTTTTTTTCCTTTACAAACCCAAAGGAAAATTGCTCATTCTTGGATCAAGATGGATAATGTCTATAGAAAAAAGAACAATTGATATCAAGCTTTCTGCTACTACAATTTATGATGGACCGCCTTTGGTGTACCTGACACATCTTTTTTTTAATAAGATCTAGTTGGAAAAGTTTTTACCTGTTTCACATTGCATTTGAATGTTTACTCTCATGCTTGAGTTATATGAAAGTTTGATGAAGTGCTTCAAAAAGTAAAATCCTTGATTTTTGGTGGATGCTTCTTCGATTAAATCTCTTCTAGTGCACAAAGCAAGCGATGGCAGAAAAGAAAAGGATGGATTAGCATGTACATATCGAAGAGGTAATTTGAGGGCGACTCCAGGATAAGTTCAGGCCACCTAATTTCTTCAAGGACATGAGATTCTTAGTCTCAATGAAATTAGAGACTGTTTGAGGACCCCCACGTTGCATGCCACAAGAATAATGAATGGTGGTGGTTGTACTGATTTTTTTCTCACTGTAAGTGGGACGTTCTTCTTTGATTGCAAAAAGCCTAAGAAGGAAGGAAGGATATTTTCAGCAATCTGTTTGCGAGGCCGAGGGTAGGGAAAAAAGGCTTGTGAGGTTATCTATATTCACAGGTCCCAAGAATGATTCCCATATGCCGCAGTTGATGGAGAAGTTCAACGAAATCTACGAAGCACCCTCTGGAAACCCACGTGCCTAAAAAGCCCCAAAACAATTTTTTTTTTAAAACCATCTTTCTGATTTTTTTTTTAACCATGGATATGGACAAGAACAAACAATAAATTGCGTTACACATACCTGGGAAACCAATGTCGTGAATGCACCACAGAATTGACAGCAACCCGTCTCTCCCAGTGACAAACCAAACCAACCCGACACACCAGCACCAACCAAGAAGAATAACACCTCATTGGTTGCTACACCAACCACGAAACTACCAATCAGAAACCTGAAACTACCCAGCCAGAACCAAAAACCATCACCACGATACTCGCTCACACCACCAGCGCGAAGTGCTTGCGGTACCTGGGACAATTAAATTTTAGTATCAGCTCTCCTCAAGGTTTTCCGTCTTCGCGAGGGAGATTGCACATTGGGTTATTTTTTCATCAAAATATCGATCTTGAAATTCTTGGGGAAGATCTTGTAACAAGAAGATACGTGGATCATGCTATTTTTGGTTTGAAAACAAAAACCAACATCTCACAATTAAATACACACTAAAACTTGATCCTGGCCAAAGAAGAAAAATCTCTCCACTAAACTCCAAATTTTTTTATTAAATATATCTTATTACAAACACCACACGCTCGACTGAGGCGGGCTCTGTGTTTTGTCCAAAGAAAACAGGCTGTCTATTCCAGGATTATAAATAATTAATAACTACACATAATTTTTCCAAGTGGCACCTGTCCAAAACATCCCACCACCTCACGGGTAGAAGGACTCGAAACATGCGAACTTGTGCCAGGAGCCTCCAACTCACTAAAAATGATTAAATGAGATTTGATATCACCTGCAGCCTCCAACTCACTAAAAACGATTAAATGAGATTTGATATCACCTACAGGAACCCCCGATCGAGACTGTCTAAAAGGATGCCTCAGATTTGAACATCCCATTCCCCGCCTCTCTCCACGAAACCTAGTCCATCATCTGTCCAATCACCGTATGCCTCCATGCCCTCCCCTGTACCACCTTGCTCTACAGTTACGGTGCCACAACCCTACGCAACCTTGCAAAAGCCACCAAAACCCTATCCATCCAAGTTGAATTTCACGTATTCTGTTGTACTTTATAGTCTCCGCATAATGTTTATGGTTTGACAATCCTGTCTATTTCAGGATTATAAAAAATTTAGCACCTTCAAATAGACCAGAAAAAATCGAGGATCTGTATTTGAATGAATACCATTAAAGACAGATTGATATATGCAAATAGGTCAAAGAATACTTGAAAGTGTAGCTAGAATTGTGTAACTATTGAGTAATTAATGAGTTCTTGAACATCCCATTCCCCGCCTCTCTCCACGAAACCTAGTCCATCATCTGTCCAATCACCGTATGCCTCCATGCCCTCCCCTGTACCACCTTGATCTACAGTTACGGTGCCACGGCCCTACGCAACCTTGCAAAAGCCACCAAAACCCTATCCATCCAAGTTGAATTTCACGTATTCCGTTGTACTTTATAGTCTCCGCATAATGTTTATGGTTTGACAATCCTGTCTATTTCAGGATTATTAAAAATTTAGCACCTTCAAATAGACCAGAAAAAATCGAGGATCTGTATTTGAATGAATACCATTAAAGACAGATTGATATATGCAAATAGGTCAAAGAATACTTGAAAGTGTAGCTAGAATTGTGTAACTATTGAGTAATTAATGAGTTCTTGCAGTTAACTTCTTGTTTAGTTCTCTTACATTATCTATTTGTTTTTTTGTTGCATAGAGGGCTAGTTGATGTATGTTTATTCTGATGTCTATCAGGAAACCTAGTAGGATGTACCTGCTATCCAGGTAGTACTTCAGATTTTAGAGTGATGCTTTGGGAAATCCACACGGAATTCACCTTGTTGTAACTACGACTATGTGTTTATGTTGGTGCATAATTTAACCTTAGCCAAAAGAACTCTTGTTCCTGCATGTTTCTCGTCCCAACTAAATATATTGACGTTATCTCGGTGCCAAAACTCTGGCTATTTGATTGAATGTAGCTAAGATATGATGAAGCTCAACCATGTTGCTCCCCACAATAATTCGTCTTGCAAGCAAAATGACATGCCATCATGAGGATGAAGGAATACCAGAAGCTCTTCTTTAGATTTTAGATTTCTCCATTCTGTATTAAGAGAGCATATTTTTGGTTGCAAATCCATTGAAATATCTGCACACTAATCAAAGTATTCATAAATTGTTATCATTTTAGGCTTCCACACAAAGAAATTTCAATATGAAAACATGATCTCCAACAGTATGGTGCTAATGTTCTCACTAGTTACTTTAGAGACTCTGAGAATGCGCGTCGATACATCATCAATATCTATCGCCATGCTGAGATTTCGCTTCGAAATATACTTTCTGGCTAGCATCTTGTCGGTTTCCTTGTCAATACGAAGGTAAATAATTTTGAATTCGCCCCTTCTAAATCCTCTTCCCTGCACATATTTGGCATTGTCAAAAGTATACCACGTGATGGATTTAGGACTATGCAAAACCATATTGAAAAGTGGTTTGATAATCTTCAAAACTAATTCTTCAACACTAGAAATTCTAGTGTGGATTATTTTGAGAATTAAATACATATGAAAGAATTTGTGATGAAACCCTGGCCTAATAAAATCCACGTGATGAAGAGAGTGAAGTCTACGGGAGAAGAAATCTGGCAATCCATGCTCCAGAAAGAGACATGGACAACATGGAGAATCTGCGTGAAGAGGTCCAATTGGTGAGAGGCATGAGACTTGAGCCCCACGCAGATGAAGATAGGTTGTGTGCTCAATGCACTCTGGTGGAGGTAACCTAAATTTACAGCATACAATATTCAATAGAAGCAAGAATTTGGAGGACTATTACAAGAATGACAACAAAAATTGTCTGAGATTTTACAAGAATGACAACAAATTATGTAGAGACGTCTGATATTACCTGATCACCGAAGAACACCTAGAGCTTGTAGTTGAGCAGCGTTGCTTACCAGAGAAGATGTGAGTATACTTACATCACATTCTGGGATTTTTATTCTTGATTCTCTGGACCTGCTTATCAGGAAGCGGGGCACTGAGGGGACTCACGGACTCCCTTACTCCATATCCATTCTCTACCTGCTCACAATCTGCTACAGTGATCTAAACAAGCCATGAATTACCTCTAATGCGTTAGAATGGAGGATTGGTCCCAGTCATTTATCATGTTCTGGAGCGATACCTAGACTCCACCTGGAGGGCTACTTGCACCTCGACTGCAGCTACTCTATCAAATAAGCAAATCATTGTCAGGGTGTGAGAGATAGCAAGGTCAGATCCTTGTCAGAGCATCAGAGCTAGAGAAAAATGAAAAGAAATCAACACAATAAGAGGCTGGGGTACTTAAACATTAGACAATCGCTTAATTTAAGCCCCTAAACTTATAGTTTGTAAAGTTATTATAATTCGGGCTCATTTTAGTATATGTTCATTACGCCTGAGCATACATGAACTTGTGCAGAAGGAATTTAATGTAATGTGTACAGGGTTTGCGTCAGTGCGCCGCCCCTTCTTGGGAACCAGATTTCAAGAAATACGTCATCCTTCATCTCCCAATCAGAATTCAAATAATAAGTTTTAAAATTTTTGAATTAATAAATTAAATTTCTAAACATTAATGTAATGTGTACAGGGTTTGCGTCAGTGCGTCGCCCCGTCTAGGGAACCAGATTTCAAGAAATACGTCATCCTTCATCTCCCAATCAGAATTCAGATAATAAGTTTTAAAATTTTTGAATTAATAAATTAAATTTCTAAACATTAAAAAACTTTACATTGTGTAAATATTAAACCACAATACGGATAGATTAATATGGTCTATGCGATTTATATATATCCTGCTACGCAGGACATAATTAAGATTTTATTAAAAATGAATTCAACTTTTTCAAAAAAAATAGTAATTTAGAATATATACTTCCAATAATATATGTTTACAATTTCATCCATCGAAACATAAATAACCATAAACACTTGCGCTAGATTGGTATTAACCAACCAATAGGGACTAAGACCTCCTTGCCCCCAAAGTCTTGTCTTTGAGAGCGATGGCTTGCATGTTTTTAATGGCCTTTTCAATGTGAAATGGGGCATCGTTGTAGCATAGTTGTAGAAAGACTAGCTCGATTCTTCACCATATATGTTCTGTCAATGCCCCTTACCATCACCACGATGACTTCAGACTGTCTCTCTTGGGGGCATTGCAATAATGGTCCAAACGGGTTTATATTCAAGTAATAGATTCCCACCTAGGTCCTACTTCAATAGACCAATGCATTAGAGGTATCCTCTTCTCATGGGGACTAACAATCTTTTCATTTGGTTAGTGGGGCAATTTAAGTTATTGTTACTAATCGAATCCATTAGCAATCATTTCATACCCGCCTGCAATAATCCCTATGCCCCTTCAAACATGCTCTCGAGGATTCACTCAAATACCATGATCTCCAATCCTATAGTCTCCCATGGATGTTGAAGAGATATGACACCATACCCATATGCATTGTACCTCCATTGCACCCGAATTAACATCCTCGTCTAGCTCCCAAACTCAATGTACATGACTTTGACTCATTCTCCCCCAAATCAAAGCCTGAGTTGTCAATGTTGTCCTTATCTTGGATTGATCCAGGACATGTGGCTTGGTCATACAACCTCCTGTTTCCCTAGCTATCATCATACCTGTGTGGGGTAAGTGCTTCCCAACGCTCAATCACTTGCATATAAGTAGGAAATCAAATCATTATTTTTTAGCTAGAGAATAAATATATTTAAAACAAAAACTTGAGAAGTAGTTTTATGTGATAGAATTGTCATAATCATATTTCTGAATCAATAAGTATAAAATCACTTGGTTTTGTTTAGAATTGTATTCATGTGATTGAAAAACTTTAGATTACCTTAGTTGTGATGAGTTAAAAGGTTAGGAAGTTCAAGTGATGTATCAAATATTTTGAAATTGCATGAGAAAATTATTTTCATCTTCAACTCTCTTAGTGCTCACTCTCCAACCCTATGACATAGCAACGTGGGTTCATAAGATATTAAAGAATACTCTTAATTTCACTAGATATTAAGAAATTCCTCAAGAAAAAATCCGGAATGCAAGTGGACTTCATACATAGTTGTTCAAATTTACTTTACACCACCTTAACTCACAAATCGTACCTATTGAAACACTACTTTGACTCCAAGCTAAATTGATTTAGCACCACTTTTACACACAAATCATAGGCATATTCAAACACTAATATGACTTCACAAAGCTATTCAAATCCATAGATACTTAATTTTTTTTTTTCAACAGAAAAGAAAAAAAAAAAAAAAATCGTACTATTGGTATTCATTGAGTGAATCAAATAGTACAATAAGTACATAAATCATGTAATAGACTTATGTTCAAGAGTTCACCAAGAAATATAAACTTCAAAATTATGAAGATAAGCAAAAAATTCAAGCTCCCATTATCGCAATACATATGGAAGACATTAAAACAAACTAGACCTCAAAAAAGTTTACACTACCTAAAGTAATGCAGTGATCCTCCAGAAATTCATCCCAGCTGATATAACCTTTGATACATTCATGTGCAGCTTTGGAAAGTTTATCTGCCATCCCATTCTGTTGGCGATAGATGTGTTAAAAGTTATGTTCTTGAATAGCTTAATTTTCTCCCTTGTTCTGCAGCACCACTGATGTAATGATATCACATTTAGTTCATATTCTCCCTTTTCCCATTTGATTGTCACCCTAGAGTCTCCATAAACAACCAGTTCATAAAATCCAAAGGCAAAGGATACAGTGAGCACACTCCATAACCCAAGTAATTCAGCCTTGGTATTAGTACATCTACCACAATTCAGCTTTAGTGTGTAGTAATGTTCTTTATTTTTGTAGATTATTCCACCCACCGCACAAGAGCCATCCATCGACGAGCCATCAAAGAAAGCCATAAATCCCCTATTTAATATTTATATGTTTTTAATAATAAAAAAAGCCATTGACCCTTATATACTATCTAAGCAATATATTGCTTCCATTTTTTAGAGTATTAAATGACCCAATATAAATTCATGTTCTATAATATTATCTACTTAATGAACTCCAAGTATGAAAAGGTAGACAGATTCTTTCAACCCACAAAATATTAAAAAAATTAAAAACACTTTACCAAACACCTTAACTAAAAAAACATATAATTAATGAAACAACATATCAATTTTAATCAATAAAATATAAAACCATTTAACAAAATGCAAAGCTACATAAATAGTTTACCCAAAAACTTTATATATATATAACAAATTTTGACTTACAAAATAAATTATTTCACATATAATTAATAATTTAAAATTTAAACAAACTCATTTATATATATTTTTTAAGAAACGGGTAAGAAGCAACTTTTCTACTCTTTATCCTATTATATTTAATATAATTTAAAAAAATTATTTCATACATTTTAGTTAAATGTATATGGATGTATATGGATTTTTTTTTATAATGGATATGGATTTCTTTTATAGTGATTGAATAGATTTTGATGATGTATGTATTCAAAAAGTATTGTAGTAAGATGATTTTAAACGGTAGTTCTCCTAGTATAAAATTTATCATAAAAAGCAACTTTTCTACTCATCACATTTGTCCTATTATACTATATTGATTTTAAAAAAAATACCTTTGATAGATTTTCGTTAGATGTATATGGATTTTAAAAATATCGCATCATATAGCATTATAAAGAATTTTTTGATAGTGACTGAATAGGTTTTGATTATATATGTATTAAAAAAATATTGTAGTTGGATGATTTTATTCGGTAGTTCTCCTATTTTCAATTCAATACAGCACAGCAGTATATTGGAAAATGGCGAATATGGGTAAAGAGTTGGATAAAGATCGTTGAAGATGGTTGTTTGTTTTGGTAAATTTAAAAAAAAAAGAGTTTGACAGAAATATAAATGTTTTGAATTAGGGTTTTGGAAAATAACTTTTTGGCATAGGAAATTTGTAACCTCGTGCAAATGGAAACCTTTCAATAACAAGCTGCCACATTTGACATTGGATAACCATCCATTTGCTCAAGAGACCTCGTGCAAATGGAAACCAATAACAAGCTGCCACATGTCACATGGGGGGGGGTAACCATCCATTTGCTCAAGAATTCTCTTGAGTCATCACGTGTTCACCACTAATACTTTGAAGCTATGGCATTCAACTTGTACCTTTCATACATAGAAAATGTTAATTATAGATGTGTCCAAAAGAACAATCTTTCTCGAAAAAGAAAGAAAGAAGGAAAGACTAGTTTTGAGGGAAAATACATTATCTTTCTTCTTGCAAAAAAGCAAAAAGTGAAGACAATCTCATTAGAATTTTTTTTTCACAAAAAGTATGAATGTAGGAATATCAATGTCATATCGCCTCCCTTATCTCAATTTAGAGAAAAAACAACTAACAAAAATAGTAGTCGCTCTCGAAAGAAATTTTATCAATGTGTATATTTGGATTCATGTACAATGTTAGATCTAAAAATTTTATCACAAAGAAGATATCCAAGAAAATCACACAACACATTAGATAACTAAAATAATCCACTCTTTATCAAAATATATCATTCTTTTAATGGGATGAATCAAACCGTGTTCATTCAAGCCTATTCAAGGCGGCTTCTTCCTAATGAGCTAAGCTTAACATACAATAATCTTCTTCACTTCACATAAGGAGGACTCCATGCTTAATTATAAAATCACCATACAATATTAACCTAGTGGACCTTTTTCAATGAGGTCTCATTACATTTAGTTACTAACTTAGTGGGCCTTATTTAATAATAATAATATAATGGACCCAATCCACTTTACATTGAATGACATCCATTTTTACTCCCAGTTCCACTTTACATTGAATGGTCTCCACTTTTACTCTAATGGAGCCTCTGGGCCCACACATTACCCCCTAGGTAGGGTCATAGCATCCACCCTCATGACGCCTTGTCTAGGGTCCCATGGGTGAATGTTGACTACCATGCTAAAGTCTAGCAATTAGGGTCCCATGGACCAGTGTGAACCAATACGGTAACGTCGGCCAACCCACTCCCACATAATCCTAGGTCCCATGTACAAGTGTTAATGGTCACGGTGAAGTAGGTGAAGGGACATAACTAGAAACTTGGGGCTAATGTCCATATGTTGGAGCTAGAATCCCATCCTTGACACTGAAGAGCCACAAACTGCTAAGTGCGGTGTCACATATACCTAGTAAGGTCATGTATTTGAATATATCACCAAAGCAAATGAATCCTCCCAGGAGTAGGAAAATGATGGAGATCTGATAAAGTCTTCAATTGTAAAAGAAGTTGATTGTTGTTGTTATTTACATGAAGGAGAGGATTACACAAATAGAATATGGAAATAGTTGTCATCCCTCCATGCCAATTGTTCTTGTGTATACTCAGCCATGATGGTATGATAAAAAGAAAATTCATGAGTCACTTGTAGTATAGCTTTCACTTGTTCCTGCATATCCTACAGAAGTTTTTCCACCACGCCTTATGTAACTTTCACTTGTTCGTGCATGTCCACCAAGGCCACATACAGTGAAGACCCTTCTTTTGCGCAACTTTCACATATTCATGTACATATCCTAGAAATTTGTTGCTACCATCTTTTTCTTGTCACATGGAAGACCCGTCCAATTTGTCATGTTTTAATGGAGTCTGAAATTGTTTCCACGGATATAGAATAGGAAAGTGTAGCAGGAACTATGGCATATAATATATTATAGGAAATATCTAAAAATAAACTTTCCATTAGCACAATTCTTGCAACATTCTAATAATTCTAGCAAAAGATATGGCTTCTGCAAGGTCATCATGGGTGTCTCATGAAACCCTAGAAATGCAGAGACTTAAAATTTTGATATCTTTGTCTCCCAAACTCAAATTTGAGTGATTTTTTTTAATTGCCTAATTTTTTCTGCTATTAATTTTTATATATTATATTTAAGAAAATACTCAAAAATTCATGTGAGTGTCACGACCCTCTTTTTTTCTCTTTAAAAAATTTGCAAAAAAGAGAAAATAAATTTTCCAATGTTGTGGCCTCACGTGGCTCTGATACCAATTGTTATGTAATTCAAATTTGAAAATATTAGCACAAAGAATATATCCAAGAATCGCACAACACAATAGATAAAATAAATAAATCACTATTTATCAAAATATATGATTATTTTGATGGGATAAATCAAACATTGTTCACTTGCCTCTTCGAGGGGGCTTCCTCCTAATGAGCTAAGCGCAACATACAATACTCTTCTTCACTTCACATAAGAAGGACTCCATCCTTATTTATAGAATCATTGTACAATATTAACCTAGTATACCTTCTTTAATGAGGTCCCATTTCATTTATTTACTAACTTAGTGGGTCTTATTTAATAATAAGAATATGGGGGACTCGATCCACTTTACATTGAATGACCTCAGACACTTCTACTCTAATAGGAACTTTTACTGAGTTCAGAGCTTATCACATCTTAAGGAATTTAAATAATGAAGCAGACACTGAAGCCAATGCTGGCACCAAACTCAGACAAGGAATTCTTAGAATAACTAATAAAGATACTCATGAGCATCACATCCCTTAATTTTTCAACTCTGAATAGGATCTTCGTCATCAAGAACTGAAAATCCTGGGTTCTGGAATTGACATTTCGCAGCAAGCAATGAGCTTTGAACATTATAGGAATCAGATAAATGGTATCGAATTATTTTGTATCAAGCAATGAGCTTTGAACAACCCAGGATCCTGTCGTATAATTTACAAATTGCTTCCAGTTTAGATATCGAATTATTATGGAAACACTCAGTGAAAGGCAAATTGTCTAACGGTCTAGCAACCGTATCGAGTTTAGCTGAAGATGAACAAGACATATCTCTGTGAGGTAAATGGAGGCTGTAAAAGTCAAAAAGGCTGGTGTTTCAACACCTGTAATCAGAATTTGCAGGATACCCTGTCAACGGATGCTGCTTTTACATAAAATTCTTAAATGGAGCTACAGAATTGTGTAATGACAACAATCGAATTTTCATATGGAATATCCTGGCATTGGGAAACAGGAAACGCAATAGTGAATTGAAAAATCCAGGCAGCTTTATATCCATTTTTGCAGCATCGAATCCCAGAAGGATATAGTGCAACCACATAGACTTCTAAAGCTTAGAGATTGGTAGAAGAATAGCTATGTTATGGTTTATGTAATTCTTTCTTTTTTTTAATCAAATATTCATTACAGTTAAAAAAATTAAAAAAAAGCCTTTAGCCATATCAAATTCAACCCATTCACATATCTACATCGAATAGGGAATTCTTATCCAACCTGATGAACTTATCCATGACATTTGCAAAGCCAATTAAAATGTTTTCAGTCCAAATCTCGATGGGTAGACCTGGAATTAACATCCACAAGTGTCTACGAACCTGCTTCTCCTTCAATGAATCAAAGGAGATATGCCACCATTTTAAAACAATTGAACCCTCTTTGAAGAGCCAGGTTCCATCCAAAATATCCCCAAGATGCTCAGGGTCAGGAAAAATAAAATGTATCCATCGATTCATCAGTAAATTAACCCTAGGAGGAAGCCCAACAATAGGGGCCCAATATGTGTTCACCCATTCTTGAATTCCACTGCAGCTACCAGAAACAAATGCAATCTGCCCCACCAGAGCCCTACTCCCCAACATCTCCACTTTGTCGAGGTTTGTATGCTTGTTTATGAAAAAATGGTCCAAACCCTCATTTCCCTAGGTAACCTCCTTAGATTTTCTCTAACGTTGTTCCTTCTCCCCACACAAGCTTCTCTTCAGGACAATACTCTCATATGCACTCATAAACTATTCCACCCTACCCGACCCACCAAACCTATGTTGGACAGAACCGAGTTGACCACCTTCATTTGCATGAACCAGAGTAGCAAGTTTACCACCTCCATTTGCATAAACCGGAGAAGAGAGACTGGGATAAGCCATCCCGAGCATTATCTGACACCGAGTCGCCCGGTAGTTGACCATTATAGCCCAACTCCACCCGACCAAGACTACCACCCATCCAAAAGTAGCCCAGGTTCTCGAACACAGGACACCCGGAACCCAGATCTGATGGGACCCAAGGGAAAAAATATTAAAGAGACTTTACCATAAAAAAACTGAAAAGACCCACCACAAAAATACAAAATACCACTAAAAAAACCTAAAGAGAAATACCAAATGAAAAAAATTGAAAACCCTAGGGTAGGCCTAATCGGGATGGGTTCAGTATGAAAGATTTTTCCCATTCAATCCTCCATCAAACCCCCACATTGAAGCATTGAAGACTTGTTATATAAACATTTGTCATCCCTTTCATTGTTTATAATTGGATATTTGAAAATTCATAATGTATTATAGTTTTTGTTAGTGCATGAATATGGTGTTATTAAGCTTGAGGGTGATCATCTCCACATTAAAGACTCCTTATATAGACATTTGTCATTGTTTATGACTGAATATTTGAAAATTCATAATTCATTATAGTTTTGTTATTACATGTATTAGAGAAGAGTTAATGTTTTTACCATTAAATTATTCAATCAGTTTTATTTCTTAAATTGCAATCATTTATTTATTTTTAAATTATTCAATCAGTTTTATTTCTTAAATTGCAATCATTTATTTATTTTTATTTTAAAATTTTTGTTTTTGAGATTGGTTAAGTCATCCCAGTGCAGGAAACTGTTTCATGGATATTGGTTTTATATATATAGTCAATTATCTTTTTTTAAGAGTGGAAATTACTCTTTGATGACTATTTCATGGATATTGGTTTTATTGATACAGTCAATTATTTTTTTTAGTCAATTATCTTTTTTTAAGAGTGGAAATTACTCTTTGATGACTATTTCATGGATATTGGTTTTATTGATACAGTCAATTATTTTTTTTAAGAGTGGAAATTATAGTTATTACTGAAATGAAAATCACCGAACCTTAAGTAATACTCTTAGTGTGAAATACTAAAATCGTTGTAAAGATGTTAGGCCTTAGTACTTAGGTCTCCATCAAATCAGTCATAGGATCCCACTTTGGCTCAATGAGATCAGTCAAGATCCCACTTTGACTCCTAGCCTCTGAACCTAAGCCAAACGCACTTATCATCTTATACTGTCAAACGCACATGCGAACAATGGACTCCCTAGTATAATCGATAAGACCTCCCAAACAACCAACTGAACACGTACCAGTAAACTTTTAATTATTTGCTGTCGATATCATGTCGATAAAATAATTGTTTTACGATAAATTTTTCAGTGTTACGAGACTAATGGCCGTGGATTTTTTACTGCGCATATATCACATATGGAATTAATGTCTTACAACACACATATTCATATAATTATATAAATAAAGTAGATAGATCTATTTTTCATGGTCATTTATGGTTATTTAATGCGGCTGTTGTAGCAATTTTGTTGATCACAAGTTGTAGTTTTGATGATCATCATCATCAATGTTGTAGATGGGCGAACAATATTCAGCCTGCAGCAAGACAGCAAGTCATTTGACTGTTGGATCTCAAGAAGCTTGACATCCATGATATCCAATATTCATCAACAAACCTGCTGCAGCTGCATTAAATGATATGCAACAGACTGAATATTATAAATTCGTCTTACATCACATGCTACAACAACAGCTTTGCTGATTATTAGATCTCAAACTATTGAATATCCAACCATAAAAATATAATCACACCCACCTCTGTCACTTTGTCAACAAAAGTGCGTAATGTACCAAGCAAGGCCGCTGATTGTGCTTGGTGCAGCTGTCCCATTAATTAATATTTATGTATTGAACACGCAATATTGTCTATCTTACGTAGATTTTATTTTTTCTATGTTTAAAGATATCCAGTCCCCCAAAGGTGATTGATTTGAATTGTTCGACGGAAAATGAAGTTTTGAGTGCATAAATTCCGTAAAAAGGTCATGCTAATTACAACTTCGAATTCTTTGAGATACTTTCAACAAAGCTTTAAGAGTGAAACTCCAAACTTCCTTTAATATAGCAAGATTTTGGTTATTTTTTGTTTTTTTGGCACCATTTGTTATTTTGTGGTCACTTGTATTATATATACATAGATTATATATTTAAATAACTGAACTTTGATGCATGGATAACTAGTAACTTATGTATGGATAATTAGTAATTTTTTCTGAAAAAACTAGTAGCTCATGCATAGATAACAGTACTAACACACAACTCATTTAATTAAAAAAGATAGCATGTAGGTGAGACATAAAAAACAACTGAGTACAACTAAACATGGAGAACAAGTAACATATAACTTGTTCATGACATTTAATTTATAACTTATAAGTATTCACCAACCACAAATTAAGGGCTGTGATAATTATACATATATATATTCATTTTTTATTTTCATGTTTTTAAAACAAAATTTCAATCTGTTTTAAATGGTTTACATTGTATTTTTTGATATATATTCATCTAACATCAAAATTAACTTCTTTTATAAATTCTAATTTGAGTCACTATTTAAAAATTGAAGATTTTATAAGTGATTCACCAATAATGCACATTCTCCTTACTTTTCACAAGGTTTGGTGAATATTTATCTTCATTCCTAGCTCGAACAGTCAAACCAAACGTTCCAGGTTGAATGGAGAGTTAGCTGAGCAGAAGGAAAGAAGCAGCGTTGAAGGCAAACCCGTGCTGAGTGGATGGAGAAAAAAAGTAGGGCATCCTATACAGATTGGAGTCATACGAAGGCAACGTTGGTACAATGGTGATCAATATTGTCGTATTCTACATAAAAGTCATGGTATCAAGTATCAAGATCCGTGCTGTGGTTGAGTACCTATAAAAAAGATGAAAGTTACTGCAAAACCCTAAAAGGAAGAATCTGGTGTGTAGCCAATGGATCTATTTGTTACCCAGGTCACATGTTCTTCCTATTGGTATCACCGAGATTTTAGTCAAGAAGGGTGCATCGCTGGTTATGTGGCGACGAAAGCCTTGGCTTGATGAGGAGCTTCAGTCTGGTGAATAGTAGAATTGCTAGCTGCTGAACGACAGGTACCATATTTATCCCAACCAGATAGAGACGTGTTAAACGTAGAAGCCATATTTATCAATCTCTCTTTGTACCAACAACGCCATGAGTCTGAGTGCCTTGTCCAGCCAAAGAGGTGCGTGCCTTGTCTTAGTGCCTTACATTCTTAATGAATTGTGTGTCGCTGTAGGAGGTCATCATCACAAACATGACAATGTCAATTGGCTTTATAACAAAGTCCATGTGATGTGTGAGGTCATAAGGGGAGATGATGGTCGAAATAAATTATAATTCCAAGGGAGGGAAACCAAGTGGTATCAAGGTGTAGGTTCTTGGACATTGGCTCAAAAAGGTACCCGCAACAAAGATGAGGGTATTAGAAATTTCTCTTATGTGAGGCGGGTGTACCCATGTTAAGATGTAATGAAATATGGCTGCCAAATCAAGTACACTATAGATCCATGACGTGTATAAGATGCAGAATCATGGCCATGAAAAAAGTACACAATGGATCCATGAGGTATATATAAAATGTTGGACCATGGCAATGACAATGATACACAGTGGATCCATGTCAAAGAGATCATAATCACAAACAAATACATAGTGGATCTATGTCTCAATCTAATCAGGGGAACAACTGTAACTGAAATGAGAATAAATCGATTCTCCACGTAGTACCAATGTGAGATAGTGTATGGTAAAGTCTTGCGCAACTCAAGGCAATAAACAAATGAAGAAGTGCTATTGTTGGCCCAAGGTCTTCCATCCAAACCACCAAAAGGTACAAGTCATGACCATGTGAATAGATGATCTGTAGTTGAACATGGAGGACATAGTTAAATTACCGGTCATTGATGTGAATCATTAACAAATGCGAGACAACGCACCGATAATGATAATGGATGCCAAGGTACCTATTACATTCTAACAAGTGTGAATAGGTCTTGGAGTCAAACACTTGTATATTGTATCAAGCAAGAGACACTGATGTATTCCCACTGCCAATAGAGAGGAAACTTGCCATTGATGCCTACCCCCAAGGTACTATCTAGTCTCTAAATCCCATTCCCAGAGCAAGATGTGTTGAATTTGATGGGAAGAGATCCTTTAAAAAGAGGCATTAGGGAATCCTCCATCAACCAACACAATGAAGTATCAAAAATTGATTTGAATTGGAAAAGGACTTGGACCTAGAAAGAGGCTATGCATGACAAACAACATAAAGACCAATTCTTCTTATGCACAAAGACAGCTATAAAATTTTGATTGCACACACACCATTACTTGTTTATAAATTTAATTTGCGTTTTTTTTAGCATTTTCTCACAAAAGCTTTACAAGAAACTTTTTGTATCTAAACGTACTTTATAGAAACTTTTTGTATCTAAACGTACTTTATAGAAGTGTAACTCTTTATGTTTATACATCCTTAACAATTACTTCAAATACTCAAATTGTATGTTTCTCTGTCTCTCGCCGGATCCAACGAGTCCTTGATATGCTTCTACTAAAATATCCACAATTTCATGTTTTACATGTATATTTATCAATTTGTTCACATTGCTTTAGCTCCAAATGCGTTCAACATCAATGTCAATTGTGTGAATTCGCATGTACAAGCTAGGAAATGTATTTTAAGGTGATGTACCTCCAACAAAGCAAAGCTTGTTGTTATAACAAAAATGAAAACTTTCCAACAAAGCAAAGCTTGTTCAGGTTGATTCCATTGATAAACATGACCATCTCACGGTAACAATCAATATCTAGGCAACAACCTCATACAACAATTTGCTTCTTCATTCACATTTGGCATAAGAGTTCTCATTAAGAAATTTGAGCTTTGGCAAAAGACTTCTTTTGAAAGAGGTGATGCTAAATATTGTATTATTCTTAACACCAACAACATAATACAACAGATCAACAAGGTTTTCACAAATCACTATACTTGACATGTTTGTATTTGATATGGCATATCCATTTGGATCCATTGGTACAATTTTCACCTCTTGTCATACAAAAAAACAATCAATACGAGTTATGCCTTAAAAGACAAAAATATGGGAGCTACAAATGCAATGGTAAGTAACTCCTTGACTAAATGCCATTATAATATTGGAACTACAAATGCAATGGTAAGTAACTCCTAGCAAAACGTTTCATGGCCATGGAGCTATAACGCTTCATGGCCCTGCTACTTCCTTTCAAAAACCCAATCAATACGAGTTATGCCTTATAGACAAAAATATGGAAGCTACAAATGCAATAGTAAGTAACTCCTTGACTAAATGCCATTATAATATGGGAGCTACAAATGCAATAGTAAGTAACTCCTTGACTAAATGCCATTATAATATGGAGCTACAAATGCAATAGTAAGTAACTCCTTGACTAAATGCCATTCAATATAGCAAAACGCTTCATGGCCATGGAGCTATAACGCTTCATGGCCCTGCTACTTCCTTTCAAAAACCCAATCAATACGAGTTATGCCTTATAGACAAAAATATGGAAGCTACAAATGCAATAGTAAGTAACTCCTTGACTAAATGCCATTATAATATGGGAGCTACAAATGCAATAGTAATTAACTCCTTGACTAAATGCCATTCAATATAGCAAAACGCTTCATGGCCCTGCTACTTCCTTTCAAAAACCCAATCATTTATCTCTGCAATTTGGTCCTCACATTCTTCCTCCTCTTCACATTCTTCCTCCTCCTCGCTTGCAGAATCGCTGTCAAAGAATGACGTTCCGGCAAGCGTACGTGACAGTACAACGTCGAACAATAAATCCTCAAGGCCGCTCAACCCTAGGAAATCGGCCGCCTGACAAAAATACATAAAATTCAATCCAAACAAAAAAAAGTTCAGCGACCCTCAAAACGATTCTTACAAAATAATGAAATTCACAAGTTAGAATGAAACCTACCAGCAAAAGATCGTTAAGAGTCTCTGTATTGTCAAGATTAAGGTAATCAGAATCATCTTCCAAGGCGGAGGAATCAGAAAGTTGACGTTTACAGTATTGAATAACCTTCTCCAAAGTTGTGGAAGAAATGTCCGGCAGAAGGATTGCTGCGTTTGGCTCTGAGTTAACAGTCGTCGGTGTTTGGTGATTAAGAAAGGACATTTGAGCGGCCACGGCTTCCTCCACATTGAAAACTACGTTGTCATTGGTTTTCAACTTAACTGCCATTGTTGAATATGGCGAGACTTCTGAGGAGCTGTAGGGTTCGGTTGAATATGGCGAGACAAGTTGAATTTGGAAGATGAAGCATACAACGAAGCCCTTAAATATCCTTCTTCAACCCTTTGAAGCTTCAATTGTAGAGATGAAGGTCGGCTCGAGGAATTTGAAAAGACTCAAAGAGTAGTATAATTATACAGAGGAGTAGTTTTCTACTTTTAGGTGGTTTTTGGTTTGAATACCAAAATTTTTTAGGTAGTTTTTGGTTTGAATACCAAAATTTTTGGGTAAAATTCAAATTTGGAAATTTTTAAATTGTGTTTTTTGTTTTTTTCAGAACAGATAAAAAGACAATTTATATTGAGTAAAAGTTGTGTTAAAAAAAAAGCGAAGGCGAGCTGCCTCCCTGTTCCTTTGTAACAACAAAGACTAAAAAGATACCTTAACCATAATAGCCTTACAAAAATAACTTCCACAATTGTCCATATGGTCCCACATACCACAACAGAAATCATTTAAAAAGTATATGACAAATCAGTCAAACAAAGGTCATGATGTCCAATTTGAGCATAGAGCCACCTCTGTATTCTTCCACCAGCATAGAGCCATCCATTTCACCCAGCGATCTTTTGGAAAGAAAAACCGCCTCCTTGTTATGCTCTCTGTAGATGTGCATGAACGAAATTGATGAGAAAGATGAGATGGTTGCACGAGTCCTCTTAATCCAACCATTCAGCTCCATGGAAAGGAGTCTCTCAACTCCTCTTGCTCAATTAATTACACACCTTGAGTCCCCATAAATTGAGAGAGAAAGTAAGGCCATGAACTTGGCAAACCAAAGAAGACCCCACAGTGAAATTAATTCAGCTCTAGTGTTAGAGTCTCTTCTGGCTACCAAACAGGGATGAAACACATGATCCGGGGTGATTTTCAAAATCATTCCAGCCCCACAAAGTCCAACCTGGGCTGCGCCATCAAAGTAACCCAGAGGAAACCTGGCGTCCAATTCCGAGAAAGGATTAATCCTTCGTATCTTTCTGCTCAGTGTCTAGCTAAAAGCAAAGTAAAAGCCGACAATCTTTGCACCAATATGGGAGAGAGAGGCTTTCATATCCTGGAAAATGTAGCGATTACGAGATTTCCAAATGAGTTGAGCATCCTCAAATATTTTTATGACATTAAGATTATACAATTTCCACAACTTATATATGTGGCTCTAAGAGATTGAATATTTAGACTACTCCTATATAAAAAAATGAATTTTATGTAATAATTTCAATTTTATTTTATGTATATAAAAATATTTTAGAAATTTATATAGTTTTGATTAAATTTATTTTTATATTTGAAAAGATTACAAATATTTTTTTTAAATTTACATAGTTTTGGTTAGTTAAAAGTTTACGGAGGTTGGTTTATTATAAATATTTTGAAATTAATATTTATTGAGTATATAGAACATCTTATAAACTAAATTGTTTTTTGTCCATCAATGTCTTAGTATCACAAATATTATAAAAAAAAATCATCTAAAGACTTCTTTTTCCCAATTTCTTCCTCACATTACAATTTCTACATAAATTTAAATATGATAGTATTTTTAATAGTGTCAAAGCTTGTAGAATACTCTGATGATAACCTAATGGAGAATGGGATCTTTGTTTCCTTTTCGGGTCAGCAATTGTTCGGTCCTAAAGGATGTTTTGGTGAGGTATGATAGATTTTTTGGAGGTTTCGAGTCATTCCCCAAGTTAGCCTAAGGGTAGGGGTCCGATGATATGTTAGGTCTAGGAGCTTCCAGCTTTTTGTCAAATGATCTAAATTATTTGCTTTTGGATTTGGAGGATGATGGTAATCTTGTGCTACCATCGGAAGATGAGAAGGTACCAACCTTACATGTGTGGGATGGGAGTGAAGTTGATTTTCAAGGGGAGGCACCTGAGCATAGCAGAATACTCGTGACAATTGGAGATAATGAGGTTAATGATTATTCTCGGGCTTTTATGGGAGCAAGGCTTGAGTTCGATGATTTTCTCAGTTCTTGCTCATGGTCTTCTCTGGATATTCCAAAAAAAAATCGTAAAGTTGTTCACTCCTAAGGTGGCGAAGTTTCCCTTATTGTTGGTGAGAGTATTCGAGTTATGGAGATTGCAAATTTGGAGGGTGGTTCATTGGTGGGAAATTTCTATGGGCACTGGGTTGGAATGGATTCCCTCTCAGTGTGGGTCCAGGACTTATGGGTTTCGATGGTGGGATACCATCCTATATTACATACTTTGGCCAGAGGTTGGTTCGAGTTCACTTTTTAGAGGAAGAAGAAAGCTCAGCATATATTTGGTTGATGTTGGTTCTTTGCGAAACATATGCTTGCTTTGAAAATGTGGCACCCAGTGTTCGATCTTAGGGATGAAATTATGTTGAGCACTCTTGTCTAGGTCAAATTTCCTAGATTCCCACTAGAATGCTAGATGGAAGCGGGTCTAAAGGTTATCAATGATACCCTAGGCAAATTTGTTGCAATGGACGAATGTTGTCAAGATACTCCATCAAGGTTGATGGCGAGAATACTTGCTGAAATTGATCTTAGAAAAAAATTATTTAAGTCCATGAATCTGGTGTTGGGAGACCGCTCTTATTCATAGACCTTAGACTACATGAATGTGTCATTTCGGTGTGCCCGTTGTCATGAGTATTGATATGTGATGGCCTACTGTTACAATCAGCACTTCTAGAGCTAAATTTGGATGTTGAAGTGACAAGTGGAGAATAACACGTCAATGAAAAGGTGGATTCACAAAGTACTACTAAGGGTTTTGAGAATTCGAAGGGATGGGAGGGAAAGTTAGGGGAAGTTCCTTTGGGGAAGATGATAAAAGGCTTGGAAGGGGCTTCTTAGGGATTTATTGTCAATGACATGTCAATCCCCTAAATCCTTGGTAGCGGCACTCAGAATTCACAACAAGAGATTACTCATGAAATTTTCAAGGACATATAGTTGTCTTTGTGGAAAATGGACAATTTAGAGAACCTTTGGAAGGAAAATTCTTCAAACATCAAACCTACTAGTAAGTATTCAGAGGCATTACCTTTTTTTAATTGACACAAACCTGGACTCCATTTATACCATTCATCCCATTTTGGGTGATAGTCCCTCTCTTGACAGAATTTGGATGACAAAGGTCAGTACTACTTCTTTGGATTTAGAGGAGGGTGACTATGCAGTGTGGCTATCAAAGGATTCAAATAGGCTCACGTGTGCTATACCTCCTTCAAAATTTGATGAATTTGGTTAGTCCTCACTTATTTGGGGGGAGGTCCTTATTTGTAAAGGTCACATGTCTAATCTAGGGACTTAGTGGTGGTGGGGGGTATTGGTCTAGATATTTGGAAGGAGACTGTTGTTTCTTGAGCTAGTAGAGAGTCGTCCATAAAGCACACCCAAGAAAATGCTATCAAGGAGGTAATTCAAGACCAATAGAAACTTATTTCAAGGGTCCTTAAAGCGGGACAAACCCCTAGAGGAATTCCTAAATGAAGATTTTATCCATTAATTATAAAGTCCTAGGACGACATGCTAAAGAATTATTCCTCAAGTGGCTAATCGAGCAAGAGAGGCATTATTTTATTTTAGTTCGAGAGACCATGGGTATGGGGGAGCATGTGGTGTCTTAAATCTATAAGAATCTTGGTGGGTGGGATTTTATAGCACTACATTTTATTGGTATTTCAAGGGGAGTTGTTATAGGATTTAATAATCATTTGTCTCTTCACAACTGTTTTGCAATGTGTTTTGGTCTTTGCACAGAAGTTTACAACAAAATTTTGGACCCCACCTTTGCAGTTCCCAATCTCTATGGACCATTCGATAGTAAATGTAATCATTTTTGGATCATTTGTGTTCATTACAGTGTCTTAAAGTGAATAACCTCGTCATTGGAGGGGATCTTAATATAACTATCAGTGGAGAGGAACTTTTGAGTACTTATACTTGGGAGGATCAACTTGCTCAAAAATTTGTGGATAAATATGAGGATGTTGAGTGGGTGGATGTGGAACCAAGCTAGCTTTAGCCTACATTGTCAAATAATCATGTCGGGTCAGCTGGTGTGGCTAAACGTCTGGATTGATTTTTAGTGCATAGCGATATTTTGCAAAAGGTGGAGCATGATGGGTCTCGGGTTTGGCAACAAAAGATTCCCAAATCATTTCCCCATATTTTTGGAATTTGGGGTTAACAAGGTAAAGCATGACGCTCCTTATAAATACAACCCAAATTGGTCTTTGAAAGATAAGTTGTAGTGGATTGTTAAGCAAACCTAGAATCATATTGAGATGGATTTAGGGGTTAGTGTTGGTGAATAGTTTTCAAATTCTCTTCATGTGACTAAGGACGAGGTCACGGAGTGGAGTCGAGAATATCACCTTGAAATGTTAAGCATTACAATTTATAGTAATGGTGATGAAACCACCAATACAAAACCATGGTGAGTGTCAAACCACTCCATTTACCACTTAATGGTTGGATCTCTTGTAATTGCAAAACCACTCAATTGTTACATGAAAATTGTTTAATGAAATCTCTCCAAAGCCACTCATCCACTAGAGATAATATGCCTAACGTGGAGAATCATTGCTCTTAGAACAAAGAAGAGCACTAGTGTGCCCATAACGTACAATAGGACCACCAATGCACTTATACAAAAAATGAAAACCGGTGTGCCTTCACCAACGATCGGTGCGTCTTCACCAAAGAGAAGCACCGGTGAGCTCACATAGAATAGAAGCACCATGAACAAAAATTACAATTTCATGAAGCCCAGTGGGTTAGCTCAAGTGGTTGAGAGTTGTGAGTTGTAAGCAGAAGGTCTCGGAGTCAAATCCCAGGGTGGTTATGCATTGATATATAAGGGCCTCACTTGATGTCCCCACTAGGTTAGGCCCCGTAATCAAGGCCGGTGGTTTACCTTGGGTACCATCCTCGAAATGAGGGGAAGTACCTGAGGGTTTCCCCACAACTTCTTACAAGGGAAAAAATAGAATGTCATGAACAGAAAATGGTTTTTCACGTGCATAAAAACCTTGTTAACCTGCAAATAAAAGGAGTTGAAAACCCCTGTGGATATGCACCCATGCTGCACAAAAAAGTATCATTTTATTTTATAAACTTGCCCCTCATTTTCTATCCATATTTTTGAAGAAAAATCCTAAAATAAATCCACCATTAACCTACAAAATAGAGGGAAAACCCTAAAACCAACCAAAACGAACAACAAAACCAAATAAGAAATGAGGAACAACAGCGAGAAATACAAAATAATAGAAATAAAATGAATAATGGGAAGAAATAAAACAATGAAGAGGGAAAAAATGGTTTCTTGGCTGCAATACTCTTCATCTTCCTCTTCTCTCTTGTAGAACCATGTGAAATGAAGAAATGATACAAACCCTCTTTGTTACCCTCTTCATAAGATGTTTTTCCCGCTTTTTTCAAAAGTTTAAAAAAATATGCTTCTTTCAATAAGCGGGGAAGACCCATATATTTTGATGTAAAACCCTAAAATAAATCCACCATTTACCTACAAAATAGAGGAAAAACCCTCAAACCAACCAAAACAAACAACAAAACCAAATAAGAAATTAGGAACAATAGTGAGAAATGCAAAATAGTATAAGTAAAATAGATAATATGGAGAAATGAAATATTGAAGAGGGAAAAAATTGGTTGCTTGGCTACAATACTCTTTCTCTTCCTCTTCTCTTTGGTAGAACCATGTGGAATGAATAAATGAAGCAAACCCTTTTTCTTTCCTCTTTTTAAAACATTTTTCCCGCTTCTTTAAAACATTTAAAATTTATGTTTTTTTCAATAAGTTAAAAAAATGACTTATTGTTCGGTGTTTTTTTATCATAAGCATCGGTGCGCCTAGACTATAAAAGGAGCATCAATGTGCCTTCACCAAAGAGGAACACCGACACTGGTGCACCTTAACCTAAGAGGATCACCGGTGTGCCATTTCAAAAGTGGAGTACCGATGTTTTTTTGACAAAAGAATATCGGTGCACATTGGTCATGGAGCACCGGTAAACCCACACCTTAAAATGAGCATCGGTGCACCCACACCTTAAAACGAGCACTAGTGCGCCTTCACTAAAGAGGTGCACCAGCACCATTGTGCCTTCACCAATGAGGAGCACCAACACTGGTGCGCCTTATCCAAAGAGGAGCATCGGTGCGCATTACAAAAATGGAACATCGATCATTTTTTTAGCTAAAATCATACCAGTGCACATGGGTCATAGAGAATCATTGCTCCTAAATCAATGAGGAGCACTGGTGCGTCATTACCAAAAACCAACACCAGTGTACCTAAACCATGTGAAGCACTGGTCCGCCATAATGGCTTTGTGCATCGATAAAAAACATCTGCTTAAAATCCTATGTGTGCCTACCTCCGCTGTAAACAGAGAAAGGAAGTGTTTATTTGGGGGGTTCCGCTACAATCTCCGTTAGAAGGTGTTCTGCTTGTAGTGTATGGAAGAAGAGATTAGGCATTTCTTTCATGCTCGTCCAGAGGGAATTTTCAAACAAGGGGTGTGAGATGTGACTGTTGGATCATAGCAGAAGAAGGACAAGTTGTTGAGTGATAAGGAGATTTAATGGAGGTTAAAAAGTAGGGTGCTTTGGCTTACCTCAATATGATCATAATACCAATTACTTTTAGAATTTTTCTCTGCTATGTAGAAATATCAATATTATATGAGAATTGTTATAGCGAGGGGAATTCGGTCTGAGGGTTTCAAGATCTGTCCCGAATGGGGGTCAACCAATTCAAATCTATGTTTATAGATCCTATTACAACAAATATGGGGGTGGTAATGGGTATGATGGATAACTTTCCGATATTGGTTGGGGAGGATGAGAATGTGGATCTCTTTCGATCGATGAATAAGGAAGAACTCTAGGTTGTACTATCCACTTTTTAGAAAGATAAGAGCCCAAGGTCGAATGGTTGGTTGACATAACCATACATTTGCCAAGATCACAATATGAAGAAACAATAGACAAACAAAAACAAACTCTAGATCACGTCATCGCATATCCCTCGCAACAAGATTTCCAACGAGCCAAGAATTTTGTAATTTTGATTATGTATGATAAATTTATGTTAGTTTTTGTGAATCTCCTCAATCCTCAAAGATACCCAAAAATGTATCCTCTACAAAGTTTCGCACTTTTCTCCAAGAGGTGTGCAAATACCAAAGAGAGACTTGATGCATGATCAAATGAAATGTTAGATATTCATACACTTCATCATGCCTTGTAGCTTCTTTTAGGGTCTCCTTAAACTCATCCTTAATTTGTGGATATCCATATTTTAAGGGGGTCTCAAGGGTCAGTACCCCACCAAGTATTCATCATGACACTTCATGCCAAAACTTTAATATCACTCCATTTATTCTCAAAGGGGCCTTAGATATTTTCCACATCATCATACTTGGTGGACACATCATTCTTTAAAGGTACGTCTTCATGGGTTACTTCAAAGGATTAATGTCCACTCATGATTTTACTAAAGATAGTGTACTTATCTTCTTGATTACTTCATCAAAGAGACTTCAGACTTATTTTCATAATTACTACATGGTTGACACATCATTATTTTTGCAGGGATATTTTCCACTTCATTTGGTCCAATGGGAGAAAGCACCACAGCTTTTGTGTTCATGTGGACCAAACATCATTATTTTGGGGATACTCCAAGCTTCACACCAACTTTGGGGACTCTTTAGGGCCTTCTCCAGCATGGGTCATGTGACCCCAACCACATGGTCATGTGGACCCAACACCACTATTTTAGGTATTTCTTCACATTTCTTTCTGACATTGCTTCAAGGAAACTTTAGGGACTTCCTTACACTTCTAATCATCATGGTTAGGTGACCCATCATCATGGCCATGTGACTGTTGTAGGTACAACAGATCCCATGTTCTAATGGAACATGGGAGCCCCAAAAAATTTCACTACAAAGGTAATGGTTTATATTACTTTGTCCTTATGAGGTTTTTCATCATGTTTGTTATGATTTTATGCCTTTGCATTGTTTTCATTTAATTAGAATTTTTTCCCTTCGAAAATTTCCAGTTTTTTACTGTTTTTATGAAAGTTGCGGGAAGCTTTGATTCCTCTCAAAATGTCATTTTTCATCCCGCAATCTCGCAATTGCAAATTGCGGGAGCTTGTTTTCCCTCTTTTGAATTTTTTCCATCCTACAACCTGCAAGTTGCGGATTGCGGGAAGACCGTGTAAATATGTTTTTGAACTTTCCTTTCCGCAACCCACAATTGCGGATTGCAGATTGCGGAAAGGTTATTTTATATAAAAGGTTCTTTGCATTCCCGCAACCCACAACCCGCAATTGCGGATTGCTGGAAGTTGTTGAATAAATTTTTGAACTTTGCAATCCTGCAACCCGCAACCTGCAATTTGCGGATTGCGGATTGCGGAAATATATGTTGCTTCAATAAACGCGTTTTCGATCCCGCAACCCACAATTGCGGATTGCTGGAAGGATGTACATACCTGTGAAATTAACCTCCCGCAACTTATCTCCTGCAAATCTCAAGAATTGATCTCAGCCGTTGATTGGTTTTGATTCGATGGCTCAGATTTATCCATTCAAATTATTAAATAGGTCATTTTTCTTATTTTTCGCTATCATTTTTCGAATTTGGAAAATTACCTTGCTGCTTGAATTTTACTGTGATTTTTTACCAGGGGTTCCTTACCCGCCATTTTTGGCTAAAGCAAGTTAGTTTTCTCTGTTCCTTTCTTCATTTATTTACGGTTTTGATTATTTTGAGAGTGTTTTTTTATTGTTGTTTATTCATTCGTCAGATTTTCTCCAGTTTGCAAACATGTCGCGCAACACACGTTCTAAGGCTACCCTGAAAGACCAATTGAGCAAGGACCCAAATTTTGGCGTCTTCTCGGACACCAATGGGAAAATCACTGAAACCTATTAGGTGGACTAGTCTAAAATCTACTCAATAATTGACAATGATGACCTATCCGACATCGAGAATGACCGCCAAGCCTACGAGAAAATTAGGGATTCTCAGCTTCATGCAATTATTGCCAGACCTGCCATCTTGCCTTATACCGATGCAGTTAAATAGATAGTAGAGCATGCCAATCCCAAAGACCGCTCATTCAATGATAGCACGGGTTCACAATTAACCACGTTCCGTCCAGAGGTATTTGCAAGGGCATTTTCCCTTAGACCACCTGTGCAGATCCTTAATACTGCATTCCTGGATTCCGCTAACACCAAGTTCAATTTCAATGAAATGCTCAAATCTTGGATGCACAAACCAGCCAGCTTTATGTGCAGGCTTGACAACTTATACCCAGTGTCATGGTTTAAAGAACCCTACTCGTTATTGGAAGCTATGCTTTCTCGACTGTATGGCCTTCCTAATTCCTCAATTTTTAAAGCTGAATGGGCTCCTGTGACTCATCATGTCTTAACTACAGGTGAATATTTTCCTTCGGCTTCTATTTTGTCTTTTGAGCTTAAAACAATGATTGAAAAGTATCAGAAATATCCTTCTACACAGAAACCCTGTTTCTTTCTTTTAGCCTATGTGATGGATGTTTTCTGTGTTGAATTTCAATATCCCAATATGGGATGGAATTGGACCCTCGTTGCTCCTCCTATTCACATATATCATTCTGCATTGTGGGAGGATAATTATGTGCCTCTATTATATGACATTTGTGATCATTTCCTCGATGCTATTTATCTCCAGATATTTAAGGAAGATGCACCAGCTTTCTCAGCTAATGCCAAGCTTTTCATTGCCACAATTGGGGATTGGTATGTAGGGGAATCTTTCTCCTATGTAAAAATATGGGGAAGCAGTGTTGTTCACATGCTGCCGAGAATTGTTCCAGATAAGTTGGTTATTGAAGAAGTAGCATATCAGACTGTAATAGAATGGGTTTATTCCAAACTTTTAGGTCCCAAGAGGAAAGGATGACCCAAATTCCCCTTGAACCTTGGACCTTTGGTTATCCCTACTTCCACTTGGGCTCAAGTATTGGGTAACAAAATTGCTTCCTTGAAACTAGGATTTGCTGCTAAAAGAGGACATGATCCTAAAGGATTCCTTGAGGCTCATTTCAAGCACAATCACGTGAAGATGGGCTATGCACATGAAGATATCCTTGATGATTCCATCTACCAAGGAGTCAATACTTTTTCTGAAGTCCTGGCAAGGGCTAAAAGCGGGGATGAACAAAACCAGATTTTGCTATATCAGCAAGAGCTCAGAGATAAGGTCTTCGGCGACAGAAATTTGGAGCTTAATCTGATTGAGCAGGTAATAAAGGAGAGACAAGAGAAGGAGGCTCAGCAAGCCAAAACCCCTCTCATGCTGACTTATGTTGATGGTGATAAAGGCAAAGGACTTATGGAGGAATCTCCTAAGCTAAGCACTGCTGAACAATATAAAGTATTAATGCAAACTTCCCAGCAAGCGAAGAAAGAACTAGTACAAATGACCTCAGTGATGCACACCAAAGAAGTCAATCCATCAAACTCAGTAAGTGATGTACAGGTGATTGTGGTCAGCAATCCAACAAAAAGGCAGAAGCTCATAATTGCTCCCTCTCAGGCCCCCACTTTCAATATTGATAGTGATGGGGAGGATGAAGTAATTTCTTTTGTACCCGTACTAGAAAAAAACACTGAAGGTTCAAAAGCAGTGTCAAATTTGTTGAACACCATAGCTATGGATGAACCTGCTTCAGGTGAAAGTATGTCTCAATTTTATGTTGTTCTTGATGCAATAACATCAGCCACATCACTTTCCTCAGTAGAAGTTTCTCGTGTTACAACTTCTGAGGTGACACCACCAACAACTTTATCTCAGCTGTTTGATATTTTATCACTTATACACCTCCAGCTTTGACAATTCCACTCCTTACTCCCCCATTAACCATTGTAGAGATTAAGTATTCAAATGTCCCCCTCCAATCACCTCCATCTCTTTCATTACCACTAGTTGCTGATATTCTAGATTCCTTTCCTCCTTCTTCACCATCAATTGTTGACACTCAAGGTTGACTACATGAGGTTTTTACTTCCATTCCTTCACCAACCCCTGTACCATCTACTAGTGAGGCTTTCCCTTCTTCCCAAATCTCATCTCAGGTTTCTATGTCTATTCCTAGTCCTACTATCACCCAAACACCCCTTTTGGTTACAACAATAGATATGACCACATCATCCACTGATATGGTGGCTACTTTTGAAGATGATGTAATTGTTCCCCTGGGGGACTACTTTTACAGTAAGGCAACCAAGGTTGTAATGAAGAAAGGAAAAAGGAGAAGCAGAGATCAAGGAGAATTGGAGGCACCCATTCCTGATCAAATAATCTGGACAAAGCAGTCTGATGATATCCAGGCAGAAGCAGTGGATGCAGTTACAGGAGCAAATTTTGATTCAATCAAGACCTTGAACAAGGAGATTGACTTGAAAAAGGAAGAACTGAAAAAGCTTCAAGAGAAATTGGCAACAACCAAGGAAGAGCACGAAGTTTATGTTCAGGATTTAAGGAAGATATTTGAAGACAAGTTGGAAGATCTGCAGTTGCAGAATACTTCTCTCCAAGTTAAACTACATGATGCAGAAGTAGAAAATGTTGTCAACGAGGAAAGAATGGTTGTAATTAAAAAACAACTTGAGGATGAAACTGCAAGTGCACCCTCCTTTGATTTTTCTAGGTTTTCACAGCAATAGTTCAAGGATCTAGCTAATCATGTTAACTAGGAGCATCATAAGCTTCTAGCTGAGCTATTTACCACCTTGGGTGAAATTCATGAGACGTACATCTCCTTTGAGAAGATGTCTGGTACCTTGAGCAAGCAAGTAGAGAAAACAAAACAGGATTCTAAAGCTGTAGAATACATCATAGATTGGCAGAAGTACATTGAAGATAAACCAGCTGATATCCCTGAATTGAACAGTCTCAATTAATTCAGAAGGATCAGGACTGCCCTGCGGGCTTGGGAGAATGTCATTGAGATCGTGGAGGATACCATAAAGCAGGCTCAAGCAAATTGCAGGAGAAGATGGTATGCCTCAGACAATCTCATGGAGATGTTGGCATTCCCTGCAATGGGGCTTATTGAAAAGGCAGATCCACCAAAATTGATGATAGAGCAGGTCGAAGCCCGTCGTGATGAAGTCAAAGAGAATATCATGCGGATTGAGCACATCCAAATTGAAGACGTGGATTGGTTGATCAGGCAACCTATTTCCATGGAGGGAAAGATCTATGTTTTTATACGCATGTGGCATAAATTGGCCAAAAATGAGATTGAAGGATCCACATGTGATGCCCAGTTGGGGCTCGAATCTCCTAATTATCCAGATATAGATGAACTGATGGAAATTTGGGCCAAGTGGCAAGATTTCCTCACTTAATTGAATAATCCGATTTTGTAATCCCTGTTTTAGGGGATTTTATCCTTTGTATTATTTTGTAAATTATTATTTAAGGGGTAGATCTCTCTTAGGCAAGGGGGGATCATTTTTTGGGAGTAGAAATCAACAGAAGAAGACTAGAGATACTTTGTTTAATGCAAAGCTTGTAATTTCTTACAGACTTTCACTAATACAGTAATGTTATTCTCTCGCATCATCTTTTGTTCATTAATCAAATTTCTTTGATGAATATTGATTTTTACTTCAGATTGTTATCTATACTATTTGATCCTTTACAATTATTATTTCATACAGAGATCTTTGATCTGGATTTCTCCTTACGTTTGATCTATGTATGCATTAAGTTTTAATTGAATTTCTTCAACTAAAATATTTCTGCAAATGATTTGCAGTAAACTATAATCTATGTTAATTTTTCAATTGACATATCGGTTACAGGTTAATCTTGAATGAGCTTAAACACTTAATATTGCATTCAATTAATTTTAATTGATTGGTTGCAACTTAAGCAGATAAGGAATTTATCTCCTTCACATTTATGTCAAGTGGATGAACATACTTATCTATATTCACATCAAGTTAATCTGCACTCAAACAAGACACGTTTTAAAGTAGGTCTAACTTAGCTTCGATTCCTTTCTTAGGTAGATTTGTTTTCAAACTCAATACACTTTGTTTTCCTTCATTGGAGGACAGATCCATTTAGGATAAAAACCACAAGTGCCAGTGGAGGCCTTTGTATCGGTGGGAGATCACTATTCCAAACAGCTCGAGGATAGGGTAATACTTGCACAGGATTATCCAAAGCCTTTGGCTGGATTTTCTTCCTCTATTGAGAGCTTTGGAACCCATTCCAGTACCCTACACACCCAAGGCCTCAACAGTGACCCACAATCATGGTCATGTGACCCATCATCATGGTCATGTGGACCCAACATCATTTCTTTAGAACATTCTTCACATTTCTTTGGAACACCTTAGGGAATTCTTTATATTGTACATCATCATGGTCATTAGCGGATTTTCTAGGGGCTTTGTACCACTTGTGTACAACTCCAAGTGTCTTCCCGTGAGGGCCATGCATAACTAGTACGCCATAAGGGGACCACTTTGGATTTATATACACTTGTGACAAGGATTCTTCTTCAAGTGATTCCTTAGGATCATTAGGGTCTTCTCTAGGGGATTTAAGGCTTGATCAAACCTTACCCAAACAATCTATCTCTACTACAACCACGTCATCATTATCACCTTGACACCAATGGAAACACCGTATATCCATTCACCCTTTTGACATCAATGACACCCTATTTGACATCAATGACAACTTCTTCCAACATAATTGCTATATGAAAAAGTGATGTAGAAGAGATACATCATTCAGATTTCTTGGTTGCAGAGATTGATGATGTAAGCCACATTGAGAATCCCCTATTAGTTCGAGTGTTGTGTGGGGTCTTCATATTGGAGAAGATCGAATCATGAACAATGTGTTTGTGAAGGGTTTCTAGAATCGTCGAAGAAGTGAAGGAATTGTTGACAAGACTATGCAAGTGGATATTTGTTTGAAGTTACCTTCCCTTGTGCAGTTTCTTTGAGACAACCAAGGCTATGAATCACCATCAACAGAGACGAAAGTTTTGAAGGGAAGGATCCAATATTACGAAAATTGTGTGGAAGATATGTTGCCAAGGAAAGAGCTACTATTGTTTTTGTTATCATAGCCGCCCACTACGTATTTGGAGGAGCCAGCGAGGAGGATGAGAAGTGAAGACCATGTGGAGGCGTGTTATTGAAAGTAGCTACAACCATTACGGAATCGGGTGGTTGTCTACGTGTTAATATCCTGATATGCTGAACCACCATTGAGCCACCGTTTGTGAGGGCCATGCGTGGGAGTTCTGTTGTGCCAATGAGAAGAATAGTTGTTGGTGTAAAGTGGCTAGGAAATCAAGTACAATGAATCACCGTAATTGTTGTCGTGGAGGAAAATTGGACCAAGGAGAAATCATTGTGGGAGATATCACTATGTTTGAGGTGCTAGTTTTTTTGTTGGTTCTAAGCAAATAGCTTTTTAGAGTTCGTGGAAGATCTACCCATGAAGATCACCTGTTGTTGCGTACATATTCTTGATTGATTCCGGTGACATATTCTTGATTGAGCAGAATGGATCTATAAGTTTATAAGTGCTTGTGACTAAAATCTGAAGAAAGCTTCCGTTCGTGTGAAGGATAAACCCTGACTTTCCTAGAAAACTAGTGAGCATTGTGGGTGGTACCTATATGTTTTGGTAGATGGAAGTATGTACATAGGGTTATCAGTGGTTCAATCTATGTATCAATGTTTGGCCCAAAGGTACAGTTGGTTCCTAGTTGATATAGATATGACAATTCAAATTTGTGATATGCATAATCAAATTTTTAGGGAGAATGAGAGTTCTTGAAGCATAAATGAGTAGCATAAATTATATATGATGTAAATCGGGAAAATGGGCTTATAGTAAAGAATTTGGAATGCATGTTGTAGCTGATTTATTGTAGCGGGTGCATGATCGGTTGTACCCGACACCTCAAAAGAGTTGTTTTTTTGTCCAAGTTGTATAGCTTAGTTATGGGAAAGCTAATTTCCCCAGGTGGTTGTAATACTTGTCCCTAGTGTTTAGGCATACGTGTTGTGGTGCAGAATTGCACAGATTTTCCCTCTTATGCATAGACTAGATGTGACATCAAGTTGTGGAATTGACCACTGCGAGAGGTACATGGGTGACATGTGTACCCGTAGCCCAAACTTGATGAAGATTGATGAAGTGAGAGTCTTCGATTTAGGGGGGAATGTGAGATGGAAGAATATAAGAGTGTGATGGACCAAAGTATGATTAAGGGAGTATTTAAAATATTTATGAACCACGTAGATGAAAATCATTTCTATAGAACCGGTGAGTACAGCAGATGGAACCCATGTATCTTGGTAGACAAATTGTTTTTATATGGATGTCAATAATCAATGTTTATGTAGGTACAAAAGGAGAACCAGAAAATTTGGTGGATAAAGCCCAAAGTGATGAAAGCCTCAACAAATGTGTATGAAGAATGACCAAGATGAAAACCAAGACAACATAAAGGGGTGATGCATGTGGTGACTTTGGTCACTTCACCTGAGACTTTCCTAACCGTGACGAAGAGGCTTCCGTAGATATCATTATAGTGGGCACTACCTGGGTTAAAGCAAGAATTGGTTAGAAAAGAAGGGAGTCGTCAATGATTAAAGGGTTGCAGGTTGTAAAGGAAATCGTGGTAGAGATAGTGTGGCTAGATTTGACAATTTCCAGTGATGTTGTACTTGCATCATGGTTGTTATCATGAAGAGAAGATAAATATTGATTCGATGTTACATGTGTATGCATGTGCATAGCTCAATTTTGTTATGTGGATGGGTCATTGTTGATGTGAACCCCATATGAATGACCAAGTTTCCATGGATGTATGGATCCATTCATGTACCTACTATTATCATGGTCCATTGATATGTTGTTGGTGAGTGATCAATGTGAGAAATGATATGGATAACTTGGTGGCTTGAATGCATGCTACATGGATCTAATGGACATGAGTATTTCAAGGTACAACATGTGGTGGAGGAAAAGCATGGCATTTATAAGTACTAGTAAAGGAAGCAACGGACATGGTGAGTGCATTCTAGTGCATTCCCAAAGTGAGGTAAATAGAAATAGGGTGACAATAAAGTCATTGTGACAATTATAATTTTTAATTAGTATTTTTGGAGTTGAAATTTATTGCATGTAAATGGACATACAACTCATGTAAATGGGCATACAACTATAAGACCTGTTAGGTCTACATACCCCTGGTAACTCATTGGTAAAGTACAAATGTAGACCTAGGTGTTGGGGGTGGGGGGTTAATCTTCTTCCAGGTCAAAGCATGTGGTTTTTTGGGCCAATGAATCCTATTTTAAGGCTTAGTGAACTCCATTGTAAGCGGGCCCAGATCTGAGTGGGTGTCTAGCTCACTTGGCTAGATTTGATAAAGGTTTTGAATGCAATGTTCGAGGTGGAGCAATGAAACACCATTTTTGGGTGCCTGGAGGTGAGCGATGAAGGTTCACTTGGTCAACTTGGCTAGTTTAGATCAAAGGAATTTACATGTCAAGGTGTGGTTCTATATTCTCAAAAGAAAGGATAATTTGTTTAAGCAATTTAGATCTTTGTTTGAAAAAGAGTACAGGCAGGTCAATCAAGTGTTTGAGAACATATAAAGGAGGCAAGTTCACATCTTTGGAATTTAAAAATTATTGCAAGGAAGTTGGGATCGAAATGCACATTCTCAGTAATTCCAAGTTGCAGCAAGAGTTGTCACTACAACTTGCCATCTGGTAAATTGGTCAGCATCATTTGCAAAATATTGTAAGTTTTTGGAAGAGGTTTGGACAGGTCATTCTTGAAATTTTTTGGTTGTGATGCTTTTAAGTTCTTGTTCCTAGGAATCAGTGTTCTAAGTTTGGACCCCAGATCAAATGGGTATATCTTTGTTGGTTATGGTGATGGATTTAAAGGATATAGATTATGGGATCATGTTTCCCACAAAATCATCATTGATAGAGTGTTTGATGAATCTCCTCTCATAAAATCAGACATAGTAAAAGTTGAAAATGACAAAGCAAGAATGGTAGGAAAAGGGTGTTTGAAAGTATTGATTTCCATGAAATTTTTTCACCAATTGTGAAGCTTGTTTCTATTCATGTAGTATTAACACTAGTTGTGTTACTTGATCTTGATTTAGAGGAACTAGATGTTAAAATTGTTTTTTACATGGAAATTTGGATAAGAAGATGTATATGGAACAACCATAAAGGTTAATTCAATATCACAATAAAAGATTTGTTTATAAGTTCAAGAAGTCATTTTATGACCCTAAGTATGCCAAACAAATGGTACAAGTAGTTGATTTCTTCATGGTGAGCCAACGTTTACAAGAAGAGCGTATAATCATTGTGTTTATGATATATTCATTAACTTGGTGTTATATGTTGATGATATGTTTTTTGCAAGAAAAAGCATGGTTAAGATCAACAGTTTGGCTCAATTGTCTAGGAGTGATATGAAGGATCTCAAAGCAAAAAAACAAATATTGGGCATAGAAATATAAAGAGACAAGAAAGATGGTAAGTTTTGGTTATCATAACAATAACATGTGGAAAAGATACTCATGGAATTTGATATGAATAATGTGAAACCAGTAAATATCCCTTTCGCTTCTCATTTGCTTTCTACAGGTTTTTGTTCTAGTAATAAGGAAGAAAAGGATTACATGTGTCTCATGTAGTGTGTAATAGTAGTGTATGTGATGGTATGTTCAATATTAAACATTTGATATGCAGTTGGTGTTTGTTAGTTGGTACATAGAAAACATAGGTAGGGAAACAGTGAAATGGGTGCTTCAGTATCTAGGGCACACAAGTACTTATTGTATCACCTATAACGGATGCAGTGGTTTGGTTTGTGGTTATGTTGATTTAGATTTTGCAGGTGATTTGGATGGGAAAGAGATATACTTCAGAAGGATAGGTTATTGTTGGAGATGGAGTGGCTCTTGAGAACTCTTGGATTGAAAGAAAGGTGATGAATGAGGTAAGGTAACACGTAAATTTTTGTCAAGGTGGAGATTGTTAAGATGTGACAACCAATTGACCAAAAATAGGACAAGTTGGTTAACATGACTAATTCGATTGATTAAACAATTATTTATTGTTGATTTGGTGAAACTAATTAGCTAAAATAAGATGTGGCATTTATGCAATTAGTTTCATGTAACTATAGAGGAAATATTTTAATATGTAGCGCATAGAGGCAAATATTGAGTCATGGTTGAATGCTTGTAAATACAGTGTCTTCTCTTGTGTGAATGTTGTTTGTGTTCTTGCATGTTCAAGTTTCACAAAAAGTAAATGAATATTTGGGACATAAGTCTTAAAAAAAATCATACGAAACCATACCTTCATAGAGACAAAATCACACCAACCGATTGAGAATATGACGTTATAAGTGAAAACAATTAGAAAATAATATTCCAATGCTATAAATAAAAAACATTTAGAAAATGATATTCTTATACAAGTGTATATTTCGAATACACACTTATAAGTATATATATTGTATTGTTATTAAAACACACATTAATAGATGTTTAAATTTTAGATTTGGAGTGAAATAGTAAATATGCTTTCTCTAGATTGTAGTAAGATGAAACAAGTTGATGATAAAAATATATAGATGATGCGTGGATAACTTATAACTCATAACTAATGCATATATAAATAGAATGATATAATGCATAGATAAATAAAATGATAACAACTATTGACGAATTATATATACTGCATTTTTATTGATAAACACATCAATAGATATTTAAATTTTAAAAATTGGAGTGGAATAGTAAGTATGTTTTCTCTATATTGTAGCACTAGATTGTAGTAGCATGGAAGGAAGTCAATGATACAAATATATAGGTGATGCATGGATAACTTATATCTCTTTCATAGATAAATAAAATAACAGAAAACTATTAATTAATCAACTATTGAGTACTTCTGAAATGAGTTGTCTAAAACTTCTACGATTTGGCCCAATTTTTTTCAAACCTAATCCCAACCCGAAAACCTTCGAACTTTTAGATAGCTTCATTATGAAAACCTAACTAATCAACTATTAAACAAGTATGAAGACCGCATACTTTTATTTATTTCACCAACTACTTTTGGCTGACTCTTTGCTGGTGTAAGCATGGCTAAGTCGGCTAAGTAGCTAGTAAAGATGCAGAGGAAGGCGAGGAGAGGCCTTGGCGACGAGAGGCACGGCCTTCTGGAGAGCAAGGCCAAAAGCTTCTTCCATATTGAGCTCGTCTTGATTTGGAGGCAGTTCCCAGTTGAATGCATGAATTAAGGACCCCAGATTGTACTCCACCATCGTAATCCCCATGCGAGTGCCCGCACAGATGCGCCTGCCTGCGCCGAATGGGATGAGCTCGAAGTCGTTGCCGCGAGGATCGATCTTGGATCCCACAAACCTGTCTGGATTGAACTCCTCAGGTTTGTCCCACACCTCCGGGTCTCTTCCGATCCCCCATATGTTGACCATGAGCCTCGTGTTCTTAGGAATGTAGTATCCGTTCACCTCGCACGCTTCGGTGGAGACGCGCGGGAGGCTGAGTGGCGTGGACGGGTGCTTCCGAAAGCCCTCTTTGCAAACGGCCACAAAGTATGGCAGGTTCGCAAGGTCCGACTCCTTCAGTCTCCTCCCGCGACAGATCACCGAGTCCATCTCGTCCTGCACCCGCTTCAGTAACTTGGGGTTGTTGATCACCTCCGCCAATGTCCATTCGATCACGCTGCTGGACGTGTCGGTTCCCGCAGTGAATAAATTCTGCAAACCAAGAACGCATGGATTAATGCTAAAAAAAGGCAAAGTTCTTTTTCAACCAATATCTACCCAGCTGTATGGCTAGATACATAAAATTAGTTTTAGGTGATCTCAGAGCATCCACAGTTTCAAAATTATGAGGTCCACTTTTCGAATCCATATCAAATGAATTCCCGGATTTATCATTAACACAAATATCTTGATGATGATTCCTGATATGGATTCGAAACGTCGATCTCGTAACTTTGAAACTATAGATGCTTCAAAATCACTTGAAACAAACTACTACAGAAATCTGGCAACAAAAATAAAATTAGTTATTGATTTGAAGGAGTGAACGATTCAAAATGTTACCAGCAGTAGAGCTTTGATATGGACATCGGAGAGCCTCCCGCCTTGGCCGTCGCAGTTGTTTCTCTGGGACATGACAATGTCTAAGAAATCGGGGTGAGCCGCTCGCTGCTTGGCCGTGGACTGGTGTTCCTCTATCATCCTGGCTATCAGCGCATCCCATCGCTTGTGCAGCTTCTTCATACCCCGCTGTATGCCCTGCAAGTCCATCCAAGCCAGCGAGGGAATGAAGTCCCCGATGTTGAAGTATCCAGCCGAGGTCATGAGCTCCACCACCATGTCCTTGAACTCGTTAGCCTCGTCTCCTTCGGTCTCGAATACCCGCTTGCTCAGAATGATCTGCCCGATCATGTTTGCGGCGCAGATGTTGAGGAGGTCCGGCACGTTCACTGTCTCGCCGCGCTGCGAGTGTTTGAGAATATTACGGAGCATGAAGCCCATCTCCGCGTCCCTTACCGGCTGCCAATCCTCCAACGCCTTTCCTCCCAACATGTGCATGTTGCAGACCTTGCGCTCCATTTTCCACCGCCCTCCATAGGCTGCCCAGACCATGTCCTGAAATTAAAAATACACCATTGTGCAAATTTTAATATTTTATTAAGAAAGGCGAGCACTAAGCAGCCTGCTACGCCACATTGAATGCTGCGGCAGTTGTTGTGTTTGCCATGTGTTCGCCATTAGATTTGATGTTGCTTGAGATCAAACAGCAAGCATGGCAGCTGTTGCAGCATTCAATGCTGTTTAGTACTCGCAGTGAAAAAACTTAAAAACCTATCAGTACAATCTTGTTAAGCAGATAAGTGATTTTTATCTCTTTTATGGTAATTCAGTACAAAGTGATAGTAAAGAGAGTCATCACTTATAGTTATTAATAAATAGTAAATGCAAATTGACTTATCACATTATTTAAGAAAATTACTTCATCTTCAAAGTTTGAAAAGAAATCTAACCTAAATTACATTTTGGAGCTTAGCTTTTTCAACAGCAAATCTATATTAGCAGTGAGGATAGTCATCATTACTTGTTATTAACAAATACAAATTAACTTATCACATTATTTATCTAAAATTACTCTAAATTTAAAAAAAAATATAACATAAATCACATTTTGAAGCTTCGCTTTTTCAACAGCAAATCTATATTAACATGGAGGATAGTCATCACTGATTGTTATTAATAAATGCAAATTAACTTATCACGTTATTTATCGAAAAATGACTCTACCTTCAAAGTTTGAAAAGAAATATAACCTAAATCACATTTTGAAGCTTCCCTTTTTCAACAGCAAATCTATATTGACAGTGAGGATAGTCATCACTGATTGTTATTAACAAATGCAAATTAACTTATCACATTAACTTAACCTAAATCACATCAATGAATTGAAGCTTGGCTTTTTCAACAGCAAATTTATTTTGGCAGTGAGGATAGTCATCACTGATTGTTATTAACAAATACAAATTCTTTTTTTCAACAGCAAATCTATCAGTTAAAATTGGGAGTGAGGACATCACTGATACTGATTGTTATTAGCAAATGTAAATTGACTTATCATATTATTTAGGGAAAATTACTCATTTTCAAAATTCCCTCTCTGTAATAATAACTAGCACAACCATTTAACTTGTAACTTGTCAATACTATTAAGAAAAACATTACCTGAGAATCGTAAGCAATGTATGTGGCCCCTGCATTTCCGGGCCTGTTGGAGAAGTTGATATCCAAAGTCTTCAAAAACGCCTTAGCGGTAGCAGGCGTTGAGGCCACCACCATGTCGGACGTCCCCAATTTCAAATACACTATCGGGCCGTATTTCTTATACATGTTGAAGAGAGTAACATGAGGCATCGCTCCGAGCAATGGCAAACTCCCCAGCACTGGCCATCCGGATGGGCCGGGTGGGAGGTGCCTCTTCTTCAGCTTCAAGCTCGATCTCAAGACATGACGAAATCCAAGGTAGAGAGCAAGCCAAGAGAGAGCCCACAACATAAGTTCGTGCAAAATCGACGAATCCATATCGGGAACCAGGGGAGAGAGCCTCTGAGTACGATGTAATGTTAAGTTGTAGTCTCCTATATATGTAGAATTTCCATGACAACAATCACATATAAGTTATAAGTTAGTTGTGCACATGCTATTCAGCTACCACTCAAATTGCCATCGGTCGCTGGCGGCCTCCAAGGGTAAATTTGTCCACTTTCCATTCACCGACGTTTTGCTGATTTGATCCCCGAGAGATGGTCGCTATGATCTGAATCTAAGTGTACTTCTAATGCAGTGGCCGCTATGATCTGAATCTAAGTGTACTTCTAATGCAGTGCCTTAATATCATATGCCACAAGGGATGTACGAACTGTTATATCAGAGAAGATACGACGGACGAAATAAAAATGCACGACACTTTAGATCAGTGATTTGGACGTCACAATTGGACTTGGATAAGTTTCTATTTTTTAGATTTTTTTAAGTCAATCTGCTTTATAATGTCTCATTCTTTAAATTAAGATTTTATTGAAAATGAATTCAACTTTTTCAAAAAAAATAGTAATTTAGAATATATACTTCCAATGTTTACAATTTCATCCATCGAAACATAAATAACCATCAACACTTGCGCTAGATTGGTGTTAACCAACCAATAGGGACTAAGACCTCCTTGCCCCCAAAGTCTTGTCTTTGAGAGCCATGGCTTGCATGTTTTTAATGGCCTTTTCAATGTGAAATGGGGCATCGTTGTAGCATAGTTGTAGAAAGACTAGCTTTATTCTTCACCATATATGTTCTGTAAATGCCCCTTACCATCACCATGATGACTCCAGACTGTCTCTCTTGGGGGCATTGCAATAATGGTCCAAACGGGTTTATATTCAAGTAATAGATTCCCACCTAGGTCCTACTTCAATAGACCAACGCATTAGAGGTATCCTCTTCTCATGGGGACTAACAATCTTTTCATTTGGTCAGTGTGGCAATTTAAGTTATTGTTACTAATCGAATCCATTAGCAATCATTTCACACCCGCCTGCAATAATCCCTATGCCCCTTCAAACATGCTCTCGAGGATTCACTCAAAGACCATGATCTCCAATCCTATAGTCTCCCATGGTTGTTGAAGAGATATGACACCATACCCATATGCATTGTACCTCCATTGCACCCGAATTAACATCCTCGTCTAGCTCCCAAACTCAATGTACATGACTTTGACTCATTCTCCCCCGAATCAAAGCCTGAGTTGTCAATGTTGTCCTTACCTTGGATTGATCCAAGACATGTGGCTTGGTCATGCAACCTCCTGATTCCCTAGTTATCATCATACCTGTGTGGGGTAAGTGCTTCCCAACGCTCAATCACATGCATATAAGTAGGAAATCAAATCATTATTTTTTAGCTAGAGAATAAATATATTTAAAACAAAAACTTGAGAAGTAGTTTTATGTGATAGAATTGTCATAATCATATTTTTGAATCAATAAGTAGAAAATCACTTGGTTTTGTTTAGAATTGTATTCATGTGATTGAAAATTTTTAGATTACCTTAGTTGTGATGAGTTAAAAGGTTAGGAAGTTCAAGTGATGTATCAAATATTTTGAAATTGCATGAGAAAATTATTTTCATCTTCAACTCTCTTAGTGCTCACTCTCCAACCCTATGACATAGCAACGTGGGTTCATAAGATATTAAAGAATACTCTTAAGTTCACTAGATATTAAGAAATTCCTCAAGAAAAAATCCGGAATGCAAGTGGACTTCATACATAGTTGTTCAAATTGACTTTACACCACCTTAACTCACAAATCGTACCTATTGAAACACTACTTTGACTCCAAACTAAATTGATTTAGCACCACTTTTACACACAAATCCTAGGTGTATTCAAACACTAATATGACTTCACAAAGCTATTCAAATCCATAGATACTTAAAAAAAAAAATTCAGCAGAAAAAAATCGTACTACCGGTATTCATTGAGTGAATCAAATAGTACAATAAGTACATAAATCATGTAATAGACTTATGTTCAAGAGTTCACCAAGAAATATAAACTTCAAAATTATGAAAATAAGCAAAAAATTCAAGCTCCCATTATCGCAATACATATGGAAGACATTAAAACAAACTAGACCTCAAAAAGTTTACACTGCCTGAAGCAATGCAGTGATCCTCCAAAAATTCATCCTAGCTGATATAACCTTTGATACATTCATGTGCAGCTTTGGAAAGTTCATCTGCCATCCCATTCTGTTGGCGATAGATGTGTTAAAAGTTATGTTCTTGAATAGCTTAATTTTCTCCCTTGTTCTCGAGCACCACTGATGTAATGATATCACATTTAGTTCATATTCTCCCTTTGCCCATTTGATTGTCACCCTAGAGTCTCCATAAACAACCAGTTCATAAAATCCAAAGGCAAAGGATACAGTGAGCACACTCCATAACCCAAGTAATTCAGCGTTGGTATTAGTACATCTACCACAATTCAGCTTTAGTGTGTAGTAATGTTCTTTATTTTTGTAGATTATTCCACCCACCACACAAGAGCGATCCACCGACGAGCCATCAAAGAAAGCCATAAATCCTCTATTTAATATTTATATGTTTTTAATAATAAAAAAACCATTAACCCTTATATACTATCTAAGCAATATATTGCTTCCATTTTTTAGAGTATTAAATAACCCAATATAAATTCATGTTCTATAATATTATCTACTTAATAAACTCAAGTGTGAAAAGGTAGACAAATTCTTGCAACCCACAAAATATTAAAAATTTTAAAAACACTTTACCAAACACCTTAACTAAAAAAATATATAATTAATGAAACAAAATATCAATTTTAATCAATAAAACATAAAACCATTTAACAAAATGCAAAGCTACATAAATAGTTTACCCAAAAACTTTATATATATAATAAATGTTGACTTACAAAATAAATTATTTCACATATAATTAATAAAGTAAAATTTAAACAAACTCATATTCATATATATATATATAAAAGCAGGTAAGAAGCAACTTTTCTAAAAGCAGGTAAGAAGCAACTTTTCTACCCTTTATCATATTATATTTAATATAATTTAAAAAAATTATTTCATACATTTTAGTTAAATGTATATGGATTTTTTTTTATAATAGATATGGATTTCTTTTATAGTGATTGAATAGATTTTGATGATATACGTATTCAAAAAGTATTGTAGTAAGATGATTTTAAACGGTAGTTCTCCTAGTATAATTTATCATAAAAAGCAACTTTTCTACTCATCACATTTGTCCTATTATATTATATTGATTTTTTTAAAAATACCTTTGATAGATTTTCGTTAGATGTATATGGATTTTAAAAATATCGCATCATATAGCATTATAAAGAATTTTTTGATAGTGATTGAATAGGTTTTGATTATATATGTATTAAAAAAATATTGTAGTTGGATGATTTTATTCGGTAGTTCTCCTATTTTCAATTCAATACAGCACAGCAGTATATTGGAAAATGGCGAATATGTGTAAAGAGTTGGATAAAGATCGTTGAAGATGGTTGTTTGTTTTAGTAAATTTTAAAAAAAAAGAGTTTGACAGAAATATAAATGTTTTGAATTAGGGTTTTGGAAAATAATTTTTTGGCATAGGAAATTTGTAACCTCGTGCAAATGGAAACCTTTCAATAACAAGCTGCCACATGTCACATTGGGATAACCATCCATTTGCACAAGAATTCTCTTGAGTCATCACTTGTTCATCACTAATACTTTGAAGCTATGGCATTCAACTTGTACCTTTCATACATAGAAAATGTTAATTATAGATGTGTCCAAAAGAACAATCTTTCTCGAAAAAGAAAGAAAGAAGGAAAGATTAGTTTTGAGGGAAAATACATTTTTTTTTCTTCTTGCCAAAAAGTAAAAAGTGAAGACAATCTCATTAGAATCTTTTTTTTTACAAGAAGCATGAATGTATGAATATCAATGTCATATGGCCCCCCTTATCTCAGTTTAGAGAAAAAACAACTAATAAAAATAGTAGTATCAATGTGTATATTTGGATTCATATACAATGTTAAATCTAAAATTTTTATCACAAAGAAGATATCCAAGAAAATCACACAACACATTAGATAACTAAAATAATCCACTCTTTATCAAAATATACCATTCTTTTAATGGGATGAATCAAACCGTGTTCATTTGCCTATTCAAGGGGGCTTCTTCCTAATGAGCTAAGCGTAACATGCAATCATCTTCTTCACTTCACATAAGGAGGACTCCATGCTTATTTATAGAATCACCATACAATATTAACCTAGTGGACCTTATTAATGAGGTCCCATTACATTTATTTACTAACTTAGTGGGCCTTTTAATAATAACAATGTAATGGACCCAATCCACTTTACATTGAATGACATCTATTTTTACTCTAATGGATTGAGATCCACTTTACATTGAATGGTCTCCACTTTTACTCTAATGGAGCCTCTAGGCCCACACATTACCCCCTAGGTAGGGTCATAACATCCACCCTCCTGACGCCTTGTCTAGGGTCCCATGGTTGAATGTTGACTTCCATGCTAAAGTCTAGCAATTAGGGTCCCATGGGCTAGTGTGAACCAACATGCTAACATTGTCCAAGCCACTCCCACATAAGCATGGGTCGCATGTACAAGTGTTAATGGTCACGATGAAGTAGGTGAAGGGACATAACTAGAAACTTGGGCTAATGTATATATGTTGCATCTAGAATCCCATCCTTGACACTGAAGAACCACAAACTACTAAGTGTGGTGCCGCATATACCTAGTAAGGTCATATGGATCTGAATATATCACCAAAGCAAATGAATCCTCCCAGGAGTAGGAAAATGATGGAGATCTGATAAAGTCTTCCATTGTAGAAGAAGCTGATTGTTGTTGTTCTTCACATGAAGGAGAGGATTTCACAAATAGAATATGGAAATAGTTTCCATCCCCCCATGCCAAGTGTTCTTGTGTATACTCAGCCATGATGGTATGATAAAATAAAATTCATGAGTCACTTGTAGTATAGCTTTCACTTGTTCCTGCATATCTAGAAAAAAAATCCACCATGCCTAATGTAACTTTCACCCGTTCTTACATGTCCACCCAAGCCACATATAGTGAAGACCCTTCTTTTGTGCAACTTTCACACTTTCATGTACATATCCTGGAAAGATGTTGCTACCATCTTTTTCTTGTCTCATGGAACTGCAATGTTTGTCGAGGACACACAAGCCATTATCCACTTTAAAACCAAAGGAGGAATGCCAATTTGAATGAGGATTAGTATCAAGAAAACCCAGATGACTATGTCATACACTTTCTCCAGATCCACTTTTAGTAAGAAAGCCTTCATATTTCTTTTCTTGATCGTATGAATAATCTCCTGAGAGATTCAATTGCATCAAGAATTTTACGATCCTGAAGGAAGCTGAATTGTTCAAAAGATATATATATGGAAAGTGAACGCTTCAATCGAACAGAGTATAATCTTAGAAATTTATTTATAAGCTAAATTACACAAGGAAATTGGCCTAAAATCCCCAAATGTTTGTGGTTTGCTAAATTTAGGGATCAATTTGATAAAGCTAGAGTTCAAAGCCCCAGCCCTGGATGCGGGTGCTAAGAATGACACGACCGAGGCCATAAGTGCCACCTTCCCACCTAGAAGCATGGCTCCCCTAATTGGCAACTTCCCTCTGTCGGCGTTTTCCCCATGGCTTCGTCATTAAAGAAGCATCCTTCCCAGGACCATATGGCCTCCTTGCGCGCTTCTAGCTTTACTCCCCTCATGGACCGGTGTTTGGCATTCAAGTTTTCACTGTTTCCTACGTCCCATCTCCTTAACTGGCTCAGTCGCTCCATTATTCTATCATGTGCGAGGTTTGGACGCTCCTTCTCCAAAGTTCTTGATATGAGGCTCCCTCTTCATGCCCCTGCAGTCATCACTTGCCTACTTCCACTACAGAAAGCTTCGCTCCTTCTCCATTCTCCTGCGAACTAGCTGGCAGCGCCATGACTCGTACGTGCGGCACTTCCAAGTGTGGAGCTGGTCATGGCATCAGAAAGACTGCCACTTCTGCTGAGAAGGAGAAGAAAGCCAACAATGGCTATGATGAAAATGTCTTCTTCCCTGTTCGCAGACTGGTTGATGAATGGGAATCGCATAGTGTTGTTGAGATTCTGGCCTTTGGTAACCAAGGCAACCAAGTCAATTACTACTAATTAATGAAAAATATGGTGGGCAAGTTGGTCGAAGAAATGTTGGTCAACTGGAACATGGCCAAGGTTGCGATAGTGGACACCAGGGCTCATATGGCCCATCTGGATGGTTTGTTGGCTGCTTTGGAGTCCAATTTGGCTGGTAGGAGAGTCTCTCTCTTTCGTAAGTACACTCCTCCCCGCGATTCTGTCCCTATAGCTCACACAAAGGGATTGGCTAGCAATCTGAAAGCTCAAATTGATGGCGCCACTACTGCATCAAACGCCCAAGCAGCAGATAGCCCCCTACATGATTCCTTTGGTGTTGTCGTTGCGGAAGGCTCAGCTCCTATTGTTGTTGCAGAAGGCCCGTGTTCCCCTATTGCAGTCGTGTTACAGGGGGCCCCTCCCCCTAGGACCTCCTTCCCTACACCCTTGACTTTAAACTCCTTGAACTACAAGCGAGTAAGGAAGACCGAGGATGATGTTGTCACTCCACGAAAGATAGAGCCTCTTCCCATCAAGCTCCCAACCCATATTTGGAATGATGACTTCTTCGGCAGTTTCCCTATCATCGAAGACAAGCCCTGTTCCTAGAAGGTAGAAGCCAACAACTAAAGCCGCTCTGGGTGAGCCCAGCTCTTCTCTTTTTTGACTAATGGTCTACTATCAGACTCTAGTATATCTATCTAGTCTAGTTCAGTCTACGTTTTTCTTGGTCGGATGTAATTATGTCAATGTTACTCAGTCCATAGATGGAGAGGTCTACAGAGGTTCTTTCTTGTTCTTTTTGCTCCATGAGAAGTTTCAGAAAGCTCTTGAATCTATAGATACTCATGTGAATGTAACACTTTTTGTACATCAATATAATTTCCTTATGTTGCTTACACAAAAAAAAAAGTTCAAAGCCCCATAAATGCATCCTTCAATTCTTGTGAATTCCACCATTTGTAGAATATCTTCACCCATGATGTCAAAAAAGTGCAGAAAAAGCTCAAGAGTCCAGCCATCAGGCCCTAGACTTTTTTCCTTAGCAAATAATTTCATTGTTTCTTCAATCTCCACCAAGGTAACTTGTTTTCCCAATTCCTTAGCTTCATGATCATCAAAAAATTTAGGAAACAATCTAGCAACATTCAACTAATCACTTAGATCACACTATCCAGTATCTAAATAGAATTTTCCAAAATAAATTATTTGCTGAGGACTACAGTTTATAAAGACCAGTAATAGTAATTCCCATCTCATCACTAAGTTCCAAGAGAGCATTGATATTTTTCCTGTAGGAGGCATATGAATGGAAAAAATTTGTATTTTTATCCCCTAGCTCAATCCAGAGGGATCTGCTTTTGAGTCTCCAGACCATCTCTTCTTGCTTCAGAAAATTTTCCCTTTTCTATTCTAGCAATTTTAATTTTGCAAAATCATCTTTATCCATAATTTGGTCAAAATTTATCATATGTAATAACTGGATCTGCTCTTCCAACTCCTTATACTCCTGTAGATCCAATTTACTTTGAGTTTTAATCCATCTAATAGCAACATCTTTAAGATTTTGAAGCTTGAGGACAAACGAATCCATTGGATTCAAATATTCATCTGATTCAGCATTATACCAATAATTCCGAATAAGGGAGTAGAAAGCCTCATTCTTTAACCAGGAGCAGTTAAAGTTAAAAGGATACTTCATTAAAGTTTTTGAGTCATCAAGTTGTAAGAAAACAGGCCAATGATCAGAAAATTTAGCATACCCTACCCAAGTCCTTTGACGTTGAAAGGACTGAAGAAAGGGCGCTTTAACCAGAAACTTATCTAGTCTTTTATGAATTCCTTCCTCACCAAGTCTTCCATTTGTCCAAGTAGGGGAAAGAACACATGGAAGAACATCCACTAAATCAAATGAAATCAACAACTTAGAGAAATATTCAGCCAAATCATCCATTCTAGCCAAAGGTCCCCATATTTCTGAAGCAGACCTAGTGAAATTAAGATCACTTGAAATAATTAATTTTTCTATGCTCAGAACACCAGAAGACTTAAAGGAGTCCCAGAACAAATCCCTATCCTTATAGGGTCCATAACAATTCAGTATAGACAATTTCTTATTTAGAACGCCACTCCATCCATCAAGTAAAATTCCCCAATTTGTCTTAAATGCATGAAAGTTGTAAAAATGGGGATTCCATTCCATGAATAAACCACTTGAAAGACCAGAAGAGCTTACAACCGACAGTTCCCACCCAGGAAAACTACTAGCAATTTTCTTCACGGCACAAGAATCGTCACACATAGTTTCCTGTAGTAAGATAACATCTGGGCTAGTAGAAAGAAATAAATTGGTTAAGGCCCTAACCCTAGAATCCTTTCCCAATACCGTGACATTTATAGACAACAAAGATATTAATCACCAACCAAAAGGGGCTTATTTTCTCTAAGTGCCCTAGAGGAACCAGTAGTGGGAAGATTAATATTCTCCTTATCAGAATCATCAATTCTAACAGATATAGGTTTATAACAATGAACTTCATCATCCAGGGGAGTATCCTTCAATTTCTTTTTATTTTTCCTGATAGTTACATTCTGGAAGCGCAAACTCTAAATGGGTTTAACTTATGGGTTCGAGGATGGATTTTTAGAATACACTGTCAACGACGTAAAACAATCACATGGAGAACCTGGGTTATAGCCACAATTATTCACGATATCCCTCTCATCTAAAGAGAAAACCTTGGCTTTCTCAACTAGGGAAGAAACCCTATATTCTCAGTGACCTCCCCCAAAAGTTCACTATGTCCCTCCGAAATTGAAATTGGAGGCACATCAGGGAAATCCTGTGAGGGGCATTCCTGGGACTGGATATGGGCAGTAATGTTACCAACATATTATGGGAAGGTCGAAACTCACATAGGTGTCTTAATAGGTGTAGAAAGAACCCCCAAATTAAAAATAACATCCCCTATAGATATACACTTATCTAGGTTTTTTTCGGCTTCAAGGTAAAAATCCAATTCAACTTTGGAAACATCTTTATAGGGCTTATTAGAAGATGAAGATAATTTACCCGGAATCGAGCACATAGGAACGGCGAGTCTAATTCTAGTCTTGTTGTATCCTAGCGAATCCAAACCAGCATCCTAAGAAGTAAAATATTCACGCACTTCCCACAGTAAATTAGGGCACTTTTCCATAATGTGGCCCATATTTCTATAGTTAAAACACCTAAAGGGGATCTTATAGTAATCCAAATGTTGTTGAAAAGAAAGACGACCCCAATTGACTTCCACCTCTGCCGGTAAGCCTTTAGCCATATCAAATTCAACCATTGCCCGAGCCATTCGCCTATCCATACCGAACAGGGAATTCTTATCCAACTTGATGAACTTACCCATAGCATTTTCCAAGCCAATTAAAATGTTTTCAGTCCAAAGCTCGATGGGTAGACCTCGAATTAACATCCACAGGTGTCTACGAACCTGCTTCTCCTTCAATGGATCAAAGGAGATATGCCACCATTTTAAAAAATCAAACCCTCTTTGAAGAGATAGGTTCCAGCCATAATATCCCTAAGACGCTCAGGGTAAAGAAAAATAAAAAGTATCCATCGATTCATCAGTAAATTAACCCTGGGAGCAAGGCCAATAACATGGGCCCAATATTTGTTCACCCCACATTCACCCATTCCAAAATTTCGCCACGGCTACCATAAGCAAATTCAATCCGCCCCACTAGAGCCCTACTCGCCAACATCTCCACTCTGTCAAGGTTTGTATGCTTGTTTATGAAAACTTTGTCCAAACCCTCCTTTGCCCTAACCGCCTTAAATTTTCTCCAACAACGTGCCTTCTCCCCACACATGATTCTCTTTCGGACAATACTCTCCTTTGCGCTCATAAAATGTTATGCCCTACTTGACCCACCAGACCTATGTTGGACAGAAACGAGTTAACCACCCCCATTCGCATGAACCGGAGTAGTGAGTTGACCACCTCCATTTGCATGAACCAGAGTAACGATCTGACCACCTCCATTCGCATGAACAGGAGTAGCGAGCTGACCACCTCCATTTGCATAAACCGGAGAAGAGAGACTGGGATAAGCCATCCCGAGTATTATCCGACACCAAGTCCCCCAGTAGCTGATCGGGACAGCCCAACTCCGCCCGACCAAGACCGCCACGTATCCAAAAGTAGCCTAGGTGCCCGAACACAGGACACCCAACACACAGATCTAATGGGACCCGAGGAAAAAAATCTTAAAGAGACTTTACCATAAAAAATAAAAAATAAAAAAAAATAAAAAAAAACCCTAAAGAGATATACCAAATGAAAAAAACTGAAAACCCTAGGGCAGGCCTAATCGGGATGGGTTCAACATGAAATATTTTTCCCACTTTTTTATCCTTGGCTGGTAATGGGTTGATTCATAGAATCAACTTGACTCCAAGTTATGCTGCAACCCATCACCAATCATCCTGCCATGATTTCCAGTTAATTCCAAAACCCTCCCCATGCTCCCTTCGATCCTCCATCAAACCCCCACATTGAAGACTTGCTATATAAACATATGTCATCCCTTTCATTGTTTATAATTGGATATTTGAAAATTCATAATGTATTATAGTTTTTGTTAATGCATGAATATGGTGTTATTGAGCTTGAGGGTGATCATCTCCACATTAAAGACTCCTTATATAGACAGCTGTCATTGTTTATGACTGAATATTTGAAAATTCATAATTCATTATAGTTTTGTTATTACATGTATTAGAGAAGAGTTAATGTTTTTACCATTAAATTATTCAATCAGTTTTATTTCTTAAATTGCAATCATTTATTTTTTATATTTTAAGATTTTTGTTTTTGAGATTGGTTAAGTCATCCCAGTGCAGGAAACTGTTTCATGGATATTGGTTTAATATATACAGTCAATTATCTTTTTTAAGAGTGGAAATTACTCTTTCGTGACTATTTCATGGATATTGGTTTTATTATACAGTCAATTATCTTTTTTTAAGAGTGGAAATTATAGTTATTACTGAAATGAAAATCACCGAACCTTAAGTAATACTCTTAGTGTGAAATACTAAAATCTTTGTAAAGATATTAGGCCTTAGTACTTAGGTCTCCATCAAATCAGTCATAGGATCCCACTTTGGCTCAATGAGATCAGCCAAGATCCCACTTTGACTCCTAGCCTCTGAACCTAAGCCAAACGCACTTACATCTTATACTGTCAAACGCACATGCGAACAATGGACTCCCTAGTATAATTGATAAGACCTCCCAAACAGCCAACTGAACACGTACCAGTAAACTTTTAATTATTTGCTGTCGATATCATGTCGATAAAATAATTGTTTTACGATAAATTTTTCAGTGTTACGAGACTAATGGCCGTGGATTTTTTAGTGCGCATATATCACATATGGAATTAATGTCTTACAACACACATATTCATATAATTATATAAATAAAGTAGATAGATCTATCTTTCATGGTCATTTATGGTCATTTAATGTCGCTTCTGTAGCAATTTTGTTGATCACAAGTTGTAGTTTTGATGATGATCGTCATCAATGTTGTAGATGGGCGAACAATATTCAGCCTGTTGCAAGTCATTTAACTGTTGGATCTCAAGAAGCTTGACATCCTTGATATCCAATCATCAACAAACCTACTACAGCTACATTAAATAATATGCAAAAGACTGAATATTATAGATTCGTCTTACATCACATGCTACAACAACAGCTTTGCTGATTATTAGATCTCAAACTATTGAATATCCAACCATAAAAATAGAATCACACCCACCTCTGTCACTTTGTCAACAAAAGTGCGTAATGTACCAAGCAAGGCCGCTGATTGTGCTTGGTGCAGCTGTCCCATTAATTAATATTTATGTATTGAACACGCAATATTGTCTACCTTACGTAGATTTTATTTTTTCTATGTTTAAAGATATCCAGTCTCCCAAAGGTGATTGATTTGACTTGTTCGACGGAAAATGAAGTTTTGAGTGCATAAATTCCGTAAAAAAGTTATGCTAATTACAACTTCGAATTCTTTGAGATACTTTCAACAAAGCTTTAGGAGTGAAACTCCAAACTTGCTTTAATATAGCAAGATTTTGGTTATCTTTTGTTTTTTTTTGCATCATTTGTTATTTTGTGGTCACTGACATTATATATACATAGATTATATATTTAAATAATTGACATTTAATGTATGGATAACTAGTAACTTATGTATAGATAATTAGTAGCTTTTTTTGAAAAAACTAATAGCTCATGTATAAATAACAGTACTAACACACAACTCATTTAATTAAAAAAGGTAACATGTAGGTGAGACATAAAAAAACAAGTGATTACAACTAAACATGGAAAACAAGTAACATATAATTTGTTCATGACATTTAACTTATAACTTATAGGTATTCACCAACCACAAATTAAGGACTGTGATAATTATACATATATATTAATTTTTTATTTTTATGTTTTTATAACAAAATTTCAATCTGTTTTCAGTGATTTACATTGTATTTCTTGATATATATTCATCTAACATCAAAATTAACTTTTTTTATAAATTCTAATTTTAGTCACTATTTGAAAATTGAAGATTTTATAAGTGATTCACCAATGATGCACATTCTCCTTTTCACAAGGTTTGGTGAATATTTATCTTCATTCCTAGCTCGAACAGTCAAACCAAACGTTCCAGGTTGCATGGAGAGTTAGCTGAGCAGAAGGAAAGAAGCAGCGCTGAAGGCGAACCCGTGCTGAGTGGATGGAGAAAAAAGTAGGGCATCCTATACAGATTGGAGTCATACGAAGGCAACGTTGGTACAATGGTGATCAATATTGTCGTATTCTACATAAAAGTCATGGTATCAAGTATCAAGATCCGTGCTGTGGTTGACCTATAAAAAAGATGAAGTTACTGCAAAACCCTAAAAGGAAGAATCTGGTCTGTAGCCAATGGATCTATTTGTTACCCAGGTCACATGTTCGACGAAAGCCTTGGCTTGATGAGGAGCTTCAGTCTGGTTAATAGTAGAATTGCTAGCTGCTGAACGACAGGTACCATATTTATCCCAACCAGATAGAGACGTGTTAATCTTAGAAGCCATATTTATCAATCTCTCTTTGTACCGCGATTGCCTTGTCCAGCCAAAGAGGTGCGTGCCTTGTCTTAGTGCCTTACATTCTTAATGAATTGTGTGTCACTGTAGGAGGTCATCATCACAAACATGAAAATGTCAATTGGCTTTATAACAAATTCCCTGTGATGTGTGAGGTCATAAGGGGAGATGATGGTCGAAATAAATTATAATTTCAAGGGAGGGAAACCAAGTGGTATCAAGGTGTAGGTTCTCGGACATTGGCTCAAAAAGGTACCTGCAACAAAGATGAGGGTATCAGAAATTTCTCTTCCATGAGGTGGGTGTATCCATGTTAAGATGTAATGAAATATGGTCGTCAAATCAAGTACAGTATAGATCCATGACGTATATATAGATCCATGATGTGTATAAGATGCAGAATCATGCCCACGAAAAAAGTACACAATGGATCCATGAGGTATATATAAAATGTTGGACCATGGCAATGACAATGATACACAGTGGATCCATGTCAAAGAGATCATAACCACAAACAGATACATAGTGGATCTATGTCTCAATCTAATAAGGGGAACAACTGTAACTGAAATGAGAATAAATCAAATCTCCACGTAGTACCAATGTGAGATAGTGTATGGTAAAGTCTTGCTCAACTCAAGGCAATAAACAAATGAAGAAATGCTATTGTTGGCCCAAGGTCTTCCATCCAAACCACCAAAAGGTACAAGTCATGACCATGTGAATAGATGATCTGTAGTTGAACATGGAGGACATAGTTAAATTACCGGTCATTGATGTGAATCATTAACAAATGAGAGACAACCCACCAATAATGATAATGGATGCCAAGGTACCTATTACATTCTAACAAGTGTGAATAGAGGTCTTGGAGTCAAACACTTGTATATTGTATCAAGCAAGAGACACTGATGTATTCTCACTGCCAATAGAGAGGGAACTTGCCATTGATACCTACCCCCAAGGTACTATCTAGTCTCTAAATCCCCTTCCCAGAGCAAGATGTGTTGAATTTGATGGGAAGAGATCCTTTAAAAAAAGGCATTAGGGAATCCTACATCAACCAACACAATGAAGTATCAATAATTGATTTGAATTGGAAAAGGACTTGGACCTAGAAAGAGGCTATGCATGACAAACAACATAAAGACCAATTCTTCTTATGCACAAAAACAGCTATAAAATTTTAATTGCACACACACCATTACTTCTTTATAAATTTAATTTGCATTTTTTTAGAGCATTTGCTCACACAAGCTCTACAAGAAACTTTTTGTATCTAAACGTACTTTATAGAAGTGTAACTCTTTATGTTTATACATCCTTAACAATTACTTCAAATACTCAAATTGTATGTTTCTCTGTCTCTCGCCGGATCCAACGAGTCCTTGATATGCTTCTACTAAAATATCCACAATTTCATGTTTTACATGTATATTTATCAATTTGTTCACATTGCTTTATGTCCAAATGCGTTCAACATCAATGTCAATTGTGTGAATTCGCATGTACAAGCTAGGAAATGTATTTTAAGGTGATGTACCTCCAACAAAGCAAAGCTTGTTCTTATAACAAAAATGAAAACTTTCCAACAAAGCAAAGCTTGTTCAGGTTGATTCCATTGATAAACGTGACCATCTCACGGTAACAATCAATATAGGCAACAACCTCATACAACAATTTGCTTCTTCATTCACATTTGGCATGAGAGTTCTCATTAAGAAATTTGAGCTTTGGCAAAAGACTTCTTTTGAAAGAGGTGATGCTAAATATTGTATTATTCTTAACACCAACAACATAATACAACAGATCAAGGTTTTCACAAATCACTATACTTGACATGTTTGTATTTGATATGGCATATCCAGTTGGATCCATTGGTACAATTTTCACCTCTTGTCATAAAAAAAAACAATCAATACGAGTTATGTCTTAAAAGACAAAAATATGGGAGCTACAAATGCAATGGTAAGTAACTCCTTGACTAAATGCCATTATAATATGGGAGCTACAAATGCAATAGTAAGTAACTCCTTGACTAAATGCCATTCAATATAGCAAAACGCTTCATGGCCAAGGAGCTATAACGCTTCATGGCCCTGCTACTTCCTTTCAAAAACCCAATCATTTATCTCTGCAATTTGGTCCTCACATTCTTCCTCCTCTTCACATTCTTCCTCCTCCTCGCTTGCAGAATCGCTGTCAAAGAATGACGTTCCGGCAAGCGTACGTGACAGTACAACGTCGAACAATAAATCCTCAAGGCTGCTCAACCCTAGGAAATCGGCCGCCTGACAAAAATACATAAAATTCAATCCAAACAAAAAAAAGTTCAGCGACCCTCAAAACGATTCTTACAAAATAATGAAATTCACAAGTTAGAATGATACCTACCAGCAAAAGATCGTTAAGAGTCTCTGTATTGTCAAGATTAAGGTAATCAGAATCATCTTCCAAGGCGGAGGAATCAGAAAGTTGACGTTTACAGTATTCAATAACCTTCTCCAAAGTTGTGGAAGAAATGTCCGGCAGAAGGATTGCTGCGTTTGGCTCTGAGTTAACAGTCGTCGGTGTTTGGTGATTAAGAAAGGACATTTGAGCGGCCACGGCTTCCTCCACATTTAAAACTACGTTGTCATTGGTTTTCAACTTAACTGCCATTGTTGAATATGGCGAGACTTCTGAGGAGCTGTAGGGTTCGGCTGAATATGGCGAGACAAGTTGAATTTGGAAGATGAAGCATACAACGAAGCCCTTAAATATCTTTCTTCGACCATTTGAAGCTTCAATTGTAGAGATGAAGGTCGGCGCGAGGAATTTGAAAAGACTCAAAGAGTAGTATAATTATATAGAGGAGTAGTTTTATACTTTTAGGTGGTTTTTGGTTTGAATACCAAAATTTTTGGGTAAAATTTAAATTTGGAAATTTTTAAATTGTGTTTGGTTTTTTTTCAAAACAGACAAAGTAAAAGTTGTGTTCAAAATATACAAAAAGGCGAAGGCGAGCTGCCTGCCTGCTCCTTTGTAACAATAAAGACTAAAAAGATACCTTAACCATAATAGCCTTACAAAAATAACTTCCACAATTGTTCATATGGTCCCACATACCACAACAGAAATCATTTAAAAAGTATATGACAAATCAGTCAAACAAAGGTCATGATGTCCAATTTGAGCAGAGAGACACCTCTATATTCTTCCACCAGCATAGAGCCATCCATTTCACCTAGCGATCTTTTGGAAAGAAAAACCGCCTCCTTGTTATGCTCTCTGTAAATGTGCATGAAGGAAATTGATGAGAAAGATGAGATGGTTGCACCAGTCCTCTTAATCCAACCATTCAGCTCCACGGAAAGGAGTCTCTCAACTCCTCTTGCTCAATTAATTACACACCTTGAGTCCCCATAAATTGAGAGAGAAAGTAAGCCCATGAACTTGGCAAACCAAAGAAGACCCCACAGTGAAATTAATTCAGCTCTGGTGTTAGAGTCTCTTCTGGCTACCAAACAGAGATGAAACACATGCTCCTGGGTGATTTTCAAAATCATTCCAGCCCCACAAAGTCCAACCTAGGCTGCACCATCAAAGTAACCCAGAGGAAACCTGGCCTCCAATTCCGAGAAAGGATTAATCCTTTGTATCTTTCTGCTTGGTGTCTAGCTAAAAGCAAAGTAAAAGCCAACAATCTTTGCACCAATATAGGAGAGAGAGGCTTTCATATCCTGGAAAATGTAGCGATTACGAGATTTCCAAATGAGTTGAGCATCCTCAAATATTTTTATGACATTAAGATTATACAATTTCCACAACTTATATATGTGGCTCTAAGAGATTGAATATTTAGACTACTCCTATATAAAAAAATGAATTTTATGTAATAATTTCAATTTTATTTCATGTATATAAAAATATTTTAAAAATTTATATAGTTTTGATTAAATTTATTTTTATATTTGAAAAGATTACAAATATTTTTTTAAAATTTACATAGTTTTGGTTAGTTAAAAGTTTACGGAGGTTGGTTTATTATAAATATTTTGAAATTAATATTTATTGAGTATATAGAACATCTTATAAACTAAATTGTTTTTTGTCCATCAATGTCTTAGTATCACAAATATTATAAAAAAAAAATCATCTAAAGACTTCTTTTTCCCAATTTCTTCCTCACATTACAATTTCTACATAAATTTAAATATGATAGTATTTTTAATAGTGTCAAAGCTTGTAGAATACTCTGATGATAACCTAATGGAGAATGGGATCTTTGTTTCCTTTTCGGGTCAGCAATTGTTCGGTCTAAAGGATGTTTTGGTGAGGTATGATAGATTTTTTGGAGGTTTCGGGTCATTCCCCAAGTTAGCCTAAGGGTAGGGGTCCGATGATATGTCAGATCTAGGAGCTTCCAACTTTTTGTCAAATGATCTAAATTATTCGCTTTTGGATTTGGAGGACGATGGTAATCTTGTGCTGCCATCGAAAGATGAGAAGGTACCAACCTTACATGTGTGGGATGGGTGTAAAGTCGATTTTCAAGGGGAAGCACTTGAGCATAGCAGAGTACTAGTGACAATTGGAGATAATGAGGTTAATGATTATTCTCGGGCTTTTATGGGAGCAAGGCTTGAGTTCGATGATTTTCTCAGTTCTTGCTCATGGTCTTCTCTAGATATTCCAAAAAAAAATCATAAATTTGTTCACTCCTAAGGTGGCGAAGTTTCCCTTATTGTTGGTGAGAGTATTCGAGCTATGGAGATTGCAAATTTGGAGGGTGGTTCATTGGTGGGAAATTTCTATGGGCACTAGGTTGGAATGGATTCCCTCTCAGTGTGGGTCCAGGACTTATGGGTTTCGATGGTGGGATACCATCCTATATTACATACTTTGGCCAGAGGTTGGTTCAAGTTCACTTTTTAGAGGAAGAAGAAAGCTCAGCCTATATTTGGTTGATGTTGGTTCTTTGTGAAACATATGCTTGCTTTGAAAATGTGGCACCCAGTGTTCGATCTTAGGGATGAAATTATGTTGAGCACTCTTGTCTAGGTCAAATTTCCTAGATTCCCACTAGAATGCTAGATGGAAGCGGGTCTAAAGGTTATCAATGATACCCTAGGCAAATTTGTTGCAATGGACGAATGTTGTCAAGATACTCCATCAAGGTTGATGGCAAGAATACTTGCTGAAATTGATCTTAGAAAAAAATTATTTAAGTCCATGAATCTGGTGTTGGGAGACTGCTCTTATTCATAGACCTTAGACTACATGAATGTGTCATTTCGATGTGCTCGTTGTCATGAGTATTGATATGTGATGGCCTACTATTACAATCAGCACTTCTAAAGCTAAATTTGGATGTTGAAGTGACAAGTGGAGAATAACACGTCAATGAAAAGGTGGATTCACAAAGTACTACTGAGGGTTTTGAGAATTCGAAGGGATGGGAGGGAAAGTTAGGGGAAGTTCCTTTGGGGAAGATGATAAAAGGCTTGGAAGGGGCTTCTTAGGGATTTATTGTCAATAACATGTCAATCCCCTAAATCCTTGGTAGCGGCACTCAGAATTCACAACAAGAGATTGCTCATGAAATTTTCAAGGACATATAGTTGTCTTTGTGGAAAATGGACAATTTGGAGAACCTTTGGAAGGAAAATTCTTCAAACATCAAACCTACTAGTAAGTATTCAGAGGCATTACCTTTTTTTAATTGACACAAACCTGGACTCCATTTATACCATTCATCCCATTTTGGGTGATAGTCCCTCTCCTGATAGAATTTGGATGACAAAGGTCAGTACTACTTCTTTGGATTTAGAGGAGGGTGACTATGCACTGTGGCTATCAAAGGATTCAAATAGGCTCACGTGTGCTATACCTCCTTCAAAATTTGATGAATTTGGTTAGTCCTCACTTATTTGGGGGGAGGTCCTTATTTTTTAAGGTCACATGTCTAATCTAGGGACTTAGTGGTGGTGGGGGGTATTGGTCTAGATATTTGGAAGGACACTGTTGTTTCTTGAGCTAGTAGAGAGTCGTCCATAAAGCACACCCAAGAAAATGCTATCAAGGAGGTAATTCAAGACCAATAGAAACTTATTTCAAGGGTCCTTAAAGCAGGACAAACCCCTAGAGGAACTCCTAAATGAAGATTTTATCCATTAATTCTAAAGTCCTAGGACGACATGCTAAAGAATTATTCCTCAAGTGGCTAATCGAGCAAGAGAGGCATTATTTTATTTTAGTTCGAGAGACCATTGGTATGGGGGAGCATGTGGTGTCTTAGCTCTGTAAGAATCTTGGTGGGTGGGATTTTATAGCACTACATTTTATTGGTATTTCAAGGGGAGTTGTTATAGGATTTAATAATCATTTGTCTCTTCACAACTGTTTTGCAGTGTGTTCTGGTCTTTGCACGGAAGTTTACAACAAAATTTATGACCCCACCTTTGCGGTTCCCAATCTCTATGGACCATTCGATAGTAAATGTAATCATTTTTGGATCATTTGTGTTCATTACAGTGTCTTAAAGTGAATAACCTCGTCATTGGAGGGGATCTTAATATAACTATCAGTGGAGAGGAACTTTTGAGTACTTATACTTGGGAGGATCAACTTGCTCGAAAATTTGTGGATAAATATGAGGATGTTGAGTGGGCGGATGTGGAACCAAGCTAGCTTCAGCCTACATTGTCAAATAATCATGTCGGGTCAGCTAGTGTGGCTAAACATCTGGATTGATTTTTAGTGCATAGCGATATTTTGCAAAAGGTGGAGCATGATGGGTATCGGGTTTGGCAACAAAAGATTCCCAAATCATTTCCCCATATTTTTGGAATTTGGGGTTAACAAGGTAAAGCATGACGCTCCTTATAAATACAACCCAAATTGGTCTTTGAAAGATAAGTTGTAGTGGATTGTTAAGCAAACCTAGAATCATATTGAGATGGATTTAGGGGTTAGTGTTGGTGAACAGTTTTCAAATTCTCTTCATGTGACTAAGGAGAAGGTCACGGAGTGGGGTCGAGAATATCACCTTGAAATGTTAAGCATTACAATTTATAGTAATGGTGATTAAACCACCAATACAAAACCATGGTGAGTGTCAAACCACTCCATGTACCACTTAATGATTGGATCTCTTGTAATTGCAAAACCAATCAATTGTTACATGAAAATTGTTTAATGAAATCTCTCCAAAGCCACTCATCCACTAGAGATAATATGCCTAACGTGGAGAATCATTGCTCTTAGAACAAAGAAGAGCACTAGTGTGCCCATAACTTAAAATAGGACCACCAATGCACTTATACAAAAAATGAAAACTGGTGCGCCTTCACCAACGATTGGTGTGTCTTCACCAAAGAGAAGCACCGGTGAGCTCACATAGAATAGAAGCACCATGAACATAAATTAAAATTTCATGAAGCCCAGTGGGTTAGCTCAAGTGGTTGAGAGTTGTGATTTGTAAGCAGAAGGTCTCGGAGTCAAATCCCAGGGTGGTTATGCATTGATATATAAGGGCCTCACTTGATGTCCCCACTAAGTTAGGCCCCGTAATCAGGGCCAGTGGTTTACCTTGGGTACCATCCTTGAAATGAGGGGAAGTACCTGAGGGTTTCCCCACAACTTCTTACAAGGAAAAAAAATAGAATGTCATGAACAAAAAATGGTTTTTCACACGCATAAAAACCTTGTTAACCTGCAAATAAAAGGAGTTGAAAACCCCTATGGATATGCACCCATGCTGCACAAAAAAGCATCATTTTATTTTATAAACTTGCCCCTCATTTTCTATCCATATTTTTGAAGAAAAATCCTAAAATAAATCCACCATTAACTTGCAAAATAGAGGGAAAACCCTAAAACCAACCAAAATGAACAACAAAACCAAATAAGAAATGAGAAACAACAGCGAGAAATACAAAATAATAGAAATAAAATGAATAATGGGAAGAAATAAAACAATGAAGAGGGAAAAAATGGTTTCTTGGCTGCAATACTCTTCCTCTTCCTCTCCTCTCTTGTAGAACCATGTGAAATGAAGAAATGATACAAACCCTCTTTGTTCCCCTCTTCATAAGACGTGTTTCCCGCTTTTTTCAAAAGTTTAAAAAAAATATGCTTCTTTCAATAAGCGGGGAAGACCCATATATTTTGATGTAAAACCCTAAAATAAATCCACCATTTACCTACAAAATAGAGGAAAAACCCTCAAACCAACCAAAACAAACAACAAAACCAAATAAGAAATTAGGAACAATAGTGAGAAATGCAAAATAGTATAAATAAAATAGATAATATGAAGAAATGAAATATTGAAGAGCGAAAAAATTGGTTGCTTGGCTACAATACTCTTTCTCTTCCTCTTCTCTTTGGTAGAACCATGTGAAATGAAGAAATGAAGAAATGAAGAAATGAAGCAAACCCTCTTTTTTTCCTCTTTTTAAAACATTTTTCCCGCTTCTTTAAAACATTTAAAAATTCTGTTTTTTTCAATAAGTTAAAAAAATGACTTATTGTTCGGTGCTTTTTTATCATAAACATCGATGCGCCTAGACTATAAAAGGAGCATCAATGTGCCTTCACCAAAGAGGAACACCGACACTGGTGCACCTTAACCTAAGAGGATCACCGGTGTGCCATTTCAAAAGTGGAGCACCGATGTTTTTTTGACAAAAGAATATCGGTGCACATTGGTCATGGAGCACCGGTAAACCCACACCTTAAAATGAGCATCAGTGCACCCACACCTTAAAACGAGCACTAGTGCGCCTTCACTAAAGAGGTGCACCAGCACCATTGCGCCTTCACCAATGAGGAGCACCGACACTGGTGTGCTTTATCCAAAGAGGAGCATCAGTGCGCATTACAAAAATGGAACATCGATCATTTTTTTAGCTAAAATCATACCAGTGCACATTGGTCATAGAGAATCATTGCTCCTAAATCAATGAGGAGCACTGGTGCGTCATTACCAAAAACCAACACCGGTGTACCTAAACCATGTGAAGCACTGGTGCGACATAATGGCTTTACGCATCGATAAAAAACATCTGCTTAAAATCCTCTGTGTGCCTACCTCCACTGTAAATGGAGAAAGGAAGTGTTTATTTGGGGGGTTCCGCTGCAATCTCCGTTAGAAGGTGTTCTCCTTGTAGTGTATGGAAGAAGAGATTAGGCATTTCTTTCATGCTCGTCCAGAGGGAATTTTCAAAGAAGGGGTGTGAGATGTGATTGTTGGATCATAGCAGAAGAAGGACAAGTTGTTGAGTGATAAGGAGATTTAATGGAGGTTAAAAAGTAGGGTGCTTTGGCTTACCTCAATATGATCATAATACCAATTACTTTTATAATTTTTGTCTGCTATGTAGAAATATCAATATTATATGAGAATTATTATAGCGAGGGGAATTCGGTCTGAGGGTTTCAAGATCTATCCTAAATGGGGGTCAACCAATTCAAATCTATGTTTATAGATCCTATTACAACAAATATGGGGGTGGTAATGGGTATGATGGATAACTTTCCGATATTGGTTGGGGAGGATGAGAATGTGGATCTCTTTCGATCGATGAATAAGGAAGAACTCTGGGTTGTACTATCCACTTTTTAGAAAGATAAGAGCCCAAGGTCGAATGGTTGGTTGACATAATTTTTTGTTAGGATATTTAGACACTTAGGAGTCAGTTAAGATCAACTTGTGTAATATATCCGTTAGGGATAGTGTGTTTCTTTAGTATGCATTAGTATGCATTTGTAAATACTTAATCCGACGGTCACGATATGTTCCCGACATAGAGTGATCCGATGGTTCAACTTCTCTTAGATCAAACCTAACCTTGATCCGTGTCTTAACACCCGATTGGTCCATGATCTCTATTTAAAGAGCATGGAGGGTCATTGTTTAGTTGATCGATTATGAGAAGCTCATTTGTAACTTTCTTTCTTTGCATAATAAATTGTCCTGTAGAAGCTATTTGGCCGGGGCCGTGGAGTGTTTCCCTCAAGAGGGTTTAAACCACGTCAAAACATCGGTGTGTTGATTTGTGATCTGTTTGTGTGAAGTGGTTTCTCTTAGTGTTCGGTCCTTTGGTAGTGCCCTGTGAACCCGAACATAGTATCAGAGCTTTTATGAAATGTGCCGCTTCCAGTTATGATCTAGATCTTGAACTGATGTTGCCGAAACTCGAAAGGGTTTCTAGTTCTGGTATTTCTGTACATTTTTGGGCTGTGGGAGGTGTTCCATTGCGTCCGGGGCGTCGTTTCCATTGGAAAATAGTTTTCGTTTGATCGAAAACAGTTCCCGGTTGCTCCAGAAATGCGTATTTCATCAGATCTGAAGGTATAATGTTACAGTGACGCATTTTTTTATTTTCTCTTTTTAAAAAGAAAAAATCTCATATTTCATCATTTTTTAATGTTAGATTTTTTTTGGGTTCGGATTGTTGCTTTCCCGTTTACGTATGCTCTTTGTCGTGCACCTTGAGCGATCTTGGCAAATCAGAAATAGAAAGGGAAATGATTTTTCTCGGCGTCGTATGCTCTTTGCCGTGCACCTTACGCGATCTCGGCAAATCAAAAACAGAGAGAAAATGTAGACTTTCCGGGAAAGCTAACAAGATCTAACTCCACAAGTGTGAAAAAGTTTTTTTTGTTTCGATTTGTGGTGTGTTTTGCAGGAAAAAGGGAAAGCACGCAAACCGAGCAAGAAGAGTAAAAAAAAAATCCCCCTTCCTCATTCCCATATTTTACATACCTTTTAATCTAGCTCACTTGGTTCAAAGTTGTTTTATTCCTTAATAGGTTCTTGAGTTCAAGTCTTAGGAAGTTACTTTTAAAAGAAAAAGTGCATACAATTTCTATTTTCAAGTTATTTTATTGTAAAAGTGCATCTCACTTAAATAATAAAAAAATAAAAATACAAGTGAGTCGCTCAAGTTTTTTTTTGTTGCACTATCTAAAAGTAATATCATTGTAAAAGTGAAATCACTTATTTTACAAAAGTGGTTCACTTAAAGCAACTTTCTTGTAAAGTGATTGTCAAAAGGTTCATCTTGGGAAGAGGGGGGGTTCTTTTTTTTGCTGGACATTCTCTAGCTGCCACGTCACTATTGAGGACATCTTCAATAGTTTATTTGTTCAAGCATAACTTCATCATACAGAGTCAGTTTTCAGTGTCGTTTTTTTTTAAACCGTCTATTTTTTCAAGCTCTTCACATCCAGACTATTGGTTTCTTCTTTTACAGCCATAAATTTAGAAATATGGCTGCCCCTTGTGATATTCTACTTAACAGTTCCAACTATTTCTCATGGAAATCTTGTATGGAGGATGTTCTACGAAGTAGGGGACTTTTCAGAATTACCTCAGGGAAAGAAACAGAACCCACTGATAATGATAAGAAAATAAAATAGGCAAATAGATGTGATGAAGCTCGTGGATTGATTGGGATGTCAATCTCTACTGATTTGCGATTCCACATATCTGGAATTGATGAACCTAATGCTGCTTGGGACAAGTTGGAATCTGTGTTTGGTAAACACAATGAAATTCGAGGTCACCAACTCAAAAATGAGTTGATTTCTTTAAATCCAAGTGACTTTTCATGCATTCAAGATTATTTATCTAAGTACAAAACTCTTAAACTCTTATGTGTAGAATGTAAGATTGAGAGGGAAGACAAACAATGCATTTATCATATTCTTTCCAAACTTGGACCTGCATATTCTGTTTTTGTATCTACATTTTACTCCATGAAAGCATCCTTGAATGCAGCTAGCTATCAAGAGCCTAGTCTTGAATCCTTTTGTGATTCCTTGATTAGAGAACAAGATAAACTCATTCATCTTGGAATAATCAACAATGCAGATACATTCATCTTAGAATAATCAACAATGCAGATACATCTGGGAAAGCCTTATTGTCCCAACAGAAAGAAAAGTCCAAGCCTCCCAAGAAACAAAATTTTCGCAATAATAAGTCAAACAAGGGTCCCAAACCCTCTCAGTCAGCTCCTTCTTTAAAAAATGACAAAGGATCCAAGCCAAAAGGCAAGAAGACTGAGCGTCATTGTAACTATTGCGGGAAAGATAATCATGATGAATCTAAGTGTTTCAAGAAGATGGCAGCCTTGGAAGCAGCAATGAAGAAGCACCACATCAGCCTAGATTCGTCTTCAGAATCTTCCTCTCATGGACATGCACTTTGTGCTTCTGGTTATTCTTATAATGCATCTTCTTCTTCTACTTCAAATAAATGGCTCATTGATTCTGGAGCATCTTATCATATGGCTAAGGATCAAGCCATCTTTTCTACTATGCATGAATGTAACACCAAACAAATATTTGTTGGTGATGATAGATCTCTAAGTGTTGTAGGAGCTGGAACAGTTCCAGTAGATAATGGTCATTTTAGTGATGTACTATGTGTTCCAAGAATTTCCTGCAATTTGTTATCAGTCTATCAGATCACTCATTCTAGTGAAGGTAAAACTGTGACCTTTACACATCACCAAGTTGTAATCAAGGATTTTAAATATCCTCAATAGGTCCTAGTTACCGGAATTGTTGATGATATTACCAGGTTGTACAAGTTTAACAACTTTGGGTCATCACCTTTCCCTTCAGTTTTTTTTTCTCATAGTGATAACTTGAGCAAACTTTGGCATGAGCGATTTGGTGACTTAAATTATCGCTCATTGCAACAACTATGTAAATAAAATATGGTGACAGGTCTTCCGATGGTATCTTGCAAGGATGGTGTTTGCTCCGGTTGTGTACTCGGAAAACATCATCAGGACAGTTTTGACAAACATGCCTCTTGGCACGCCTCGGTTTCCTTGGAGCTTGTGCATAGTGACTTGTGTAGTCCTCTTCCATCTACTTCCTTTTCTGGTTTCAAATATTTCTTAACTTTCATTGATGATTACACCAGACGCACTTGGGTTTATTTCCTAAAACTTAAGAGCAAAGTATTTAACATGTTCTTGGCCTACAAGGCCCTTGTGGAAAAACAATATGGTCATCAAATTATTAAGTTAAGATCTGACAATGAAGGAGAATATGTTAACAATAAGTTCACTACTTTCTGCACTGAACAAGGCATCCAACAACAGCACACTGTTCCATATACACCACAACAAAATGGTGTAGCTGAGCGGAAGAACCGCACTTTAAAAGAAATGGCTAATTGTATGATCCAATCTAAGGGACTAAATCTTCAATTTTGGGCTGAAGCCATTAATTGTGCAAATTACATAGTTAATCGCACCCCCACTAAAGCATTATAAGGTATAACACCGGAAGAAGCATGGAGTAAAACTAAACCTGATGTAAGTCACTTCCGTGTGTTTGGTAGTGAAGCATGGGCTCACATTCCGTATGAAAAACGGAAAGCATTGCAGCCTAAAAGTGAAAAGTGCATATTTGTTGGATATTCTGAAGATGTAAAAGGTTATAGACTTGCTCAACCACATTCTCATGATATAATCATTAGAAGAGATGTTAAATTTGATAAAAATCTCTTGGCCTGCGAGCCTAACTCGGCGATTGTGCCATCTTTGGCCTGCGAGCCTGATTCGGTGTTTGTGCCTTCTTCGTCTTCTTCCAACTTCCTTGACAGGTTTCCAACTCCGGTTTCTGATGATGACAGTGAGGATGAAAATCCACCTTCGCCTGCTCATGTTCCTCCAGTTGCACCGGCACAAGTGCTTCCTCGATGGGTCCGTTCAACATGTGAAGCAGCTGGTGATCTTGCCAGTGATCCTAGAGATCAACGTCGAACACACTCTCAGTTTCAGTGAGCCTCTTCTCTTTTGGCTCAAGTTTCTGTAACGTACCCTTCCATCATCAAATGCAGGGAAGGAAACGTTGACAACACACCGGGCTTTTGGTAGACTTAGCCCCAATATTTTTACTCATAAAATACATAACAATTAAAAAATTTCTACGTGCAGATTCGAACTTCAATAAATCACAGCGGAATTAAACATAACAACACACATAAGCACAAACATAAGATGATTCCATATGCAGAGATTCAATCCCATTCTTATGTTATGCACAAACTTCATTTCAATTTCAACCTCATGAATAAATAACATTCAGATTGAACACATTGCAGAACACAGACTATATATAAATTAATTCACAAGAATACTTATCTTGAAATGTAATTGTCCAACGACTGGCTACGTGAGAGCAACGTGCCACCCAACCATAGATCTCTATCCAGCCTATATTCTTTCAGCTGAGAGATCACCCCCGAGCTGGGCTGTGTATCCACTAATAAGTAACTAGCTGGGCTCACTCACAGCCATGGCTTCGGTCATCAGCTATGCTAAGCCAACACACCATTGGGTTTATCAAGCATACCAGAAGATAGAGGAGGGTAACGCTAAGCCAGTGAGCTCAACCACAGAGCTACAGGCATCTCAAGTGAACTCAACAGTCAGGCACCCACATTACCTACCACATCCAACACAAGGAAGGTCCCCTTCTCTGTTACACAGTCCCTCAGGCAACTCTTCCCTCCAGTGCTCTTCAGGATGGGCATAGAAAGGTCCAGCTGCTAATCCTTAAGATCCTAGCCTTCACTGGGTTTATCAAGCATACCCAACCTCTGCATAGTCATTCCCAACTTGATTTCTCACCATTCTGCTCACCAACTAACTCAAATCCGTCATTGGTTTTCTGAGCTGCAGAATTTGGATTTTCCTATTGATTTTGGGGTAGTTCATGCTCCCACATTTGCCCCAAGGGTCATACCAATGGATCCCCCATTGGATTTCACTACCCAATACCAAATCTTGACGTTTTTGTCTTCCCAAAACGTGGGTTCTCTCACAGTCGCGATTTCTGGTTTTCCCCCTGTTGGGAACTCGTTTTTAGATGGATAATGATGCTAGGTTCCTTCACCATGGAATGGGGATGAGAATGAAGCAAGCTCCCATGAGGTTGAGTGACTTCATGTACAAGAAAACAGAGTTCATAACTACCCATACGAATTTCTGGGTTGCCCATGCTTCATTGAAGTCATGGGCTGAAATCTCAACCACTTCCTTACAACAGGCATAAATGTCATCTAGGAAAGTCAATGGGTTCTCATAATGACATGTGGCAGCCTAGGGTTTAGTCCCATAGCCCCCTCACCACTCCCTAGTGGATACACGTGGCCCTTTCTCATTCGTTGCCTCCATAGCCAGTTTTGGTATTTTATTCCAATATTAAATATTTACATCAATTTACAATATCCCATGGCTTAATAGCACGTCGGTAACAAAATATCAAGCGTGTCTAGTTCAATAAAATCCGAGCATAAACTAGCGGGGCCTTGGCCTTGAGCTCCACACTAGGGAAACATACAACGTGTGTATACAATATTTACATTAGAAGCCAATATTTCCTAAGGGTCAAAATTGGGGTATTACAGTTTCCGAGAATCATGATCCAGAAACTTTTGCAGAAGCTTCAGGGAATCCAGATTGGGATGCAGCCATGGATGAAGAATATTGTTCATTAATGGCGAATGATACTTGGGATCTTGTACCTCTTCTAAAAGGAAGAAAACTTGTCAGATGTAAATGGGTCTACATAACTAAGTATGCATCAAATGGAAGTGTTGAAAGACTTAAGGCAAGGTTAGTTGCCAAAGGTTTTCCCCAAGTTGAAGGGATTGACTACAATGAAACCATTGCTCCCGTCGCAAAAATGAACTCCATCCGCCTTGTTCTTTCCCTTGTAGCTTTACACACCTAGCAAGTCCATCAAATGGATGTAAAGTCTGCCTTCTCACATGGTGATTTACAGGAGGAAATTTACATGGAACAACCTCCTGGCTATGTTCAGAATAACTCTAGCCTTGTCTGTCACCTTAAGAAATCCTTATATGGCCTTAAGCAAGCTCCTAGAGCTTGATATGCCAAAATGGATAACTTTCCCCTTGACACTAGTTTTTCTAGATGCCATTCTGACCCCAATGTCTATACCAAGAAAGTAGGAAACCATTTCATCATACTTGTTCTATATGTTGATGACCTTATTCTTACTGGTAGTGACCCTAAGCTTATAATCCATGTGAAATCCAATCTTAAACAAAATTTTGAAATGTCAGACTTAGGACATTTGCATTATTTTCTTGGTCTCCAAGTCCTGCAAACCAAAGAATGAATCTTTCTTTCTCAGTCTAAGTATGCTTGTGACCTTCTTCGTCGCTTTCACATGGAAGATTGTACACCAGCCCCTTCTCCCTTCCAATATCGAGTCAAACTTTCTGCCACTTGTACTTCACCTGAAGTCGATGCCACCTTGTATCGTCAGCTTGTTGGTAGTCTCTTATACTTGACTCATTCACGTCCTAACCTTTCCTTTGCCGTTGGTCGTGTTTCCCGTTATATGCAGACACCTCTTGAAAGTCACTGGAAAGCAGCTAAAAGAATACTTCGATATATTCGAGGTACAATTCAGTTTGGGATTCATTACAGTACAAGGGGGAAACCTTTGTTGGTTGGTTTCACTGATTCAGATTGGGCTGGCGATCCTGATGATCAAAAGTCTACTGCAGGTTATGTTTTTAGTCTGGGATCTGGACCTATTACTTGGGTTTATAAGAAACAACAAGCTCTTGCTATTTGTTCAGCAGAGGCAAAATATCGAGCAGCAGTTAATGCCAATCAGGAATCTTTATGGCTTCGACAGATCCTTTCAGAGTTTAGATTCGAGTAGTAGCAGCCTACTCCACTTTGGTGTGACAATCAAAGTGCCATCAAGCTTTCCAAAGATCCAGTTCTACATCAACGCAGCAAACACATTGAGCTACATATGCACTTCATCAGAAATCTTGTTCATGATCGTGTTCTTGAAGTGCTCTTTTGCCCTACAGATAATCAAGTTGCAGACATCTTCACCAAGTCTCTTACAGAAACGAAGTTTTCTAAACTTCGATCTATGTTAGGAGTTCAGGAACTTGTCATTAAGGGGGGATAGGCTCTAATGCCTCCTTCCTTCTCCTAATAGTGTCACTTTTGTAAATCCTTCAATCCTATCCCAAGTTGTTCTTAAGGGGGGATGTTAGGATATTTAGACACTTAGGAGTTAGTTAAGATCAACTTGTGTAATATATCCGTTAGGGATAGTGTGTTTCTTTAGTATGCATTAGTATGCATTTGTAAATACTTAATCCGACGGTCACGATATGTTCCCGACATAGAGTGATCCAACGGCTCAACTTCTCTTAGATCAAACCTAACCTTGATCCGTGGCTTAACACCCGATTGGTCCATGATCTCTATTTAAAGAGCATGGAGGGTCATTGTTTAGTTGATCGATTATGAGAAGCTCATTTGTAACTTTCTTTCTTTGCATAATAAATTGTCCCGTAGAAGCTATTTGGCCAGGGCCATGGAGTGTTTCCCTCAAGAGGGTTTAAACCACGTCAAAACATCGGTGTGTTGATCTGTGATCTTTTTGTGTGAAGTGGTTGCTCTTGGTGTTCTATTCTTTGGTAGTACCCTATGAACCCGAACATTTTTCATGGATTTCTTAATACTATTGGCGATGATTTGTTAAAGGTGGTGGAGGAGTTCCAGTTGTCTGGTCATATTCCAAGGGGATTCATTGCCACCTTCTTGCCATCGATTCCAAAAGTGGACCACTTGTAGTCTTTTGATGATTTCAAACCTATTTATTTGTGCAATTTCATTTACAAGATCATCTCGAAAGTGATAGTGCTCTATATCAAGCCAATCCTTTCGAGAGTGATTCTGACAAAGTGGTTTGGATTCCTTAAAGGGAGGTTGAACCATGAGGTTATCGGTTCATCGCATGAAGGCTTGCATTCGATTAAGACGGGGGAAATCCTACCAATTGGAATCAAACTAGACTTATACAAAGCCTATGATAGAGTTTCATCATTTTATCTTAGGCTTTTGTTATTGCAAGTCGGCTTCAGTATGGATACTGTAAGATGGATTATAGGTTGCATTATGTCATCCTTGTTTGTAGGATTAATAACTGGTTTTGGGTATGATTTCGTCAATCCTTCTCATGATCTGAGACAAGATTTCTTGTTGTCTCCTTATCTGTTTTTGTTGATTATTGAAGGGCTTAGTCAAGCCATTCATTTTACAAGGAGTAGAAGGTATATTTAGGGGATCTCATTTGGTGGTTGGGAGAATTTGACTCATTTTATAATTGTAGACGGTATTCTATTGTTTTTCCTAAACTCGAGGGAGGAGAGTTAGAAATTTCAAGGAAATCATTGGTTTTTTCTATCAAGCTTCATGTATGCAAATCAATGTTGGTAAGTCAACATTATATTGCTCGACCAATTTATTTCTTGGGAGGAATTTTTGGAAGGTATTTTTCCCATTCATTGTTCATAACTTGGAAGAAGGCATCAAATACTTGGGTTATGTGATGAAACCCAATCTTATGGCAAATCAAACTAATCTTGGCTTATTGCCAAAATTGAAAAGAGGGTGAAGTGTTGGTGTAATCATTGGCTCTTACACAATGGTCGATTGGTGCTAATCAAGTATGTTTTAGAGGCCATACCCTATTACTATTTGTTTGAGGTTTGATCTTTAATTCTTTTGGATGCAGAAACTTGAAACAATGAGACAATTCAATCACATGAAATCATACAACCATAACACAAGATATACCATGGGAAAATCCTCAAAAATATGACAACAAAAAACCCCAACAAATCTTCTCATTATAATATAATTGATAGCACAAAATGCTTTCTTTTACAACATAGCATATTGTTTTAGGAAGATAAGAGATCACCAAACACTCTTGGTGAAAATACAGAAGCAATAGAGAATAGAGATCAATCGGAGAAGCGCCTTGGCTTCAGTAATAATATCATGCACACAAAGAGAAGTGCCTTGCCTTCAAAGGAGAAGAGAATTAGCTTCACATTGGATTCATCAATCCTGCATATCATATTTATACATTATTCTCTCCTATTTTTATCTTCTAACTCTAGGATGAACTCGCCCTCAAACTGGATGTATCAATCTTGCATGCAGAAGTGTGCCCCACTTCTCATGCAGTGCTTTATCTCAATGATTTGTCACTTAGTATGAACTCGCCTCTTAACTAAAAGCTTTCCCACTTAGTTAGGTAGCTAAATTAAGTGTCGTCACTTAGTTAACTAGATCTTCTTTGTTGTCACTTAGATAACTCTCTTTAATTGATTCTTGATAACATCAATGTAGTGATCAATTTGAGTTCTCATTGATTTACTGAAGTGTGGTCTTTTAGTTTAACTAAAGTGAAAACATTTTAGTTAACCAGTCCTTCTTATTTAACACTTAGTTAACTAAAATCATGTTGATCGATTTACTTGAAGAGACCACTGTGAGTTCTTTAGTTAATTGAGGCATATCTTTAACTGATGCTTTAAATGAAGCATTGATTGAGTCATACATTGATACTTAACTGAATATTTAACAATTCGAGTTCTCTTTAATTAGTTGAAGTGTCTACATGGGCAATTTCGAATTCTCTTGATCTATATGCTTTATCTTTTATTTCTTTATCTCTTATTGCATGGTCAATATGTGCTAACATTAATTATCCACCACATTACATTATACTAAGAATAATCATCGGATGTTGTGATCATATTATATTATTCCGAACCAAATGCTCATATGCTGAAGTAATTCAATTTAGAGGTGATCAATCTCTAAAGGAGACTTAATAGCTACTGGTGATCATGGTTAATAATACATCACACAACATTAAATGCTTTTAACAAGTAAAGCATGGCCTTTATATGGAAGGTCCACCTCTATACGGGAGTTCCGTCTAATGGATACCTTTATACGGAAGGTTCACATGAGAATCATGACTTGACACACAAGTCCGGAGCCTTGTCCAACAATACTTTACAACATCATTAGTTTGATCAATTACCTCTATATGAGAGGAATAACCTTTACACGGAAGGAAATCAAAGTGATCACCTCTATACGGGAGGATCAATCTTGGCTACACAAGATTGGTTTGGAGAATGTCTTCTGAAGATGTATATTTAACACTTCCTCTCAGTGAGGGAGGCATTCTCTGCCATACCAAGCTTGACTCGGAAGTACCTGAACTTTGTCACAGACAGAGGCTTTGTTAACACATTTGCAATCTTCTCATCAATAGCAATGTACTGAAGTTTCACTGTATCTTTCTGGACCATGTATCGGAACAAGTGATACTTCATTTCAATGTGCTTCAACTTGTCATGAAACACTGGATTTTCAGGAATCTTGATGCAACTTTGATTGTCACACCTAATAAATGTAAGCTCAAACTTTTCACCAAACAACCTTGCAAGTAGCTTTCTGAGCCATGTTGTTTCAAAGCAGGCAACACTAGCAGCTATGTATTCTGCTTCGATAGTGATCTAAGCTACGAACCCATGCTTCCTACTAGACCAAGATATCATAGTTGATCCTAGGCTATAACAGTAGCTGGATGTACTCTTACAGTCCACAATGCTTCCTCCCCAGTCTGAGTCTGTATAACCAAGTAACATGAGTCCTCCACTGGAGTCATATCTGATTCCATATGAAATTGTACCTCGAAGGTACCTAAGCACATGCTTTGCAGCTGTCTAGTGTTTGTGTCTCAGATCAGACATAAATTGACTCGGAATGCTCACGGCATAATATATATCAGGCCCTCCAATGTATCAAGTACATTAGTGAGCCTATAATCTGTTTATGCAAAGTGGGATCTATTAGAACTGATCCAGAGCCTGACTCGTGAAGTTTCCTCAAACTGGAAACCATCGGTGTAGTCATAGATTTGCAATCTATCATGCCAAAACTACACAATATCTCCACAATGTACTTCCCTTGAGATAGAAAATTTCCATCTTTTCTTTACCAGATCTCAAGGCCAAGAAAGTAGTGCATTAGACCTAAGTCTTTCATCTTGAACTCTAAGGTGAGCTCCCTCTTGCACCAAGAAATCAGATGTTCCACTCCAGTGAGACCACATACATCTTAATGTATTAAATCTAAAATCCCTTTAGATCTATTAGTACTGTTGGAAAAAAATTTCTTACCATTCTTCCCAAGTGAACAACCCCGACATACACTATCATGCTCAAAATCAAATAAAGGCATACCTTTTACCATATTTTGAAGTCCTAGTAGTCATTTGTAGTGTAGGTGTCCAAGCCTTCAATGCCATAGCTCGCATGGACTGATAGTGTGGTGAATCATAGCTTGAATGTACTTCTCGGGTACCTTGTAGAGTCCTCCCTCTCGAACTCCAATCACAGCAGCAGATTTTAGGCTTTTGTTCTTCAGCCATAAAAAGTGCTTTGTTATCCATGAAGATAACTCAAAATCCTTTGTCTTCAAGAACCGAAAATGAAAGGAGGTTCTTCTTCAACCCTGGCACATATAGAATGTCCTCCACATGTAAAATATCATTGGTGCTCAGCTGGAATGAGGTGGATCCAACTCCTTGGATCGAATATGTTGAGTTGTCCACCAACTCTACCATTCATGTGAACTTTTTCTTCCTTAGGTCAGTGATGGCACTCTTGTAACCAGTCATATGTTTGGATGTGCCACTGTCAATCAACCATGTGTCTGCACTTGTGATGACAAATCCCGAAAGGGATGAGACAAGGGAATACTCCCTTCTTGTCTCCTTTTCTTTGGATGCATTCTCTTGAGTGATTTCATCTTCTATGATGATAGAAGCATGAAACTTTCCTTTCCGCTTTATTTTGCACTCTCTTGAGAAATGACCTTTCTTGTTGCAATTGAAAGATCTAGATTTTGACTTGTCAAATCCTTTGTTGAACTCGTTCTTTGGATGAGAGAACTTCTTTTGGAAGAAGGGTTTCTTTCCTTTCTTCATTATTGTCGTGAGGGCAAGGTTTTCTTCTTTATGCACACTGACTTGCTCTAGATTCGCCTCTCCTCTTGGAGACATTCATGCCACAACCTTTCTAAGTTAGGTTGTACCTCTCGGCCATTTAACACTACCAAGAATGTCTCCCATGAGGATGGGAGACCATCAATAGTGGTTTGGAGAAGATCATCTTCATCCACCACTACTCTAATACTAACAAGTTGATCTCTTACCTGAGAGATCTTGGTGAAGAAGGATGCCATTGTCTCATCCGTCTCCATCTTTAAGTTTCAAAGCTTATTCTCCAATACCCTCTTTTGACTCGGGGCCTTCTTCTCATATAGATTAGTCAATGTATCATAACATTATTTTGGGGTCTTCAGCGGTGTGATCACGGGCATCAAGTTATATTTTACCGCATCATAGATGATATGTTTGGACTTAGCTTGATTCTTCTTGAATTTGATGCACCTGCATTAGATGTAGGCTCCTCCACCACAGTTGTAACATCTCGATATTTTCATAAAAAATTAAAAAAATGTATAACAGCATTAAATGTAACATAAATTGTGAATGCGGAAATAATAAATGTTTGACAAGATAGCCTTGAATAAATAAGTCATTAATACAGAAAACAAATTAATTACTGAATCTCTTAACTAAAGACATTTTAATGACTGTGACACGTCACATTGCTCTTATCATGCTTACGACATTGGTTTTGCTTGTGTTAACTATAATTCGAAGTATTATGCGATTATGTTTTCTTGACAATGTACTGACAGTTTTGTTTTTGGATGGTGATGAAAGGGGTCCTACGAGGTCCCTCAAGCTTACTTAGCTACATTTAGCTAAAGCATTTGTTCATGTCCCTCTTGTGCAGATTTCAGGTAAGAGAATGCGACAACCAAGTGTTTAAGAGCAAAATATGTTTTTCATTAAATTGTCAATGTTTGGTGAAAACAAAACTATTTTCTTCCTTGCTTCAGGTATGGATCTTTGTCTAACTTAGATGTGTCGTTTGATCATAGTTACATATCATAATTAACTATTTCTATTCTACAATCCTTAGTGAAATTGTCAAGATGAATCGCTTGTACTTATAAATTTCTAGGCTAAGTAATAGGTTACACTATCTAAGTGCTAGAATGATACTATTGTCATCTTTCATTTCAACAGAAGTATTATTACTATGTACAGGTCATGAATGCTTTGACTTTATATAGAGTCTTATTATCATCGAGTCGAGAAATACTTAGTGTATATGGATGATTTAAAAAAACAACTAAAATAATTATGCATTCCTAAATATATGAGCACACATAGTAGTATCCATTAAAATCCTACTTTTAAAATTATGATATTTCCAATGTAGAAATTACAACTATAGTTTCTATGCATTTCTAATTGCATGTACCAAACTATTTATTGAAATAATTATCATCACAATCCTACCTTCATATTTATAATGGCTTTAATATGGAATTACAAAACTATATGGATTTCCTCTTTCAATCCATTATTTATATAATGGAATGAATTATACTATGTAAACAAATGAATACGATGTAAACAATGTAATTCTAGTTATTCCCTAACTTTAGCATACGACTTGTATTCATTTAAATGATGTAATGAAATGTATGAACTGTTCAATCTATTAGCAACATTAGACTAAATATAAAATGAAATGTTGTAACCCTAAGCTCGAATGCTGGCAGGTGAAAATGATGGTTATTAAATGCTTGGAGTACGAGATTTGCTGGCATCGTTAATATAAATGACCTTGACATTTAAGTCTTCTGTCTACTGAAATGAATGTGGCTATGCGTGGATGCTCTCCTGGCTGAGTAGCACGTGACTGCATTTACTTACTTGAACTTAAACAGTCGAGCTGTCCAGGTTGTGATCCGATGTCTGTCGAGTTGGCATCGTCGTGGTCGAAGTAGTAGTTAAGGTATTTAATATGACGATTTCCCATCTTCCAACGTGCCCATATGGCAAATAAATCCACTGTTGATTTCATGGATCATCGAGATTGTAAGGAAAACCCTAACTTCACTCTACAATAGCGTTGGAACAAGCTCTTAGCATTCAATTTGTTGGGTGATGGTTTAGGGTAAGGCCGACAAACCGAAGGATTCCAGGGTTTTGATGTTTTAGGAGTTCTCTAGACTGGAACCCGTGACCTGAGCTTGTAACCTGCAAGTAAAATGTTGTGTTTTTAAAGAGTTGAGTCTTCGTTGGCAGTTTGAGGTAGTTACTTGATGAAGGATTAAATCTTAGTTGGTTTTTCTACGTAAGTTTTGAGTGAGCATTCGTCTAGGGTTTTCGTCGAAGTGTTTGTACCGAGTTCAATTCTCTTGCAGCGATAACTAAAGATCTCAGACTGGAACTCTTTCATCTAAAAGCTGGATGATGGCTTCGCCGGTCTTGTTCGCAGAAGAGTCATCCGTCTCGCAGGCAATGTATTCTTCGATATCGGTACTATTATCTTACGCTCCAATAAACTTATTCAGTTCCTCGTTTAACCATTGAAGAGTTTGAATGGCAGGTTTTACTCTCGACGATTTCTTCCTTGCTCGAGGTTTGAGGGGAGCGATGCCTGTCCACCTGTAAGCCTCGGAGGTTTCACTTCCTCGTAGACACCCCAGGCATGGTGTGGTCAATGTTATTATGTTTGATATGAGTCTGAGAAATTAGGGTCTTGGCAAGATTTCCTTGGCCGTGAATGTAATGATGAATTTAAGACTCACTATGCTCGACAGTGGTGAATACTCACCCTGTCAACCTTGAAGCGTTTCTGCTAAGGTTCTTGGCATAAGAAAATGTAAAAGGGAAGAACCCCAAACAAAAAAAATCGTAAATAAATTTCTTAGATGTTTTGAAGCCAAATAATCTTCCGGGGTTAAAACCCTCGATTTGCTTTGATACTTTTGTTCTTGCAGTGTTCCAACGAACCTCTTTGTTTGAGGAATTAATACGTCGATTTTGTAACAGACCCTTAAATAAGATAAAGGATAATACCGCATAATACTAAAGAGTTTATCGTTTTCCTACGAAAAGTTCAATGTGATAATGTTAAGCTGTTTTTAGTTAAAAATGGTGATAGAGACTTGTATTGTAGTGGTCAAAACCGAAAAGGATTGTTGAGCGTTTTCTTTGTCTTAAAAGAATCAATGGTTGCAGTAAGGAATGTTGTGTGTATATTTTCTAGAGGCCGAGAGCCGTTAGTTCACAAATTTGTTTGAAAAACAAAACCCTGTGTATACGTGTTTTAGATTTGCAGTTTAAAATGCTTGAAGACTTTAAGTAGATAGTAATAATTCCATACTTATTGGATAATAAGTTAATTAAAATAATGTACTTAGATCTGAAATTGTATTTTAAATAATAGCTAAAGTATGTGCGTTAGATGCAACATAGCACTGATTTGGTTTAATGAAAGGGTTGGTTTCACGAATCCAACATTATCATGTAGATGTAATTGATATGTTTTACTTGATTAAAGGTTCTGGTTCTTTGCCTAAGTAATACGAGAGGAAGTTAATATTTGATAAACAATAATTGGGGTTAGGTTTGAAATGGCAGTATTGGAACCAAAAAAATATTTGTTAACTGAATCGAAAAGTGATAAATGAATAAGGGAAAAGAATAGTAATATACAGTGATGATAATTTCTATGATTGATATGCATTCTTTTGACATTTTTGTAAAGCAGATTCTGTATGAGGTAATATTTGCAGCTGTTAGAATCTAGTATTAATAATGCCTGAGACATAATGCCTGAAACATCTGGTATTCATAACACCTTTACAATAGAATACATGGTATTAGACTTCAATAATGGTTAGTGATAAATGGAAATATAGTTCTATACAGAGATGAATTGTCTCTCTTTTATAACTAAGTACAGGAGAATGCTTTTTATAACTATTTATTATATACTATTTTGTTTCTGAGTTTAAACATGTAAACATTAGAATTTAAAAGAACACTACAGTATCAGTCTATCTATTCACTAGCATTATGCCCATCAATTATCTGATTTAATTTTACTTACCTGTACTAGAGTACGATGCAGAAACAAGCATGGGAAAAAATGCAAAGAAGTAATTTTATCAATCATTTCATCTATTATGTCATTTTCATTTAGAGAACATACTTAGGTTAGAAAGTAAAAACAATTCCTTCTATACTCTTTTGACTGTACTACTTACTGTTAACTGTAAAATTCTAATTGACTAAAATAACAACAAAAATTGTAGAACCTGATAATTTGTAGGAGAAACAAACCACCCAAGGAGCCCGTTCCACCCAATCTATTCCTGAAGACAGCCAAACTACTTGCCTTAGGACCCTCGAGCCTATTCACTGAACCACCAGGAGGAAGATTCTGTAGAAGCATTAGTACATCAACTTGCAGTAGAATATAGATTTCTCAGTCATCAAGACTCAGCAGTCAAAGAGACCTGAACTAGCACCTCTGGATTCCTTCTCAGTATAACTACCAAACTCATAATTGCACTCACATAGCCTCCCTATTCGAATCTCTCAGTGATCACCTGATGCACTTGAGGAATATTTCTGCAGAAAATATTGTAGGGGCTGCCTACCCAATTTGAATTGCCTTATGTAGGCTGCCTAGCCCTTTTAGTGGTTAACTGGTCATTAATGAGTTGACTTCTCTCTTCCACCCACCTAGGGGATAATGCCACAAATTTAGGGGTAGTTGTCCCATAACCAACAGGTAGTGGTGGAGTGAAAATGCTGCCATCTGTCCCATGCCTTCTAACAGCTTCCATTCCTCCTAGTGGGTCAGTGAACACTCATTTAACAGTTCCCTTGAGTGTTTGTCTCCTATTTTAATTTATTAAATAATAATAATCAGTAATTACAATCATTATTGACCAAACTGGGTCATAATTACAAAACTTTGTAATTATAATTTAACATAAAATATTTTGTAAATAAAATAAATATTTCTCAAAATTTGGGTAGGTGACATACACCCCCCCTTAAGTCTCAACATCGTCCTCGATGTTGTTTAATCACTCTCTCAATGTTCCTGAAATAGATTTGGGTATGCTGCCCGCATACTACTCTCCAACTCCCAGGTTTCTTCGTATGGGCTAAGGTGCTTCCATTGCACCTTTACCTGCCCAATGGTGCGATTCCAGAGTAGAGTTTCCCTCATTTTGAGGATACAGTCTGGTTCCACCTGAAAATCGTCGCCTTGTCCCACCTGTACATCATTCCAATTTACAACATGAGTAGCATCGTGTACATACTTCTTTAAAAATGATACATGAAAAACATTATATATCTTCAGATTTGGTGGCAAGTCTAGTTGGTATGCCACTAGTCCAACCCTTGACAAAATTTCGAAAGGACCACAATACCTGGGTGCCAACTTGGCACAACTTCTCAATTTCAATGAACTCTTTTTCGGTCTTACTTTAAGAAAAACATGTTCACCAACCTAGAATTCTTTATGAGTCCTTCTAAGATCTGCTTGACTCTTTTTCCTATCTTGAGCAGCTTTAAGATTTCTTTGTACCTGTTTCACAATTAATTCTAACTCATGCAACAATTCAAGTCCTAAAATAACTCTATTTACTGGGTCATTCCAAGAAACAGGTGTATCACATTTTCTACCATAAAGAATTTCAAAAGGGCTAAGCCTGGCTGATGCATGACAATGGTTATTATATTAAAATTATGCTAAATGCAAGTAGTCCTCCCACTTACCAAGTTGATCCTTGACATACATCATAAGCAAGTCTTCCAATACCTGATTCACTCTTTCTGTCTGTCCATCCGTTTGTGGATGAAATGCTATGCTGAAGTTTAAGGTTGTATTCAACCCTTTAAACAAAGACCTCCAGAAGTTTCCAGTAAACTTAGAATCGCGGTCTAAAATTATCATTTTTGGTATCCCATGTAATTGAAAAATCTGTTTCATGAATATTTCTGCAATTTCTGGAGCCTTATGAGTAGTTTTTACAGGTATAAAGTGTGCTGCCTTGTTGAGTTTATCCACTACCACCATGATAGAGTCATTTTGTTTCTGATTTTTGGGTAGTACGGTAATAAAATCTATGCTTATAACTTCCCATTTCCAACTAGGTATAGGCAATGGTTGCAATAGTCTAGCCGGATGTTGATGTTCAACCTTCACTTTTTGACAGTCCAAACACTTAGCTATGTATTTTGCTACTTCATCTTCATTATGGGCCAATAGTACTCTTTCCGTAACATGGTGATGGTTTTCTGATAACCTGGATGACCAGAGTAATGGATTTTGTGCATCTCATCTAATATCATAATTTTTGCTTTTGGTATATTGTGTACATACAATCTGTTTTTGTATAATAAGAGTCCATTTTCCTTTAAACTGTAATTTGCCATAGAATTTTCAGAATTGCCATTTGCTGTCTTTTCTTGTAATTTTCTGTATTCTTCATCCGTTTCAATCCCTTCAAGGATTTGATTTTCTAAATATATTGAGTATGTACTGATGGCTGAAATAAAATTCAACTTTGCTTTACGACTTAATGCACCAGCAACCTTGTTCTCTTTCCCTTTAATATGCTGAATTTCAAAATCATATTCACTTAGAAAATTTAACCATCTAGCTTGTCTAGCGTTCAAATTTGTCTGATCTAATAAATATTTCAAACCCATGTTATCTGTCAACAAGGTAAATTTTCTGCCAATAAGGTGGTGACGCCACAATTTTAAAGCGTGAATTACTACTAATAACTCTAAATCATAAGTACAGTAGTTCTTCTCATATATTTTCAGCTTTCTAGACTCGTATGCAACAGCATGTCCCTCTTGTGTTAGGACTCCACCGAGTCCGTCATTACATGCATCGGTGCATACTATAAAATCCTTATTAGGATATGCTATCCTCAGAATAGGCGCTGTAGTTAGTAATTCCTTTAGCTTCTTAAAACTGTCTGGACATTTCTGATCCCACACAAATTTCTTCCATTTCTTCTATAAAGAGGTTATGGGGTTTGCAATCTTTGAAAAACCCTCTATAATTTTTCTATAATATCCAGTGATACCCATAAATGATCGTACATCCAACAAATCCTTAGGAACCAACCAATCATTAATGGCTTTTATCTTATCGGGGTCAACCGAGATCCCTTCCTTAGAAATTATGTGTCCTAAATACTGAATTTTGTCCTTGTGAAAGTCACACTTACTAAACTTAGCGTATAGTTGATGATCTCTCAGAACTTGTAAGAGAATACATAGATGTTCGTCATGCTCTTCTTTGCTTTTAGAATACACTAGAATGTCGTATATGAACACAATAGCAAACTTATCCAAGTATTTGTGCAGAATATTGTTCATTAAACACATAAATACAGCCGGGGCATTAGTCAGTCCAAATGGCATGACTACGAACTCATAATGTCCATATCGAGTTCTAAAGGTTGTTTTAAAAATATCCTCGTCCTTCACACGAACTTAATGATATCCTGACCTTAAATCAATCTTTGAAAATATCGTTGCTCCACGCAGCTGATCGAATAGATCATCTATGCGGGGCAACGGATATCGATTCTTGATTGTCATCTTATTCAACTGGAGATAATCTATGCACAGTCTTAAATTGCCATCTTTCTTTTTAACAAATATAACAGGTGCTCCCCAAGGAGACACACTGGGTCTTATATAGTTTTTATCAATCAGTTCCTTCAACTGTGATTTCAACTCATTTAATTCTAGTATATTCATCCTATATGGAGCTTTAGAATTCGGTACCGCCCCTGGTATTAGCTCGATGGTAAAATCTAGGTCTCTCTTAGGGGGTAATCCTGGAATCTCTTTAGAAAAAAAACATCTTTAAAATCTTTTAGGACAGGTATATCTTCTAGTTTCAATTTGTCCTCTTTAGTAATCAACTCATCATTCACTGCATTTACTGCAAACATTTGACATCCTTTTCTAACTGCTCTTTTTACTTGCATAGCTGAAATCTGTCTAAGGGATGTCTTTCTTGGAATACCTTTTATTTCTACTATTTCTCCTTCATCATTTAAACATGTAAAACTTTTCTCATAACAATTCAGAATGACATGATGGGCTTCTAACCAGTCCATTCCAATTAAGATATCATAGGATCCTAAAGGTATAACATTCAGCTTGGTTTGTGTCTTTAACTGTTTCATAGATAAAACATAACTTTCAATAAATCATATACTTTTCTTTTTGGAAACTAGAATTTCCACTAAACCTAAAATTTTTCTTCTTCTGCTCAAAGTTGTTGGGTTTATGATTTTTCCATTTAGATATCCCTTCTCTTTTTCGATTAGAGTCATAACAGAAAGTTGCCTTCCTCATGGCCTCTTCTAAGGTCTTTGGATTGTCATACTCTATTATTTCCTTGATGTTGAAAGGTAGACAACTCAAGTATCTTTGAATCTTCGGTTTTTCTTCCATAAGGTATGGCACATACCTCAGTAAATTCAGAAATTTACTATTCATCTCTTTCATGTTCATACTTCCCAATTTTAAATCATAGAATTCCTTGGATTTTTCCTCATAGTATTGTTCAGATAAGAAATTTTTGTTGAAGTATCTTTTAAAAGTGCTCCAATTTACATCCTTGTCTTTGATGCCCTTCACTCTTTTGATGTCCTGCCATCAAATATCTGCCTTCCCAATCAAGTTGTATATTGCCATTTTTGCCTTCAATGATTCTGAGTAATCATAAATTTGGAAGTATTTCTTCATGCCGGAAAGCCATGCTTCTTCTGTCTCTCCTTTCTCAATTTCACCATTGAAGGTTGGGGGTTTGATTTTCTTGAACTCCCCAGAAATATGTTCATACTGTTTGTGACTTTTTCTTTTGGGTTTATAATCTCCTTCACTGCTATCATTTGAATAATTTCGTTTCTTTTTGCGTTTTTCATGGGCAGCTTTTGATGATGTTGAAATGTTATTTGCATCATCAGTTTTCATTTTCTTACCCCTGTCTCGATGAGGTAATTCTTCAACCTTGGAGGTATTTTCAATTTCTCTATTATGTTCATCAGTTGGGCATTGTTCGAACAATACTTGATTAAGTTCCTCTTGTGCCTTTAGAATTTTCTCATTGTCTTGTTTTATAGATCTAATTTATGCTTTTAACTCTTGAAATGCACGTAACAATTCTGACGAATTGTCATTTAATTCGCCATGGGCTTCTTCTTCATAATGTTGTCCCGTGCTATGACTATTGGGTCGAAATCTGTCCTCTACATGTTCAGTTGATCCTTCCATACCTGTAGCTTAAAAATAATTTATGTATAACACAAATATTTAAATTGAATTAATAAGATTTCTGTTGTAAATAAATTTTCTATTGCGTGTTCCTTGGACCTGTTCAAGCCTAGAGTTCGAACATGAGCTATGATACCACATGTAACATCCCGATATTTTCATAAAAATTTAAAATTTTTATAACAACATTAAATGTAACATAAATTGCGAATGCATAAATAATAAATGCTTGACAAGACAGCCTTGAATAAATAAGTCATTAATACAGAAAACAAATTAATTACTGAATCTCTTAACTAAAGACATTTTAATGACTGCGACACGTCACACTGCTCTTATCATGCTTACGACATTGGTTTTGCTTGTGTTAACTATAATTCGAAGTATTATGCGATTATGTTTTCTTGACAATGTACTGACAGTTTTGTTTTTGGATGGTGATGAAAGGGGTCTTACTTAGATACGTTTAGCTAAAGCATTTGTTCCTATCCCTCTTGCGCATATTTCAGGTAAGAGAATGCGACAACCAAGTGTTTAAGAGCAAAATATGTTTTTCATTAAATTGTCAATGTTTGGTGAAAACAAAACTATTTTCTTCCTTGCTTCAAGTATGGATCTTTGTCTAACTTAGATGTGTCGTTTGATCATAGTTACATATCGTAATTAACTATTTCTATTCTACAATCCTTAGTGAAATTGTCAAAATGAATCACTTGTACTTATAAATTTCTAGGCTAAGTAATAGGTTACACTATCTAAGTGCTAGAATGATACTATTGTCATCTTTCATTTCAACATAAGTATTATTACTATGTACAGGTCATGAATGCTTTGACTTTATATAGAGTCTTATTATCATCGAGTCGAGAAATACTTAGTGTATATGGATGATTTAAAAAAAAAAAACTAAAATAATTATGCATTCCTAAATATATGAGCACACATAGTAGTATCCATTAAAATCCTACTTTTAAAATTATGATATTTCCAATGTAGAAATTACAACTATAGTTTCTATGCATTTCTAATTGCATGTACCAAACTATTTATTGAAATAATTATCATCACAATCCTACCTTCATATTTATAATGGCTTTAATATGGAATTACAAAACTATATGGATTTCCTCTTTCAATCCATTATTTATATAATGGAATGAACTATACTATGTAAACAAATGAATACGATGTAAACAATGTAATTCTAGCTATTCCCTAACTTTAGCATACGACTTGTATTCATTTAAATGATGTAATGAAATGTATGAACCGTTCAATCTATTAGCAACATTAGACTAAATATAAAATGAAATGTTGTAACCCTAAGCTCGAATGTTGGCAGGTGAAAATGATGGTTATTAAATGCTTGGAATACAAGATTTGTTGGCATCGTTAATATAAATGACCTTGACATTTAAGTCTTCTGTCTACTGAAATGAATGTGGCTATGTGTGGATGCTCTCCTGGCTGAGTAGCACGTGACTGCGTTTACTTACTTGAACTTAAACGGTCGAGCTGTACAAGTTTTGATCCGATGTATGTTGAGTTGGCATCGTCATGGTCGAAGCAGTAGTTAAGGTATTTAATATGATGATTTCCCATCTTCCAACGTGCCCAGATGGCAGGTAACTCCATTGTTGATTTCGTGGATAATTGAGATTGTAATGAAAACCCTAACTTTGCTCTACAACAGCATTGGAACAAGCTCTTCGCATTCAATTTGTTGGGTGATGGTTTAGGGTGAGGCCGACAGGCCGAAGGATTCCAGGGTTTTGATGTTTTAGGGGTTCTCCAGACTGGAACCCGTGACCTATGAGCTTGTAACCTGCAAGTAAAATGTTGTGTTTTTAAAGAGTTGAGTCTTCGCTAGCAGTTTGCAGTAGTTACTTGATGAAGGATTAAATCTTAGTTGGTTTTTCTGCGTAAGTTTTGAGTGAGTATTCGTCTAGGGTTTTCGTTGAAGTGTTTGTACCGGGTTCGATTCTCTTGTAGCGATAACTAAAGATCTCAGACTGGAACTCTTTCATCTAAAAGTTGCATGATGGCTTCGCCGGTCTTGTTCGCAGAAGAGTCATCCGTCTCGCAGGCAATGTATTCTTCGATACCGGTACTATTATCTTACGCTCCAATAAACTTATTCAGTTCCTCGTTTAACCATTGAAGAGTTTGAATGGCAGGTTTTACTCTCGATGATTTCTTCCTTGCTCGAGGTTTGAGGGGAGTGATGCCTGTCCACCGGTAAGCCTTGGAGGTTTCACTTCCTCGTAGACACCCCAGACATGGTGTGTTTAATGTTATTATGTTTGATATGAGTCTGAGAAATTAGGGTCTTGGCAAGGTTTCCTTGGCCGTGAATGTAATGATGAATTTAAGACTGTCACTATGCTCAGCAGTGGTGAATCCTCACCCTGTCAACCTTGAAGCGTTTCTGCTAAGGTTCTTGGCATAAGAAAATGTAAAAGGGAAGAACCCTAAACAAAAACAATCGTAAATAAATTTCTTAGATGTTTTGAAGCCAAAGAATCTTCCAGGGTTAAAACCCTCGATTTGCTTTGATACTTTTGTTCTTGCAGTGTTCCAACGAACCTCTTTGTTTGAGGAATTAATACGTCGATTTTGTAATAGACCCTTGAATAAGATAAAGGATAATACAATATAATACTAAAGAGTTTATCATTTTCCTACGAAAAGTTCAATGTGATAATGTTAAGTTGTTTTTAGTTAAAAATGGTGATAGAGACTTGGATTGTAATGGTCAAAACCGAAAATGATTGTTGAGCGTTTTCTTTGTCTTAAAAGAATCAATGGTTGTAGTAAGGAATGCTGTGTGTATATTTTCTAGAGGCCGAGAGCCGTCAGTTCACAAATTTGTTTGAAAAACAAAACCCTTTGTATAAGTGTTTTAGATTTGCAGTTTAAAATGCTTGAAGACTTTAAGTAGATAGTAATAATTCCATACTTATTGGATAATAAGTTAATTAAAATAATGTACTTAGATCTGAAATAGTATGTGCGTTAGATGCAACATCGCACTGATTTGGTTTAATGAAAGGGTTGGTTTCATGAATCCAACATTATCATGTAGATGTAATTGATATGTTTTACTTGATTAAAGATTCTGGTTCTTTGCCTAAGTAATACGAGAGAAAGTTAATATTTGATAAACAATAATTGGGTTTAGGTTTGAAATGGCAGTATTGGAACCAAAAAAATATTTGTTAACTGAATCGAAAAGTGATAAATGAATAAGGGAAAAGAATAGTAATATACAATGATGATAATTTCTATGACTGATATGCATTCTTTTGACATTTTTGTAAAGCAGATTCTGTATGAGGTAATATTTGCAGCTGTTAGAATCTAGTATTAATAATGCCTGAGACATAATGCCTGAAACATCTGGTATTCATAACACCTTTACAATAGACTTCAATAATGGTTAGTGATAAATGGAAATATAGTTCTGTACAGAGATGAATTGTCTCTCTTTTATAACTAAGTACAGGAGAATGCTTTTTATAACTATTTATTATATACTATTATGTTTCTGAGTTTAAACATGTAAACATTAGAATTTAAGAGAACACTACAGTATCAGTCTATCTATTCACTGGCATTCTGCCCATCAATTATCTGATTTAATTCTACTTACCTATACTAGAGTACGATGCAGAAACAAGCATGGGGAAAAATGTAAAGAAGTAATTTTATCAATCATTTCATCTATTATATCATTTTCATTTAGAGAACATACTTAGGTTAGAAAGTAAAAACAATTCCTTCTATACTCTTTTGACTGTACTACTTACTGTTAACTGTAAAATTCTAATTGTCTAAAATAACAACAAAAACTGTAGAACTTGATAATTTGTAGGAGAAACAAACCACCCAAGGAGCCTGTTCCACCCAACCTATTCCTGAAGACAGCCAAACTACTTGCCTTAGGACCCCCGAGCCTGTTCACTGAACCACGAGGAGGAAGATTCTATAGAAGCCTTAGTACATCAACTTGCAGTAGAATATAGATTTCTCAGTCATCAAGACTTAGCAGTCAAAGAGACCTGCACCAGCACCTCTAGATTTCCTTCTCAGTATAACTAGCAGACTCACAATTGCACTCTCACATAGCCTCCCTATTTGAATCTCTCAGTGATCACCTGATGCACTTGAGGAATATTTATGCAGAAAATATTGTAGGGGCTTCCTACCCAATTCGAATTGCCTTATGTAGGCTACCTAGGCGTTTTAGTGGTTAACTAGTCATTAATGAGCTAACTGCTCTCTTCCACCCACCTGGGGGATAATGCCACAAATTTAGGGGTAGTTGTCCCATAACCAACAGGTAGTGGTGGAGTGCAAATGCTGCCATCTGTCCCATGCCTCCTAGTGGGTCAGTGAACACTCATTTAACAGTTCCCTTGGGTGTTTGTCTCCTATTTTAATTTGTTAAATAATAATAATCAATAATTACAATCATTCTTGACCAAACTGGGTCATAATTACAAAACTTTGTAATTATAATTTAACATAAAGTATTTTGCAAATAAAATAAATATTTCTCAAAATTTGGGTAGGTGACAATAGTGGATACATATCCATCCAAGTCATGTTCCTATAGGATGTTGAGAATCCTATCCTTCCAAGTGTTGAAGTTTGAGGTGCCCTCAGGATGGTCTTCCGGTTGTACAGATATTGATGCCATAGTCTTCAAATCTTGTGCTCAACTTATCAGGATCTACGTAGGCTCTAGCTGGTTGTAATACCCCATTTTAACCCTTAGAATGTATCAAATCGATATGTAAATAGTGTGCATATGTAATGTATGATTCCTAGCATGGAGCTTAAGGTCAAGGCCCCGCTAGTGAATGCTCAGCCTTAAAGGGGTGGTATTTTATATTGTGTTATCCATGTGCTAGTAAGCCATGGGGAAATTGTAAAAGTATGTAAATAATTATAATGCAAATAAAATACCAAGGGGCTAGCTATGGATGCAACTAAAATGAGGGGGCTATGAGCATCCACTATGGAGAGGTGAGGGGGTTGTGGGATTGAACCTATGTTGCCAAATGTCACATTGAGAACCCACTTTGATTTTCCTTGCTGTCATTTATTTTTGTTGTAAGGAAGTACTTCAAAAAATAGCTCATGAGATTGATGGAGTATGGGTAGCCCAGAAATTCGTATGGCAGAGTATGGACTCTGTTTACTTGACCCACAAGTCACTCTACCTCGTGGGAGGATGTTTTCCCTCATCCCCATTCTATTGTGAAACAACGAGACTACTATTCTAAGGATGTTATGCATTCCCAGTTGTGGAAAAACCAGAAATTGCAACTTCGAAAGAAGTTGCATTAAGTGCAGAAATCACCCAGGAGTTTGTGTGGGAGGTGAAATTTAGTGGGGAATCCATAAATATAAACCCCAGAGTGAGTATGAGAGTGTGAAGAGCCCCAAAATTCATGGTCGCACCTAGTTTTGGGGGCCCGAAAGTTGAAATCTGTGAATGAGATTCAGGTGGGCAGGAATTGAGGAAGATCCAAGAGTGGATCGCAGTGGGAGAGATACCAGGGGATCATATTTCATGGTAAAGCTAGCAAAGGCTCTATTATCTTTGGTTTAGAATTCGGGACCAACCATACCTTCCCAGGTCAGCGCTGAGGTAAGGGGCACCCGAGGGACTGTGTAGCAGAGAAGGGGACCTTATTTAGGTTGAGAATGGAGATGATGGGGGTACTTGGCCTGTCTGAAGCCAATTGGATATGCCTATAGCTCTATGGTTGAGCTCATTGTCTTAGAAACTCCTTCCATGTCCCCCCCACTTGCTTTATAGAGCCAGTTGTGTGCTGGCTGAGGCTGAATGATTGTGCCTAAGGCTGTGAGTGAACCTAAGTAGTTCCTCCTTGGTGGATACATAGCCCTAGATCGGGGGTGGTCTCTGAGTGCTAAAAGAATATAGGCTGGGCAGATACCTAGGGTTGGGTTGGAACATTGCATTCCATAGCCAGTTGCTTGGTGATTTCAATTAAAAGATAAGTGTTTCTTGTTGCCTCTCATTATGCCAGTTTTATATACATGAATGATTGTTTGTTTATGTCAAAATGCATAGATTGTTCTAGTTGAATAATGGAATTGAATGCCTGTGCATTATGTTGTTATTATGCCTATGATGAAATGCTGGTAAATGCACTATGTGTGTGTGTTAATATGGTTTAATTCCGATGTGTATGTTTATTATGCATTGCACACATATTTAGTTGTGAATAATTTCATAAGCTGATACTGGGGAGCGAAAATTAGCACCCCTCCTATGTTGCTCATATTCCCTTCAGATTCAAATCGATGGGAGGGAATGTGATAGAGTGTTCAGAGCAAGAAAAATTATCAGGTTTTTATTCTAAGGAGCTCCCCCATCACCTCTAAAGGGCACCGAGGTGACTAGGGACATGATAGTGGCATGTAAAACTGAGCTCCTTCATGTCGTGAGCTCTGATACCATGTTAATATTTGGTTGAGCTTTAATCTTTAATTCTTTTGGATGCAGAAACTTGAAGCAATGAGACAATTCAATCACAAGAAATCCATACAACCATACAAGATATACCCTGGGGGGAATCCTCAAAACTATGAGAACAAAAAAACCCAGCAAATATTCTTAGTATAATATAATGGATAACATAAAATGCTTTCTTTTACAACATAACAGATTGCTTTCGGAAGATAAGAGATCACCAAACACTCTTGGTGAAGATACATAATCAATAGAGAAGAGAGATCAATCGGAGAAGCGCCTTGGCTTCAATAATAATATCCTGCACACAAAGAGAAGTGCCTTGCCTTCATTACCATCCAATCGATGAAGGAATAAATCCAAATTTGGGGCATTGGTCTTCATCACCTAGTATTAAACCTAACAAAAATGGGTGGGTGCTTTTAGAGAGTGAATTACTCACATGTGTATTGTGAACATAATGTTGAAGTTGATTCTCTTTCCAAACTAACCTTATCTTTGAATCTTGGAAGTATTCATGTTGATGAGTTCATGGAGGGTAGATTAATTTCAACTGGGACATACGAAAATTGCGTTTTCTTCTTTTTGGGTTTGTATGTATGTAATTTTGAGATTAATTCTAGGTTGGTGATTTTGTTGAAATGCTTGAAGAGGAACGGGGCTTCAAATTTTTTTAAAGGATCATTTTGATCTATTTTTTGTTCTTGTGCTCAAGCACCTAAAGAATGTATTTTGTTTTCTACTTGAATGGAAAGTATTTTCTTTTCTTAATTGGCCAAGAGAGGCTGGTGTACTAGGTATTTTACCTAATTTACGATTTTGTACTTAAATCTTCGGATTTAATATCTATAACTGGTTTATTGCCTTTGTGGGTATTATTAGATGGAGGATCCATTATGATTTTGTTATGTTGTCACTAAATTGGTAGTTCATGTTTTTCCATGGGCCAAATGATGGTTCAGTTTCAAATTATTTTTGCTTCGAATCTGGTGATACTATTTTGGACAACATTTAAAATGTTGTAAAGTCTTGAGAATCATCTTGAATAAAAAATGTGTTTTTTTTCTTAAAAAATTGTATATGTGTGTGTGTTCTTAATGAACTTAAAGTACAAATAGTTTTTGATAAATAATAAATTCTCTAAATAAATAATATTTTTTACCACACAGTATATTGTAGAAGAAAAAATGAAATATTCTTTTAATTTTGACTCCTCATTATATGGTAATGATTATATAATTAGACTTAAAGATATATATTTAATGAAATGAATAAGCTTATAGATTTAGACCATGAGTATAACAAAAAATCCTCAATCTGATAATTTTTTGTATGAAAGAGGAGAAAAATGAGGACATACTAACACTAGTCGAGGAGAAACTACAAAATAAATTACAAATTGAAATGACTTGTCTCATAGAAACAAAATAATTGAGAATAAAAATAGGTTAATCCATGTTAAGGTAAGCTATAATGACCATAACTATGGTATACTCATAAAACTCTGAGTCTAAAAGTATTATGAATATTTATAAATGAAGACCTCATTTCAAAAGATCAAGTTGAATTAAAGAAGATAATTCAAAAGGTAAAACAATCTATAAATGAAGGGAAATGGATAAAGACTAAAAAGATAATAATATAGGAATTTGGGGCACTGTGGATCCTCAAATGGAACTATCATGGCTTTCCATGAAGCAAAAGGCCCATATTAATAGATGTCTTCCCTCTTACCTTCTCTCATCTTTCTTCCTCCTGATGATGATCCTAGCTCAATGAGTGAAACCGGTTAGGGATGCTCAATTTCAAAACACAGATTCTTGTCTCTTGAAATCACCACTACATAAAGATAAATTCTTTAAAAGACACATGCTAAGTCGGATCCTAAGTAAAATTGATATTAGATTGCTTGTTGAAACTTGGGAGCATGGAAAATTTAAAGTCCCTAACATTGAATGATTTTTCTTGTGGTCAGAGTGGAACAAGAGATCATACCACAAAGGGTTTGGATGTATAATTTGTTACATAAAGAAGAACATTTTTTTCATATTAGACTTTACAAACAAAACCCTTTTAATTAGTACATGTGTATGGAGATTTTAGATATTAATGCTAAAAACATTTATATAGCAATATGTTATTTTGCACATATTAATTATACCTTTTATAAGAAAAAAAATATAGGCAGTATCCTCTTACTAGGAGAATTTAATGTCGGAACAAAAACTAACTAATATATTATCTTAAGCAATGATTCTAACCCTAATCCTCTATGGCTAGGTGAGGACCTTATTTTAGCTAGTAAATACAAAAGGATTGTTGGATAATCATGGAATTAGATAGTTCATAGAGCTAATGATTCCAAGAAGAAGTGTTGTTAAGAGACACCATTACAACACTTAAGCACAAGCTAGCATAGCACATTAAGGAGAAATACACCAAAATGCATTAAGAAGGCATATGTTATGACATAGAAGAACACATGCAACATCATAATTCTACACAGTAAATTAACCCATATGGCCATCCCTTATAGCACCAAGATATAGCAAACTCCCTTAAAGTGAGGAAGAACAAGTCCACATACCTTAGTCACAACACATAATGACCTCTATGATTTGTTCTTTGTTTTGTGCCATAATTGATTGTTCTATTTTAACGGCCCAACCAATATAATGCTTATTTAATCAATCGGTTGACTCCTTAATCAATTTGCTAGTCAACTCTTCTAGTTGACTATCCATTGTCGATTGTTTGTCTGAATAAGATCTAGATATGTGATGAACTAGAAATACATGTTGTTCCAATGCCCCCATCAACACATGGCTTTGGGGTTTCCTCGTGTAGAATTACTTCCACACGCCCCACCATAACTGTAGCTTCCTTAAGCCCAAGCATAGCTTGAACTTTCAAAAACTAAAATTCCGATAAAGGCTTCATAAAGATATCAACAACTTGATCATCAATTCTCCAATAGAAAATATTCACAATGTTATCTTGAACCAACTACCGTAAGTAGTGAGCATGAAGCTCCACATGCTTCATCTTGATGTTTTCAATAATATTTTTAGCAATTTGTATTGCACTATGATTATCTAAAATGATTGCATTTGTTGTGTGGACTAAAAATCAAGCTCTCCCAAGAGTTATCAGATCCATATGGCCTATGTGTCAACATGAACTACACCACAATATTCAGCTTAGGTGGTCAAAATAAAGACTACCTTCTTCTTCTTGCATGACTAGACCAAAGGTCCAGCGCCAAGATGAAACACATAGCCAAATGTAGACTTCCTAGCATTGACATCCCCTGCCTAATCCTAATCAAAATAACCAACCAATGGATTTATTGTATTACTACATTATTTATATCAAGTCGATAAATGCCCTTGATATATAGACAAACATCTTTGTGGCCTTCCAATGGCTTTCTCATAGATCTTGCATAAATAGAGAAACCATACTAACAACAAAGGAAATTTCAAATTGACTATAACTCAAATAAATAAGAATTCCTACTAGTTGTCAATGGAGAGTTGCATCAATTGTCTGTGAATCACATTCATTGGTCAACTTCACTCTTGAATAAAAGGGTGTAGCATAAGCTTTATAGACTTCCATATTGAATCTTTGCAATAGATTCATCAAATATTTAGTTTGAGAAATAAAGATAATGTCATCCATTTGTAAAGCTTGGATGCCTAAAAATAAATGTAAGAGACCAAGGTTAGTCATTTCAAAGGTATTAACCAACTCTTTTTTCAAACCCAATATCATATTTACATTGTTTATAGTAATGACTAAATCATCTATGTATGCAATGCAACAATTAAGGTTCCACCATGTACATGCAAAACATAATTACTGTGATCTTATTCACATCATTTGGAACCCAGATTGATAAAGAAACTGTTTATCTTCTCATACCAATCCCTTGGGGCTTATTTCAAATCATACAAGGAATTCTTTAGTCAACAAACAAGATTGATATCCTTCTCAAAACTAGGGGGCTTCTTCATATAAATTTATTCAAATATATCTCCATGAAGAAGCACACTTTTAGCATCCATCTTATGTACCTCCCATCTAAATAGAGAGAAAATGAAAGAATCGAACATATCTCATCTTGGTTATTGGGTAAAGGTTTCAATGTAGTTGATGCCTTCTTGCTAAGAAAAATCATTTTCTACCAAATGAACTTGATGTATTCAATAATTCCATGAGCTATGAATTTGGTCTCGTAGCCCCATCAACACTTCACTACATTCTTTTGTTGCAGTTGAGGAAGTAAATCCCAAGTTTTAATTTTCATCGAGGAATGGTATTCTTTATCCATAGCATTCTCCCATTTAGGTTGACTGTTTATTTGCATATGTATCTAGATCACATACCTTAAGTACACATGCCATTAGATTAATGCTTAATGTTGTTTCTGACATCTAGTCTTCTTTGTGTCACTGGCGTCTCCTGGATCAACTCCAGTAGCTTCAATTGTGTTAGCATCCCATCAAGGTAGACAAGTATTTTGCAATGAAGATGTTCATGTATCAACCAATTCATCGGGGGTTCCAAAGATAGTAATTGATTCCATAGTTGATGATCAACTACAAGTCATGGTAGGCATATGATTTGATTGTCTAGTTGATGCTCCAGTAGAGTATTTAGTTGATATTATTTATATCACAATTTCAAAGGGATCATTATTCATCAAAATGGAAGAAGAATTCAATAGTTTAATACATAAGGTATTCTCATCAAAGATAACATCTCTTCAAAGAATAGTCTATTATTTGATTGGGTCAAACAATATGTAGGCCTTTGACTCTTCAAAGTAGCCTATATTCAATCATGACTTTTTTCATCCTGCAATCATCTAAATGCACCCACACAATACATCCAAATTTCTAAGATGTTGGACTGAAGTTTTCCTTTCACTCCATTTCTCAATAGGAATCATATCATAGACAACTTCGTTATAATAACATTCAATAGGTAGTTTGAACAATAGATAGATTTTACCCAAAATCTATTCACCAATCCTTTGGCCTGAAGCAAACATTTAGCCATTTTGACTGAAGTCCAATTTTTTCTTTATGCAACTCCATTTTGCTAAGGTCTGTAAGGTGAATGTCTTTACCAAGAGATATTGTGTAGTGATAGATAATTTTAAAATACTCTACTCACATATTCTCCACCGTTATATGATCTTAATCATTTCACAGGCCAATCATATTTCTTTTCAACTAATGCCCTAAATTCCTTGAGTTTTCCAAAAACATGACTCTTATTCTTCAAGACATATACCTAACTATACCTGGAAAAATGATCAATGAATGTTAAAGCATGCCTCATACTAGCTAGTGATGGTTTTTTCAAGGAACATAGCTCATTGTGGACAAGTTCCATCTAAGTCTTCACTCTCCTTTCATTCTCTATTTCAAAGGCAGCTTGGTGATGCTTTCCAAGCACACAACCTTCACATACTCCATCGGGGGGAACAATTTTAGGTAGTCTAGTATCCATCGTATGTTTCACCATCAATTTCAAGCTTAAAAAATTTAGATGACTAAGTCATTCATGCCAAACTCTAATCTAGTATAGTGGTCTTCCTGACATGTAACGCATGGGAACTTAGCTTTCCGTTTAGGTTTGTTATCAATGTTGGTTGTTGCGGTTTAGGATTTTCATGTTGAGTAGAAGATTTTTTAGGTTTCCCTTTGTTATTCTTATTTTTCCCTCTGGATTGTTGTGGCGAGGATTGAATGGCGTTCACCTCGGAGTTCTGAGCAGGAGAAGTAGAGTTTTTGGGTGCAACTTGGGTTTGAGGTGGAGTAACAATGCTTTATTGTCCACTAGATTTGGTTGTAGGATGGGCCTCAACAGAACCAACTACACCGTCGATAGGAGGTTCGGTAGAGGGCCTAGATGGATTGCTAGTAGGGCGTGGGGCATGAGGAATCAGTTCGTATAGGGTTTCAAATTGGGAATAAACCAAATCTAGGTATTGAGCACGAGTGATTGCTTGTTCTTTTGTAACAGCCCCACCCATTTCAACATCCCTAGCAATAGGTGGCAATAATGACTTTGTGAACCAATCAGCCAATAATTGGTCAAGAATAGGAGTCTTAATTAATTTTCGGCGTCTCCTCCACTCATGAATATGATCGAAGATGTGAGTGGAAGTAGATTGCCGCAACGAAGTTAAAAGGTCTGTGCCAGTCTCATATCGAATGGGAAGCTGTAAATGTGTCAAGAACTGCATGAAAGGGGTGTTGAAATATATGAAAGAGTGTTGTGGTAGCTCGATATACCATTTTGCTGTCGTTCCGGTGAGTGTACGTTGGAAGAGCCTCAATCATATAGAATCATCCATCAATGAGTTCGAAGAACACCAAAGATGAAATGTCATGACGTGAATTTTTGGGTCTTCCCCAGGTTTGGAATTGAACTTTGGAATGTCTGATGGTAGTTTGGCAGGAATGGGTGGCCAATGTGGTTCATGCCAAATGGGATCGTTTATGAGTCTCGACAAATTGGGTAGGTCCAATGTTGCCAGAAATGGAAGTTGCCTATTGGGTTGCAGGAATGAATCATATTGATGGGGTGCTAGGATTCCTGTCGGGCCCTGCACTACATATTGTTGCATGTTATACCCATACATGCTACCCATAGGGTACTGTTGGAAGTTTTGTGAAATGGGGACCATCTGGTTAACCGGTTGTTGGTTGGGAATTATCAAATTGACTAATTGATTCAGAATTGAATTGTAAACCAGTTGTTGATGATATTACTAAGTGGGATTGAACGGAGTAGATACTTGCGGTTGTGGGATCCAGGCAGAGTTCCCAAATCCTTGATTGGGTGGATTTCCCATACCTTGAGTAGGGGGAGGTGTTTGAAAGGGTGGATCACATGGATTGTTTGTTCCACTTTGATTAAGAGATGAGGTTTGAGGGGGTGGGTTCCATTGATTATTTGAGACACTGGGATAAGGTACTCCATAATTCATGTTAGGGGGGAAAGGATTGATGTTTATTTGTGTGCCCTTTGGTTGGATTCTGGTTTCCAAATATATGTTGCCCCCTAGTAGGTGGGATTTGTGGCCCCCGGGAAGGAATTTTGGGCCTAACGAAGGAAATTGGTTGTTGGTCTCGCTTGGGGTACTAACAAAGGGTTGTTCTCCAGTAGGTTGGGTTTGCGGTCCCCACGAAGCAGATGATGCTGATGGAGGAGGTTGATGACTGGTTCCACTTGAGGCACCAACAAATGGTGTCCTCCAAAGAGTGAGGTTTGTGATCCCCATAGGGCAGATGGTCCTGACGGAGGAGGTTGGTTATTGGCTCCACTTGGGGCACCAACAAATGGTTGTCCTCCGAAAATAGTATAGATTGTGGCTGAAGATTGACGTCCAGTCACAACATGTGTTCTAACAGTAGGAATGGGTGGCCTTCCAACATAAACATTATAAGGGATTGGTTGTGCAGGTTGGTTGGCTGCACTATTGGTGCCAACTTGTGAAGATGATCGTTCACTAGATCCAGATGATAAGGGTAGTGACGGGAAAGTATGTTTTGTCCCTTATGTAGAAATGTTCCCTGAAGAAGAACTAAAGATTTCATTTGGTAATAGATGAGGGGAAGGTTGGAGGGGACTTTCCGACGTCAATTGCATGGGTACTGAAAAAGTGCGGAAATCGTTGAGGGCTTGGTCCGGAGTCGTGTTCCATAATGATGAAGATGGATCAAAGACGTTTGTCGTCCCTGAATCATCAGGGAAAGGTTCGACGTAGATCAAGTCAGTGGGTCCAAATCTACCTATGAATGATGTGCCATAGGTAGTATCATAGGAAGTGGATTGGAGGGCTCTAGAATCATGAGGATTCACCACTTGAGAAGTGGATATTGGTGGGAATTGTGAGGTTGAAGCCATTATTTGCGCAGCTTCACATCTAAATTTGTCCATTGTCGCACATTCTTGGGCTAAGCTAAACATTTATGCTCGTATGGATGCCATAATGTCATGGCCCGTAGGGAGATTGAGGGAAGGCATTCCAAATGATCTATTACTAGAAGATCCGACTTCGTAGTTATGCATAACCGAAGAAGAAGGTATGGCAAGTGGGGTTACCAACTGTACAAGAGGCTGGTTAAAGTTTGCAATGAAGTGGATCGTCGTAGGGGGGTGAAGGATCAGATTCCTCAATAACCTCGACATATCCTTCGAGGAGATCAAATTGTGATGACATAACTGGAGCGGTGCTGGCTTCCAGAATGATAAAAACTTGTGGCATAATGTCGACTTGGGGTGAGACAATAACCTTAGGTGCTAAAGTAGTTTCCACTGTGGTGCTAACTTCATGTGCAACAGTGGATTCTGGTACTGCACTAGTCTTAGGTACTACACTAGTCAATGGGATTGTACTAGTCTCTGGGACTGTGCTATGAGTTTGGGGTACCGTAGCAGCTGGTGGTGTCATACTAAATGATTGTGGGACAGTCCCCCGGCCAGCTGGTCTGCTAGTAGTGGGTGTGGGTATGCGTGAAGGCGGCGTGCGAATAGTTCTTGGCACGGGTTTGAGACTCTTCCCTTGTTGTCTTCGTGATTTCCTTTGGTCCGCCATGGAACAAGATTAAATTTTTTTGGGGAAGTCTTGTTAAAAAAGAACTCAAAAACCCTGAAGCAACCAAGTGTGCAAAAGGGGAGCTAGGAAAAGAAGAGGTGCACAGGCCAAAAAAGCAAGTTAAAAAAACTACACTGACACTGATGTCACAGTAAGAGAGCTACAACAAAAAGGCCAGAAATCCAACATGCAACACTACAAAAATAAGACGACTCTCTATAAGGTACAATAGCAGGCAATCCTCCTATCTAAGGTTTGGAGACCTCAATAGATCGTATCCTTCGCAAGGTGATGAAATCCAAGTCAAACAATACGAAGTGAGAGACCACAAGTTGAAGGATATCCCTCTACCGAAAGGGATCCTGGGTAAAATATCCCTAGAAGGAAGGTCACTAAGATACCTCGTTCATGACACGTCTTAGAAGGTTTACTGGAGCTTCTGCCTTTGAGCCCTCGTACAACTGGTATGGAGGATGGAAACTACAAGGAAGACAATGGATTGATGTCCTTAGGTGCTAAGTGGAGTGCGGTATTCCACAAAATCCGTCCGGAACTAGTCCTCGTTGCTTATCCCCATGGAATGGGAGGCCGTCCCAATAAATTGGTGTATAACCATGTAAAAAAGTATAAGAGGATTTGAGAACCCTAAAGGAAAACAACTATGTCTCAAATGTAAAGTGACAGGGGGGAATTATTTGGATTCCTATCCTCGATGTCCTACCTAACTACGCAATTGTTTTGTATCCTCAAATGAGGTTAATGTGTGTTTAGTTAGGAGATTGATTTTAAGGGCTTGTTGTTTTACTCAAGAGGTGACATAAGTGCAACTTGATGGTGTTAAGACTTGACTCAAATCATGCATCTACGAATGAATCAATACAACTTTTATTTTCAATGAATTTCTAGTTATGGAAAGGAGAGAGTTCTTTCATTCCATTAAAAAATTTAACAAGCATAAACACAACTTTCTCAAAAAGAGAAAAAACCACTCACTTTTTTACTTTTCCTTTTATATGCCAAACCAAAAAGTAAACTACTCTTTCAAAATGAACGAATCCAAAAACTGATTGAAAAACAAATTCCTTGTTTTCTTTTCTACTTCAAATGAGTGTAAAGCATGACAAGTAAATGGAACAATGTCTTATGATTGCAAAAACAACTTGATCTTTTAGGAGAAGGAGAAATAGGTCTTGAAGAAAATTTTCTAAGCCAATTCAAAGAATTAAAAATGCAAACAGTTTTTTCTCAAGCACTAAAATTTCCAATAACTTCTTTCAAGGATACAAACAAGTATATAAAAAAAAATTTCCTTGAATTTTAAAAAATGATCACTTTTGCAACAAAGAAGCCAAGAATCCAAGCAAAAACTAATTCACTCTTGTCACCTTAACTCAAAAATCCAAACCAAGAAGAAACCAAGCAAACCAAGCTCAATAAGGGTTCAAAAGAAAATGCAAGAAGTGCATGAGTCAAACTGGGATCACACAGCTCTGATCAGGATCAGAGAGCTGAGCTCAAGCCAAAAAATCAAAAACCAAAATCAATCAAGCAAAAAACTAAATTTTGATGGGACACAGGGGATTTTTGCTCCCTTGAAGACCACCCAGGCGCGAAATTTATGAATTTTCGCGCTCTTCTATACTGCGGGGGCGCGAAAATCTAGATATTTTCGCTCTGTGGTGTATGGGGGGGCGCAAAATTTCTTTGTAGGTGGATAAGGGCGAAAGTCTGAGAATTTTTTTTATGTTTTTCTCAAGTTTGCAGACCCAGAGAACTGAGTGCTAAGGATCAAATTGATAAGCATAGGTCAATGGATGATAAAATGCAGAGATAATGGATCAAATGGGTTAAAAAAATAGAGATTTAATAACCAAATGAAAGCTGGGATGCTCCCCAACGGAATCGCCAATTTCTGTTCTAGTAAATTCGTCCTACAGATAGTTAAACTTATTTAGAGATTCAACTAGGTTTATACAAGTCTAATCTAAGAAAACTAAGTAACAAGTGTGACCTTAAACTCCTAGATCTAATTCAATGTATGAATATCAGAGCATTCAAAGAGAAGAGAAGGTGTGACTTACCTTAGATTAGCTGGTTTTCCTAGCTCTTGTTCCAAGCTTGATGTCCAAGATGTGAACCTGTGTAAGCAAGACAAACACAATATCTCCAAATACCAAATACAATGATCAAGATCTAAATTCTAATGAAGCATATCATGAATCCAAACTAGTAAGAAACATAATATGGGAGAATAAGCCAAGTTGTATTAAGGTAGCTTAAAGAAGATGAATACAATGTTACCCTTCATGTCCAAGCAGTAGTGTCTCCTTCCAATCCTTCCTCCTTGCTATCTCTGCAAAACCTCCAAGACCATAGGTTTTATGCCTCCAAAGTTCTCCCCTTAGCTCATGGATGGCCTCCTTCTTATAGGATTTGGGAGGCCAACCACTAATGGAGGAAGGTGGATCTAGGTGAGTGAATGGTGGATCAAGAGGTTGAACCAGGACAAAGAGGGAAGATGAGTTAGGATTCGAGAGGAACCCCAATCCCAAGAAAATCTCTTTAAAGGTAAGATCCACTTTCCAAGCTAAGGATTAGTTAAGGGAATTTTCACGCCCCAGGCATCGAGCAAGGCGCGGAAATGATGTAATTTTTGCGCCCCTGCAGGCATGCATGGCACGGAAAAGCTGAATTTTTGCGCCTTGCACCACTAGCAGGGCGTGAAAATCTCAGTAAAATGTGCTCAAGGAGGTGGCATTTTGACTCTATGAGTTGGTATTCGGCTGAGGTGAGTTGGATTTGTCTCCAAGGACTCCAAGGAAGGCCAAGGAGGGGACCAACAAGGTAGAAGTAAGGTCCAATACTTGTTAGGAGGTAGCACCATTAGGTTCTGCATGGTGATATGACATGAAGACGAGAAATAGCGCCAAAGTGACACTTTGAGGTATAACACTCTCTACAAGAATTTCCATTTTCTACATGCATAGCTTCAACTCCCACTTCATTTTCCTGTCTACATTGTAAGCTTGCACCTTCACTCTTTTACTTCCTCTACTCTCTTATTTATTTTTTTGACTTTACATGCTAATATTGATACTTACTTACCAATTTCTTTTTCCATGTGCAACGATTACTATGTCCTTTTTCTACAGAGCTTCTCTTCTTATTCAATGTACAAAATGTTATTGACTTCCATGCAACGCAAATAAAGCATTATGTCCTTGCTTAGAACAACAATCACATATCATTATGTTTACATGTACACTAGATTATACTATGTTTTTAAAACCAGTACTATGTTTTTAAATTATAAATGCTACCGATGCACTCATGGTAGCACTCATGCATAGTGTAACACCCCATTGTAGTTGGGCTCTATACTCATGTACATTATTATGCTTGAAGGTGTTTCACCTTTACTTATGTGTGAAAATACTTATGCATCAACAATTTCCTTATTTATCCTAAAACTTTGGGGCAAAGTTTCTTGAATAAGGGGTGTGTGTAATGCCCCATTGTAGTTGGGCTCTATACTCATGTACATTACTATGCTTGAAGGCATTTCATCTCTACTTATGTGTGAAAATACTTATGCACGGTAGTTTCCTTATCTATCCTAGAACTTCAGGACGAAGTTTCTTGAAGAGGGGGTGTATATAGTGCATCGCTTTTACCTTGGATCTTGACTATTATACTATGCTATTATTTAAGGGCATTCGATTATGAATGACCCGATTTTGTGTGGAAATGCCTTGGCGTTGGAACTTGAGAACTAGTACCTTACAAATAAATTAAATGTTTTAAAGATTACTATTTATGATTGAGATGACTGATGATTAGATGATTATATTGCCATAAAATTATAAAAAATAGATGGTTAAATAAATGCAGTTATGTTTATGCATTATGTATCATGTACTTTTAATGGGTTGTCAAGTGTGGCAGGGAAAGACATGTACATGTGACGCAACCTTGCATCACATGTACCCGTCTTTCCTTGCCACACTTGGCAACTTGTTAAAAGTACATGATACATAATGCATAAACTAAGGGTAAGGAAGTGCACAAATGGCCACCTTGTTTATCAATTGTTGAGGTGTCACAAAAAGTATCTAGCAATACTCATTACTATGCTCACTATGCAATTAATGTCATCCAAAGGACTCTAATTTTATGCCAAGCAATTAGCATCGCTTATTGTTATGAAAAATATTTAGATATACTGATTTCCATGCGACTAATTATCATTGTGGAACTTCTTTATTAGGCAAATTATCCTAACCTATGTTATGAAAAGCATTTGAAAGGGCTGATAGTTATATACCTAAAAATGATTTGATATAAATGTAATTTTGGTTTAGAATAAAAGAATGAGTAAAGTTGATTAGTTATATGCAAAAATATGATCTTGATTTATAATAAAAGACATTAAATACGTATAAATCCCTATAGTCATTATGTTAGAGCTAATGCTTAGTTTTGGAAACCTCAATGAATGACATAGAACCTATTGGAGGAGTCAATTAAAAGATAGGCTTTATATTAACTTCAGGATGAAGTTTTCTAAAGAGGGAGAGTATGTAATGCCCCCTTGTAGTTGGGCTCTATACTCATGTACATTATTATGCTTGAAGGCGTTTCACCTTTACTTATGTGCGAAAATACTTATGTGTCAACAGTTTCCTTATCTATCCTAGAACTTTTGGACGAAGTTTCCTAAAGAGGGGGTGTATGTAGTGCCCCACTTTTACCTTGGACCTTGATAATTATACTTTGCTATTATTTAAGGGCATTCAATTATGAATGACCCGGTTTTGTGCGGAAACGCCTTAGTGTTGGAACTTGAGAACTAATACCTTATGAATAAATTAAATGTTTATGAATGAGATGAATGATGATTAGATGATTATGTTGCCATAAATTTTTAAAAAAGTATCGTTAAATAAATGTAGTTATGTTTATGCATTATGTATCATGCACTTTTAACGAGTTGTCAAGTGTGGAAAGGAAAGACAAGTACATGTGACAATTGTATTTGGATAGTTGTCTATAATATGATGTGCATCTTCAAATTGCTTAGTGTTTCAAGAATGGTTGAGTCACCTTTTCTCTCTGTAGGGAGGTTTATGTCTAACGACTAGGGAGATCAAATTGAAGGAAATTTAGTATAATAATTTGCAACTTCACATCATAATACATACCTCACAATGTCTTAATCTAGATGACTCTTTGCTTATGGATACCTCACAATGTCCTTATTTCTTGTTATATGCTTATGGATGTTCAATTTGCTTACGTTTGACACATTTAACGATCCTTGTTTTTCATGTACGCTCAATCATATCTACTTTCCAAGAACAGTTTTCTTGTATAACTATATTTACATTTTCTCACTAATTGCTTACATATTTATACACTTTTCACATTTACCTTTTCCTACACTTCCTTAAACTTCATTATTTTCCGTTTCTCAAATCCTCTCTTAAGTACTTCCACTTCCACTTCCACTTCCACTTCCCTCCCTATAAAATACAAAATTCTTATTATTTAAAATATTTTTTAATTTAAATTTTAAACACATTTAACATATAACTTCTTGTGTAATGAGCTCTTCACCACCAGCGTTTTAGTCTGCATAACTTTAAACTCGACCAAACCGCAAGCGGCCTCTTGGAACAGGTTCTCATGTGACCAACTCAAACAACAGATTATTGCTAGGGTTTTATCCAGCAAGGGTTTGGTTGAAACGCGATTGGAGTTTATTACCGAAAGGCCGCATACAGCCCTCGTTACAGCGGTGGCAGAGTATCATTCATACGAGAACAAGATCCCGATTGTAGATCTGTTCCAGAGCTCAGATTTTTCTGCTGCATATAAAAAAATGGGTACGAAGGGGATTTTATCACAGAAAGAAGCAGACATTCAAATGATGCTTGCAGCAGATGTTCACCTCGGCACTAAAAACTGTGATTTTCAGATGGAGCGTTACGTTTACAAGAGACGCTCAGACGGTAAGCTCTGACAGAGGATAACAAACCTGTTTGTTGACGCATGAGCTGTATAGGGGTCTCTGTTTCACCGGAATTTCTTCATGAGACTATAAGAAACATGGATTTCTTATCAAGCATAAATTTGTTTGTTTTTCTCTCGAAACTATAAGGATTGGGGAGCTTTTAGTGTTTATAAATTTTTTATTCTGTGAGAAGTGAATAGTTTGGTAGGATTTTATGTTATAGAGGTTTTTGGTAAATGGGTGATTGCTATCAAGGGCTTTTTTGTTGACCCAAAATGCCATGGATTTACATCATAGGAAGATTTTGGCAATCTGTGTGTTTCTGTGAATTGACAGCTGCTTCTGTGAACTGATAGTTTTTCACTAATGTTGTTATAATGCTGCTTGTTTATATGTTTTAGGTTTCTTAGGGTGTTGTATTTCTGCTAATCGATTGAATGCTGGTGGTGGTATCAGTTGGTCACGTAGCAGCCCACTTGCTGTTGTTGACTACTTCTGTCAGTTCACTGAAAACAGATCCGTTTGATTGTTGAAATGGAATGGAAATTGTCTGCATGTTGTGAATACCTATCTCAATTATCAGGAAACAAATCCGTTTTGCTGTCTAGGTGCAATGCAGTTGTGTCTTTTATGTTGCCGAATACTTATGTCAATTGACAGGAAATGGATCCTTTTGGCTTCCAAGTGGAATGATATTGCGTCTATATGTTCATGTTACATTGCATTCAACTCAGGAATTGAATGTGAACTGATGCCGAATGGGTAAATATGATGTGGGTTTTTTACAGCTCTGTTTATGGAAACCATGTTTGTGTCGATTAATTGCCAATAAAGGCTTATTCAATTGAGATCTAACATCCCTAGTTCACCTACCGGCTCGAGAAATTGTTTAGGAGGAATAAAATTATAAACATCAGCAACTTCAGGACAATACCCTCGTGTGAAGCAGAGAGTTGAGCTACATACAATAGCATATTCAACAAGTCAGGATTGACTACAATGTGGGGAGGGCTGCTCTAGGCGTCCGCACTAGTTGAATTTCAAGCTGTGGATTTCTATCTTGAACACTCCCTCCCAAGCCACAGTTTGGCTTAGGCCTCCTAGCCATCTCCAATCAACTTAGAAAACTGGCCCTGATACCTTGTTGAAAATTGGAGATGCTAGGTATCAGAGCTGGAACCTATCCCGGCCGGTTGGCTGCCCTACCACTGAGCTATATGGCTCTTTACGAAGGAAACCCGTGTTCAATTAGATTGGTACCTCCAACTAATGGACCATAGACTATGTAATTCACTATGGGTGGGTGCAACAACGAAAAAGGCTGGGGTTTTCTGACTACAAAGAAAATTAATAACGTAGAAGTTATATTAGGATAATAACATGCTAGCTACAAGGGCTTCCAGGATATGTGACGTTGAACATCTCTGAAAAGAAAGAGAGATGTTTTAAAGGTCTTTATAAATATTGGACATAATGAATGGCGTGTGGAGTAAGCTTTCGAGAAAGCTTATAGTGAGCTCAGAATATGGATCGTAACTACAAGGGATTCCAGGATATGTGATGTTGAACATCTCTAAAAAGAAAGAGAGATCTTATAAAGGTCTTTATAAATACTGGACATAATGAATGGCATGTGGAGTAAGCTTTCTCGAAAGCTTACAGCCTACAGGGGAGCTCAGAATATGGATCGTAGGGACCAGGCCAAGGGACTGCTACAATCTTCTTACCATATGTGTGTTGAGTCACAGATATGATTGATGGTAATAGTAAATACTCTTAAAAGAAGGCTTATTATAAATATAACTTCTTTTGGCCCCCAAATAGCACAAGAAATGGATAATGGGGATAATCCTGAAGGAAACCCTTGTTCAATTAGATTGGTACCTCCAACTAATGGACCATAGACTATGTAATTCACTATGGGTGGGTGCAATAACGAAAAAGATTGGTGTTTTCTGACTACGAAGAAAATTAATAACGTAGAAGTTATTTTAGGATAATAATATGCTAGCTACATGTAGTGTCCCTTTTTAAGAATTTGTAAAAACTAGGAAAAAATGCAATTTTTGGCCAATTCGACCCTTAGACTAGTAATGACTCAACTGCTTCCAAATGGCTTCAAATGCTTTTGAATTGGGTCTGAATGAGTTTGGAAGGTATTTAGACATATAAATGAGGCTAATGGATGCTTGGACACTCTCAAAATACTTCTGCAACATTCATTTATAATCAGGTAAAAATAGGGAACTTTACTAGTCAAATCGAGGTTCAAAACCTCCAAGGGTAAGGGACAAAGATGGCTTCCCAAACACTGTAAGACCTTCCCAAATTTCAGAACAAAGACATGGTACTGATAAAAGACTTCAATGGGTTCCCCAATGCATCATTAATTAGTTTCTATAGGCTTCTGCAACTCCCATAAATCAGATGTTTGTATACTAGCTTTAACATAGGGGGAAATTATAGTAAATCTTCACAAATGGTTATGAAACTTGAGGATATTGCTCCAAATGGTTGTCTAATGAATATGAAACTTCTTCAGCATATCAATGGTACTCCATACCACAATAATATATTAGAGTTTGACTGAACCATTCGAATTTGATACCACTTCAAGTGCTTATAACAAGGTATTGGGTAAAGGGCACCATTTAATCATAGTTTAGCATTTGTACATAAAATATCTTGGAGTTTCAATTTGAAAGTCTTTTGAGCAGTAAATATAGAGTATATATATCAGATTACAAAAATATGGGGCCTCAAAAACTATCCCAAAGAGATCATCACCTCACCAAGTGTGCGCCTCCTCAAGGAGCAAGAATATGACAAAAAATGGAAGAATAGTTGTAGAAGCAAGCTGAAGGAGATGTGGTCACGAGCTGCCCTGTAGCTTCAACCTGCAACAAATGACTCCATTGTAGCTCTAAATGAAAGGTCTGAATGGCCTCTCCAATTGCCAATTAGGATGGGAATCTTTGACCTTCGAAATTGGTGCTAAGGCAAGTAGATAACACTCTACTAGCTCTCCTCTCCAAATGCAAAATGTAAAATGATCAAAAGCTGCTCTCCTTCTTTGTTCCTGACTTTTATAAACTTCCAAAGGATTCCTTAACTCGAATTCCATCCACGAGCTTCATGCCAACTCGAATTGGGAAGACTTTCCAATGTGTGCCATGTGTCCCTCCAATTCTAGCCTCCTCCTTCACTCAATTCGAATGGGTGACTCTTTGGCTGCTCTAACTCCCTTGTGCGCCCTCTTGGAAGCTATTTTTAGCCCTGACATGTCATATATGTCAGATGTCAGCCATTAGGTTTGATTTTGTCATAAGTGTCATAGGCATCTTCATCATTGGTGTCATAGAAGCTAGGGAATTTAGCCCAAGTGTCCCACTAGCTCCAAAATGCCTCTTCCTCTTCCATGGGAGTTACTCTTCCTCTACATTTCGACCTCATTGAGTGATGCCAAGTATTATGCCCTTCCAACTCCCCCAAGAACATTGGACTCCACCTTGGATTCAAATGAGTGAGAGTGGAATGCCATGTGGCATGGGGAATCTAGCTTTGTGTGGGTCCCACACCACCAATGTGTCTCCATGACCAAGTTGCATCTTATTTCCTCATCATAAATATTTATTTATTCCCTTTTAATATATTTATGTCAAGCTAAAGTCCATTTGGGGTTTATTAGTCTCCTTATTCCAAATTTAATGTTTCCACCCCAACCTAGGAAACTAGAAGATTGGTGGAATTTTCTCTTCTTGAGATTGATTTGAATAGGGACATTACACTACAAGGGCTTCCAGGATATGTGACGTTGAACATCTCTGAAAAGAAAGAGAGATGTTTTAAAGGTCTTTATAAATAATGGACATAATGAATGGCATGTGGAGTAAGCTTTCGAGAAAGCTTATAGGGAGCTCAGAATATGGATCGTAGCTACAAGGGATTCCAGGATATGTGACGTTGAACATCTCTAAAAAGAAAGAGAGATCTTTTAAAGGTCTTTATAAATACTGGACATAATGAATGGCATGTGGAGTAAGCTTTCGAGAAAGCTTACAGGGGAGCTCAGAATATGGATCGTAGGGACCAGGCCAAGGGACTGCTAAAATCTTCTTACCATACGTGTGTTGAGTCACAGATATGATTGATGGTAATAGTAAATACCCTTAAAATAAGGCTTATTATAAATATAACTTCTTTTAGCCTCCAAACACCACAAGAAATGGATAATGGGGATAATCCTGAAATAATTTCAAACAACTTAGAGGTTAATGAAAAATCCCTAGTGTTGAGAATTTACTTTAAAATAAGGCATGGGTTTTTAAAGATCGGACAAATCCATTTTATCTGGAAAGTAAAGAGTCTGAAGAATTACTAATGCAATGGAGTTCAGTGTTCTTTGTGGGGTGGTTTTCTTTTGGTCAGCGCATCTTGGTCAGTTGATGGATATGTTAATGACAGGAGGCTGATCATGGGTTAAATTCACATCAGGAAGGATGGTTATATTTCTTTGCATGTCATCTGCAACTTGCCTGTCATTTTGTTTCTATAGGATGCTAAGTGACAGTATTAAGGTGTAAGATGTAGTCTGAGGTTACAGTCTTTAGGAGGCCAAGTGGGAGTATTGAGGTGTAAGATGTAGTCTAAGAGCTCGATCGATCAGGCAAAGAACTCATAAATCCCCCAAACACAGTATGATGATAAAGCTTTTATAATCTCACACTTGTGACCAGTGCCACAAGTCTGAGTGTAGGCATAGGTGTTTTTATTGCACATTCAAACTCTGCATTCCAAATATGGCTTATAAGGTGCAACTTGCACTTAAGTCTCTGTGAATTCAGCATTTCTTGGGGTGCAAATCCTTTAACTTGAGAATTTAGCAGGCTTCTGCTCTCTGGGACTAACCTTGCTCAAGGTTTGGTATGTTAAGTGGCTTTTGGCTTTGTGGTTAGTTTACTTGTGAGGCTGATTTGTGTCATACTGGTGTGCTGTACTTACTATTATATCCAACCCCAGTGGAGTTTGCCTTTGTGGTTAGTTTACTTGTGAGATTGATGTGTGTCATACTGGTGTGCTGTATTTTATTATATCCAATCCCAATGGAGTAAGTTCCAAGTTCGTGAGTATTGTCAATATGCCACAATGATGTAAACTAACAATGTCACTAGGGTTATAAAGCTATAAACCACTCTACCACTAGTATTGAGGGGAAGGTGTACTACTTAGAATCTGCCTTCCATGTGAAAGTACTTTTACGTGGCAGGAGAAATATTGAAAAGTTCTATTCCGGTCTCTGGATGCTTGTTTGACTATTTATGTTTACTTAAGTTATTGACAAGTTAGAAAAAAGACATCCGACATTCATCTACAAGTGGTATCAGAAGAGTGTATAAATGGACAGCAAAGCTGTTTAAATTTGATGGTAGCAGTGATTTAATTTATTGGTGGGTGTGTTTATTGCACATTCAAGCTCACTGAATTCCAAAGATGACTTATAAGGTGCAAACATGTACCAAAATCTTTGTGAATTTAGAAGCAGATCTTGTGGTCAAGCCCTTGGCTTGAGATATTAGCACTTTCACTTTCTGGTATTACCATATCTGAAGCCTGAAGGTTCTGGAGATTACGTGCCTGTTGGCTTTGTGGTTAGTATACTTATGAGGCTTGTGGGTTTGTACTGGTGTGATCTGCAACCCTACTAGAGTGTGATCCTATTGCGTGAATATTGTCGATATACAACCCTGCTGGAGTATGGTCTTATTGTGTGTAGTATTGTCAATATGCAACAATGTTGTATGCTACTCAATGTTATTAGGGTTCTATACTATACCACTAGGATTTAGGGGAATGGGTACTTGTTAAAATATGTCAATGACAATAATTTTTGGTGACAGCAAAAATGTTGATACCTTCAATTCCTGTCTCTGGATGCTTGTTTTTGACCATCAATATACCTCAGTGGTTGATAAGTTACAGAAAAGGCATCCAAGAACCGATTTGACAGTGATAATTATTTACAAGTGGTATTGGAAGAGTATAAATTGACAGCAAAGCTGTAGCAATCCAATTTGTTGGTCTACGAGAAGCTTTTTCCTAGATTGGTTGAATCATTAGTCCAATTGTTTTTCTGTAGGTTGTTCATTTACTTGGGTTCTTTCTGTATGAGCTTCTAATATAATGTTCAAATTTGTGGTTTTGCTTTCAGGCATATTTATCATCAACTTGGGTAAGACATGGGAAAAGTTGCAGATTGCTGCAAGAATAATTGTTGCAATAGAGAACCCTCAGGATATAATTGTACAATCTGCAAGGCCATATGGTCAGCGAGCAGTTCTGAAATTTGCTCAATTTACTGGAGCTCATGCAATTGCTGGCAGGCACACTCCTGGAACATTTACAAATCAGCTTCAGACATCATTTTCTGAGCCTCGTCTTTTGATTCTTACTGACCCAAGGACTGATCATCAGGTAATGGGTTAAGTAATTGGTGATTTGAAGGATTTAACTTTTAAGTCTATTACATGTTGCTTCATGTTTTAAACTTTTTAAAGCTTCTATTCTCACAAACATCATTTTGCTGCCTTGTAGCCTATAAAAGAAGCAGCCCTCGGTAATATTCCAACCATTGCTTTTTGTGACACTGATTCTCCAATGAAACATGTTGACGTCGGTATTCCTGCGAATAACAAGGGCAAGCACAGCATTGGTTGTCTGTTTTGGATGTTGGCAAGGATGGTCTTACAGATGCGGGGAACAATTGCCCCAGGTCGTAAATGGGATGTCATGGTAAACTCAAGTCCAGGCCAATGAATATATTTCATTTATGGTGTACAGATCATTGTACATGAACAATTTTATGATAACTTGGTGCCTAAATTCATTTTTATTCTTTTTTTTCAGGTAGACTTGTTCTTTTACAGGGAGCCAGAGGAAGCCAAGGAAAGAGAAGAAGAGGAGGTTGCTCAAGCTGAATATGTTCCTACCTTTACCCTTGGAGCAGAGCAATGGCCTACAGAGGTTGCTGATGCTCAGTGGGAATCTGAGGCTCCTGCAGCTCCTGGTATTGTGCCTGTAGTTGCTGGTGCTGATTGGATGGCTGCTCCTGGTTAGTTTCTTTTTGTTTTTCAATGTGATTGTTATAATTTTCCAGGCCTGTCAAAGATTTTGGGGTTTTTAAATCTTTAAAAGCTGGTAGTTGCTTTTCTTTTGAATTTTAAATTTTGAAACTTGAATCCTTAAAATTTGTGTTCTCTGCGCTGCACTTCTTCAGAAGCTGTTAGTTTTTTTTCCCTTTACTTTTAGTTTTAAATTTCCAACTTTAATTAAAGGATGAGATTTTGGACATGTGAACTCTTCCCAGTGTCTCTCTTAATTATAATTGTGTTTAACAAGTCTATGTTTTTGTGATCAGTTCCAGAAGCTGTGGGATGGGATATGGCAGCTCCACCAGCCATTCCTGCAGCTGCAGCTGCAGGGTGGGATGTGGCCCCTCTGCCGCCGCAACCTCTAGCTGGAATGGGTGAAGCTAGCTGGGAACCAGCTCCTGCTGCGCCCACAAATTGGGCTCCTCAATAGTCTTGTCATCGGTTGGGAGAAGCCTTGAAATTACATTGCTTTCTCTCCAATGATATCTAAATTTTTGACTCCTATATTTTTGATGTACCGTGAGATGAATCTTAGTTTCTGTCAGTGGTCTTCAGTTTTGACTGGGACAGTGGTTTTCAGTTTTGACTGGGAGTGCATTATGAAGTCAATACTGCAGTTGCAAATGCATGGCATTGCTGAAATATATAAGATGGTTTGCACTCCTTTATTAGCTTATCATTAGACGATTCACGCGTGAGCTCATCCTCGCTTAAATACTGCTATATTGAACAGACTTGGAGATTAGCTGCATCAGTTCAGTATACTTGGTCAGCTTTAGGGATTAAGCTTTTCTCTTTTGGTAATTGTAACAGAAGTTTGTGTTGGTAAGATTTTAAAAACAGTCGAGCTTTTTCTCCTTCCCAGACATTTCCTTATTATTCATGATTTTGGTATTTTTTCATGCATAGTCAATCTAGTCAATCTATTGTACAATACTTGCAAAATGCTATTTTGAAGGAGAGCTCTTATTAGTTACCTGATGAAGACAGGTCTTCAACATAAATATTTTTCCTGTGTGTTCTTGAGGATTCTGGACAGATCTTTTGAGTCTGTAAGCCCTTGTAATTGAGTTGCCTTCATTGACAGTCAACCCAGTTTTTTGTTGATTGTCTAGTTTTGGGTTTTACACTATTTGGATTCCTGTAAAAACTGTTGTGGTAGAGAATATATCCTAGCTGGAAGTGAGAACAGTATAAATTTGTACCTAGTTGTCACTTGTCAGTTAGGATATTATGTAGTTGATTGGTGTTTTGCTATTGATAATGTATATATTTCTTGTGATCCTGACTGTGTTGATTATAGTTCCACATAGTTGACTTGGGCTTGTGAACAACTTTTCAAATCCAAACTATCACTCGATTTGTGGGAAACATTCTGGAAAAACTTGTAAACAAGATGAATAAAAAACTCTTCAAAATTTCAGAGCTAGTCAATTAAAGAGAGACTGAAGATTAAGATTAAACTTGTGTGAGTTCTTTAACAAAGTTTGTGTGAGGGTGAATCAGTACAGTTAATGCCTCCAAAAGCTGCCTTGATTGACAGTCAACTCAGATTTCTATTGATACTCTAGTTTTGGATTTTACATTATTGATACTCTAGTTTTGGTACGAGAATATGTGAAAATGATAAATTTGTATGTAATTGTCAGTCAGACTATTATGTAGTTGATTGGAGTTTTGCTGTTGATAATGACTGTTGTGGTGATTTGTGGTATGAGAATATATCCTAGCTGGAAGAGATAGCATCATAAATTTGTACCTAGGCTATTATGTAGTTAATTGGAGTTTTGCTATTGATGATGAATATATTGCTTGTGATCTTGCATAGGCTGATTATGGTTTCACATAATTGGCTTGTGCTTGGGAACAACTTTTCGAAGCCAAACTATGGCTTGATTGCAGGAAATATTTAGGAAAAACTTCATAAACTGGACAAATAAAAGATTCAAAATACTTCAAAATTTCCCAGAACTAGTCGACTAAAGATGAGCTGAAGATTAGGATTGAACTTGCCTGAGTTTTGTAACAAAGTTTGTGTGAAGGCAAATCAGTGCAAAGTGGCAGTTTATTCTTTTATCTACACATGTACAATGATTTGGAAGGTGTTTTTCACTAATGAATTATGAGATGATTGGCATTACAAACTTGCCCTAGTTTGATTGCGAAGAGGTCTTTGTTTGCTGCAATTATTTATTCTTTTACAAGCTATCCCTTTAGTGGAATATCCTTGTGATGGGATTTTGTTCCACATCAGTACTTTCTCTTATGGTGTGTGTTGTGAATAATGAGACATTACCAGCACCAAAGGCTTTGTCAATATTTACTCTGGCTTTTGGGTGCAAGATCTTCGGTTGTGGTAACTGCCTCCTTCATTTTGATATTATAACATTGCTAGCAGAGATGGGCCCTCTTTGGCTTGTGGTTATCTATGTGATACTATTAAATGACGATATTTCTAGTATCGTCCTTCACTTTGATATTAACATTGCTCTCAGGGGGTGACCCCCCTCTTTGGTCTGTGTGATTATCTATGTGATATCATTATGTGATCAGATTTTGTTCCAATGTAATATTTCCTCTTCCTCTGTGTATTTGAAAATCTAATTCTTACGATCTTTTGTTTCTGAAACCATGCTATTAGTAAATTCAATTCTTATCGTCTTTGAAACCATGTGGGCATACTCAACATTTTTCTCACAACTGTGCCTTCCACTTGTGATTTACATAGTATGTGTGATCATCTTAGCGTGGGACTAATCCATCTAAGTTCACTACCCCAAACATATCAAAATAAATCATCTGAGCTACAACTCAAAAAATCTTTTGAGCTAAAACTCAAAAAATCATCGTGGATCTTTGAGGAACAAAAGAATTGAACAATGTTTGGGAACTAGGAACTGCCACAAACAATTAGGTACTCTCTTCTTTAGGGACTAAGATGACTAGATCCAAAGAGAGTCAAATAATTAAATCCAAACAAGTCAAATTATTAATAGATAGGGAATTCTACCATAATTATTAAACTAATGAATAATTCCAATTCCTCTTCAGATGCAAGATAAATCATCTTATAAGAAGAATCAAATAGGAAGCTCTAGGTTACTAGGACATCTCCTTCCTTCATGTCTTGCAAGACTTCAATTGACAAGTTGATTATCAGGCCAATCAAGCTTCACGAAATGAAGGTATTTTAAAGAAAAATGGGGTATTCTCCTTCCACTTTATCCCTTGAGTTTATTTAACTCGTCATGGTTAATATGCTGCTACCATGCTTAGAGGATATGCCAAACATGAGGACACATCCTCGAATGATAACACAAGGATGATTGAAGTTCGACAATTCATAGATTGTCTCACACATGTAAAGCAATTACTTGCAGTGGACAATTTGTATGTAGATTAAAATCTTGGTTTGAAGGTGGGATTTTGTAATGGGGAGTCGTTGTGGTATGTGGGGAAATAGGTATCATTTTGTGTCATTTCCCATAGCATCATTGTCACTCTAAAGCCTTCACTTGTAGAACTTTTATTAAGGCTAGTTCATTTATAGAGTTGTTTTTTTGGACCTGAACATTTGTTGTCTATGATTGGTTTTTCGGTGTTTTGGAGCTAGGTTGCAGTAAGTGGTTGATTTAGTGGATGCTACTCTTTCATTGGCTTTTTGGCTTCTCAGTCCCCCTTTTGTTGGTTATTTGGATTTGGGATGCTCCTATACTCTGTAGACTTGCACTGGGTTGGTCAATCGGGCACCTTGGGGAGTGACCTATAGAATGTAATGCTTTGGTTCAAAATACTCCTTTTTCTAGCTCAATTGCTGGTTGTTTTTAGTTATTTCGTGCTATCATAGAAGTACGGCTTTCTTTGATGTGGTATAATTATGCCCGTGTGTTGGTGGAGTTTCCAATTTGTCTCCCAGTCAGGATTCTATTGCTTTGGCAATTATTTAGGCATTCTTGGGCCATGGATTGCCTTGAGAACCATGGGAATGGTCTCAGGGACATTTCATGATATACACAAGGTTTTGTGTAGGCATAACGACTTCATCAATGATTAATAGAACCTCAATATTTTTGTGATCTCCCAAGTTAAGAACATGTGTTTCCTCAAATCTGTAAAGGTAAGAGCAAAATTACCTCGTTCTTTAATTTTCCAACGGGATTCCTTAAGTATTCATTGCGAAATTTATGGTGCATATAATGGAAGCATTTGACGTGAAAGCAAAAGCATCGTAATCTGGCAAGGTAACTTGGATAGAAATTTAGAAAATCAGAGATAATAAAATATAATGAAAATGTGCTTGAACTTGGTATACGAAGCTCCGACGAGGCCTTCCATGGCTGAGATTTGAGGATTTATCCGATCCTGTCAGTCTGCTTTGTCTATGCGAATAGAGAGGAAAATTAAAAGTTAAGGTACACATATGAATGCAATACAGATATGAGAATTTGTGATTTGAAGGGATCGAAGGGAAGGAGTGGATGAATTGTTGGAGTGCATTCAAAGCATAGTCATCGAAGTGCATTCATTCATTCAAACATATTTTCTCTTAGTGAAAAAGAAAATTAATAAGGGTGGGTTGGTGGATGTGCTTGTATCATTGACGTCTTTCCAAAAAAACCATTAGTGCTCTCCCCCATTGCCCGTGTTCCTCCATGAATTCTTTAATAAAGGTGGCACTGGCTTGGTGGATGTGCTTGCTCCTTTTTTCGTTGCCGTCTTTCCAAAAAAACATTAGCTATTTACCCCATTGTCTGTTTTCCTCCATGAATTCTTTAAATAATTTAAATACATAATTGGATTCTTGAAGGAAATTTACTAGAATACTCCGACCTGTCGCAAGCAGAGGAAAAATACGGAAAATCTGTAAGAATAGTAGAGTAAAAATATAGACAATCTATAAAAATATCAAAGAAGAATAAAATATTTACAGCAAGTGATATGCTATTGTGGCGTCACCTCACAATTTTTTTTATATTTTTCTTTGATATTCTTACAGATTGTCCGAATTTTTCCTCTGCTATTCTTATAGATTGTCCGAGTTTTCCTCTGCTATTCTTACAGATTGTTTGTATTTTTCCTCTGCTTGCGGTAGGTCGGAGTATTCTGATAAATTTCCTTAATGAATCTAATTTGGTACTTAAATTGTTTAAAGAATTCATAGAGGAACACGGGCAATGGGGGAGAGCGCTAATGCTTTTTTTTTTAAAGGCGACAACGATACAAGGAGCAAGCACATCCACCAAACCAATGCCACCCTTATTAAAGAATTCATGGAGGAACACGGGCAATGGCAATGGGGGAGAGCGCCAATGCTTTTTTTGGAAAGATGACAACGATACAAGGAGCAAGCACATCCACCAAGCTACCCTTATTAATTTTCTATTTCACTAAGAGAAGAAATGTTTGAATGAATGAATGCTCTTCGAGGACTGTGCTTTGAATGCGCTCCAACAACTAATCCACTCCTTCCCTTCAGTCCCTTCAAACCACAAATTCTCATATCTGTATTGCATTCATGTCTGTACTTTAACTTTTAATTTTCCTTTTTATTCGCATAAATTTGCATAAACAAAGCACATTGACAGGAGGAGGTAAATGGAGCTATCTAAAAATTCACCGATTTGGGCCGGATGGGGGCATTTTATTGGAATTCGACGTTTTTTATTTTGCAAAATTTAAATTTAACCGTGTTTGAATGGCGATTTTGATGGTAGAAACATATTCAACACCATAAAAAACCCATGGGGCACCCCAAATTTCAGAGTTTGAGAATTGTAACCAGGATTTTTAAAAATTTCTGTCTAATTTTTTCAAAATTGTGCTGGAAAAATCAAAATTTTCCGTTTGAAATCCTAGAACTTTTAGACTATGCAGCAGATAAATCCTCAATTGTCAGCCATGGCAGGCATCGCCGGAGCTTTGGATAACCAAGGTTAGCCACATTTTCATTATATTTTATTATCTTTGATTTTTTGAATCTCTGTCCAGGTTGCCTTGCTAGATTACGATGTTTTTTCTTTCATGTCAAATGCTTCCATTATACGTGTTAGTTTTTGTACCTAGGGAAGTGTTCCCCTAGTGATTTTATGCCTAAGTCACTTAGAAGGGAGAAAAAGTGACCCTCACATTAAATGACTTGAGAAAAGCATTTAATGGGACTTTATAAACTTAAAGTCACTTTTTGATAAATTTAAGTGGGTGAGGGAAATTAATATTTATGAGAAATAAATGGAGCATTTAATTTCAACCGTTGATCTAAGTCAATCTCACCCATTGGATTAAAAGAACTCTAGGGTTTGATCAAAAAGAGAAGGGAAGCATTCATTCCTCACTTTTGAGAGATTCAAGTGAAGAATAGAGAGAGCAAGAGAAGAGAGCATTGGCACGATTTTCAAGGCAGGGGTTTGAGGAAGTTTCCAGCTGCACAGAAATCGAGACAACAACAACATTTCAGCACAACACAAATCTTGAGGCAGTCCAAGTTTGCACAGAAATCAAGGGATTGCACAACAACATTTAATGCTGTCCGTACAACACGATTTTTGAGGAGCTTGTTGGGCACATTTCCTGAGGAGTGAGGCACGAATTTCTATGCAGAAATATGGGCATGCATTTCTAGAAAGTACATGCACAAATTTCTAAAATCCGTACAGTCCGTATAGATTGTACTTTTTTGCACAAATTTCGAGACAGTTTGCTGCACAGATTTCAAGAAGATTGGCACAATTTTCGAGGTATTATTTTTGCACAGAAATCGAGGTAGTGAGGCTCAGAAATCGAAATACAGTTGGCACAGAAATTGAGGCAGAACTCAGGGTGACCTTTGGTTGGTCAGATAAGTACATTTTTTACTGTAATATTTTGTACTAAAATATTTGCTGAAGAAATACAATCTCTCTCTCTCTCTGACTGGTTTTCCCCGCGGGGGTTTTTCTAGGGCTATTTGCCAAAAATTTATGGCTCTGATTTTTTATGGTGTGCATGGTTAAAATTATTTTATGTCTGTTAAAGTGATTTTTCTTTTTTTTGACCATAACAAAGGGGAAGATTAATTATAGACCGGTAAACCAGCTATCAGGTATTGTAATACATAGATATAGATTTCTGGATGAACAAAAGTCTTTGGCTTGCAAGTTAGCCTCAGAGTCCATGAACTATGCAGAGAGTACAAAGAGATAGAGGGTATAATATATCGCAGCCAGCGGTGAGATACGAAGGACGCATAACTCTAATGTGCTGGCCTCTGTTATGTCGAGCTTGGCAGGTACTGCATCCTTAAAATCATCCATACCTTCATTCGATGGCATGAACTCCTCTCTGAGGTTTCAGAGATCTTTGTTGAGAAGATCCAACTTTTGAGAGCAGGTGTCATTCTTGTTCTACTGTCTGAAGTTTGAGGCGGTCCATTACTTGCTGCAGATCATTGAGACTTTTCAACTGACAGACCGGGGGCCGAGCTGGATCCCATCGAAGCCATTGCTTGCTTGAACTCCTATACCAAACTTCGATTTTGGACACAGGATACAGGGTTCCAAGGCTCAGTAGCCCATTCGAGGTCACAGGATGTTTTGCAGAGATTCGATCCCATTCACGATAAGCTTGCTCCTGCTCAGGAGGGACCCACGATTGGCTTCAGCATCTGCCAAGGCGTTAAGATTTCTCAAAATATGATAAAAACGTATTTTCTGAAATCTGGAGGATAGCCCAATGATTTTGTTGAATATCCTTGACAACTTTAGCTGGGAGGGCAGTCTTTCCATAGAGAGAGCTTGTATAACCATCCTTGAGTCTCCAAAGACTGAGAGCGAGGAGATCCCAAGCCTTAGAGCCTGAGTAAGACCTTGCCAAACGGCCAGAGTTTCAGCCCTGTTATTCGAGTCTAGTCCAAGACCCCAGGCATATGTGGAGAGAATGGAGCCGTCTGGAGAAAGGAGCACCCCTCCTCCACCAGCTTGACCTGGGTTGCCTTTAGAGGCCCCATAAAAAAATAGGCAGAAGTCATTCAAGGCTGACCTCCATTTAATGAACTCTTGCTCTTCTAGTCGGATCTCCCATTTGAAAAGAATTGGCTTTGAAGGCATCGACCTGCTTTGCGCATTTGGGACAAGTCCAGTAAGTCATCTGGATTCTTCAGTATCAAGCAGTTTTGCATTCTTGAGGGGGATCTTGGATTCCAGCACTTTACCCAGGAGGGCTTTAATTTTTGAGGAAACCCTGACTGGGGGACACTCTTCCTCTCTAAAAGTTCGATTGTTCCTTTCCAGCCAAATCTTCCAGCATATTGCTTTTGGCATCCACATCCAGGCTGCTTTTAGGAAGGCTTTTTTAGAGAGTGCGAAAGGAGACTTTCCCGTCCATGAGGAGAACAATTCATGAAAGTTGTCTGGGATAGCAACATCTCCAGAGGCCAGTGCAAGGGATTCTCGCCAAACCTCTTTTGCAAAGGGGCACGAGAGAAGAAGATGGGACGAGGTTTCCTCCTCGGCTTGGCAGAGGGGACACCTGGAAGGTCCTTCCATTCCACGTCTTTTAAGATTATCTCTGGTGAGAATACTTCTATGAGCCACCGTCCAACAGAAGAAGTCAACTTTAGGGATAAAGGCATGGGACCAGATGAAATTCCACTGGGTAGGGTTGGGAGCTGCATAATGAGTGGCCTGAAGGGAGCGATAGCCTTTTGCAGCAGTATAATTACCAGATTTTGAACCCCACCCCCTTTTGTCAGGGAGACTTTTTTTTACAGGGGCTTTGCCTTGGAGCAACTGTATCAGCAAATCGGCTTCTTCTTGGAGTCTTGCAGGGTAATCACCGAGGTTCCAGTTCATCCAGCTGTTATCTTCATCAACTGCCCATTTGGAGATATCCCATAGAGTTTCGAGTTTCCTTTCTTGAAGCCATAGTTTAATATTCGCCAGCTCAGGGGTATGCCCTAGCGGTTCCTCGCCCATGATTGAGTCCTCCTAGATATTGATCTTTTTCCCATTTCCGGGAATCCAATACAAATTGGCTTTGAAGCGGTCAATGACTTTTAGGCAGAGCATGAATATAGGCGATCCTTTCGTGAGCCGAGGAGAGGAGTCCAGGAATCTAAGACGCTGCCCTAGAAAGTAATTTTTCCACAGAACCTTCTTTCACCAGCTCGATCTCCCCGAGACTAGATTCCAAAGTATTTTTGATCCCATAACTAGATTCTGGGTTGCAAATTTGCGAATCTAGAGACCGCCTTAGTTGTATGGATTTTGAATTCCCCCCCAGCTTACCAAATGAAGCCTGTTCGAGTTTCCTTTGCCTCCTTCCCAAAGGAATTTTCTGACTATAGCCTCTAATTTGCCGATGACAGACGCCGGAGCTAGCATGATGGACGTCTGATAAATATGAATGCTTATGAGAACAGATTTTAGGAGGATGGTCTTACCTGCAAGGTTTAGCCAGTTGGCCCCCCAGTTCTGAATTCTGGCTTTTAGTTTGTCTAGAATAGGAGTCCACTGGGCTATTTTCGGGGGCCCTTTGCAGATAGGCACTCCTAAATAGGTAAAGGAGTCCCAATTCTACACTCCTTCCATTTCGAGAAATCTGGCAATCTCCCCCATCTCCCTAATTGAGCAGTTCCAACTATAGATTTTGCTTTTTTGGAAGTTAATCTTGCTTCCAGAAACCTGCTTATAAGTTTCCGGTTCCTCCTTGAAGTGCCGAGCAGAGGTAATGCTGGCCCCTCCCAGAAGCAGAGTGTCATCGACGAACTGGGCATGGTTGATGTCCTTTACATTGGCCACCATTCGGAGACCCGGAAGGGAGTGAATCTGTTGGCAGAAGTTTAGCTGGTAACTTAGAGCAGAGGCTTGGATGGCATAAAGAAGAGGGGACAGGGGGCAACCCTGCCTAAGCCCTCTAGTGGCTTGGAAGAATTTGGTTGATCGCCCATTGACCAGAGGAGCGATCCAAGGCCCGCTTATGCATCCTTTAACCCAACTGATGAAAGAATTGGAAAAGCCAAGTTTCTCCATGACCAAAAGCAGGAAGTCATGTCTTACCCTATCAAAGGCATTTGCTAGGTCTAACTTTATGACCATTCCTTTTTCTTTCCGACTAAAGCTTGAGAGGATGGCTTCCTGGATGAGCAGGATGTTATCATGAATTTTCCATCCTTTGATGAAACCTCCTTGGTTCTCTGGTATTACCCCGGGGAGGATTTTTTTGAGTCTATTAGCTATGATTTTCGTGATTAGCTTGTAGCCCATATTGCACAGAGATATGGGTCTAAACCTGGAAAAATGAGTAGCTCCTTTTTCTTTAGGAATAAGGGCAAGAAAGGCAGAGTTGGTGCTCCCCCCTAGCTTATTGGTAGTCTACGAGAACCTCACCATTCGCAACAGATCAAGCTTGATTACGGGCCAGCAACTTGTGAAGAACCTGGCCGTAAAACCATCAGGGCCTAGGGCACTGTCGGGCTTCATATGGGAGAGGGCAGATTTAAGTTCTTTCAGAATAATTGGGGCGTCCAGAAGGAGATTATTTGCATCTTTGATCATAGAGGGAATAAGATCAAAGGGGTGATCTGAAGGGTCTTGCAGGTTTTCAATAGGGGCCGAGAAGAGGTCTTTAAAGGTGGTGAAGGCTGCAGATTTGATGGCCTCGAAGTCTTTAACCAGAGCTCCTTGGAAATTTATTTCTTTCACTGTTTTGAAATTCTTGCACGCTTCAGCTTGTTTGTGAAAATAATTTGTATTTTTGTCTCCACTTGCCAGCCAAAGGCTCCTTGACTTTTGACGCCAGTATTCATCTTCCACTCTACAGGCCCGGAAAAAGTTTTTTTGAAGCTCTACCTCCTGATCAGACAAGGATTCAGTGATAGGAGAGCATTCCATAACCATTTGATGCTATTCAAGGGCTGTTTGCACAACAATTATGCTAGAATTGGGGGAGGGAAGGTGTTTGGCCTAGGATTTCAAATCAAGTTTGAGACGTTTAATCTTTCCTTCCCAGACAAAGGAAGGAGTGCCCATGAGCTTTTTATTCCAGGAGTCGGCCACAATTTGCTGAAAGCCTTCTTGGGATATCCAAAGCGGACTGAACCTGAAGGGAATAGGGCCTAGGTTGAGTTCAGGAGAGAGCTCAAGAATAATAGGTTTATGATCAGAAGTGCAGTTAGGCAGTATTTTGGAATAGGCATTGATGCCTAGGGTGAGGAATGAATCTTGAACAAAAAATCTATCAATACGGGCTGCGATATAACCAGGGCCTATCCTTTTGTTGGACCAGGTGAATTTTCCACTCGTAGGCTTGATATCTAGGAGCCCCCAGCCCAGAATGATATCCTCAACCCATTCTCGGGCTCGATCTCTAACTAGGGAGCCCCCCTTCTTTTCTTCAACTGCCAAGGTTACATTTAAATCCCCTGCTATAATCAAATTAACTGGATTGTGCAGGCTTAGATAGGATTCAATGGAATCCCAACAATCTCTTTTTTCAAAAAATAGATTTGGAACATATAAATTGAAAAGACTTATATGCTGGCCGGATTCTTTGTGGATGAACTTGGTGAAGAGCCAATGCAAATTTCCTTCTTCTTGTAGGAGATCGAACTTATTGGAGTCCCAAAAGGTAGCAATCCCTCTTGAGGCTCCTCTAGCGCTAATGTCTCTTCCTGGGCTTTTTTTCCAAAATGCGTTTCTAGCTTGGAGGAGGATAGAGTCCTCCATTTTCGTCTCCTGGATGAGAAGTATGTCAGGCTTATTGATTCTAGTCATATCATTCAGAGCTTCTTCCTTCATCGGGGTGCCTAGACCTCTTCAGTTCCAGGAGATGTATCGCATTATAAACTTGGCTGGGAGGGGTTGGCCCCTTTAGAGGCTTGGCCTTGCTTGGATCTGGTGTTCATCATGCCTTTCAAGGTTTTCTGGGATCCTTGAAGGACATCGACATAGGTTTTCTCTTCTCTCTGTTTTTTCTTAGATTTCCGGCCTCTTGGAATTTTGATAGGCGTTGCATGCGAGCTGCTTGATTCTGTGGCTCCTCCTTCTGAATCTCCTCCTAGATCCGATTCTAAATTGGAAGGATCTTCCTCCGTGTCTTTGGATTTAGCTGGAGTTTCTGGCTCTTTTTCCTGAGGGACTTCGGATGCAAGAATGGAAGGTAGCTTTGTTTCTTGAGGGTGTTCGGCAGCTTGATTGGATGGAATCTCGCCCGACTCTAGATTTTCCGCTTGAGGATCAGCCGCAACACTGTTAACCTCCGAGGAAGTTTTTGGGGATGGATCTTCTAAGACAACTTCTTTTGCTGCTTCTTTTGGATCATCGATTAAGACCGAAGGAGGATCTTGTTTCTGCGCAGGACCCGTGGTCTTTTTCTCTTGAAACTTTGGAGCTGCTTTCCCTTTTTTTTGGACCTTCTGCCAACCTTCTCCCTCTTCCGCGGGTTGTGCTTTTGGACAATTTCTTTGGAAATGACCATGCTCATGGCAATGTCTGCATTTAAATGGCAGTTGATCGTAGTCTAACTTTTGGAAATGATGCCAGGATCCGACTGTGAGTTTGACCGCTTCAGGTAGCCCGACTTCTAGATCGACCTCAATACAGATCCTTGCACACGAGTATTGTCCTTTGTGGTTTGCTTTGTCAATGAAGTGTCCAAGAGCATTCCCGATTTTCTCCAGGGATTGGGTGTTCCAGCAATGTACCGGAAGATTTGGGAGATGCACCCATACAGGGACCTCCTTTAGCACGTCTACAGATGGATCGAAATCTGGGGACCACCTATTAAGGTATAGACCCTGGGTTCCCATGAAGTATGGACCACTTCTGAATATGAGGTCTCGGTCCTCCTTCGAAATAATCTCAAAGACAAAGAAACCCCTGCCGACGGGATAGCAGGTCACACTATGCTTCAGCTGAGGCCTCCAATTACGCTGAATCCAATCATCAGTGGATCTGGCTAAGGGCCAAAGCCCCATGAACTGACCAACCAAACCACGCTTAGCCAATGCCAGAGCAATCTTGATAGTCTGTTCTTCTAGCAATGCTATTTCAGGGATTGCTTCCAATTTTTTAACGAACTTCAGGACTGAAGGTGCCACCAGTTTCTTCCCGGAAGGCACAAGGAGCCTTCGAAAGGCTTCCTTAGCAGAGGTCGAAGGAGAGGGAGGGAGATCCCCTCCCCCTGGGCTGACCAGGGAGGCTGTGGCCTAAAGAAGAGCTCTCCTCACGAAATCTCTCAGTGCCGATTACTAGAAATGTAGCCCTCGTTTGTTCCTTGCTCCTCGTTCAGCTGCATGTAGCTCTTCTTCAAAGCAAGTCAGGATGTGAACTATTGTTCTGTTAAAGTGATTTTTCAGCGTGTTTAATTGTCTGCAATTTTCATAAATAATTTCCAACCTATGCAAAACCGAATGGGAATGAAAACCACTGAAACAATGACATAAACCAACAAGCTGAAAACTTAGAAAAACTTATATGGTATCAGAGCTTGGGGGTAGAAAACAATAGTATTTTGCTGACAGAAATTTCCAGAACTCAGTAATTTCAGTAATTTTCTTCTGTTAGTGAACAATATTTTGTTGGGTTGGATGAAAGATGGCTACAGGACTTAGGTTGGAGGATAGGCTAGATGGGACAGGTAACTTTGTGCCATGGAAGGCTAGGATTTTGCTGATATTAGAGGAGAATGAACTATGGGAGGAGGTGGTTAGGAATACTACAGCAAACCCCGTTTAGATTCTTGCTGCTACTGATGCAGCAACATTATCAACCTTCAACAAGAAGCACTGTAAGGTTAGAAGAATAATCCTTGATGCAGTTAAAGATCATATCATCCTTCACATTTCAGGGAAGGCTAGGGCACACTTGATGTGGACTGCTTTGACCAGCTTGTATGAGAGTACCAATGAGAATCGAAAGATGGTTCTCAAGGAGAAACTCAAGAGTATAAAGATGAATGGAGGAGAGGGAGTGACAGCTTACCTTACCAGGATGTCTGTAGTTAGAGATGAGCTAGCAACAGTTGGGGAGGTGGTTACTGCTACTGAGTTTGTGCATACAACAGTGAATGGGGCTTCTAAGCCTTGGGGTGCATTTGTGCAGGCTATAGTGGGTAACGAGAACCTACCTTCTTGGGAGAGACTGTGGGATGACTTTGTGCAAGAGGAGACCAGGAGAGGTCTCGTACAGGGAAGTTCGTCACAGGGTGGGGTAGATGAGGAGTGTTATAACATTTTATGTCGGAAGCAGCTTCCACATTGTAGACTGTGCAGCCGAGGACCGCACAGTACTTTTTTTTTCCAGATCGGAGATCAGCTGCTTTCAAAGGAGGCATTTTTATCAGATTTCCCCTAGCCGCAGATACATCAGAGGGGACAGGCAGTTGGACTTACCATCTACCACAGGGTTACCTTTCCTTGCCAGGATTTGACACAAGCCCATTTGAGACAGTTGTCTAGTCTTGTTCTGATCGAGATTATCATAGTACAGTGCTGGTTTATTATGTGCCCAGATTCAGCAGAGATCCAGTTCGGATACAGGTTCAGTAGCAATAGATATTGCATATATTGATTATTGCTCATGTTGTAGATTAGACTCTTTTATACTTGCTAGTACACTAACTTTGCATGAGATGATATATTTGGTGATCTAATTATGATATGATGTGTTTGGGCCTTTGGTGATGTCAGTCCACCCCTTCGGTTAGACTTATGTATATGCACGCTGAGTCATGTCCTGTATACTTGGCTTAGACTTGATCACTTAGCCCCTCGATAGTTGACTTTAGCACCATTATCACCTTCTCCATCCATCCGACTCATCCATGACACTTCTTCCCCGACTTGGATTATGATTTGTGCTCACGAGGACCCCCTTTCCCCACTGATCTCTGAGTTTGCCATGACTCCTTGTTTATTGTGCCTCGGCTCTTTAGTGTGTGAGATACACGGTTAGACCTAGGATTTGCTCCTGTCGGTTGTCCCCGATGTTGCAATGCAGTTAGGATTGTGTAGCCTCACCGGGTGCTCCCCACTTGTCGTCGAAGCCTGTATTACCCACCCCCATTACCTTTGCAGTATGAGCGCCATGTTTATATCTTTTGAGATATGTATGTAGCCCAAGAGGGCCATGAAGAAATGAAGAAATGAAATGTAAATCAGGCTAAAAAGGCCATTGTATTGCAAATTGTAAAATCTAGCCAAAAAGGGCTAAGAATGAAACTCATTGTAAAATCCATGCAATGTGTTTATGAACACACATGGATTCTGGTCAGCTATACATGTTAGCATTTGTAGTGGTTATTCGTCACCTAGTCCTGCGGGACAAGGAGGTGAGAAGGAACAAGGGACAAGCTCAAGATTGCTCCTTAGAGTCTCAAGTTACGGTTTGTCGGAAACCCAATTTGGTGGCTCTAGAAAAGAACCTCACGGAGTCTTCGGATATGGATGTGAGTTGTGGGATACTTGTCAGATGACTAGTGGTGGTTTCCCTGCACTATACCCATTTGTGAGGCACCGCCCTTCCTCGTGTTTTGTCATGGCACACTTACCTCAGTGGACCCTGCTTTCTCGAGATGTCTAATGGTCACATGATCTTTAACCTCGTCTTCCCATATCTTTTACCTTGTTGTCCACATCACCTAGAGTCAGCAAGGTGGTCAATTCTATGGAGATGTATAGCATCCTAGTCTTTTGGAGGTGGTGGGCCCACTTCACCAGGGCCTTGTACTATTTCGGGATTTAATGTATTTTTGATCACCATGATATCATTTATTGCTTAGTAATGTACTAACTTGTTTAATTGAGCCTTGTCGCTTCATTCTTGCATACATATTTTAGCCAACATTATAGTTGACCAGATTTGACTTAGTCAAACTGGGTTGACTAGGCCAAAAATGGGCCCGAAAAAATGTTGCGATCGAAATTTTGATTTCGATAATTTATTATCTGCAGGGGTTCCATATGAGCATGCAACTGATGGAATTGCAAAACATTGAACCATTTGAGATATTTTTAATTATTATTGGTCAACTCTGACCTGTTTTAATTAAAAATCATGGATTTGGGGAAAATATTGCCAAAGTGATGGATCGGGGTCGTTCGAGTGGTCACCCCTACTACTTTTGGGGTCCACGATCACATTGCAGCAGATGGTTTGGCAATCCGGGCAATAAAAGTGGGTGAAAAGCCCAATTTTCATCTTCAGCCATATAAACCAGCAGAAAATACATGGAAATCAGAATTTGACTAAGGAAACTATAGAGAAATGGAAAAATCAAAGGTTGGCAATGGTAAAGATAATTACTAAGGTATTTTTGGTATGTTTTGACATTATATTTGATGGTTGTGGGGCCCTCATTCGCCCAGCTCGCCATAGAGGTCGATTTTGGCCCATAGGGGCGTTTTTCTCCCTAGTGGGGCATTCGATTTGCCTGATGTTGGTAGTGGGACCCTTCTTGTATGTGGTTGGGGGGATAAAACATCCCATAGACACCCCCCAACTCCACCTTGTATTGATGTATGGCTCACAAGGGCCCCTCTCATCCACTAGTGCGCTTCTCCTTGGGGCAATTCGCACCCCCCTCCTTGAGTCATCTCCACCATTCGATTTTGTGGATGGGGAGATGATCTCAACCTTCCATTTTGGGGGGAAATCTAGTTGAGAGTGAGCCATCTCTATAAGAGAATGGACTCACCTCCATTGTACTTCCTCTTGGCATTTTTTTGGACTTGGAATAGAGGAGAAAAACATTGTTGCTCTACTTGGCTCTTGTGTGATAGCTTTTTGATATTGTTGATTGCCATACTATCTTGATGCACTATTTGTAGTTGGTGTATGATTTTAGCACTGTTTTACTCACCATTGTTTGCAGCAAGCTCAAAGTCTTGGAGGAGGGTGCACCATTTAGCTTCCATTGCTGTTCCACTCTCCGGGTTGACCATAAAATGGAGCATTTCTCTCATTTTTATTTGTGCTGTTGTAGATTTCTGTTGTTTGCCAATACTGATTTGATCTATTGTCTATTGGTGTTTGCAGGCAGAGAGGATGAGTTGGTGGGGAGAGAGCAAATCGATTTCAGCTGGGACTTCTCCAACCGCTCCAATTTGATCTTTGGGACGTACTACCTCTTCAAAATCAGAATTATCAGCTAGTTCCAAGTAGTTGTTACTTCTTCTTTTGTATTTCAATTTTTGAATCTTGTTTAAGAGAGAAAACCCATATAAAATCTCTAAAAAATAAAATCTACAAAATCCACCGTTAGAATTAGTTTATTTTGAAAACCCACAAATGATTTATACTTAAAAGCCTATATCTCAAATTTCATTTGATTTGGACTCCATTTACCCGCTCTTTAGGCACTGGTCACTTTGCCAAAAACACCCCTCTAGGGTGTTTTTCTCTTTCAGCTTGTTGGGTGCATTTTGGGGTTATGGGTACTCTTTAATCTGCTCCGTAATGTCTTTTTACCTTGGAGTTCCAAGTATCAGCAACTAGAAATGCTTATAAACGTCTTTTTTTGACTGCCCTAGGTCCATTTTTCCACAAATTAACTCATTCCTCCAAGGCTGTTACTTTCACTGCTTGCTGGTCTGTTTTTTGTGTCTTGAATCAGTCATTTAATCAAGTTATAATTCCTGGAATATGTGTTTAAATTGCTTATCCATCTTTGCCATGTATTGATAAATCATCACGAGCTTCATTTCCCCATCGACAGGGTCCCTACCCACTCTTCCAGTAATTTTCTGTTTGCTGATTTAATTTCCATCCTTCTAATCTTTCATAGAATTCATCAATTATATGTGTAATCAGATCTGAATTTGTTTCATCTAGTGCATCCTCTCATCCAGAATCTCGATTCCACTAGGTTGGATAAATTCTCACACTTAGTCATCCATTCTGTTTCTCGCTTTGTTTATCTTTTGGGTTTGGGTGTCTGATTGTCGAGTCTCAACCTTGATCAGTTGAGTGGGTCTCCCCCTTGACTAGGCCAAGTGCATCGTCTAAAGTGACTACAACCTTGTCTGGTGTGACTTCTGTCCCTTGGACAGAGGACTTGGGTGCTGTTGGTTACACCTTCCTGGTTGCTCATCCTTTACCGTCCCTATTGGGATATCCCTCTATAGCAACTAGAGATTGTGTGATAACATTTTTGGCGCCGTTGCCAGGGAGGTAGAGGCCTACCCGTGTTTTTGTTCGAGTTTGAGTCTTTTGCTTTTTTGTTTGCTTTTCATCTTCGCATCTACACTTAAAATCTGTTGGCTGGTTTTGTTTTCATTTACATAATTATTTCAGCCAACACCTTTTTGTCTCACTCACCACTTCCCCTTCGACATTCCACCTTTGGTGAACAAGGTTCCCAAGTTCACCTGGCGACTCCACCCTGCGGCTCCACTGTCCATACAACCTTCGTAGTTTAGAGCATTTTGACACTTTACATGAGACTCCACTGGGAACTCTTAAATTGACAAATCAGAATGGACCCAGATGTTCTCCTTGGCCTCTCACAAGCCATAAAAGAATTAAATGAACGTGTGAATAGATTTGAAAGGAGACACAAGGAAATAAATGAATGGGATGCACAATCCTAGTATGGGTATGAACTTGAATATCTTGATGTTTGCGATACCCGTGATGCCCCTCATCACTCTAATGGAATCTTTTTCCTATCTGCCCCTAATAGATTGGTAAGTCAACCTGAATCTTGTCAATCCCAACCAAGGATTTTTAGCCAAAATGGTCGGTCGAATCATCATATTAGCCAATATCAAACCCAGCCGGGACCTTCAGCAAACCATTCTCGCCCAATTCAAGCAACCAGAACCTTTAAGAAACCCAAGCCATCCCCTTTTGATTTTTCAGAAATACATGGGGCACCTCATCTTATGCTAAGTGGATACATCAAGAGGTTGCCTTGCTTTTATGGAAATGATGGAACATCTATTGAAAGTCATTTGGATTCCCTCTGGGACCATATGGAATCTCTGGGTGTTGATGGTGAAGATGTCTATATGCGAGCCCTTGGTGCGTCCCTAGTAGGGGATGCCTGTTTATGGTTTGATAATTTGGCCCCAGGATCCATCACTGGGTATGACATTTTCATGAGATTGCTAATATATAAATGGGGTGAAAACATTGACGAGTCTTTAGAATGTCAATCTAGCACTGATCGTGTCATGGATGAAGATTATATTGATGATCTGCTTTCCCAGTTGGACCACTCCTCCCTTGAGATGTTCCAAATCATGAGTGTGCCTACAATCCACAGGAATGTCACAGAGTATCTTGAGAACAATGCTGCAAAATCTCATGCGGAAGTTAAAAGAAACATCAATCGAATCATACGATATACTTTGTTACTCTTACCCGAGGCAGTTGCAGGTCAAACCCTATATCTCATTCGCCTTTCCATTGGTGACTCTAGTGAAGCATCACCTGAAGAGCAACTTCACAATCATCACATGGTTGACAATTGTCCTGTTCAATGTTCAAACAATCCAAATTTTGACTCAGATCTTAATCATCTCTCTGAAGAGGACAAGAAAGGTGAGGATTGTCAGATTTCATGTGAGAAACAATCTAGGGATCATCATGTAATTGAAAACCAACTTTGTGAAGATGAATGGGGCGAAAGCATTGATGAATCCATGGGAGAACAATCAAATGAGGATCATATGGTGGAGGATCAATGCCATGAAGACGATAAGGATAGCAATTTTGAAATGAGTAGAGATTGTCCTTATTAATTTGATTTCTCCTCTCCCGAGCCTATGGTAAATGTGCCTTTGATTCACCTTCTGAATGAGCCTTCAGTCTATAAGAATGTAGTAGAGTATTTGAAGAATATAGGCAATAAATCTCATGATGAAGCTATGCATGATAATGAGCAAAACTCAACCCCTCAAGATTTTGACCTTGATATTGACTTAGAAGGGGAACTTACTAAAATCATACGAAGTACTTTGTCATCTTTACCCGGAGAAGGCATAAATGAAGAAGGGGATCCCATTGATCATCAGAGACAAAATTCTGTCGCTGAGCTTTCGATCAATGAATCCACTAGAGGTCCTCTTGAGGGGCAGCCCCATAGTCATTGCTTCGTTGGCGATTGTTCAAGTCAGTGCCCAAGTGATCTTGACCTTGTTTCACTTTCCAATCACACCTTTGAAGAAGAAGGAGAAAAAGAAAATATTGAAAATAATCAGACCTCTGTTGAAAGTGGATCAAACGATCATCATGTGCTTGAAAGTCAAATGTGTGAAGATGATGGGGGTTTTAAAAATGATTATATCAATGTACCACCATGTCAAGATGATGATGATCCAGTTATGTATCAACTCGACCCTGAGTGTTCTTTGTTGCAACCTGTAAGATGGAATCAATGTCACAAAGAACCTTCTAAAAGTGCCATGCTTAACGTCAATAATATTCATTTCCTTTTCCGTGGTCAAAAGGAGTTGATTGGAAATATGAATCAAAATGAGCTTTGTCTTCGGAAGGTTGGTATTGACCTTGATGATTTCCTTGACAAGTGTCCCTTATCTCATGCAGAATTGGGGATGACAATTTCAGAAAATACTAAACACACCCATATGTTTCAATCCTCCCTCCCATCCCAACTCATGAAGTCAATGCCTCTTTTAAACCTAATTTTGTTGTGCAAAGGGTTCGATAAGGAGTTTGTAGAATGCCAAGCGATTGATGGTAAAACCTTTTATTTTCTGGTTTAGTCGTTCTGGGTTAACCTTATTTTCCAAGCTAATAGTCCTATTGATTGGTTGACCAAGAAGCTTTTCAAAGATCAATTTCATCTTTTCACAATCTTTGAGCAACAAGTGGGAGTAATTATGATCTTAGGTTTAGTAAACTTCATTTTGTCCCGACTTGGTCCTTCCGTCAATCAAAGGATGAACGCCATTGAGAATACCAACTTGATAGGCGAGGAGAACAACATGTCCCAGGGGGGGTTGAGTCAAGTGTTATATTATTTTCTTACATCTAATTTAAAAGATAACTCACACCATTTTCATGATCCTTTTTGCCTATTGATGGATGTGTCTTGCGAAACCCAGTCTCAACCTCAACATGATTTCATTTTACACCACTCTAACCCTTTTCCTTTTTCTAAACAAGTCAAGAGAATTGTGCTCCTAAAAACATTAATTTCTAATCTAGTCTTGACTTGTTTTACTAAACAACATCAAGGAAGAACTACTGATCTATTGGATGAGTGGTTGCATTGGATCTATGCTTTTACTTAGTACCGGTCTGAACTGGTTAGAGTAGGGTAGGTAAATTGAATAAGCTCTCGTGAGCAGTAGTTAGTTGGCCTTTTTTGTTTTGTTTTGGTTCTTGATTTTCTTACCTTTTGACACCATTTCCCATTTTTCTAGTTTCCATTCAGTTGCCTTTTTCACCTTTTTACACCTCATGTGTCGGCCTAATAAAATTTTAAAATGCTGTAAAGTTAATTTCATTATTGATATATATTTATTTCAGCATTATCATTTTGTTTATTTTTCTGGATTATTATACATGTATATTGTGCGGCCTGATGTGTGGTCTGCAGAGATTGGTATAGCGTATGCATTTTACAAGACTAGTGTAATGTCCCCTTCCTACCATACATCATGATAGAGAGGACGGGGTGCTCAATCCGGGCAATTAGCCCCATATCCATTCATTAAATTTATTGACACAAGACATGTATATGTGCAGGCTATAGAACACAACGGAAATTAAATAAATCCTGTTGATATCTAACATACATTCAAGCTATTCTGTGACAGCCATTAAATAGAGACCTTTGCAGATGTTATACAAGATCATATGGAAATGCATAAACTTTTTTAAAAACACAGCGGAAGTAAATTCATTTAACACATCCTCATACATTCAGATATCCATCAATTAAATAATTTCAAGAATATGCAGGAGAATACTTATCTTATACGAAAGTAGTCCCACGCAACTGGCTATGCAACTGCAACGTTCCACCCAACCGTAGGCCAGTGTGCTCCTCAATCTCTCAGCACCACTGCCACCCCCGAGATGGGCATGGTCTCTACAAGGAACCAGGGAACATCAGACTCACACATAGCCAAGCATACACCAAGATGAGCCAAGCCAATCTGCAATTGGGTTTATCAGGCTGCTAGGACATGGAAGGGAAGAATTGCTAAGCTAGTGAGCTCCAGCACAGAGCCGGGGATAACCTTGCAAGATCTATCTAGCTTGGCACCCACAATACCTACACACCCAGCACAAGGAAGTATTCTTTTCACTGCTGTACAGTCCCTCAAGCCATACCTTCCCTATCTAGTGCTCTCAGGGCATGCATAGAAGAGTAAGCAAAGCCCTCTTGATCTTCTTGAGAGGTTGTCTCCCCCACTAGGTTTATCAAGCCACTTCTGTCCACTACCACTCCAAAACTTCAATTCACAGGTTCAAACCAAAAATGAGGATGCACACAACAGCAGAACACAATTATGGGGTAGGATAAAACGTTTTTACAATGAGATGCATGAGATGGGGTTTTCAGCTAACTCAGAAAAACGTGGGAACCCACAAAAACGAAATGGGAAGTTGGGGAACAACCCAGGGAAACCAAATCCGTTTTTAGAAAAACGTCCTTGGACATTCGGGGGCAAAAACGACCTCCATATAGTCCCCAAATCGTGGTCCTTCTCTCCCAAGCTACTGTATATGCAAAAACGAACTCCCAGGCATGGAAAAATGCAGGATTTGGATGAAAAACCTGTAGGGAAAGACCCAGCTAGCTCCAACTGCGTGAATGAGGGAAGACTCCCTGTTGTGAATGGCTTTGGGCACCATTTCGTGGGTGTTTTCTTGTCCAAGGAGACAAAACACGAATTTCCAGGTTGATGGCTTGCCCATGCACGAAATTGGCTGCCATACTTCTTCATTTCCAAGGCATTAACTGCCTTAACCAATTTCTTGGAAGAATTAAATGATTGGGTGCATGAGACAAAATGGGTAGTTGGTGGTTTATGGGTTTCCCCATTGACACATGGATTAACACCATTGGCTCAAGGGTTTGAATAATCCCCCCCCCCCTCTTTCCTTGTAGAGTCATGCCCCATCTCTTTTGTTGCATTGCATAGCCGGTTGTGGGGTTTTCATTTAAAAATTCGTAATTACATGATGTCTTATATACATTGTGCCTTTCTAGCACAAGAACCATAGGCATTTATTTTTAATTGCCGATACATGAAATGCTAAATCAACGGTGGGGCCTTGGCCTTGAGCTCCTCACCATGATTAAATTACAATATTCACATCATTTACGATTTAATACAAAGGGGGTCAAAATGGGGACATTACAACTAGGTACATATTGATAATGATGATGAGAGGGGTGCTACGGACCAGAGATTCTGTGGTTCTCAAGCACTCTCTCCCTTAGAGCACTTGTCCCAGATGGAGCCAGATGTTATCACATTTTATGTCGAGAGCAGCTTCCACACTGCAGACTGTGCGACCGAGGACCGCACAGTACTTTTTTTCCAGATCAGAGATCAGCTGCCTTCAGAGGAGGCATTTTTGTTCAGATTGCCCCTAGCAGATACATCAGAGGGGATAGGTAGTTGGACATACCATCTACCACAGGGTTACCTTTCCTTGCCAGGCTTTGACACAAGCCCATTTGAGACAGTTGCCTAGTCTTGTTCTGATCGAGATTATCACAGTACAGTGCTGGTTTATTATGTGCCCGGATTTAGCAAAGATACAGCTCAAATACAGGTTCAGTAGCAACAGATATTGCATATATTGATTATTGCTCATGTTGTAGATTAGACTCTTTTATACTTGCTAGTACACTAACTTTGCATGAGATGATATATTTGGTGATTTGCTTATGATATGATGTGTTTGGGCCTTTGGTGATGTCAGTCCACCCCTTCGGTTAGACTTATGTATATGCACGCTGAGTCATGTCCTGTATACTTGGCTTAGACTTGATCACTTAGCTCCTTGATAGCTGACGTTAGCACCATTATCACCTTCTCCACCCATCCGACTCATCCATGACACTTCTTCCCTGACTTGGATTTTGATTTGTGATCACGAGGACCCCCTTTCCCCACTGATCTCTGAGTTTTCCATGACTCCTTGTTTATTGTGCCTCGGCTCTTTAGTGTGTGAGATACACAGTTAGACCTGGGATTTGCTCCTGTCAGTTGCCCCCGATGTTGTAATGCAGTTAGGATTGTGTAGCCTCACGAGGTGATCCCCACTTGTCGTTGAATCCTGTATTACCCACCCCCATTACCTTTGTAGTATGAGTGCCATGTTTATATCTTTTGAGATATGTATGTAGCCCAAGAGGGCCATGAAGAAATGAAGAAATGAAATGTAAATCAAGCTAAAAAGGCCATTGTATTGTAAATTGTAAAATCTAGCCAAAAAGGGCTAAGTATGAAACTCCTTGTAAAATCCATGCAATGTGTTTATGAATACACATGGATTCTGGTCAACTATACATGTCAGCATTTGTAGTGGTTATTCCTCACCTAGTCCCGTGGGACAAGGAGGTGAGAAGGAGCAAGGGACAAGCTCAAGATTGCCCCCTAGAGTCTCAAGTTACGGTTTGCCGGACACCCAATTTGGCGGCTCTAGAAAAGAACCCCACGGAGTCTTCGAATACGGATGTGAGTTGTGGAATATTTGTCAGATGACTAGTGGTGGTTTCCCTGCACTATACCCATTTGTGAGGCAATGCCCTTCCTCGTGTTTTGTCATGGCACACTTACCTCAATGGACCCCGCTTTCCCGAGATGTCTAATGGCCACATGATCTTTATCCTCGTCTTCCCATATATTTTACCTTGGTTTCCACATCACCTAGAGTTAGCAAGGTGGTCAATTCTATGGAGATGTATAGCATCCTAGTCTTTTGTAGGTGGTGGGCCCACTTCACCAGGGCCTTGTACTATTTCGGGATTTAATGTATTTTTTATCACCATGATATCATTTATTGCTTAGTAATGTACTAACTTGTTTAATTGAGCCTTATCGCTTCATGCTTGCATACAGATTTCAACCAGCACTATAGTTGACCAGATTTGACTTAGTCAAACTGGGTTGACTAGGTCAAAAATGGGCCCGAAAAAATGTTGTGATCGAAATTTCAATTTCGATCATTTATTATCTATAGGGGTTCCATATGAGCATGCAACTGACGGAATTGAAAAACATTGAACCATTTGAGAGATTTTTAATTATTATTGGTCAACTCTGACCTGTTTTAATTAAAAATCATGGATTTGGGGCAAATATTGCCAAAGTGATGGATCGGGGTCATTCGAGTGGTCACTCCTATTAATTTTGGGGTCCACGATCACATTGTAGCAGACGGTTCGGCAATCCGGGCAATAAAAGTGGGTCAAAAGCCCAATTTTCATCTTCAGCCATATAGACCAACAGAAAATACATGGAAATCAGAATTTGAAGGCAACTATAGAGAAATGGAAAAATTAGAGGTTGGCAATGGTAAAGGTAATTACTAAGGTGTTTTTGGTATGTTTTGACATTATATTTGATGGTTGTGGGGCCCTCATTCGCCCAACTCACCATAGAGGTCGATTTTGGCCCATAGGGGCGTTTTTCTCCCTAGTGGGGAATTCAATTTGCTTGATGTTGGTAGTGGGACCCTTCTTGTATGTGGTCGGGGGGATAAAACATCCCATAGATACCCCCCAACTCCACCTTGTATTGATGTATGGCCCACAAGGTCCCCGCTCATCCACTAGTGCGCTTCTCCATGGGGTAATTCGCACCCCCCTCCTTGAGTCATCTCCACCATTCGATTTTGTGGATGGGGAGATGATCTCAACCCTCCATTTTGGGGGAAAACCTAGTTGAGAGTGAGCCATCTCTATAAACATATTTTTTTGATTGCCCTAGGTCCATTTTTCCACAAATTAACTCATTCCCCAGGGCTGTTACTTTCACTGCTTGCTGGTCTGTTTTTTGTGTCTTAAATCAGTCATTTAATCAAGTTATAATTGCTGGAATATGTGTTTAAATTGCTTATCCATCTCTGCCATGTATTGATAAATCATCACGAGCTTCATTTCCCCATTGCAGGGTCCCTACCCACTCTTCCAGTAATTTTCTGTTTGTTGATTTAATTTTCAGCCTTCTAATATTTCATAGAATTCATCAATTATATGTGTAATTAGATCTGAATTTGTTTCATCTAGTACATCCTCTCATCCAGAATCTCGATTCCACTAGGCTGGATAAATTCTTACACTTAGTCATCCATTCTGTCTCTTGCTTTGTTTATCTTTTGGGTCTGGGTGTCTGATTGTCGAGTCTCAACCTTGATCGGTTGAGTGGGTCTCCCCCTTGACTAGGCCAAGTGCCTCGTCTAAAGTGACTGCAGCCTTGTCCGATGTGATTTCTGTCCCTTGGACAGAGGACTTGGCTGCTGTTGGTTACACCTTCCTGGTTGCTCATCCTCTACCATCCATATTGGGATATCCCTCTATAGCAACTAGAGATTGTGTGATAACAAGGAGAACGTGGCTTTGATAGCAAAGGGGAAGAAGAATAAGGGTCTCAAGAAGGGTGGGGCCAAGCAGCAACAGCAGCAGGGTGAGAAGAAGAAGGACTTGAGTAAAATCAAGTGTTATGGTTGTCAGACATTTGGGCACTATGCTTCACAGTGTCCAAACAAGAAGAAGAAGAAGGGACAACAGACTATAGCTTCAGCGGAGGTTGATGACTTTGGAGACAGATTTCAGAGGGAGTTTTCCCTGTGTGCTGGATAGATTGAGAGAGAGAGAGCCTCTTTAGTTACCATCAAAGATGTGGATATGGAGATGGAGCATTCACTATTGGCAGGCCATCAGACGAGTCCATCCACCACTGGTACTTGGTATATTGACAGCGGAGCTTCGAGCCACATGACAGGAGCTCGAGAGATGTTCTCCGAGCTATCACAGACAGGTACAAATGTGGAGGTTGTACTAGGTGATGACACCATCGTTAGAGAAGTTGGTCGAGGGACTATTACATTTCAGAGGGAGTCTATGAGTCCCATGACTCTGAGGGATGTGTTATATGTCCCTGGGATGAAGAAGAACCTTGTATTAGTTTCCACCATTGAGGACATGGGTCTTGGGGTATATTTCTCACATGGGAGAGTATAGGTATTCCCTAGGACTACAGGAGTATCTACCTCCATGGACATTGGGGTCAGATGTGGAAAGTTGTACAAGCTCTTGTTTTAGCCGTAGCACGCTCTAGCACACAGTAGCAGCAGTGAGCTATGTGAGCTATGGCATCAGAGGATGGCCCACTTACATCACCCAGATCTGATATTGTTGAGGAGCATGGTTACAGGTTTACCCAAGTTCAACACCGAGCAGAGTGATGTGTGCAGGGGGTGTGCTTTGGGAAAGCACACCAAGACTGCTTTTCCAAGTAGTGACACCAGAGTAGTAGGAGTGCTTGACTTGATCCATTCTGATATTTGTGGTCCTATGTCATCAGTCTCTTTGACTGGTTTTGAGTACTACATCATCTTCATTGATGACTACTCTAGCAAGACCTGGATCTACTTCTTGAGGAGCAAGAAGTCACCCTTAGTATTGAGTGTCTTCCAAGGGTTCAAAGCCCTTGTGGAGAAGCAGGTAGGGAGGAAGATTCAGGTGTTGAGATCGGACAATGGGGGTGAGTATACCTCCAAGGAGTTTGATGCTTTTTGCAGACAGGAGGGTATACAGAGATAGCTGACAGTTCCCTACACTCTTGAGCAGAATGGAGTAGCAGAGAGGAAGAACAGGTCGATTGTGGGAGCAGTGAGAGTGATGCTCCATGATCAGGGTTTACCGTTCTTTCTATGGGTAGAGGCATGCAACACTGCAGAACAGGAGTCCTCACCGTGCTTTGGGGAGGAAGACTCCTGAGGAGATGTACACAGGCAAGAAGCATGAGGTGAGCCACTTTTGCATATTTGGTTCTTTGACTTACTCTCACGTCCCTTATGAGAAGAGGACGAATTTTTATCCCACTGCAGAGAGAGGCATCTTTGTGGGATATGATGAGACTTCAAAGGCTTACTGGCTTTATCTTCCTGGCTAGAAGAGAGTTGTAGTGAGACATAAAGTGAAGTTTGATGAGGAGAGAGCCTTCAGGAAGTCCAGAGAGATAGAGTAGCGGGAGCCACAGGCTCCCACACCTCAGTTGACACAGGCTTCTTCGATACAGGTTTCAGGTCCACAGGATTCCGGAGTGACTAGATCACAGAGTATAGGCACAACTCCTACAGGTTCAGTGGTTCAGGTGACAGGTACTTCAGGGATAGGTTCAGGTTCTGATTCAAAGGCTACAGGTTCTTTAGGGACTGGTTCATCAGTCACTGGTCCTCGGGGTGTTGGACATTTTGCTTTTGCGAGTTCCTCAGATGAGGATAGACCAGTATGGGAGGAGCCTTCAAGGAAGAGGAAGCCTAAATGGCTTCAAGACACCTTGAAGGAGGCAGAGGCATTTGGTAGACCCCAGGAGGAGATCAGGACAGTTGTGATGCTAGACAGACTGGGCATGGCTCTTGTTGCGAGTCTTCATGACTTTGAGCCTTCCACATTTGAGGAGGCTTCTCAGCATCAGGTATGGAGAGATTCCATGATGGAAGAGTACCATTCCATCATGAAGAATGATGCTTGGGAGATAGTGCTGAGACCTGAGGGGAAGTCAGTTGTGACTTCCTAGTGGCTCTACAAGATAAAGCATGCTGCAGATGGCAGTGTGGAGAAGTACAAGGCTGGGTTTGTGGCTTGAGGGTTTTCACAGGTTGAGGGAGTTGACTATGATGATACTTTTGCGCCAGTTGCTCGGTATTATTCCATTAGAGCAGTGATTTCTATAGCAGCAGAGATGGGTTGCAAGATCCACCAAATGGATGTGAAGACCGCATTTTCAATGGTCTTCTGTAGGAGGAGGTGTACTTAGAGCAGCCATAGGGATTCGAGATTCATGGGAGAGATTCTCATGTGTGCAGGCTGAGGAAATCCTTGTATGGATTGAAGCAAGCTCCTAGAGCTTAGTACTCTAGGATCGATACGTACTTGACATTGATGGGTTTTCAGAAGAGTGAGGCTGATCCCAACCTATACTACATTGTGGTTGGTGGAGATCCTCTCATTCTTTTGTTATATGTTGATGACTTATTTATCACAGGGGATGAGCGTCTCATTGCACATTGCAAGAGAGACCTTGCTGCGGAGTACGAGATGACTCAGATTGGGTTGATGCATTATTATCTGGGGATGGAGGTTTGGCAGGAGCTTGGACATATTTTTCTAGGATAGGGGAAGTATGCAGTTGATATTCTGAGGAGATTTCGGATGGAGGACTGCAGGCTGATGTCTACACCTATGATCACCAACTGGAAGCAACTTCATGCTTCTGAGGATAAGTTGGTGGATCCTACACTTTATCGTCAGCTCATTGGATCGTTGATGTATCTATTCAACACCAGGCTAGACTTGTGTTTTGCGGTGAACACTCTTAGCCAGTTCATGGTGGAGCCTAGGAGTGTATATTGGACTGCTGCAAAACATGTGTTGAGATACCTAGCAGGTACAGTGGACTATGGTTTGGACTACAGGGTTTGGGTGGTGTCAGTTTGGTTGGTTTCATAGATTCAGACTAGGCAGTAAGTGTGAGGGATCGGAAGAGCACTTACGGTTGTTGTTTCAGTTTGGGCTCGGCAGTAGTGTCGTGGTTCAATCGGGAACAGAAGTCCGTTGCATTGAGTTCCGCCAAGGCTGAGTATATGGCAGCCAGTCAGGCTACTTGCGAAGCACTGTGGCTTCGTAAGTTGTTGGTAGATTTATTTGATCAGGAGCTTAGACCTACGGTGATCTATTGTGACAATCAGAGTTGCATCCAGCTCTCTGAGAATCCAGTGTTCCATGACAGGTCAAAGCACATTGAGATCAAGTACCATTTCATCCGTGACTACGTCCAGAGAGGAGCAGTTGAGTTGCAGTATATTTCCACTGATGAGTAGGTAGCAGATATCCTGACGAAATATTTGGGGAGAGGCAAGTTTGTCTTCTTCAGAGACAAGTTGGGAGTGGTGCAGAACACCTTCCTTGTTAAGAGGGAGTGTTAGTTTTTGTACCTAGGGAAGTGTTCCCCTAGTGACTTTATGCCTAAGTCACTTAGAAGGGAGAAAAAGTGACCCTCACATTAAATGACTTGAGAAAAGCATTTAATGAGACTTTATAAACTTAAAGTCACTTTTTGATAAATTTAAGTGGGTGAGGGAAATTAATATTTATGAGAAATAAATGGAGCATTTAATTTCAACCGTTGATCTAAATCAATCTCACCCATTAGATTAAAAGAACCCTAGGGTTTGATACAAAAGAGAAGGGAGGCATTCATTCCTCACTTTTGAGAGATTCAAGTGAAGAATAGAGAGAGCAAGAGAAGAGAGCATTGGCACGATTTTCAAGGCAGGGGTTTGAGGAAGTTTCCAGCTGCACAGAAATTGAGACAACAACAACATTTCAGCACGGCACAAATCTCGAGGTAGTCCCAGTTTGCACAGAAATTGAGGGACCGTACAACAACATTTAATGCTGTCTGTATAGCATGGTTTTCGAGGAGCTTGCTGGGCACATTTCCCGAGGAGTGAGGCACGAATTTATATGCAGAAATCTAGGCATGCATTTCTAGAAAGTATAGGCACAGATTTCTAGAATCCGTATAGACTATACTTTTCTACACAAATTTCGAGACAGTCTGCTGCATGGATTTCAAGAAGATTGGCATAGTTTTTGAGGTGTTATTTTTGCACAGAAATCGAGACAGTTTTGTGGCACAGAAATCGAGGCAGTGAGGCTCAGAAATCGAAATACAGTTGGCACATAAATTGAGGCAGAACTCAGGGTGACCTTTGGTTGGTCAAATAAGTACATTTTTTACTGTAATATTTTGTACTGAAATATTTGCTGAAGAAATACAATCTCTCTCTCTCTCTGACTGGTTTTCCCCGTGGGGGTTTTTCCAGGGCTATTGGCCAAAAATTTATGGGTCTGATTTTTTATGGTGTGCATGGTTAAAATTATTTTCTGTCTGTTAAAGTGATTTTTCAGCGTGTTTAATTGTCTGCAATTTTCATAAGTAATTTCCAGCCTATGCAAAACCAGTTGGGAATGAAAACCACTGAAACAATGACATAAACCAGCAAGCTGAAAACTCAGAAAAATTTACAATACGTGCCATAACTTTTGCAATGAATGCTCAAGGAATCCTGTTGGAAAATTAAAGAATGAGGTAACTCTGTTCTTACCTTTGCAAATTTGAGGGTGGGAATAGGTTGCCCAAGTAGGTCTAACAGTTAAGAACATGTGTTTCCTCCTAAGAAGTCATATGTTAAAATCCGGACGGGGGTAAGGTATGTACACCTCTGTAGACTTTAACAATTAAATCGCTGCGCAAAGGGGTGTCCTTTGTCCCACAAACAAGGGGGTCTCATACACCAAATTGGTGTCTAGCTTGGCTGTTACCTTAAAAATAGATTATTATTATTATTATAACAATGAGCATAGTTTCCTTTCACAAAATGCAGTCATAATGAAGTCTCATGCAACAGAAAAGACATTTTAAGTGTAGGAAGCTAAATACTTCATTCCCTTAAATTGGTTTGCAATCTAAGCAAGGGATTTCTCTTGGCTGCCTCCATTATGTGGATGCCAATATTTTTCAGTTCATGGTGAGCCAAAGGATGAAACAATACATTAGATGTTCGAAGATGTGGCTATAAAAAATTTAGGATCTCCTCATATCAACCCTGGGTAAGATGAAGCCCATAGCAACTCATATCAACGCTGGGTAAGATGAAGCCCATAGCAAGCATATTTTCTAATGGTTTAATATTACTGTCGTGTAAAACAATTTTGATATTAGGAATCTTCTAGAGAAGTATACACTAGTAGAACTCCTTTGAAATCCTCTGTGAATGATATAGAAACTCTTTGATCTTAGTTTCTTTTTTCCATTGTATTGATTTTTTAGAGAAAGAAATCAAATACAACTCTTACTGGCTTCTTAGCCTCAGGTTCAAAACATTATTTCCCCCTTTCCAACCAAAAACCAACCTTAAAAACTACCCTTGTACCAACAACTCGCATTACTTGCAGTCTTAATAGCATACACAACATTTTCTATCTATTCCAGCACTAAGAAAAATCAAAACAAATTCATAATACTGTTAAAATATCTTATACACTAGAACAGCCACGATCCCGGCTAGTGAACGCCGATAGGAATTAGCCGTTCTCCATTCCCTTTCATTTTTCTTTTATATAAAATAATAAAAAAAATTATATAAAAAAATATTTTTTCTATTTTTCTAGCTTAGCCCATCAAAAGTCATTCCCCATGGACATTGCTAGTCTCTTGGTCTTTCTTTGTGAACATATGATATTCATTTTAAGCATCATGGTTTCTTGTTCTAATTTGTCCTATCATTTCTCACTCTGCCTCTTATCTCCAATTGTCACGTTGTTCATTGCATCGAGAGTAGCGAAGTGCTCTACAACCTAGTATGGGAGAGATGCTATAACGCGTTACGTTATGTATACTCTTGGTGCTCTACATCCAAGTACGGGAGAGATGTTGTAATGCATAATGTTGTGTAACGTTATGTAATATGTCGTTCCCATAAAAAAATGCAATGAAGTCGGTTTAAACAAAAAAAAAAACTTAGATATATAAAACACATATCAAATATCTCGAGGTTTAAACTTTTTCTTAATTTGTAAAAAATTCAAGATAAAAATATTTACACCTCAAGAAATTGGATCCTTCTTGGTGTTTGATAAATTCAAGTTTAAGATGGATCTATGTTGGTTCATTATTATCAATAGTCAATGTAGGTTTGACTTACCATCACCAAGTATCAATCTGAAAAATTCCTTGTAATCATCCTTATATTTACACCTTTCATATTTGACGTAGCATTTCAAAATGAGTAATTGCTACTCTTTCTTCATAAAATATTGATTGATAAATCACAAGGAAACAATGCTAACAATTTGATAAAAAAGTAAACAATAGCAATTATATAATACATAAAAGATGTGTACTTTGACAACATTTAACTAAGATAATCAATTAACTAGAATAATCAATTAACTTAGAGCCACACATCTCTTTTGCATTAAGAAAATAGTGCACAATATAGTATTTGGATTTTTGATTTTATTTCTTTGACCATGTGTCATGGGTTCAAGAGTCATCAACTTAAACTACTTGCAAAAGTGAATCCATAAACTATGTATAATAGTAGAACTCAATGTGAAAATCTAAAACAATAGATAATATATAGGTACTTTGCAATGATATTAGATTATAATGGGCCTATTAAAAAACCATTCAAAACTTTATCTAGGACATAGAACCTTTCTTCTAAGTGGCATCCCCAAACCCCTTAAGGGGGTAATGGGTCCTACGCTCCCACACCAAGGATTTCACAAACATGCTCGTCATGATGCATAGTATTTATGCAATAGATAATATATAGGTACTTTGAAATGGTATTAGATTAGATTTCACAAACATGCTCGTCATGATGCATAGTATTTATGCAATAGATTATATATAGGTACTTTGCAATGGTATTAGATTATAATGTGCCTATTAAAAAACTATCCAAAACCTTATTTAGGACATGGAACCTTTCTTCTAAGTGGCTCTCATCCCCAAACCCCTTAAGGGGGTAATGGGTCCTACACTCGGGGTAATGGGTCCTACACTCCACTTGGGATAATAATGGGTCCTACCTCTAGGGGTAATGGGTCCTACACTCCTCTAGTGTGTTATGTAATTTTTTTGATTGTGATGTGTTTATAATTATTTATTTATTTTAAATCAACCTTGGATTCCTTCTTTAATGTTGCATTTGAAAATGACTTAGCACTGCAATCTCTCAACCACACCTATCTTATGTAATTTTTTTTGATTATGATGTGTTTAGAATTATTTATTTATTTTAAATCAACCTAAGATTCCGTCATTGATATTTAATGTGGCATTTGAAAATGACTTAGCACTGCAATCTCTCAGCCACACCTATCTTACCTCCTCTTTCATTAGCATTTAATGTGGCATTTTAAGATGACTTAGCAATGCTCTCTCACCTACACCATTCCTACCTTTTGTGTTATATAAGTCCAATATCTTTTGGTTTGGGGTTGTGGGGCTGTTTGCGTTGGCTCACTTGCCCTTTTTGACCATAGTATTAAAATCGTAATGTATCACAATGAGTGTTTCGTTGAGTATGATTAAGATGTGAAAATCATTAACACATTATTCACCATCATTCGAGATACTAAAGAGATCATTGATTAACACATTGAATAAATGCAGGAAATTAACTTTATCATCTCTCAAGTGCAAGAAATGAAGAATTGCTTATTAGAAGTAAGGCATTTTCAATGATTCAAGATGAGTTAAGATGATTTTATTAATGTCTATTAAATGATCACAAATAAGAAGTACAACAATATCAATAAACTTTGGCAGCACAAAGGTCATTCTTATAAAAATGAAAAGTAGATCTAGTCTAAAATCTAAAATCTAAAAGCTAGTGAAAAACATGTAGGGAAATCATGTGATGCAATCCTATTAAGGGCCAAAATCTAAAGACCAAACAATCCTTGGAGGGATGTTTGGAAGGTAGGATGCGTGGGTGGGGGTGTGTTGTGTGTACAGAGGGAGCCTTAAGTCACTTTGGACCCATCACTGGAGGAGGAGGAAACATTGTATTATGGGTCATCCTTTTTTGTTAAAGTATCAGTCCTATCATTCAGGGTCAAAGAAAAGATTGTAATGAAAGGTTGCATAGAGGAACTGGTCCTTTGCATGTCCCTCCATCTCAAGGGGGGAGTACACAACTAAGGTATGGAAGTAGAGGTTTGTTGCTAGAATAATAAGTCCTATTTTGGTGTTGAAGTCAACAATCTGACACAAGTCTCATTGACGAGGGACAAAAGGTACCTCAAGATATCTTGGATTTGGACCTTGTTGGGATGACGTTGCTTCCAAGTTGCGACTTGGTTCCACTACGTGCTAGGATCCCCATAAAGAAAAAATGTAAGTAATTGAATAATGCATGATCAAGGGGGGAAGGGTGGCTCAACATGGAAGATTATAGGCCCAATATCTTCCTTAAGAGGAACGCCAAGGACCACTAATCCAGATACTAAAAAAAGTTGGAGAGGTAGTTTTGGGACTCCCGAAAGAGGTAGTAGAATCATTCTTGAATCTCATCATAGATAAGACATCAAAAAATAAATTGCTCCTTTGTCTCGATCTCCTACATATGGTGTAACTAGCAAATCCTATCCTTTGGTGTAATTTGATGCTTGGCCTCTATCCATAGCCTATGAAAACCCATGCAACATTGGCCCATAGGGAACTTGAGCAAATGCACCCAAATTTGAAGTGTAAAAGGGGGTTGAAAAATGAGGTTGTATTTCAACTTTAGGAAATGCTATGCATGGAAATTTGTCTTGTGCTTCAACCCTTCTGGTGGGTCAAGCCAAGTAACTTGGACATACTATTTATAGATGTCATCTTGGATAATTTGATTTATCTCTTGCTTATTCGACAAGTAATGTTTAAGGGCATCCAAAGAGTACTTGAAAGTGGGGAGGTAGTCCATCCAGATTCCAACTAAACGGAGAAGACTTGAAACCTCTAAAAACCAGCAACCATGAACCTAGATTGTGGGTTTGTTTAAGGCTAAGGCCTCAAAGGAGTAGTGCGCGAGGTACAAATAACACTCTATTGCTTGCCAAGTTAGCAAAACATCAGATATGATGCCAAAGTGAGACCAATATGAAAATGGTCTCTCTCAGAGTCCTACCCTAACCTCCCTACTTTGGGGTGCTCAGGAGTTAGTCAATAATGTACTAGGCCATTTTCTTTGAATAAGGGCCATGAAATAGTTAGTGAGAAGTCACGTAATGTAAATGAGTCATATTTATTAAATAATACCATATGTAAGGGTTTTCGTCATAAGAAACTATTTATTGAGTTAGAAGGCTATGTAATGTTTTGTCAATAATGGTTATTGTATTTGAGCTCTACTCAAAAGAGGTTCCCCCCTTGAAGTGGCTCATGAAGATTTATCTCTCCTTTGGAATTGTCAATACTAGGGGTATATTTTGTTAGTTTAATCTCATTGTCTCTTGTATTTGCTTTTATGAACTTATATTAATTTGAATATTGTTTATGTTTTGTTGTCTTTGTTGATTAAGTACATTATACTATTAAGCCAAAAGGGGTGGGCTACAAACTCTCCCTAAAAAATGGTGTGGGTAATTATTTGCTTGCTCCTAATGATGTGATAGAGCATGAAGATTTGTAAACTCTATGTCTTGGCCCACTATGATTCATGCAAGCTAGCCCCCCACACCTTCAAACCATAAAGAATTGTGAGCCAAATGATGAAGTCCATGAGGTTCATTTTTAGACAAGATGTATTGGAAGTGGATATGGAAACATTGCCACGAGAAGAGAAAAGGGACCCATACCCCTTATTGATATGGGGTTGGAGTCCCTTCCTTAACACGAACCTAGGCCTTGAGAATTGGATGTCCAAGTAGGTTTACGTTGTGGTAGTCTCAACCTATTCCCTTAGACAAAATAAGTGGACGTTTGTGAGGATGTTTTTCGAGCCACTGAATATCATTACCTTGATTTTACCCAGGTTGATCATCCATGATTGAAGAAAAAAATTTGGATAGGGCATCAAGACGTGCTTGCAAAATATCTGGGGTGGAGGCCAAGAGGATCACATTATTTGTGAAAAGAAGGATGGAGATCAAGACCTAATGAAGAAGACAACCATCTTTGTGCTGAATTTTCTCTTATAAGAAGGACAACGATGCATTGATACAAATCCCAACAACATGGGGGAGAGAGGATACCTCTGCTTCGCCCCAGTGTTACATTGGATAAAATATGATAACTCATGAGCTGTATGGACGAAACCTAGGAAAAAATCATAAAGGTGCATAATGCCAAACAATGAGTATCTCTAAGGTGCCAATGTCTTGAAGACACTAAAAAAGGGCCTTCCTCGAAATTGAGTTGAAAGCTTTTTGAAAGTCTACAAAGAAGCAAAAAAAATTCAAAGAGTAGTGCTCACCTCTTCAATGATTGCTTTGAGGGTGAGAATATGGTTGGTTGTTTGATGCCCGAGACAAAAATTGTCTGTCCTCTAGCCCTTAGGAAACGTCTCTCAAGCTCCAATTATAACCACATATGAAGGTCTATGGCATAGATCTTGGAGAACATGTGTCCTACCATGATAGTCCTATAATTATTCAAATTAGTGTTGGAGCCCAATTTGTGTATTAGGTGAATGGTGTGTGGGACCAACCTCGAAAATCCTGGAGAGATGACATGGATGAACAAATCAACATGTAACCTATAAAAGGACAAACACCATGCTCGAAGAAATTTGTATTGAATCCCTCCTTCATCGCTCTACTGGTGTTTAGTGCCCACACTCCCTCATTTTAGGATATTCCTATACTCCATCCTAGTCCTACCATCATTTTCATTATTTTGCATTTCAGTCATGCATGCATCCCGGTCATCGGTCCCAGCACCTAGTCCCCATTTTGCTAGCCCCGGGAGCTTCTTTCTGATCATTTCTAGGCCCCCTAGTGCTTAGTGCGCCCTCCTTTCACCTACCACATGAGAAAGGTGCCCTTATTCACCTACCACTCAGTTACACTTCAGTTAGTTGAGTTATTTGTGGATCTCTCCTTGATTTGAGGATTGAGTGACTTGTTAACTAACTGAAACACTCTGTTGGACCCCCAGTGAGACTAGATTGCCTATTTTGACTCCAGTCAGCTCCCCATGCGCTCTCCACTGAGCCTCCTTCACTACATTAGTGCTTCCATGTTCCAGTTACACCTACCACACTCAGTTAGACTTAGTTTGACACCTGGTTGGCCGTTACTTGTGCATTGATGACTCCACTAATGATGATTAGGAATCTTAGTGCTATATTGTTGACACTCCACTGATGATGATGATGACTCCTAGTGCAGATAAGCCATGCCCATGCAGGCTAATTCGAATTTCCACCTTGGCATTCAAATCCTCTCCACCATTGTATTATTTATTGTTCATATTATGATTAATGAATTAGTGTGTGATGTTATTCTGCTGCTATCCGCGTTCTACTGTATCATAATTATGTTGCTCCTTTACACTGCATTGACAACTCTTCTTCTATTTTCCTACTTAATCTTAATCTTTCTTGTGAGGTATACATCAGCTCTTAGATCTGCTATGAGGATTTTCACATGGTAGCAGAGCCTGTTGAGAGTATTGTCTATCTCCATTCCTGAGATTTTTTTGCAGGTTATTATCAATATTTCAAGTCCAGTAGTTTCCGCACTTTTGCAGCAGTAGCAGTTGCAGATATTTTGTATTGTTTTTTGTAGGTCTTCTGAAACAGCTTCCATGAATCCGAAAGGAATTCCTCCTCTTTCTCCATTCAATTATGATGAGTGGAAACCAAAGATGATAACACATTTGAAGAGACATGGTCTCTTTGATTATTGTTTTGAAAGAGATTTCGAATCCTCTGAAGAAGAGAATGATTGGTTAAATGAAGGTGACAGAGCCTATGCAACAATGATGTATGCTATGTCTTGTTGCATGGTAACCTACTTCATTTCTCCTGAATCTCCAAAAGAGATATGGGCCCATGTAGATGAAAGATTTGGAAAACAAAATGAAGGGATTGGTCCAAACCATTTCGAGAGCAAGCCCAGTGATGCATTCACCCTCCTTGATGGTCTCTTTGATCATGAATCGGTATCAAAAATATCTCATAATAAAGTTGTCCACAAAGAAGAAGAACTTACAGATTCTACACTCATGCTCTCAATATCTTCTATTTCGAATTCTGTGCCAGCTCACACTCTAGAAACTGCAGAGGTTCTTAAATCCTCTCTTGTACAAGAGTCTGTTGGTTTGCATAATGATGACCTCATGAATGTTTCAGAGGTTAAATGAGCAATTGGAGGTAATGCATTCGCTCTCCTTGATCACTCAGCTCTTATGTACTACTGTAAGATCATTTGTACATGCTCTCAGAAGTTTATTGAAGATGTAGGGCATTGCCATTCGATTGGGATAATTTCTCATGCATTTTATGGTTTTGATCTCACCTCTAATGGTTTAAAGGAGATCTCAAGAAACCATTTTTCAAGTCTTGGATCTGATTTGGATTCCAAGCAATCACTATCATGTGATGGTTCTTTTGGGCATAATCTCACCTATGATGGTTCAAAGGAGAAAACAAAAGACTATCTACACATTCATGGATTTAATCCTACCTCAGCTGATTCGAATCACAGGTTCCAGGATCATCCTCATACCTATGGATTTGTTCTCATCACATTTGATCTGAAGAGCAAGTACAAGCACATGCTTTTTGAGCATGATCCACTTCTTCGCAAGAAGAAGATACCTCCAGACATATGACCAAGCATCACACCTGCTTGAGTTTTGAGCATTTATTTTGGTGTGTCCTACAGTCTATTTTGAGGGGGGGTATTTTTCCCATGAGGTTTTCCCCATTTCCTCGGTTTATGGACTGTTATTTATTATTCATTGTATTGGGTGACCTTTGGTCTCAGTTAAAAGGGCCCAGGATGGATTAAGGGGGGGTGTTAGGATATTCCTATACTCCATCCTAGTCCTACCATCATTTTCATTATTTTGCATTTTAGTCATGCATGCAGTCATGCAATTGCATGCAGACATGCAATTGCATGCATCCCAGTCATCAGTCCTAGCACCTAGTCCCCGTTTTGCTAGCCCCAAGAGCTTCTTTTTGATCATTTATAGCCCTCCTAGTGCTTAGCACGCCCTCCTTTCACCTACCACATGAGAAAGGCGCCCTTCTTCACCTACCACTCAGTTACACTTCGGTTAGTTGAGTTATTTGTGGATCTCTCCTTGATTTGAGGATTTATTGACTTGTTAACTAACTAAAACACTCCATTGGACCCCCAATGAGACTGGATTGCCTATTTTGACTCCAGTCAGCTCCCCATGCGCCCTCCACTGAGCCTCCTTCACTACATTAGTGCTTCCATGTGCCAGTTACACCTACCACACTTAGTTAGATTCAGTTTGACTCTTGGTTGACTGTTACTTGTGCATTGATGACTCCACTGATGATGATTAGGACTCCTAGTGCTGTATTGTTGACACTCCACTAATGATGATGATGAATCCTAGTGCAGATAAGCCATGCCCATGTAGGCTAATTCGAATTGCCACCTTGGCATTCAAATCCTATCCACCATTGTATTATTTATTGTTCATATTATGATTAATGAATTAGTGTGTGATGTTATTCTGCTTCTATCCGAGTTCTACTGTATCATAATTTTGTTGCTCCTTTACACTGCATTGACCACTCTTCTTCTATTTTCCCGCTTAATCTTAATATTTCTTGTGAGGTATACATCAGCTCTTAGATCTGCTGTGAGGATTTTCACACCTCAAAGATATGAGTGAAGAACAATTAGCACAAGGATGGATGGGAGGTGACGTCAATATGGGGCTTCCTAGGAGCATCATACAGTGTGGAGGTATGGGTCAAAAGGGTTTGGGTGTCAATGTCTATAGGGGGGCATGAATGACAAGGGAAGGGATTATGCCAAAATGTTTTGGGAGAGTGAAGAAGGGTTGTTCACTATTCATATCTACTTTGGTAAATGAAGGTTAGGTTCTTATGGTGGAGGGAATGATGGGATCTTTGTAAGTGGAGGTAGGAGGTGAGAGCTTCCAGTAGGTCATAACAAAGCTACTTGTGGTGAGTTTTTCACTCCTTGTATGGATAATCCATAGGGCATGGTTTAGAATTGGAAGATGAGGACAAATATCAGGTGACATGGGGGTAGAATTTGAGGGTTGTGTCCCAAGTAGCTAAGGAAAGCATATCGTATTCGAAAGAGGGTGACTCAAGAGTTTAAAACTAGGAAAGGAGAGTGAGGAGTTGGTGGAAGTGGGAATAGTAGTCATTTGGGTCCTCATTGATGAACAAGAAAGTGGTTTGGAGGGTAGGGGAGGAAGGTGGACACGGAAAGAGATGAGGTCATTGTCCACTAAGGGCATTGAGGTGACATTGAATTGGCAGATAAACTAGATCTAGTCATAAGTTTGGGTCGACTAGGAGCAATAACAAGCATGAACCCAACCCTATCATTTCTTGTTCTTAGTTTTCAAGGTAGTTGTTTAAGGACTTGGTACCTCTTATAGATTAAATATGTCATAAGCCTTGACATTTAATGGATCTTTTTAAGCTAGTGCACTTCTATTATGTTCCTTATATATGTACTTCTCAAATACTCTATTGATACTATTAATGAGTTTATTTGCATCCATGATATATGGTGGTTCAATGTTTGAATATCAAACAACGTGGTCAATGTTTGATTTAGAAAATTTGGTTCGTAACTCTACTGAACATTGGTTTTGGCTCTAAAAATAGTCCTAGTAGAGCTATACCAAAAAATGAAAAGCTCCGATAAGGTTAAACTGAGAGAAATTTTTATCGATAAAGGGATACAAATACTTCTTGAATGTAACAGATGATAGGTTTTACTCATTATGCCATCGATACTCCTCTTCAACTTAAGATACCAAAGAGGCATGCAAAGAGTGGCCAAGATCATCAATGTCAATATTTTGAAAGACAACGATTTGCAAGTGGCCCCTATAGATAATGTATACACATTTATACAAATTACCTATGACCTTTTAAAGTTTCAACTCTTGAAAATCCATACTATTGTTTTAATAATTTACCGTAGAATGCATGAGCACTGCTTTGATTGTCTTTTTGGATAATACAAGGGGATTTTCGCTAATGTTATCTTTCATGACACTCTCTATCTATTACATAATTACTGCAAATCCAAGGATATACTGAATGCATACCTCTATAATGGGACTACATTTTTGAAAGCAACTTGGATTAGACAACCCAACTTTGGGTTGCAAATTTTGTTGGCCGGGTAAAGTTTTGAGCAATTTTGGTGTGAGCAAAGTTAAAGCGAAGTGGCCTGACGAAGAAGGGTCAACTCCGACGAAGCGGTCAAGAATCAAGGAAGATGGGTATTTTGAATATGTCAAGGGTGGATTTGGGTAAGTTAGTTAGGATTTTGTTTCCGCATACATTTATGAGTCGAGTAGTTAAGTAAGTAGAGTAGTGGGAGATGGGCAGGTTGTGTGCGCCTTATAAATATGTAAAGGGTTGGGATTTTTGGGGCTATTAGTTCAATGGTAGTCTTTTGGAAGCTTTTTATTTCATCTTTTGTCACTATCTTGGTTAGCCATTTTGGTATTTATGTCGAAGATATTGTATGCTGTGAGAAGAGAGTTGCATGATCTGTAGGCTGTGTGTGCAAATCCATTGTAAAGAGACATAAGAGATTTGTAAGTCGTTGATGCAAACATGAAGAGGTTATTTTACTGTGACTCATGAATAAAGAAAGCACTTTCGTGGTTTTCTCTCGTTTGGGTTTCCACGTTATATCTGATGTTCAATGTATGTGAGTGATGTTATGATGCGCTATCTTATTATGTTACATTCTGCATTTTGATGAATAAATGTTAAATAATGTGGAAGTATGAATGATTGGGTGTTTCTTAGTTAATAATTATATGTTGTAGCTAGTTAAGTGATATGTATGGAAACCCTATGGTCTGTTGAAGCCTTGTGTTCTATTGAGGCTTGGAATGTTATGTTTGGTAGATTCCTGTCGCACCCGTTCACCACTATAGAAATATTGTTCCTGCAGTTACCATAGATACCTCTGGTGAGACTTCACTTGCTTCACAGGTGATGTCGAAAGGGCCGATGTCTTGGGGTTTGTTAGTGATTAGTTGAGTGAACCCTGGTCGAAGTAGATTTGTGCCAACAAATGGTTCCGCTGCAGGGACTGAGATCTGTGTCAAAGCGGGATGTGGCATCCGACTAAGCCCGAAATTCAGGATTGGATCGATAGGAAGATGAGAGAATTTTCTAAAGATCAGAATAAAGATCCATGCCTTGATGCAAAAACATGGTTAGATAAATATGTTTTCTTAGATATCCATGAAGTGTTATTTGGATAATTTCCTGTTATATTGACTGAATGGTTGGTGAGGTTAACCTTGCAAAATAAGTGCTTTCAAGGGGGTGTGCCTACGGTTTGGACACCTGAGCTAGTCCAGACCCTTAAAGGTGTGAATAATAAGATATCCCGCGTTGTTGATTATTGGTTGGATAGTATACTGGAGGGTTTTATTATGGAGTTTGCTGTAGACACCATAAAATCTTACAGTGCCGCTGACCGAGAGTTCTTTCAAGGACCGTGAGGTAATTACCTGAAATCCTTGAAACTATGGATTAAGATGCTTCTTTGTGAAAAAGGGGTCATGAGGATGGAATCCGATGCGTAGGCCCTTTGTGCATGGTGGTTCGGGATATTAGTAGGGGATGGTCTAGGAGTATGTTGTAAGAAGTGAGCTGACATGAAAAGGGAAGGAGACAACGAAACATATGAAGAGTGTGGTCTACTACAAAGTGGGAGAATATTTCGGTCAAGTAAGAGAAGGATAACTACGACAAAAGAAGAGGGTCGTAGTGTGACTGAAGGAAGGGACTACGAACCGGTACCACAATTTGAAGAAGAGTCTTATGATAGAGAAGAGGACAAATAAGAAGGATACCAACCCACTTCCAAGGAAGATCTTGTTGAGCCAGATCAAGCTAGACACTGCGACATACCTATGACCTCGCGTGCATCTTCAGAAACTGAGGTAAGAAACACTAGTCCGTCACAGTTTATACAAGAAAAACATAGTATACTATAGAAAAAGAACTATATACAAAGAACGAGAACTATAGCCATAAAAAATCACATTTTTGCACCAAAAACAACCATTGAATCGAAAAGTGGTGCTACTGGTAGCACCCACTTTTTTTTGAGGGGTAAAATTACTATTTTTTTTTGAAAAGTTGGTTGGTGCGGTTGCAATCAAAACCGTAAATGAACATTCGAATCGGAACGTGGTTTTCCTAGAATCATCCTCTTTTTTTTCGAGGTTAAAATTACACTTTGTTTAAAATAGTGCCCCTAGCAATTGACACCAATGCAACCAAAACCCTAAAATCAACCCCCAAATCGAAAACTTGTGTTACCATGGCACTCTTATTTTTCTTTTCAAGATCAAAATTATAGTTTATTTGAAATCATGGCCTTAATTAACATCAGGTACCAGTGCAACAAAAATGCAAAAACAAACCCTTGAATCGAAAAGAGGTGCTACTAGTGACAACCCTCTCTTCTCTCAGGTTAAAATTGTAGACATTTTCGAAACATGACCCAACTTTTTTTTTTTAAATTCTTTTCAAAAAATAACTTTAAAAACAAAAATAAAAACAATTTTTAACCCAAAAATATTTTTTTTAACATAAAACACAAAAATAAGTCAAATATAAACGAAAATTTAGAAATAACCTTATAAAAAACATAAAATGACCAAAGAACTAATCAAACAATTTTTTTTAAATATCATTAAAAACAAATAAATGAAAAATAACAATAACAATAAAAAGCAATCTAATATATAAAGAAAGCTTTGGTATTACAAAGAGATCATTAACCCTAATCTTGAGGATTAAAACTATCTTTCTATCTTAACAAACTCAAAGAAAAAAACTAATATTGCTAAGATTAGAACGAACTCTTATGAGCTTCATAGTGAACATGGGTGTTTTCTAACCTTCTAGAACCCCAAAACTATAGCAAGCTAGGGACACTTCTCTGTAAACTTTTTGAGCATAGAAATAGTATTTTAAAGAAAACCAATTAATCTCTATCTTCTTAAGTTTTAATAGACCAAAATTCATCCCATTGGACGTTAAAGACCATCATTATCATCCGTCATCATAAAAACAAAAACACATAATAATAATTAAATATATATATATAAAAATACAAAACACAATTTATAAAAGAAAAATATATAACACAAAAAAAACATATAATATATATAATATAACAAGAGAAATAGCTGCAAAGCAGCTAGTCCCTGCTTTAGAATAATGTTTAATAAAAGACTTACATAAATAATTTTAAAAAGAATAAAAAAACATTAATTTGAAAATAAATAAAAACACTTAAGAACTTAGGAAAGTCTCTTACGTTAAATGGAATTTATATCAAAATTTAATGGTAAATCAAATCATTAAATTGAAGATAAATAAAAAAAACTAATCAACTTGTTTTTAAATAGAATTTGATAATTGAAAATAAGATTTTCAAAAACTAACTTTTATTAATGAAATATTAAGAAAGTCTTTTACATCAAATATAATTTATATCAAAACTTGACTTAGTTTCCTAATTAACTTGTATTATAGAACTTGAAAATTAAAAATAAGGTTTTCTAAATATAACTGAATTTAAAAATACAAATAAAAAAATTATATTTAGTAAATTTAAAAATATAAATAAAAAATTTATATTTAGTAAATTTAAAAATTAAAAATGAAATATATATTTTTAAAAACTATTGAAAATCTTATCCAATGGAAAAAACAAATATTACCAATGAATGTTGAACATATAATACAATGCATATCATAATAAGTTGTACCAAATAGGCATATACTACAAAGATCATGATTACTTTCAAATGATTGTGTAAGTAACTAATCAAAATATAAAAGGTGCTAACAAAAAAAAACATATTATGAGAAAGTGATTGACATCATAATAATTCAAACTTTAAATTTAATACTTCCATAATTCAAATAGGCCTCTTTGCTCCATGAATAAAAAATTAAAGCATTTCATGTGCTTTGATAAAGGTTCTATTTCAAAAAAGTGTGCATGTCTCTATGTTCTCTCATAGAAGCAACAAAGGCTTTATTATTATGTTCTAAGGATTTATTTCATATTTTTTTAAATAAGGCTTTATTATGTTCTTTCATAGTTCAAAATAATAATATTGACATTAAGCACTTAATTGAACTTAATATTATTTTTGACATTTCAAAATAATAATAATAAAATGATATTTTTATCTAAAATCCAAGAAAGGTTTTTTGAATTCATAATTACAAATATCAAATCCAATCCATAACTTTTTTTCACCATGTGTTTTCTTCCTTAATGGAACAAGACAATACCGATCAACATGTGTTTTGTTTTTTTTACTTGATGAGGCAAGACAATACCGATGTACTCTAATAGATGTAGTTTGATCTACCATGTGTTAACTTTAAATTCAATTCAAGGATTGACAAGATTTGATCTACCATGTGTTAACTTTAAATTCAATTCATGGATTAAAATCTTGTCAAGGCTAGCAAATTTATCTCCCCATTTTCATAAGCCATTGGGGTTGAATGTATATGTAAAAGGGTCAATTTATATAATGACTAAAAACATGAAGACGTGGAACATTTTTTATATTGAGGGTTTTGTGGTTACCAAGTATGGGGAGAATTAATATTTATAGAAAATTTTATGAAAAATTGATAACCCCACATATAACACTATACTTTATTATCTAAAAATCTTCTAGTCAAAATTGATCGGTAACTATGAAGATCAAGATCAGTAACTATGAAAATGTTGATAGGCACATCAAATAAAAACCATAAAAAACAAGAAAAGGTGTTAAAAACATATTCACACAAAAACCAAAAACCATAAAAAACAAGAAAAGGTGTTAAAAACATATTCACATTTTCACCATAGGGGACGGTCGTTCCTTCCTGTTGTGCCAAACCTTTTTCTACAAACCCAAGTTCATTCATCCCATTACCATGCATCCACATCACCATTGTAGATGTGCTTATCCATGCGAATGTGACCTTTCAAAACGTAAGTTGATAGAGTTTATTGAGAATATCGATTGTTAATATTATACTAGAATGGACTAAATTAAGATCTTAATGATAGGAATGAAGTGGCTCAACCAATATCGAAAGGAGGTACGCCACAGAAGACGTTGCAAGAGTATGGGGGTCTTAACAAAGTTGACAGAAAGAATAAGTTCAAAGGGATCAATGAAAGGTGAGGGGGCAACCAACAAACGCTGCTTTATTTGTATCTGGACCAGATCATTATGTACACCCTTTTCCGGAGAGACAGCATTAGGACTTGGTCCATGGGAATCACTTGATTAAAGAATTAAAGGTATGGTGTCATGCAATTCCTGATATTTAATTACTTGAGTGAGCGGGGTTGAGCACAAGCAAGTCGAGCCAGAGAGGCAACAATTTTAACTATGTGGAGGTTCTTATCAATGGGAAGTATAACACCCGAGTCAATAGCAATGGCTTTCCCTTCTATTTAAAGCCTCGGCCAGCCTTGTTTAACTAGAAGGAAATGGGCAATGAAATTTATTTCAGACAAATACAGGTGTTGGTGATTATAATGCACGCATAACTAGCATGACATGTGGCACAGTTTTGGAAGCAAATCATACATTCATGACACATTTTATAGCATGTTTTGAAACGTTGCATTTGATGAATCTGAAATGTGGCATCTGTTTTGAGACTAACCAAGTGTAGCAGTGTAGAACTTATATTTACTCAACATTGAATTAAGTGTTCGACAGTAAAGCCATCGAGGATTATGAATATGCTCAGATAATGTTTTCCATCTGAAAATTCGATACCTTGAGCATTGTAATAGTGACATTGTGATTAAGAGAAGGAGGTTGTGCGACCAGCTTTGACCAGAAGCAAAGATTTCAATCTAACCGAGGTAATATTCTTCACTCCATATGAAAATTTGATACCCTGAGCATTGTAATAACTAGATTGTGATTAAGAAAAGGAGGTTGTGCGACTAGCTTTGACCAAAAGCAAAGATTTCAAGCTAACCGAGGTAATATTCTTCACTCTATTTGCTGGCTGAGTTGTTGTTATGGATTTTGGGTTTTAAGACTTTCAGTTGAATACCTCCGTAATATACCCATAAGCTGAGCTATTTAATTAACACTAAAGACCTTGTTGTTTAAATGTCTGATAAAATAAAAACCACCGCCTTCCTCACCTATCTGCTATAGCCTCCACACCTTCCTACCTTATCCTTCCATGTTTCCCCCGGCTCCCACATGGCTCCTCCCTATGTCCACTCTTCTTAGCCATCACCCTTTGATCCGTACAATGGCTATGCTCCTTCTCCACATGCTGGTCTCCACCGTCTCCACCGACGAGCCACTATACTCACCCCGCTGGGAATCAGGAGGGCCCCCAGGCTGCATGCAAGCCATGCGGGCTGCATGCAGGCCCTCTCCCCACCGTCCAGATGCAAGGAGCCTTCCTACAAGGGAATTTCATCCCTCCCCGCGTGTGTGAAGGCCCTTCAGGCTCAAACCAGGGTGACTGTGGAGAGAGGCGCTGATATCCCTCAGCGGAGAGGAGCTTCCAAGCATGGAAACATTGGCATCTCAGAGGTGTGGAAGCATTGGAAGGAAGAGCCGGGACTACCCAGGCATGGGAAGGTGGAAGTATTGAGGTGTTGGAGTGATCGTGGTGACCATATTCTTTACATTGCATGGAGCATGCTCTCACTGTCTCATCCGTTTCGGGTGAATCTCATTCTCTGCATCATAAAATCTTGAGTTGCAATCTACGTTCACCCTTGCTGGTAAGATATGGAAAATATGTAAGCTATAAAAAACACCCAAAAAAAATCCATATGGATCGCTAATTCTTTAGGGTTTAGTTAAATTCCATACGGGCCCTACGGAAAGTGGCAATACGGGCTGATGTCTCTCCCGATAAAGTTTAAGTCCGGCTAAAGTTTGTTCGAGGAGAGAACGACGAAGGGGAGATTTATCTTAGGGTTGTGTGGATGAAAGTCCGCATTTCAAAGCCATGGATCACTCCGGTTCTGCACTTTGATTGCCGTTACAAGGTTACGAGAACAACGCCGTAATCAATCTCGTCTCCTACATTACTTGTTATGTTATTATATTATCTATTCGTTATGATTGAATATTTTAATTTAACTTTAAAATTTATATACTAAAATCAAATTGTTTATATTGAATTATTATTACTCGTTATTTTATTATATTATCTATTCATTATGATTGAATCTTTTAGAAGTTAAATTCCTATTTATTAATATTTCATTATGATTGAATATTTTACAAGTTAAACATCATGACATGCATTTTATTTTTAAATATTAAATCATATATCAAAAACTAATTTAAAAATTGTATTTTTCTTAATATTTATTTTATTGAACAATACAGCAACCAAACAAAATTAATTATGATTATAGTTTTTATTTATTTTAAATTAATCTCAATACAATAAAAATTAATCATGATCATAGTTTTTATTTTTTCTTAATTATTTTTTTGGTTTGACAAAAAACACACCTCATCAATATCTATTTCCAATAAAAACTATTTAAATAACATTTTAATAATAAACTTTTTAAAAACAGTGTAAAATTTAACTGCCATAGACCAGGACTTAAAAAAACTCATTAATTAAAAACGCACACTTATGTCTATCTGTCAAACTTCATGCGCGTGATCTAATTTGACTACTTTATCATGTAGTAGTAAAATAAAATGGTCATGAGCATGTAAGAAAATAATCAGAAAATACCTTCAGCATACCATCATCATCAAAACATTTGCGTTACAATTTTTATTTTCGAAAAGCGGTATTGCCTCAGATGTAGAGATTTAAAATTTTCATAGAAACAGATCTAGGTGACAATTATGTACAAAACACTTCATTAAGATAGAAGCAGACTGCAAAGTGCAATCTATCTGTAAGCCCAACCTCTTAGTGAGAACCAAACATTAAGTTGTGCAATGATGCCAACTCAAAATAGTAAATGAAATATAGAATTAAGGTTACTGTAATTGTTAGTGCCCAGGGCGAACAAATCCTCAAATGGTCAATTAAGTCAATGAATGCCGACAACCGTTGTTGTTTCTCTAAGATTGGAGTAATTAAATTGGGTGTTTCAGTGTCCGGAACAAACTGTACAAATTTCTCCACAAAGATTTCATAATTAAAATTCCCTCATCACTTTCATTATTTACACTTTTGGGGATTTTTTTCCGCAGTCTTTGGACAAGAATGACATCACACATTTATTTACACACCGGAATTCCAGAAGGATGCCATCTATCGTAGCCGCATTATTCAATGTTATTTCTTTCAGCTCCATTTGTCAACATTATTTCTTAATGATTTAATTATATTAACATTTATTCATATTACCATGTACTCACCTGAATTTAACGCAAACGAATGACAGTAGACAAGGCAATGCATGGACGAGACACGTAAACATACCGACGTCAGTCGTTATACATGCTATACATGGGTGAGACACCTAAACCTACCATCATCACGGCACCTAAACCTACCATAGTTAGGGCACGTGATCAGTCACCTAACCAGTTCGATGCATGAGCGACACATGCAACTTCCAGATATTTTCTCATGTTTGAGAGTTTATAATACAATATTTTATGAAAAGCATGGAGTTTTTTTCTCTCGCGCCAGAGGGCTAGTTGGATCTCCTTTCCCAATTGCTAGAACATCTGCATAGCCATCCTTTCCCTCTCCCTAATGGCATAGTCAGGCGCTTCATGAGGCGGCAATGTAGTCCACGAGTTTATTAACCGATCGCATCTGGATGAAATTGCAGTATTACAAGTATGATCTTGCGCTTGCAGACTCGAAGAGAGGAGATATCATTTCTGTTAGTAGAAGTAATAGAGTACTGAGAATAAGAAATTAGCTGAGTTTTTAGGAGGGTTCGGATCAACTCGAAACACGTTGTTTTTTTCCTGTACCTGTTCATACTTTAAATTCAATGCGTCCTGAACACAAGATTGCTGATTTTCTGTAGTGGACAGTCCATTAAAGGACCTTAATTGATTCATTACGTCCAATGGCTTCGCAGAGTGAACCAGTGTATTAGCGTCATGAGAGTTGGCAGCCACTGAATTGGTATTGCAGGTATGGTTGGCTTTGGTGTATGAAGTATGCATTCTTTCCTTGGTCGAAATGGCTGATTGGGATTGCTAAATGTCTGGGATTGAATTACACATGGATTGATTTAAAATACGTTCTGGAAAAAAAAAGGCAAGCCTGAGCTTCTCTTTCCCCTAATTCAAACTCCTTTCTGATTCTTACCTGACTGGAAGTAGAATGTGCATTATGGCCAAATCCATTTCCTCTATTTGTGATTGTTCCTATTTTTAGGAACATTTTATTTTATTTTTTGCAATTATTTATAGCAAATTCACTCGCTACTACCATCCCCTTACTGCGTCAATTGAAATGTTATGAACAGAGAGAAAAAAATAGCAGTTTTAGTTTTTCTTTATGGTAGTAATAGTTTTTGTTTACGGTAGTAATAGGATACAATCTTGTCATGGACATCTGGACATCTCAAAATATTAAATTGCAAGAAAACAGCAACCCAGTTTAAAACGAAGTCATCATTTGAACACACTGCAATGAAAAATCAAATTCACATTTGAAACGCATGGCTCGGCCATTGAAGCTTTGATAGCGTCTAATCTAATTACTACTTACAAACTCAAAAAGATTTTACAGTTTCATCACACAGAAATAGAACACAATAATATAACTCATAATCAAGCTTTACACATGTCACTGCCACCCTCCAAACAAGCTTTCGGGTTGCCGCCCCGGATTCGATACTGATAACCTTCACTTCACCGCCCTTCTTCTCCACCTTCGGTACGCTCACCACCAGCACGCCGTTCTCCAGGCTCGCTTTGATGCTTTCCATGTCGCCGGCAAACGGAATTGCCGTATAAATTTCCCAACCAATCGCTCAGCCCGGTGCCACTGTTCGGACTTGTCGATATTCTCCTTCTGCTGTTCCCCGCTCACAGTAAGCATGCCGCTCTTGAATTCAATCTTAATGTCCTCCTTCTTAATCCCTGCAACCACACCGCTATCTTTAATTTGACCTTCCCTCTAGCATTAAAAAAAACCCTGAAATTTTTGAAATCTTAACACTATCGCATCTTTAGGTTCAATATGACATAGAGAGCATTTAAATTTTGAAAATTTAGATGTAATATTTGACTTGGGAGTGCTTGCCATGTCTATTTTGGAAAATTTTAACCTCTATCATATCTTTATTTTTCACGACCTCCTGGTAACCTCAAACCATTTGTATCTTGAAAATTTAGATGTAAAAAATTCAAGAAAGCACGTTTATTTTGCAAATTTCAACTGCATCACAATTTTATCTTTAAAGTACCTCTAGATGATTTCAGATCATTAAGATGTAAATGTTACCTGGAACATCAATTTTGATAATGTGAGCCTCTAGAGTCTCCTTCCAGTCCACTCTGGTTAACGAAACTTGGCTGATGTCTCTGTCGAGAGCCGAGAGAGGATTTTCTTCCAAGACTTTAAAAGGATCCTGCTAAATGCCATTCCCGGGGCTCCAAATGCGCCCTAAAATGTTCGGCACAAAACCCTGATCAGAAGCGACTTCTGTCAAGAAGAACATCAACAAAATACATACCGGAAGGGATTTTGAAACCGCCATATTTGACGCAATTTATCTTAAAAAAGCTTTTATTCTCAGTGTAGAGACCGAGATCGAGATTGTAAAAGCTGTATCCGAAACCCTGCTAAATGAAAGATTTAGCGGACAAGGAATAACATAAATTGGTGGTCAAAAAATTCGAACAACTCGCCGGGAAGAATACGTACGTTACGTCGGGATTTAAAGTGTCGAGATGGGGATGCTAAAGAAAGATCTCGGTGCTTCGAGAGTTTATTTTTTCAGAAAATAATTTGTTTAATTATGACGGCAGGTCGAAAGATCTTGGTGCTTTGAGAGTTTATTTTTTCTGAAAATAATTTGTTTAATTATGACGGCAGGTCGAAAGATCTCGGTGCTTCGAGAGTTTATTTTTTCAGAAAATAATTTGTTTAATTATGACGGCAGGTTGACATATTTCAATGTGCATAGCCCATGAAATTTGCAAAGATTTGCAAAAATTGCATATTTATTACCTTATCTCTAATATTTATTGCATATTTATTATTAAGATTTTTTTATGTGTGAAGCTTGATAACGTGGTTGCTATGTGCAGGTAGCAGGTGGAGCGGGAAACGTTTGAGCTGGAGCAGGCGTATGGAGTAGTTAACACGTGGCCAGGTGTCAAATCTCAACAGAAAATCAAGATTTACCTTTCAGTGCGCATGTTAGCCCAGCGCTGGGTTTAGAACCGTCCATCTATTTGCTTTAACTTTGAATTTCATATTAACCATCGATATTAATGCATTAAATGAATTAAATGCATGATCAATGCCATGTTAACTTGTCACATATATATTAAATGAATGAGGGTACGTATATATATTAAATGAATGAGGGTACGTGGCAAGTTCCAATTTTTTGTTTAATTTTATATTTTTAATTTATTTTTATAATTCAGTTAATAATTTGCACAGCAGGGGAAATTTGTCAAATCTTTGCTCTGCACCAATCAAAAAACAGTTAAAATAATTTTGAAAAATTATAAAATAATTTTTGATATTCAGCAAATTCATTTTAATAACACAAATTTGAAAAAATTTAATAAACATTTGTTAAATTCTTTTAACAAATTAGTGGTCAACGCAGTTCGGCGATCAATCGATCGCTATAATCCCTGCAAAGAAGGAACTAATAAAAAAACCATATTACATAATATATATAACATACTATAAAAAATATGATATATAATATAACATAGAACCAAAAACTAAAAAAAAAAAATACTATGCATTCGTTTATGGGTAAAGGAGGGGGGTGGGGCGATTTTGATTCTGAGAATCGTGCCCCCTTGGAGCAGCAGGTGGGGAATCACCCCACCCCACTCCGTTACCAATAAATGAATGCATAGTATATTTTTGGGGTTAGGGTTGGTTATATGCTATATTATATATGATATTTTTGTTTTATATATTATTATATTATATATATTATGTTATAAGTGTTTTAATTTTTAATTTTTAGATTATATTATATATATTATGTGTTATATATATATATACTTCGTCTTTTATATATATATATATATATTAACATCTATTTTCGATTCTAGGGTTGGTTTTGGCATTTTCATTTCCTTAGTACTAGATGATAAGGCCACGGTTTCAGATAAGTTGTAATATTGACCTCGAAAAAAGATAATGGAGGTGACATGGTAGCGCTAGTTTTCGATTTGAGTGTTGATTTTAGGGTTTTGGTTGCAACAATGCTGATTGCTAGGGTCACGGTTTTAAACAAGGTGTAATTTTCTACCGAAAAAAGAGAGGGTGATTTTGAGAGCACCTCTTTTCAATTCTGGTGTTGATTTCGGGTTTTGATCACAACCACATCAGTTGGGGTTTCAAAAAAGTTACAATTTTAGCCCTGAAAAAAATGGATGCTACTGGTAGCACCACTTTTCGCTTCGAGTATAAAAATAGCCACTAAATGTGACCTCCAAAAAAATGAGAACTCGTGTAGTTTCTCGTTCTATAGTATATTGCGTTGCAAGTAAAAGTAGTGGTAGTCAGAACAATACTTCGACTAATAACACTACTACAAGTGTTGGTCTTGTAATACAAAGTCAACCAATACTCCCGAGAAATAAAATGGCTGTGGATGATATGAAATTGCCATTTTTTCATGGGAACAGGTCAGAGGACCTAGAACAACATTGGTTTTTATGTAATGCTGCCTAGACTGTCAAGCAAGTGCAGGATGACAATGTAAAATGAGTGCAACTAATTACGACTTTTAGAGGTCACACTTTGGATTGGTTCATGAAATTTGCAAAGGTACCTACTAGATAACCATAGAAGACCTTAAAAAATATTAGAGATGCATTAAAGGATGAATTCAAGAATCTAAAATCCGAATCACAATGTTGTGAAGAACCTGCAACAAGTAATTAACGAAAATACACGAGATAACAGAACTCAGAATCACTTTGATTGATCGCAGGCCACTTTGAGGGGGCAACCTCCTTTGAGCAAGCTCAATACAAATAACTTCACTGTGCCTTTATAGGCCTCAACACACACTTATATACTAAGTCTAGGCGCCAATACTATGGGTCAAAACCATGGGCCAATACAAACTATGGATCAACAATACTATGGGCGACTTACAAAGCATATGCATCCAACAACAATATACTAACAAAGTAAAGACATGGGTTCCTAACATCCCCTCCCCCTTAGAAAAAGCTTTGTCCTCAAAGCTTTAGATGTGGAAATTGTTGTTGAATTTGCAGGAGTGGTTCCCATGTAGCACCCTTTAGTTGCATGCCGTGCCACTGAATTAAGACCTCTGTGATAGAGCGAGAGCGAAGTTGACGAGTGCGCTTATTGAGGACGACCTCTGGCTCCAAAAGGATGGATCCTTCATTATCTAGTTTGGGTAAAAAAGTTTGTCCTCTGATGTTGGTGCCAAGAACTTTCTTCAGACAAGAGACATGAAATACTGGATGAATGCGGGAAGAAGGAGGAAGTTCCAATTTATAAGCAACAAACCCAATCTTCTGAAGAATCCGATATGGCCCATAGAACTCTGGAGAAATCTTATGACGCCCTTTGAGTTTCAGGGAGGATTTCTTATACGGCTAGAGACAAAGAAAAACCATATCACTTGCTTGAAAAGTGCACTTAGAACGGTGCTGATCGGCTTGTTGCTTCATGCGATTTCTTGCCATGTGAAGATTGTCTCGCAAAATGCGAAGAATCTGATCGTGGTTGCGAAGGACTGTGTCAACTGCTTGAACTGGTGAACTGTTAGGGGCATATGGAAGAAGAACTGGCGGTGCCTGACCATAGATTACTTCATATGGGGTCATTTTAGAGGCAGTGTGGTAAGAGGTATTGTACCACCATTCAGTAAGAGGGAGCCACTTTGCCCACCGATGTTGTTGTTCAGAGGTGAATCAATGAAGATAAGTTTCCAAGCATTTATTGATAATTTCAGTTTGACCATCTGTTTGTGGGTGATACCATGAAATCATCTTCAGTTTGGTGCCAGTGTGGCGAAAGAGTTCTGTCCAAAAATGACTGGTGAAAGTCGCATCACAATCCGAGACAATGGAAGAAGGGATGCCATGAAGACGAAATATATGGTCCAAGAAAATTTGAGCGACTGAGGAGGCTGTATAGGGATGGCTGAGAGCACAAAAATGACTATATTTGGAGAGGCGATCAACCACAACCAAAATCATTGTCTTCCCTCCAGACTTAGGGAGCCCTTCAATGAAATCCATAGAAATATCTGTCGAAAACTGTGTAGGTATGGGAAAGGCTTCAAGCAATCCCGGAAGGAGTGTCATTTCGCTTTTGTTGTGCTGGCAGGTATCACATTCAACCACCATCTGTTGAATTGTCCTTTTCATGCCTTGCCAAAAGAAGTTACTCCGTGCCCGCTCATATGTTTTGAGGAACCCAGAGTGCCCTGCCGATGGAGAAGCATGGAGTTCATAGAAGACAGCCTGTTGAATATCTGTGCTCTGGGGAAGCACCAGATGACCCTTGTATCTCAGGGAAGCACCATCCCAAGAGTAATGTGGTACAACAGAAGGGTTGTTGGCCAAGCGCTGGATGATTTGAGATAATGAAAAGTCATTGACATAGCCCTATTGAACAGATTGCAACTAATTTGGAACAGGCATAGAAATAGCTGAAAGAGAACCTTGGTCATCAAATGTGCGAGAAAGAGCATCCGCCACAATATTGTCCCTACCCTTCTTGTAAGTGATCTCATAGTCATAACCCATGAGTTTGATAACCCATTTCTCTTGTGCTGGGGAGGATACACGTTGTTCCAGGAAATATTTCAGACTCTGGTGATCAGTCTTGATGTAGAAATGATTCCCTAATAGGTATGGGCGCCACTTCTGTACTGCATGCAAAATAGCCATCATTTCCTTCTCATATGTAGAGGCAGCTAAATTCTTACCTGAAAGGGCTTTGCTGGTGAACGCAATGGGGTGTTCATCTTGAAAGAGAGCAACACCAAGTCCATTGCCGCAAGCATCACTCTCAATAGTGAAGGGTTTGGAAAAATAAGGCATAGCTAGAACAGGTGTAGTACACATAGCTTGTTTCAGTTTGTCAAATGCACACTCAGTAGCATGTGTCCATGTAAAAGCATCCTTTTTCAATAGAGCAGTTAATGGAGCTGCAATCTTCCCATAATCCTTGACAAAATTGTGGTAGTAGCCAGTCAACCCCAAAAAACCACGAAGGCTCTTGAGTGTTTGAGGATGAGACCTATTGTTCATGGCAACGATTTTTGCAGGATCCATGCAAACCCCTTCTGCTGAGATAATGTGACCAAAATACTCGACTTCCTACTGTCCAAAAACACATTTAGACTGTTTGGCGTGGAGATGATGGTCAGAGAAAAGTTTCATTACAAGATCCAAATGCTGGAGATGTTCAGCCCAGGTTTTATTGTAGATGAGGATATCATCAAAGAATACCAGAATGAATTTCCACAAGTAGGGCCGGAATATTTTATTCATCAAGGCCTGGAATGTGGAAGGAGCATTAGTGAGGCCAAAGGGCATGACCAAAAATTCACAGTGGCCATCATGCGTGCGGAAAGCTGTTTTAGGGATATCATCCTCATGAACTAGAATTTGATGATACCGAGAATGAAGATCCAACTTGAAGAAAAATTGAGCACCATGAAGCTCATCAACAACAGGAATTGGAAACTTATCCTTGATAGTGAGGTGATTAAGGGATCAGAAGTCAATGCAAAGGTGCCATGACCCATATTTTTTGCGGATGAGAAGAATTGGTGAAGAAAAGGAACTAGTGCTTGGGCGAATAATACCTTGCTTCAGTAAGTCCCGAATGGGCATTTCAATCTCTATTTTTTGGTGAAATGGGTAGCAATAGGGCTTGATGTTGGGAGGAACGCTTCCAGGAAGGAGCTGAATAAGATGGTCCTCTGGCCTTGAAGGTGGCAATCCCAATGGTTCAGCAAAGACACCGATATATCGATCCATAATTTGTTGTAGATCCAAAGGAGTAGTGGAGACCACTGATGGTTGCATCTGAATGGAATGGATCTGAGCGATGACACCATGTGAATTCTTCTTAAGGATTTTTTCCATGCGATCTGAGTTGATGATGCTGAGAGAACCTGGTTGTAAGCCTGTCAATGTGTGTTTTTTTCCATTGGGGGAAAACTGCATCCAAAGTTCAGCAAAATCCCATAAGATGGGGCCAGGTGTGCGTAGCCATTGAGCGCCCAAAACCACATCACATCCGCCTAAAGTAAAGGAAAATATGTCAGAGCACAGGTTATAATATCCCATAGAGATACGCACATTATAACACTTCCCTTTTCAAGGTAAGGTGCCCCCATTAGCAACCATGAATTCAAAGTTGGAGCAAGAATGGATAAAACAATCAGCCTGTTTGGTGATCCGAGGGTCAATGAAATTATGAGTGCTACCAGAATCAATGAGTATTGTAAGAGGAAGCTTCTTGAAGTAACCGCTGACCCACATGGTTTGGGTGGTGGTGATTCTAGCTAAAGCACGGAGAGATATCTCTGGTTGGTCATCCTGAGACGGAGGGTCAATAGGTGGCTCCAGAATGTCGACCTGAGCATCCATTGTATCTGGAGATTCTTCACCAATTTCAGAGGCAAGCATAGAATCCATATCCAAGAGATAGAGCTTTTGCTGAACACATCTATGTCCCCGAGTGAATTTATCATCACAATTATAACAAAGCCCTTTTTCTCTTCGTGCCTGCATCTCAGTTTCAGACAAATGCTTGATAGGAGTTGGTCGAGTAGCTGGCGGGATGGGAGGTCGTTGAGAACCCATATTTCGGAAGGGAACAAAAGTGGGTTTGGAGTGCTGTTGGGTGGCAATCTTGTCTTCCGCCAACTTAGCCAACCACAGGGATTCCATCATTGTGTTGGGACATAACATTTTGACTTCAAAGCAGATTGCATCCTTTAGACCACTGATAAAACAACTCTGGTAGAAGTCATTAGGCAATCCTTCAGTGTGGTTGGCTAGTTTCTCAAATTCGGTTTGGTACTCTCTCACAATGCCAATTTGGTGAAGTTTAGTGAGGGTTCCTGCGAAGTTATCAAAAGCACTGGGACCAAATTGCTACAAAAGGAGCTGGCAAAAATCTGTTTATTTTGGCTCTTCATGAGCCTTGATGTACCAACAGTACCATTGAAGAGCTTCCTGTTCCAAATGAAAGGATGAAAGTGGAACTTTGTTGACATCAAAAGTATTATGCAGACTGAAATACTGTTCTGCACAATAGATCCATCTAGTCGGATCAGTACCATTGAAGCGAGGAAAATCAAGCTTCGGACCACGAAAATTGCTGGAAGAGGAGAACCCATTGTCTGATGAAGACTCAAACTGTCGTTTGTTGTTCATGGCTGAATGCTCCAGATGGAGGCCAAGAAATTTTTCATCAAGATCCTAGAGTTTGGCTTGGATGGCTGCAAGTGCTTCTTCCATGGTTTTTGCTTCGGTGTAGGTGACAACCATAACCAAGATTTTTTTTTTTTGAGTGGGTAGAAAAACAAAAACAGAAACTGTTTCAGTAAAGGAAAATCTCGATTTGGGAAAAAATCTGAAGGGTAATTGGGGTTTGACTAGGTTTTGGACACTATCGAATGGACAGGGAAGCAGAAAATGAGGATTTCACAAGCGGGGTGAAAGAAAGGGAAAATTTGGCAGAGAGGGACAAGGAAGCAGAATTAGGAAAGGAACTTTGTGGTAAAATTTGAAGGTGATTGGGTAAAATCTGAGGAAGTTATGGCAAACCCTAAAAATAGACAAATGTGGGATTTCGGGCTTTGGGAAGTGGAATTTGGGATAGGGCCCTCAGGAATGAAATATGCATAATGGGATTATAGGGGTTCTAGGGAAGTTTCAAGGGAAACAGAGTGAAAACAAGGGAGATATGGAGAAAAAACTGATTTTTATTTTTTATTTTTTTCTTTCCAGAATGGAGCGGCTACAGTGTAGAAGGGATCTGAAACATATAGATCTACAACGGCATGGAAGTGATTGGAAATAGAGTGATCTGAAACGGCGCCGAATGGATAAAAAATGGTTGGATCTAAAATATATATGAAACAACTAGATTTGGAACGACTTTCAGAATGGATCTGAACGGCTAGATATGAAACGACACAGCAGTGATCGGAAACAGTTCAGATGAAAATAGATATGGAACACAGGTATGTGCGGCTTTCTAATAGTTCAGGGGTTTCACTCGGCCACCAATACTGTCTGACGACTTGCGTATTGGGGCAGTACCCCTCAATCCACGGCTCAGGTAAAACTGATAACCGCTTTGCCACAAACGACAGCTCTTGGTTTACCTCACGGGTGGGAACTAGTCAATCAGGTAGGGGTCGTTTCCCTTTTCGCTAGCAGGTCCTCTCAATGGGCCAACTGCTTTGGGGTTCCTGTGGTACTCCTCACAATGAGTTTTAGGGCTTATGCCCAAGCACTTCCCACAGTTAAGCGGATAAGGATTATTCCCAGATCCGAACTTGCAACAGATGCGAAAAAAAATTTGGCAGAAATTCCACCCAATGTGCCCAAGAAAGTGCTATGATACCAGATGTGAAGAACCTGCAACAAGTAATTAATGAAAATACACGAGATAACAGAACTCAGAATCACTTTTATTGATCGCAAGCCACTTCGATGGGGCAACCTCCTTTGAGAAAGCTCATTACAAATAACTTCACGGTGCCTTCATAGGCCTCAACACACACTTATATACTAAGTCTAGGCACCAATACTATGGGTCAAAACCATGGGCCAATACAAACTATGGATCAACAATACTATGGGCGACTTACAAAGCATATGTGTCCAACAACAATATACTAATAAAGTAAAGACATGGGTTCCTAACAAATGTATTACTAAGCTCAAAGAGATTAAGCAATTTACAAATGAATCTGTCTAGGATTTCGACTAGAGATTCAAGACACTGATGGCCCATGTAAGATTCTAGATGATTGATGTTCAAAACAAGGAATGGTTTATAGCCGCTTTGATACCGCATATCAGAGTCCCTCTGATGTAGCAAAAGATTGTGTCGCAGACTGAGGCCCTTGAACTGGCTCTGAAACTAGAAGCATCACCTATTGGAGAAATTGGAGCAGGTATGGCTCAGATCCAGTTGCACCTGGAAAATATGTCATTGCAAATTCAAGATATCAAGAAAGGGAAAGACAAAAGAGAATAATTTTAGTGTACCTGGTGTAAAGAAGAGGGTCGTTCTAAGGATCAATGCACGACGTTCCAAGACTACATATCTATCAGAGTTCCTAACCCATTGAATCATGGAGCTGGAGTCTGGTGTAGGATCTGTAAAACTAGGGGACATCTACTAGAAGAATGCTACATGTTGCAAAAAATTGTAAGTACCCCACAAAACTTGTTCTGTAAGTTCTGTAGATCAGTTGGCCACAATGAGAAGGACTATCGAGCATATCAACTACTCACAGAACAAATAACATATGCTTATAGAATGAAAGGTGAAGACCAAGGTGAAGGGAGTAGTGCGTAGTTTAATCAACAATGAGGTGGCTTCCGAGGAGTATTTGGTCAACGAAGAGGTCTAATAATATTCTACAACTATGGTCAGCTAGGACATTTTTCCAAAGATTGTCTGAACCCATGTTCGACATGCACATATTGTAGAGCATTGGATCACACTATTGAAGACTGTCCACAACTCATCGCAAAGTGGAAATCTAAGGGAAATCAAAATCAAAACCCAAACAAGAACTAGAATTTCCAAAATATTTTAGCAGAACCGAGACAAGAGCAACCAACTAGTGTTGTTGTTACAAGAGGAGGACCTGCAACAAGAGGTGATAAAGAAATATGTGATGATCCACGTGCCCCTAGAATCAGGCCATCCATGTAGCGAACAATACCATTTGATGTCCAGAACGAAAAAAAGACATTTGTGGAAGCAAGGAAAGAATTTACTATGACACATAGGGAACCTTGGACATTTGCACGACCGATCTTTGACGAAAATTATTGAACTCTGGCGAGATGGGTTTTAGGCTGCTCTATTACTCCCAGAAACTCAGAAACCTCTCTCCTATGGGAAAGATTGTTGACAACTTAAGAAATAGCCATTTAATTTTGAGTTTTATAAGCTCATGCTTTATATCAAAGGGTGGAGGCATTAGAGGAACCGTTTATGGGGTTTTGCTAATAGCAAGGGGTTTAGTCAAAATGGATTTGGATGCTATGATGTTGGGAAATTCCTATTAGTACTAACAATATGAGTATTCTTGGGCTGCTTAAAATACAAGTTACCATCTTCTCATCACAAGCTGGTACAATACATCCTATCTGCTCATCACAAGTTGGTACAATACATCCTATCGGCTTATCACAAGATAGGACACTCCAATTGGTTGGGTGGGAATAGATAAATAAGTAAAACCTAGTTGACCCCACCCCATCTACGGGCATTGGACATGCTTCCACATATTTATGGATAAGATCTCTTTTAGATGTACGATTTCCACACTTTCTGCAATTACAACAATTAAGCTGGACAGAAGGATCTACCCATGAGGTGATATGCAGTTTGCTTCAATAGATTAGCTCCAAAGCGAAGCCCCGGGAAGGTAAGTGCACTAATTTTTTTTCTAAAAAGTTGTCTGGACCTAGTTAAAGATGAGACTGCTTTAAGGGAGTTGCAGAGTTTAATTGATGAATTAGAAAAATAAATTCCTCAGGAAAGGGCTCGAAATAATTTGCAAAAGAATGTAAGAATGAGAAGGGAATTGCGACTTAGTGTGCAGATTGGGGACTTCGACATGGATTTTATTATTCTAGATCTGGGGTCATATGTGAATGTTATCACTAAACAGACATGGGAAGCTATGGGAAAACCTAAGTTGGTATGGTCACCAGTCCAGTTAAGATTAGCTAATCACCAGAAAGTAATACCATTTGGAAGAATGGTGGGTGTCCTTGTTGAAATAGATGGAGTGTGAAGCTATGTTGATTTCAAAGTTATAGAAATAGTGGATGATACCAACCCATACTCTGCATTGCTTGGTTCGACTCGGCGATTGAAAACTAGACTATCATAAGTATGAAGAAAAGGTTGATGAAATTTGAAGGAGGGGATATCAGAGTTGTTGCACCTTTAGATCCTTTGGAGGGTCTGAGGTATGTCAAACCCATCCGAAAGGAATATTGATTCTGAAGACTTAGAAATTTTTTATATAGCCACTTAGAGAATGGATGATTATGTCAATCCAACATTAGATGGTACCTTGAGTTGGTGAAGTTTTAGCTCGTGTTCTTCTGACTTAGTGGAAGCATTGTAAAATTGACTGAACAATTTACATGAAGTATCCACAAGGAGGTGTGCCTCTTTTACAAAATCACTTCCTTGGGTTGGCAAAGAGGTATGTGATCTACCTACTTATGAAGGGTTGCTCAATGGAAATTTTTTTATTTTTGATTTTGAAATCAAGGTACCTGAACAGCAAAGACTATTAGCTTTATATGTAGCATTGAAATCCACTCCAACAAGATGGTGGGCTACCCATAAGGAAAAAATATAGGGTTGGTCGCAGTGTAGAAATTTACTAGAAGTCAGATTTGGAGAAGGAATATACTACAACTAAGAAAAATATACAGTTGGGATAACTAGTCCTATAGATCACTTAACATCATGTATGAAAGAATGGGAACATGCACCTAAACATGAGTGGGTCCATATGTTTATCCACACCCTGTATATTATACCCCGAAGTTGGTATACAACTTTGGAACTGCGATAAGGCACATCAGAATGGGATGACATGGCCACGAATTTTAGGAGAACGTTCAATTACGAAGATGCGAAATATTTAGTAGATGCAACTTTATAGACAATTAAGGCCAAAATTTATGAAGAAGTACCTGTGCAGTTATCTAATCTGCCGCAGTGGAATGCAACACTTGAGCAAGTGATGGAATGTTAAAATAATATGGTAGATCTGCATGATGATCCGAGAGATTTGCATATCCTAGAAACAGAAGGAGTCAAGATCTAGAGGGTCCTTAAGTCACATATGATAAATTTTTGCAGCCATTGAAGACAAAGAAGGCAAATATCGGTTCAAGTGAAAATCCTAAATTTGCTAACATTGGGGACTATTGGGATGATGAAATTGTAGGTAAGTTTACTGATCTACTGCATGAATATCAATATTTATTTCCAACTAAGTTCTCATAATTGAAATACATTGCTGGTGATCTAGGGGAGATGAAAATCTCCCTAAAGCCTGATGCGAAACCTATTAAATAACACCCTTACAGATTGAACCTGAAATATAAGGAAAAGGTAAGAGCGAAGCTTGACAGAATGATAGATGCAGTAATTATATAGCCTATTGAAGAGTCGAATGGATTAGTCCGATGGTGGTCCAAGATAAAAAGACTGGTGAAATATGAATTTGTGTAGATCTAAAGAAACTAAATGATGATTGTCTGCATGATCCATTCCTGACACCTTTTACAGATGAAGTATTAGAGAATGTGGGTGGCCAGGAGGCTTATTGATTCATCGATGGATTTTTGGGGTATCATCAAATTAAAATCGCTAAGGAGGATCGACATCAGACCACGTTTGCAAATGAATGGGATTTCTATCAGTATATAGTGATGCCCTTTGGTTTAATGAATGCACTAGTTATTTTTTCCTAGGTCGTGGTCGCAACATTTAATGAGTTCATACATAAATTTCTAGAGGTATTCTTTGACGACTGGACAGTCTATGGACTATTGAAGAACCACATTGAGAACCTTAGGCTAATGTTGGATCGCTCTAGACAATACCATATATCACTAAAATTTTTGTGCTCCATTTGGTATATTGTTGGGTCATGTGGTTTGCAAACATGGTTTGTTGGTGGATCCTGTGAATATCACCATTATAGTATATTTTCAACCACCAAAATCAGTTCAACAATTGAGAGAAACTTTGGGCCATACAGGGTATTACAAGAAATTTATCAAAGGATTTGCAAAAATCATAATGTCGATAGCCTAAAGCTATTGAAGAAGGACACTAAATTTCAGTGGAAATATGAGTGCCAACAAAGCCTCGACACTGAAAGAAAAGATGGTAACAACACCTGTTTTAGTGTTTACTGACTAGCGAAAAGAGTTTCATTTTCATGTTGATGCTTCATCCATTGCATTGGGTGTAGTTTGGCTCAACCAAGAGAGGGATCTATTGATCATCCTAATTCATTTGCTAGCAGGAAGTTTTCCACTATATAAATAAATTTTACTACGACAGAAAGAGAAGGATTAGCTATGGTCTATGCATTGCAGAAGTTCAGGCATTATCTGTTAGGGGGTCACTTTAAAATGTTTACAGATAATTCTGCTTTGAGATACCTAGTTAACAAGCCAGTGTTGGGGGGGGAGAATCTATAGGTGGCTACTATTGTTCCAGGAATATGATTTTGAGATTATAGTTAAACCAAGAAGGCTAAATGTGGGACTTGATTATTTGTTGAGGTTAGAAATAGGGGAAGAACCGATTAACTTGGATGATAACCTCCCAGATGCGCAATTGTTTTCGGTAAGAATGGTGGATGAATATTTTGAAGACATTGTAAATTTTTTGACCACAGGTATGGAACCCATAGGGTTATCTTTAAATCAAAAGAAGCATTTGGATATCAAAGAAACATATTATCAACTAATAGTAGGTCAATTATATAAGCTGGGACCAGATGAAGTGTTGAGACACTGTGTTATGAAGCATGAGAAACCCATGATTTTGGCCAAGGCTCAGGAAGGTGTTGCAGGAGGCCACTACGTAGGAAAGGCTACAACTAAAAATACATTGTGAGTAGGGTATGTTGGCCTACAATCCATAAAAATGTTAATGAATATTGTCGATCTTGTTATGTCTTCCAGAGAATAGGGAAACCATCCAGGAGGGATGAGATGGCACTAGTACTAGAAGTGACCTTGCAAGCTTTTGAGAAATGGGCTGTTGACTTTGTGGGACCAATCAAACCACCTGTGAAGAGATCAATGGCATGTTAGATTATTATTGTGGCATATTACTTGACTAGGCGGGATGAAGCTGAACTGGTAAAGGAATGTACTGCTACAAGTGCTACAAAGTTCCCATTTCAAAGCGTAGTTACTAGATTTGGTTGCTCGCGAGTTCTATTGAGCGATCAAGGATCTCATTTGATTAATAAGACTATTGAGACGCTTACCCAAGAATTCAAAATTTATCATCGGAAGAGTACTCCATACCATCCACAAGCTAATGGGACTATTGAAGACTTCAACAAAATACTAGAACATGCTTTGACAAAGGTCTGTATTGTGAGCCGCAATGACTAGGATCTCAAGATTCCTGTAGTATCATGGGAATATAGGATAACTTGCAAGAAGTTAACAAGCCAGACACCCTTCAAACTGGCATATAGTCAAGAAGCTATTTTTCCAATGGAGTACATTGTGCCAAGTTTGAGGGTTGCTGCATTCACAGGTATGTCAGACACTAGTACTATCAAGGATAGGTTGTCCCACCTACTCCAATTGGAGGAGGATATATTTATAGCATGATTTCAACAACAAGTCCAAAAAGATAGAGAGAAGGAATGGCATGATCGCAACATTACGAAGAAGCAGTTTCAGAGAGGATATCTAGTACTCCTATATGACAATAATTTCTTTAAACATCCTAGTAAGTTAAGAATGCACTGGTTGGGACACTATGTGGTTAATTATGTGACAGAAGGAGGCGATGTACAATTGTAGAAATTGAATTGAGAGATCATAAAGGGTTTAGTTAATGGAAACCGACTAAAAATTTACAGGGACAGCTGTTCCTTCTTGCACTGAGCATGCATGTAAATACTAATTTTTTTTGTTTTGGAAACCCCAAGTTATTTTTTATGTCGTAGTCTAGTTCATGTCGAAGTTAGTCTAGGTTGGAGTCTAGTGTGTGTCACAGTTTCTTTTGTCGAAGTAGGTATCTGTACATAAGTTACCATTCCGTCGAAGTGAAGGTTGTGTTGAAGTCGCCTGAACGTTCATTAATTGCAACATTTATGGCACACAAAGTTGCGGCGTTAGAGGAGGATCTCGCAATAAATGTTGAAAAGACATGCTTGTGTGAACAAAATTGCCGCTGGAAAGGGTCATAATTGCAAAGGATCTTGTCCGATTCACCAAATCTTAGGAAATTATTGTTAGGACAGATTGAAGGCATGATTTAAAAGTCTATTGGGACGACAAGTTGGCTCATTGTTTCCTGAGTGATTGAGTGCATTGTGAGAGAAGAGATCCTTGAGCATTAGAGTGCTAAATAAGTCAGAGCCGATGTCTATAACAATGGATGCAATCATTTTTGAATTAAGTGTTGAGCAGATATCTGTTGAAGAATTTTCCGTTATAGAAACCATTCCAGTTGAGCAAGAACATCCAGAAATCATGTCGTCGCACTTGTTGGGACCCTGTGTGATTAATTATGTGACAGAAGGAGGTGTTGTACAATTGAAAAACTTGAATTGAGAAATCCTAAAGGGTTTAGTTAATGGAAGTCGGCTGAAACTTTACAGGGACAGCCGCACCTTCTTGCACTGAGCATGCATGTAAATACTATTTTTTTTTGGAAATCCTAAGTTATTTTTTGTGTCGAAGTCTAGTTCATGCCGAAGTTAGTCTAGGTCAGAGTCTAGTGTGTGTCATAGTTTATTTTTTCGAATTAGGTATCTGTACATAATTTACCATTATGTCGAAGTGAAGGTTGTGTCGAATTCGTCCGAATGTTCATTAATTGCAACATTTATGGCACGCAAAGTGGCGGCGATAGTGGATGATCTCGTAATAAATGTCGAAAAGACACGCTTGCGTGAACAAAATTTCCGCTGGAAAGGGTCATCATTGCAAAGGATTTGGTCCGATTCACCAAAGCTTGGGAAAAAAATTGACATGATAGATTGGAGGCATGCTTTAAAAGTCTATTAGGACAACAAGTTGGCTCATTGTTTCTTGAGCGATTGAGTGCATTGTGAGAGCAGAGAGCCTTGAGCATTAGAGTGCTGAAGAAGTTAGAGATGAGGTCTGTAACAATTGAGGCCATCATGTCTGAAGTAAGTGTTGAGAAGATATATGTTGAAGAAGTTGCTGTTAGAGAAACCATTCCAGTTGAGCAAGAACATCCATAAACCATGTTGTTGCACATCCTGGTTGAACCACTGAAGAAGAAGAGGTCATCGGCATGGCAGGAAGATGCCGAAACAAGTTTAAAGTGGGGGAATGAACATAAGCATCAATGTCTAGAACTGGTTCTGCATTGCTGCTTTTGCAATATGTGTCGTCGAGGAATCCAACCATGAAATCCGTGAAGATTGGGAGGAATGCTAAGTACATAATGGTACTCCCCGCAATAACAAAAGGAGTAATTACTCAAGGGGATATGATGGGAAATATTGTGAAGTTGTCATATGTAGACCATGAACTTTAGAAGTTCCCTAAGTTCAAGCCGATAAAGTACATGCAACAAATTTTATTTCTGGGCACTCAAACAACTTTTCTGGAGCCTATTCCATGGGCCTTATGATTGTAGCAGTCAGGCATTATGTCGTTGCTCGACATACCACATTTTGGGAGGTCTGCAGAAGTTAATGAATGCATAAAAAAATTGCTGCTGTGTGTGCATGGTGGGTTTTTATGGCTCAACAAAAAAATTTCAATTGATTTTGACTTAATTACGCAAATCACGGGCTTGCCAAAGGTAGGCCTCGACCCTGCAACTTTTTTTGTGGGGAAAGAGAAAGATAGGGATCTTGCAAACTGTATGAAGGAAAAGTATAATTTGATGAAGGATAAGAGGGGCTACGAGATAGCCTCAGTCAATTACCAAGAGTGCGCTTCGTAGTAAAGGCGCTAACAAGCAAAGTGATGAGGAAGTGTCACCCGAACCGTACCTGCAACAGTCATTGCGTTAGCAGAGCAATGCATGCAAGGGGTGTAGATGAATTGTGCCACCTTTATGCTGAACGAATTCCTCATCGTCTTCCAAGATGCATTGGATAAAGGTAACTCGTTCCACTATTCCTCGCTTATCATTCTAATTTCATTTGTTGCTTGGAATGAACTTGAAGAATATTAGGCCATGGATAGTCGAAGTGGTCAATGTTTGGCCACGCGGTATGCTAATATTTGGTTCAATGATGAGACAAAGAGGCAAATTGACAACAATAGAGAATTCTAGTTGCACATAGAAGTGCTTTGACATAATGTCCCAATGATTCCACGCATAGAGGCACCAATGGTTTCCAAGTTCCAAGGGATTATAATATTTAAATCCGGGCCTCACCATATGTATGTCCAAGCAAGGCATGACCCAGATAAGTAGTGGTTAGTGACTAGTTATAAACTGTGTGAGCAAGATGTCCTTGCCATCAATGATGAATGACCATTGGAGTGGAAATTTCCTATTGAGGCTGAGCAAATATCCATCTATGTGTCACAACGAGACCAGGGATAGGGTGGGACCTCTGCGTAGAATGGAACTCATGGCGATGATAGATATTCCGATCCTACAAGGAGTACTGGTGGAAACAACCAGAATCAAGAAAAGTCATAGGAAGAAGGTTGAGATTCAAGCACGACAGAGACATACCCAAAGCCTGGTGACAAGAGGTTGGAATCCAATGCAATGCGTGGGAAAAGGAAGAAGTCAAAAGTAGAGAAGAAAAAGGCTGTCATGGCCTTAACCGAGGATGATATTAATATCATGTATGATTGAATGACAGAAGTGGCAGAGGAAACATCCAAGATATTGGAAGATAAAACCTTGCAATTATTTTGAGGAGTGACAAATCAACTTGATGGTCTATGACTGGCTATCCGGGGACTTCAAATTAATCCAGTCTAGCCTAGAGCTGCGCAACAAAAGGAAGGAAGGGAAGATGAGGAAGCAGTTCCCCAGGAACCTACTGCTACGACTGTCAGGGCAGTTCGATTAATACCATGAGCACTAAGTTTTGGTGAACTAGGATTACATGAGAAAGCTCACCAATTGAGCTATATTGATTTGAAGTTGTCTGTGTTACCAATGTTTATGCTGCAAAACATTCAGTAGCATGTCGTAGAGGAGTTAAGGGTACGATAAGAAAACACATACAAATAAATGATTAATTTCTACACACAACATAGCACGTTGCAGGAATAGTATGACAAATTGTAGAAGGAACACGAAGAAATTGCCAAAGAGAAAGAGCAGTTGCAAAGTCTTGTTGCGGTAGCTTACCGTGCAGTACTAGAAACCGAGGTAGCTGAATATATGGCTATTGAAGAAAAGATGATGCGGTTGACCAGAGCCATTTTGGGGTTTCGAGAGAAGATTGGAGAGCCGGAGGCAAAGTTAGTACCAAGTACTCTACCAAAAGTTACTGCACAAGGAAATGAGGATGTCATTGAAGCCATCAAAGCTATCAAGAGTTGCGAAGGCGAATGTGTCAAATTATTTGAAGATGCTATACAAGTGTGGGCATAACTACTAGATGATGCAGAGATGTAGGATATCAATAGGAGGTTGGAAGAAACACATAGTAAGATGTTAAGTCTGAAGATCCAACTCAAGACTATATCACCTATTGGGAAAATGGTAAAATTTGTGGAGAACAAACATCTGCAACATGAAGTTAATCAGTTGAGGATTGAGCAACATAGGTGAACTGATACGATTGAATAAATTTAGTGTGAAGCAGAGAAAGTACTACAAATCATTAGTGGTGTGAATAGTGAAGTTCAAAAAACAATAAAATGGAGTGAGGAACAAGCGCATACACATCTGACTAGTGAGTTGGTACAAGAAGTGTGCCAGCATAGAGACCATATCCAATAGACTATCGAGGATTTGAAGCACAAATATGCATATTTCCCAGCGAAGTTCCATAAACCTACAACGCAACCTTGTAGTGGCTCGGCACGAGCCACATGTGAGTGTTGGGGGCCGGTTGGGATAGGTAAATTTTTGAGCAGTTTTGGTGTGAATAGAGTTAAAGCGAAGTGGCTCGATGAAGCGGCTGAGAATCAAGGAAGATGGGTATTTTGAATATGTCAAGGGTGGAGTTGGGTAAGTTAGTTAGGATTTTGTGTCCACATACATTTATGAGTTGAGAGTAGTGGGAGCGGGGAAGGATGTGTGCGCCCTATAAATATGTAAAGCATTTGGATTTTTGGGGTTGTTAGTTCGATGGTTAGTCTTTTGGTAGCTTTTGGTTTCATCTTTTGTCAGTATTTTGGTTAGCCATTTGGTCTGTATGTCAAAGATATTGTATGTTGTGAGAAGAGAGTTGCACGATATGCATGCTATGTGCGCAGATCCATTGTAAAGAGACATAAGAGTTTTGTAAGTCGTTGATGCAAACACGAAGTGCTTATTTTACTACGACTCATGAATAAAGAAAGTGTTTTCATGGTTTTATCCTGTTTGGGTGTCCACGTTATATCTGGTGTTCAATGTATGTGAGTGATTTTATGATGTGCTATGTTATTATGTTACATTATGCATGTTGATGAGTAAATGTTAAATAATGTCGAAGTATGAATTATTGGGTGTTACTTAGTTAATAATTATATGTTGCAACTAGTTAAGTGATATGTATGGAAACCTTATGGTCTGTTGAAGCCTCGTGTTCTGTTGAGGCTTGGAATGTTATGTTTGGTAGATTCCTGTTGCACCCCTTCACCAGTTCAAAAATATGGTTCCTGCAGTTCCCGTAGATACCTCGAGTGAGACTTCACTTGCTTCGTATGTGATTCCGAAAGGGCTGGTGGCTTGGGGTTTGTTGGTGATTAGTTGAGTGAACCCTAGTCGAAGTAGATATGCACCAACAAGTTTACATTGACATTCTAGTGAAAGTAGTAATCATTTGGATTCCCCATTTTCAAGACTTTCACACGACTATTGAAGAAAAGAGAGGTTGTGTACTCTCTAAGAATTGGAAAGAGATGTCGAAACACATATTATAGAGATTGGATATAGTAAAATACAATGAGAGAATAGTGGAATTGGTCCTTGGAAGGGTTGGATTCTTCTAGTCATCACACTTATGATTAGGTTTAAATACTACATCATCACTTTCTTAGGAAGACAGAACTAATGTGGTCACTAGAAACAACGTTAACTGGATTTTGGGGTTCTATTCAACATTGCGACAATAATAGCTCAAGAAATGGGAGTTGGATGGAGGATCCTCTTGCTATTTCTTGTACATCTGTGTTGTTTATATGGAAGTATCTTTAGTTTAGGAAGTGTCCAACACAAGAGGAACACTTTGTGAATAATTTCTAGAATCAAGATGTGGATTGATTGTCTAGATGAATGATATCTATTGAGTTCGAGAAAAGTGAGAGTGAGTTTATTGATGGATACCATGCAATATTTTCAGTAGCAAGTTTTATTTCTCATGATTTTATTTGATCATTGACTCAAATGTTATTCAAGGCATTTGAGTACACTTGGTTTATATTTAAGAATCAATAAGATATAGACATCATTTTAGATACTTGGACTATTTTTCTACAACCAACATAACTTAGAAAGAAAGTACCACCTTCCACTCTGAGAATGAGTGTGATAGCTATGGTATTCAAAACAATACTAGAGAGAGAACTAAGATTCGCTTCAACATCTTCTTATGATGGAGGATATTTTAATGAAAAATATTGGTTGTTATTCTAGCAAGATACAAGAGATTAAGTTCATTTGCTTTGAGAAATCATACCTTTGCTTGCAATGTTGTTCTTTGAAATATGTTCATTGCTTAATTAGATAAAAGGTGTAAGAGTTGATCCCACTCCTATTTTAGAGGAGCTTTATTGGCCTCTAATAATATACGGGCACGTCCTCACCGACTATGGTGATGGGGAGACAACATTTGTTCTAGAGACAATACAAGTTCATTTTTTTTTATATAAAAGAGATAGATAATCATCCAATATTGGTTCTATCTTGATGTATTATTGATTTGGTAGGGAAAATTTTGGATTAAAATACGATATAAGTGATTTTTAGTGTTGAGCTAAGGGTATGGTTTCTTTCAAGGTGGATGGGTACATTTTTAATAATACATGATGTAGGTAGGGGACCAAATTGTATGCTTGGTTAGGAAGGTGAAAGGAAACTTGAAACACAACTTAGAAGGGGTGGCCTTCAAAATCCATTTGAAGAAGAAAAACAAGGAAATTTGTTTCTTGGAACTCTTTTTCGCATTGCCATTGCAACATTGACCTTGTGGTCTATAGAGAGAAATCTATAGAAAATCACATGTTTCCAAATTCTACTTGCCTTGTATCAATGGTGAAATATATGTGTTCACCTTGTTACACTCAATCCACGGATAGAACTTTCGAAATCCTTGCAAATGAAAGGGATCATATCACACTTTCAGGGAGAATCGTTTTAAAAGAGAGTAGTGATATTATGTAAATATATGTTAATAATAAACTACAACTAACAATGTAGTATAATAAAATATTAATAAATAATGAATACAATAGGTATGATTCATATGTCATGACTATTCAAATAGATAAATCTTAGATTATATTTATATGTAGGATTATCAATGTGAAAGGGGGTCAATAAATATTCAAGTACAATTGGTTGTAAAAGAAGATAACCCTCAAAGTGGTCAAGGAGTTTGGTTTCTTGATGTGACATTATTCTCTTTTCAATAAAATTATTGCATTCCTTTGTTACATATTCCTATTATTTTGGGTATTATATTAATTTATGGATAATATATGATCACAACAAAGAAACACTAGCTCCCCATTGTGAGGGAAACAAGTGTTCGGGTACACAGGGTACTACCAAAGGACCGAACACCAAGAGCAACCACTTCACACAAACAGATCACAGATCAACACACCGATGTTTTGACGTGGTTTAAACCCTCTTGAGGGAAACACTCCACGGCCCCGGCCAAATAGCTTCTACGGGACAATTTATTATGCAAAGAAAGAAAGTTACAAATGAGATTCTCATAATCGATCAACTAAACAATGACCCTCCATGCTCTTTAAATAGAGATCATGGACCAATCGGGTGTTAAGCCACGGATCAAGGTTAGGTTTGATCTAAGAGAAGTTGAGCCGTCGGATCACTCTATGTCGGAAACATATCGTGACCGTCAGATTAAGTATTTACAAATGCATACTAATGCATACTAAAGAAACACACTATCCCTAACGGATATATTACACAAGTTGATCTTAACTAACTCCTAAGCGTCTAAATATCCTAACATCCCCCCTTAAGAACAACTTGGGATAGGATTGAAGGATTTACAAAAGTGACACTATTAGGAGAAGGAAGGAGGCATTAGAGCCTATCCCCCCTTAATGACAAGTTCCTGAACTCCTAACATAGATCGAAGTTTAGAAAACTTCGCTTCTGTTAGAGACTTGGTGAAGATGTCTGCAACTTGATCATCTGTAGGGCAAAAGAGCACTTCGAGAACACGATCATGAACAAGATTTCTGATGAAGTGCATATGTAGCTCAATGTGTTTGCTGCGTTGATGTAGAACTGGATCTTTGGCAAGCTTGATGGCACTTTGATTGTCGCACCAAAGTGGAGTAGGATGCTGCTGCTCGAATCCAAACTCTGAAAGGATCTGTCGAAGCCATAAAGCTTCCTGACTGGCATTGACGGCTGCTCGATATTCTTCCTCTGCTGAAGAAAGAGCAAGAGCTTGTTGTTTCTTACAAGCCCAAGTAATAGGTCCAGATCCCAGACTGAAAACATAACCTGCAGTAGACTTTCGATCATCAAGATCGCCGGCCCAATCTGAATCAGTGAAACCAACCAACAAAGGTTTCCCCCCTGTACTGTAATGAATCCCAAACTGAACTGTACCTCGAATATATCGAAGTATTCTTTTAGCTGCTTTCCAGTGACTTTCATGAGGTGTCTGCATATAACGGGCAACTCGACCAACGGCAAAGGAAAGGTCAGGACGGGAATGAGTCAAGTATAAGAGACTATCAACAAGCTGACGATACAAGGTGGCATCTACTTCAGGTGAAGTACAAGTGGCAGAAAGTTTGACTCCAGACTGGAAGGGAGAAGGGGCTGGTGTACAATCTTCCATGTGAAAGCGACGAAGAAGGTCACAAGCATACTTAGACTGAGAAAGAAAGATTCCTTCTTTGGTTTGCAGAACTTGGAGACCAAGAAAATAATGCAAATGTCCTAAGTCTGACATTTCAAAAGTTTGTTTAAGACTGGATTTCACATGGGTTATAAGCTTAGGGTCACTACCAGTAAGAATAAGGTCATCAACATATAGAACAAGTATGATGAGATGGTTTCCTACTTTCTTGGTATAGACATTGGGGTCAGAATGGCATCTAGAAAAACCAGTGTCAAGGAGAAAGTTATCCATTTTGGCATACCAAGCTCTAGGAGCTTGCTTAAGGCCATATAAGGATTTCTTAAGGCGACAGACAAGGCTAGAGTTATTCTGAACATATCCAGGAGGTTGTTCCATGTAAATTTCCTCCTGTAAATCACCATGTAAGAAGGCAGACTTGACATCCATTTGATGGACTTCCCAGTTGTGTAAGGCTGCAAGGGAAAGAACAAGGCGGATGGAGTTCATTTTGGCGACGGGAGCAAAGGTTTCATTGTAGTCAATCCCTTCAACTTGAGAAAAACCTTTGGCAACTAACCTTGCCTTAAGTCTTTCAACACTTCCATCTGATGCATACTTAGTTCTGTAGACCCATTTACATCTGACAAGTTTTCTTCCTTTTGGAAGAGGTACAAGATCCCAAGTATCGTTCGCCATTAAGGAACGATATTCTTCATCCATGGCTGCATCCCAATCTGGATTCCCTGAAGCTTCTGCAAAAGTTTCTGGATCATGATTCTCGGAAACTTGAGCCAAAAGAGAAGAGGCTCGCTGAAACTGAGAACGTGTTCGACGTTGATCTCTAGGATCACCGGCAAGATCACCAGCTGCTTCACATGTTGAGCGGACCCATCGAGGAAGTACTTGTGCTGGTGCAACTGGAGGAACATGAGCAGGCGGAGGTGGATTTTCATCCTCACTGTCATCATCAGAAACTGGAGTTGGAAACCTGTCAAGGAAGTTGGAAGAAGAAGAAGAAGGCACAAACGCCGAATCAGGCTCGCAGGCCAAAGATGGCACACTCGCCGAGTTAGGCTCGCAGGCCAAGATATTTTCATCAAATTTAACATCTCTTCTAATGATTATAGCATGAGAAGGTGGTTGAAGAAGTCTATAACCTTTTACATCTTCAGAATATCCAACAAATATGCACTTTTCACTTTTAGGCTGCAATGCTTTCCGTTTTTCATCCGGAATGTGAGCCCATGCTTCACTACCAAACACACGAAAGTGACTTACATCAGGTTTAACTTTACTCCATGCTTCTTCCGGTGTTATACCTTGTAATGCTTTTGTGGGGGTGCGATTAACTATGTAATTTGCACAATTTATGGCTTCAGCCCAAAATTGAAGACTTAGTCCCTTAGATTGGATCATACAATTTGCCATTTCTTTTAAAGTGCGGTTCTTCCGCTCAGCTACACCATTTTGTTGTGGTGTATATGGAACAGTGTGTTGTTGTTGGATGCCTTGTTCAGTGCAGAAAGTAGTGAACTGTTTGTTAACATATTCTCCTCCATTGTCAGATCTTAACTTGATAATTTGATGACCAGATTGTTTTTCAACAAGGGCCTTGTAGGCCAAGAACATGTTAAATACTTCGCTCTTAAGTTTTAGGAAATAAACCCAAGTGCGTCTGGTGTAATCATCAATGAAAGTTAAGAAATACTTGAAACCAGAAAAGGAAGCAGATGGAAGAGGACCACACAAGTCACTATGCACAAGCTCCAAGGGAACCGAGGCGTGCCAAGAGGCACGTTTGTCAAAACTGTCCCGATGATGTTTTCCGAGTACACAACCGGAACAAACACCATCTCTGCAAGATACCATCGGAAGACCTGTCACCATATTTTCTTTACATAGTTGTTGCAATGAGCGATAATTTAAGTGACCAAATCGCTCATGCCAAAGTTTGCTCAAGTTATCACTATGAGCAACAAAAACTGAAGGGAAAGGTGATGACCCAAAGTTGTTAAACTTGTACAACCTGGTAATATCATCAACAATTTCGGTAGCTAGAACCTGTTGAGGATCTTTAAAATCCTTGATTACAACTTGGTGAGGTGTAAAGGTCACAGTTTTACCTTCACCAGAATGAGTGATCTGATAGACTGATAACAAATTGCAGGAAATTCTTGGAACACATAGTACATCACTAAAATGACCATTATCTACTGGAACTGTTCCAGCTCCTACAACACTTAGAGATCTATCATCACCAACAAATATTTGTTTGGTGTTACATTCATGCATAGTAGAAAAGATGGCTTGATCCTTAGCCATATGATAAGATGCTCCAGAATCAATGAGCCATTCATTTGAAGTAGAAGAAGAAGATGCATTATAAGAATAACCAGAAGCACAAAGTGCATGTCCATGAGAGGCAGATTCTGAAGGCGAATCTAGGCTGATGTGGTGCTTCTTCATTGCTGCTTCCAAGGCTGCCATCTTCTTGAAACACTTAGATTCATCATGATTATCTTTCCCGCAATAGTTGCAATGACGCTCAGTATTCTTGCCTTTTGGCTTGGATCCTTTGTCATTTTTTAAAGAAGGAGCTGACTGAGAGGGTTTTGGACCCTTGTTTGACTTATTATTGCGAAAATTTTGTTTCTTGGGAGGCTTGGACTTTTCTTTCTGTTGGGACAATAAGGCTTTACCAGATGTATCTGCATTGTTGATTATTCCAAGATGAATGAGTTTATCTTGTTCTCTAATCAAGGAATCACAAAAGGATTCAAGACTAGGCTCTTGATAGCTAGCTGCATTCAATGACGCTTTCATGGAGTAAAATGTAGATACAAAAATAGAATATGCAGGTCCAAGTTTGAAAAGAATATGATAAATGCATTGTTTGTCTTCCCTCTCAATCTTACATTCTGCACATAAGAGCTTGAGAGTTTTGTACTTAGATAAATAATCTTGAATGCATGAAAAGTCACTTGGATTTAAAGAAATCAACTCATTTTCGAGTTGGTGACCCCGAATTTCATTGTGTTTACCAAACACAGATTCCAACTTGTCCCAAGCAGCATTAGGTTCATCAATTCCAGATATGTGGAATCGCAAATCAGTAGAGATTGACATCCCAATCAATCCACGAGCTTCATCACATCTATTTGCCCATTTTATTTTCTTATCATCATCAATGGGTTCTTTTTCTTTCCCTGTTGTAATTCTGAAAAGTCCCCTACTTCGTAGAACATCCTCCATACGAGATTTCCATGAGAAATAGTTGGAACTGTTAAGTAGAATATCACAAAGGGCGGCCATATTTGTAAATTAATGGCTGTAAAACCAGAAACCAATACTCTGGATGTGAAGAGCTCGAAAAAATAGGCGGTTTCAAAAAAAACGGCACTGAAAACGGACTCTGTAAGATGAAGTTATGCTTGAACAAAGAAACTGTTGAAGATGTCCCCAATAGTGACGTGGCAGCTAGAGAATGTCCAGCAAAAAAAAAGAACCCCCCTCTTCCCAAGATGAACCTTTTGACAATCACTTTACAAAAAAGTTGCTTTTAAGTGAATCACTTTTGTAAAATAAGTGATTTCACTTTTACAATGATATTACTTTTAAATAGTGCAACAATAAATAAAAAGCTTAAGTGACTCACTTGTATTTTTATTTTTTATTATTTAAGTGAGATGCACTTTTACAATAAAGTAACTTGAAAATAGAAATTGCATGCACTTTTCTTTTTAAAAGTAACTTCCTAAGACTTGAACTCAAGACCTATTAAGGAATAAAGCAACTTTGGACCAAGTGAGCTAGTTTAAAAGGTATGTAAAATATGGAAACGAGGAAGGGGTTTTTTTTTTTTTTTTTTTTTTTTTTACTCTTCTTGCTCGGTTTGCGTGCTTGCCATTTTTCCTTCAGATCTGATGAAAAACGCGTTTATGGAGCAACCGAGAACCGTTTTCGATCAAACGAAAACTATTTCCCAATGGAAACGACGCTCCGGACGCAATGGAACACCTCCCACATCCCAGAAATGCACAGAAATACCATAACTGGAAACCCTTTCGAGTTTCGGCAACAACAGTTCAAGATCTAGATCATAACCGGAAGCGGCACTTCATAAAAGCTCTGATACCATGTTCGGGTACACAGGGTACTACCAAAGGACCGAACACCAAGAGCAACCACTTCACACAAACAGATCACAGATCAACACACCGATGTTTTGACGTGGTTTAAACCCTCTTGAGGGAAACACTCCACGGCCCCGGCCAAATAGCTTCTACGGGACAATTTATTATGCAAAGAAAGAAAGTTACAAATGAGCTTCTCATAATCGATCAACTAAACAATGACCCTCCATGCTCTTTAAATAGAGATCATGGACCAATCGGGTGTTAAGCCACGGATCAAGGTTAGGTTTGATCTAAGAGAAGTTGAGCCGTCGGATCACTCTATGTCGGAAACATATCGTGACCGTCGGATTAAGTATTTACAAATGCATACTAATGCATACTAAAGAAACACACTATCCCTAACGGATATATTACACAAGTTGATCTTAACTAACTCCTAAGCGTCTAAATATCCTAACAACAAGTGAAACTAGTAGGCATTACAAAGTAGGGATTCCATTTAGAATTAACAATTGATGGGACTCACAAAGTGTCACATCCTCATCCATATATTTGACTAAAGGAGGGGGTAATTACGAATCACATGCTTCTAAATTTTTCCCCATGGCCATAATACAAATTTTAAGATAATGTATGTTTGTACAATTTTAGAATGCAAGAAACAATGAAATTTAAAAATTTATCCACGCATACATCATGTATAAACAAGCACATTCATCACAGGAAGAAAATCAAATCATTGCACATCCAAATACAAAGATAATACTTATCTTTAAATAACAATATCTAAACAACTGGTTGTGTAAGAGCAAATTTCCACCAAATCGTAGGCACTATGTTTAGCATATACTCTCTCTATTGAGAGGCCATTTTCAAGTTGATTTATGAGGCCACCATGGTGAAAGAAACAGCTATAGGATTCTCTCTCTCAACCCACCACCCATTCTACTCTCAATGCTCATCCATATCTCTATAAGAATCTCACTCAACCATCACAACTATAGAACTCCTTCCAAATTCCTTGCATAACACAATGAAAGCATTCCCCTTCATTGATCCATAGTTCCGTTAGGAAATAAAACCCTTATAGTGCTTACCAATGTGTGCAATAAGATCCCAATATGCTGTATGCTATTGGAGGACACCTTGTACTGCTAATTCATGGCTTCTCAAGCGTGCACAAGTATCAAAACTCTATGAGTAAAGATTCCTAGCTTTCCCAACCTCTATGATCAGCTACAAGCATATATTTTCCCCCAAATTTATAGTTCTCCTTCCAAATTCAAATTTTTGGGTAATGCACAGTCTGATAATAATGATCAACAACCTGAGAGAGCTCTACATAGTGTAATATCTGCATGAGTATGAGTGGTAGAATCCAAAGGAGATGAGAGAATGGTGACACGAAAATTGACATAACTTCTAACCCTACAAGAAATGACCCTTACAATTGTCATATAAGTATATCCATCTCATGCTTCCATAAATACACAAGAGGAATTTATCCACTATTTAATGCTCAGGTTCAACACACATTCAAGCAAAGAATAGAAACATGCACATCCATCAAGAAGGAAGATAGGGAAGAATATTCATCCGATTGTATTAATCTTGGAATGGTTATTTATACATCAAGTGGAGAGGTTGGAGTGGTTACACCCACTCCAAATGATCATCCGTTAAGGTCTAATTACATACATTAATGTGATGACATATTTGTAGAGCCTAAAAGGCCCTTCCAACATCTCCCCCACCAACAAGACACTTATTCATCTTGAAGAGAACAAGTAGGCAGAAACAATAATGAATTGTGACTCTTTAGCTTCCACCTTCAATCCGGTAATGGTCGTTTGAAGTCTCACCCTTTAATCATCTAGCCGGATTCATCTTCAACAAATCAGAAATGAGTTCTTTTGGTTCTTCTTTTTGTACCATTTCTCTGCCTTCAACTGCTGAGGTCACAACTCAAGAACTGCTCTGCAATTCAACACCGAAGGGCTCGATCAATTCAAGCCTTCTTTGCATCATTATCTTGTCTTTAAATCTTTTTGACTATGCATTGTAAGATGTCTTCTGCTTGAATGATTTCAATGTTTTTGTTTTTTCATGAGGTTTTATATTGCATGCAGTTTTCATTGTGATGCCGATTGATGTGCACGATATTGGCTGTGGCTGATTGCTTTAGACTCAACGGACTTAAATCGACTCGAATGAAAAGGGTCAGTGAGAGACCAACTTGAATTACAATGGTAGAGGAGATCTCATGCCGTAAGGATGCACATTTCATCCCCTCTGTGCTTGAATTCAAAAATTAAAAAAATGGAGTCACATTGGCATGCTGACTTAATTGAGTCAAAATAGACTCATGTTACAATACATGATGTCCGCAAGCCTTTGAACTTTCAATGACATAGCAAATTGACTAGATTGAGGACAATAATTATGAGTCAAGCACATCGACCACAAACTTATGACTTTGTCAACCAAATATAACATCGACTTAGAAACAATTTCTATCATTGAATTAACCTTAAAAGCATGTCGACCACAATTTTACAAAAAGTGTGACTTTGTTGGAAATGAATTAACTCTTTAAATAGTACAAATCACCAATCACATTTTGGGATGAATACTGGTTGATGTCAATGGCCCGTAATTTTGTTGGTGATTTGGTCGAGCGATAGAGAGGCGAGAGATAGATGTGATCTACTAGCTTATTCGGTCGACTAGTAGTTGCTGCACATACCTCTACCAGTCCATCTATGTTCTATACTTTATGGTCGGTTATCTTAAGATACAATTTCATCAATAGGCACATATTTCAAAGTTAGTGGAGTAATGGTCAAATATAGTAGTCGTCTGAGGGTTCCAGGCCATTATCCAAGTGAACTTTCTCCATGGGCATGTATCAACAACAATTCTAAATGAATTCTCTATCACATGATATTCTAATTCTTCCATGGTAATTTCATATATGCTAGTATATTCATCCATTACATATGCGAGCAAAATTTATGAGTTTGAGCGTTCATCCACATGGAACAACTTTTTTTTTTGGAAGGTTTATCTTGCATCTCACAATAATTTCCAGGTTTGAACCACTCCCATCCGTTGCTGCTGTCACCTAGACCGGATGGGAGAGGCAACAACGCCAAAGTGTTGAATTCTCAGGTTCAACATGCATTCAAGCAAAGAATAGAAAAATGAACATCCATCAAGAAGACATATAGGGAAGAATATTGAGCCGATTTTATTAATCTTGGAATGGCTATTTAGACATCAAGTGGAGAGGTTGGAGTGGTTACACCCACTCCAACTGCTTATCCGTTAAGGTATAATTACATACATTAATGTGATGACATATTTGTAGAGCCTAAAAGGCCCCACCAACATCCACCCACCTCACACATGCATTCAATCATTGGATTTAATAGTCAAAAGAAAGTGATTGACTCATTTAAGAGACATGGCAACAATTCGATTAGCTCTAAGGTTGACACTTGGAAATATATGATATAATCTACCACATGCTCCCTTTCCTCTTTCTCTCTAGTTGAATCATAGCTCTTTTAGTTCTCTTTACGCAACCATCTTGGAACATTTTATTATTTTTTCGACATAATATTTACATAGCTTTTGAGTTAGCATGACAAGCCAACCACATGGTACATATATAAATATTTTTCGTTATACATGCCTAGTAGTTCACTAGTCAGGCCTTGGCGTTGAGCTCTGCACTAGAAATCCATACTTGCATATTTACATCATTTACATCATTTTGATTTAATACATTCCAAGTTAAAACTGGGGTTATTACAATACCCCTCCCTTGGAATAATACTATCCTCGATGTTTTCTCAAAATCAAAACAAAAATGGATATGCTTCTCTTATGTCATCTTCTAACTCCCGTGTAGCCTTATCGGGACCAAAGTTCTTCCATTGCACCTTTACCTGTCTGATGGCTCGGTTCTGGAGCAATGCTATATTCTTGCCGAAGATGTATAGCAGCTTTGTTTGGAACTCTCCCTCGAGTTCCACCCAGATCACATCCCATTCAATCACATGGTTAGGTTCATGTGCATATTTTGTAAGCAAAGAAACATGGAAAACATCATGAGCTCTAGTGTTAGTATGCAATGCAATTCTAAATGCAATTGGCCTTATCCTCTCAAGCATTTGAAATGGCCCACAATATATTGGTGATAGCTTGGCACAGATCCCAAGTTTCAAGGAACTCTTCCTTTGTCTCACTTGGAGGTAAACATGATCCCCGAGATTGAATTCACTATGCACTCAATTATTATATGCATAGATTTTTTGTCTATCATCAATTGCCTTTAAATTTGTCTTAATCTTTGCAACCTATTGTTCCATTTATTTAAGCATTTTTGGCCCAAACATGATTCTGTTCACTGGATTATCCCAACTCATTGGTGTCCTGCACCTTCTGCCATACAAAGATTCAAATGGACTTATTCCCAATGATGCTTGGTTCCCATTACTATATGCAAACTCTAGCAAGTGTAGGTAATCATCCCACTTGGATGGTTTGTCCATCATATACATGCGAATAATGTATTCATTCATTTGATTGACTCTTTCCATCTATCTATTTGTGGCTGGTAGGTAGTGTTAAAGTTAAGTTGTGTACCCAAATTTACAAAAAAGACTTTTCTAGAAATTAGAAGTAAATTTTGTATCATGGTCGGATACAATTGCTTTGGGTAACCCATGCAATTTGAATATTTCTTTCATGAATATTCTTGCTATCTCATTACCCTTGTAAGCATATTTAACTAGAGTAAAGTGTATTGACTTAGACAATTTATCCACTACAACATAATGGACTCATGTTTTCTTGAAGTAGTTAATAATCTAGTAATAAAATCCATAGTAACCACTTCCTATTTCCATTAAGGAATTAGCAATGGATGCATTAAACCTATTGCATGATGTTCAACCTTAACTTGTTGATACTTTTATACATTTATAATGTAATCAACAATGTATTTCTTCATTCCTAACAAAAAATATTGGTTCCTTGCTACAGCAATTGTTTTCTGGTATCCTAGGTGACCAAAATATGACATTTTATGGATTTCATCCATAATAAATTTTCCCAAATCTTCCACATTAGGAATATACATTCTATTTTTATAAATAAGAAGTCCATAATCCTCCAAATGATAACCTTCATTGTAATATCCCTTGTTAAGAATTTTATTAAAATGGCAATTTTTCACTTGTTTCACTTGTTTCCCTAGTTTGACCTTTGACTAGTTTTGAGCTCTAGGTCCCCAAATTGCTCCAATTGTTTCCAAATATTCTGAGAAGTTATATGGATGATTTTAGAACACAAATATGTGTTTCAGGGATGATTTTGGACCTTTAAAATACTTTTGCAAATCCTCTTTCAATTTTGGCCAATGTATGGAACTTTACTAGTAATTTTCCTTTGACTAGTATTGGACTCTAGGTCTCAAATTGGCTCCAAATGCCTTCAAATATTCAAGGAATGTGTATGAATGATATTAGAAATTGAATATGATTATAAGGGATGATATATGGAAACCAAAAGACATCTGCAAAATCTCTTAAGATTCTGGACCAAGCATGCAATTTTACTACTAATTTGGGGTTCAAATCCCCCTGGGGTAAGTACTAAAAATGGCTTCCCAAATGCCTCCAAACCCACTCAGAATTATGAACATAGGTAGGGGATGTCTCGAGGATGTTATTAAGGTCCCAAATACACCATTAATTAGTTATTAATTCTGTTACAAACCTCTCCCAAACAACAACAAAGATCACTAGTTCAAACCTTGGGGAAATGGCACCAAATCTTCTCCAAATGTAAATAAACTGAGTAAAATGACTTCAAATGCTCGAGAACTGAAAATGAAACTTATATAATACATAAATAAAATTCCATTCATCAATAAACCATCAGTATTTTACTTATCCATTTGAATCCATTAACATTATATTGGTTCACAACAAGGTAGTGGGGAAATGGCACTGTTCTTTCATTAAAAATGAGATTTATACATTTATACTTGGAATTTAGACCTGAAACTTTATGGGGATGAAGAAAAGAGTATTTAATTCTTATTAAAAAATAAATGGGGCATTAGAATCTCCCCCAAAGAGTACAATAGCTCACCAAAAATGCCACCCTCAAGGATCAAGAATATGTCATCAAAACTGGAAATGGTTGAAGGAGCGAGCTACAATAGAAGAAACCATGATGTGCCCTATAGATTACACCTGCAAATAAAGACTCCATTAAATCTTCAAATGAAAGGTCTGAATGGCCTTTCCAATTACCAACTGGGATGGGAATCTTTCACCCTCGAAATTGGCTAAGGCAAGAAACTAGTCATCCACTAGCTCTCCCTCTTCACAAATGCAATTGCAAATTATAAAAATGATCAAAATATCCAATTATTATTTATTCATGAATTTTATAAACTTTGAATGTCCTCCATGGGTCAAATTCCTTCCAAGAGACTCATGCCAACTCAAGTTGGGAAGAGATTCCAAAGAATGCCACTTGTACAACAATTCCTAGTTTCCCACTTCCACCAAATCACATGTGGAAGCATATTAGCTTCCCTAACTCCCTTGAGCACTCTCTTGGAGGATATTTTTAGCCCTGACATGTCATATATGTCACATGTCAGCCATCAGGTCTGATTTGTGTCATAGGTGTCATAGCATCTTCATCATTGTTGTCATAGAGCTAGGGAATCTAGCCCAAGTGTCCCACTAGTTCCAAATTGCCTCTTCCTCTTCAATGGGAGTTACTCTTCCTCTATATTTAGACCTTGGATGAGTCATGCCATGAATAATACCTTTTGGACTCCCCCAAGTATATTACCATTCACCTTGAATTCGAATTGGTGAGAGAATGATGCCAAGTGTAGTGGGGAAATCTAGCCATATGTGGGTCCCACTTCCTCTATGTGTCTTCATGATCAAATGCCACTTTTATTTTCACTTGTATATATTTATTTATCTCATTTATTAAATATTTATTCCATTTTAATGTTCAAACATAATTTATTATCTCCCTTATTCCAAATCCCAAAGCTTCCACCCCAAACCTAGGAAACTAGTAATTTTCCTCCTTGGCAATTATTTGACCCTTAACATCAATTTGACAAACTCTAATGAATATGGCCAATGTGATTAGGCCATTGTGACCCAATGCAAAATTTGGGACATGAAAAATCCTCCCTTCCCAATATTGCTTGTCCTCAAGCAATTTGAAACATGGGTGTTGAAGAACCTGCTTTCTGTATAATTCTTTGAAGTTGCCATTGAATTGCCCAACATTGAGTCTTTGGGTTTCCATGAAGATTTTAGAGAGGAGCCACCATGCTTTTTGCTGCACTACTTTGATAAAAATCACTTTATTAAGTGGGAAATCCATCTCCCATACTGCTTGTTTCCCCAAAAAATTTGAAACCAATGAGATAAAAATTATTCCAGGGTCCCATTGTTTGTATTGCACCCCAATAATTAAGAGTGATCTCCAACCCACACCATTAGATAAGAGGATTACTGGATCCCATTTTTTTGCATGCATTCTTCCAAACATCATGAGTACAAAATATATATCATCAAAGTACATAACAACATAATGAAAATGTACATCAAGGAGGTGCTTCATCAAAGAATAATGAAAGTGCTTATACCTCCAAGTAAGTAGACCACCATTTTCTAGGTGCATACAGGCATCAAATCTGCTCCAATGACATAAGTGAGTATCCCATGTCCTATAATGCTGCTCCAAAAATATGTAAGATGCATCAAAACAATCAGCCTTGTATTCTTTCATCCAAGTAGTTAATGGAGTTTCTCCAACATCAATTGAACTATGTAAGGAGCAAGGAAAATCATGAGTCTTCAAGTGACTCAAGTGAACATCATAAGAGCATCCACGAAGATATGTATCATCATAAGGTAAAAAATGATGCTTCTACAAATGTAAATAATGAGTTGCTCTATTCATGTCATTATCAAAAGGAGAGGTAGGAGTTTCATACCCCTCATGTGGCACCATTACAAAAAAACCTTTCACCCAATTTTCATCCCCAATTGATGTTGCTGGAAAAGAAGTAGGGGGTGAGGAATTATGAACCAAACTTAAATATTTAGAACCCTTACCTATCGAAATATTTAATTCATCTTCTTCATAATTGGTTGGTCCAACTATTGTGAGATCATGTGCCTCCTCCAAGGCTTTGCAATTCTCTCCACGAGGCAACTCATAATCCCTCTGAACAAAGACAAGTGGTTTTCCTTCTTCTTGTTTGAGTGTAGCATCTTCAAGTACCTACATATCAACATGTACCTCATGTTACACCATTACATGAGGTTCCTCCTTTGTGGCATAAATTATTTCATCCATTTCCTTCTTTTCCTTGAAAAGAGACCCATTGCTCATTCTTTTTTCCAAGTAGCTTTCAAGTTGACTAACCCACAATTCAAACCCTTGCATGAGTTTCCTCCACTTGTTTTCAAAGGATGGTTTCAGTAATTTTCTAAACTCCCCATTCTCCTCTAAGGTTCCTTTCTCATCCTTACTCATGGTGAACAAGGAATGAACTTCTTCTCCTACTTCTTCCCTTTCACCAAAGTACATCCAGTTTCAGTTTCTAAGGGTGGTGGCTTATTTATTTGAATCCCGGTCTTCATTAATGTTCTACCACATCAGGTTCCAAGACCATGCTCTTATACCACTGTAATGTCCCGTGTTATGAATTTTATTAAAATGACAAATTTTCACTTGTTTACCTAGTTCGACCTTTGACTAGTTTTGAGCTTTAGGTCCCCAAATTGCTCCAATTGTTCCGAAATATTCTGTGAAGGTATATGGATGATGTTAGAACATAAATATGTGTTTCAAGGATCCTTTTGGACCTTTAAAATATTTATGCAAATCCTCTTTCAATTCTTTCCAATGTAGGGAACTTTACTAGTAATTTCCCTTTGACTAGTATTGGTCTCTAGGTCTCAAATTGGCTCCAAATGCCTTCAAATATTCAAGGAATGTGTATGAATGATATTAGGAATTGAATATGATGATCAATGATTAGATATGGCCACCAAACGACATCTGCAAACTCTCTTAAGATTATGGACCAAGTATGCAATTTTACTAGTAATTTGGGGTTCAAATACCCCTGGGGTAAGTACTGAAAATGTTTTCCCAAATGTCTCCAAACCCACTCAAAATTATGAATAGAGGTAGGGGATGTCTCAAGGATTTTATTAAGCTCCCAAATGCACCATTCATTAGTTATTAATTCTGTTCCAAACCTCTCCCAAACAACAACAAAGATCACTAGTTCGACCCTTGGGGAAATGGCACCAAATATTCTCCAAATATAAGTAAACTGAGTAAAATGACTTCAAATGCTTGAGAAATGAACATGAAACTTGTATAATACATTAATAAACCATTATTAGTTTACTTATCCATTCGAATCCATAAACATTACATTGATTCACAACAAGGTAGTGGGGAAATGACACTGTTCTTTCATTAAAAATGAGATTTATACATTTTTACTTGGAATTTCGAACTGAAAATTTATGGAGATGAAGAAAATATTATTTAATTCATATTAAAAAATAAATTTGGCATTATAATCTCCCCCAAATATTACAATAGCTCACCAAAAACACCCTCCCTCAAGGATCAAGAATATGCCATCAAAACTGGAAATGGTTGAAGGAGTGAGCTGCAATAGAAGAAACCGTGAGCTAAGTTGTAGCTTACACCTGTAAATAAAGACTCCATTAAATCTCCAAATGAAAGGTCTGAATGGCCTTTCCAATTACCAACTTGGATGGGAATCTTTCACCCTCGAAATTGGCTAAGGCAAGAAACTAGTCATCCACTAGCTCTCCCTCTTCACAAATGCAATTGCAAATTCTACAAATGATCAAAAGGTCCAATTCTTCTTTTTTCATGATTTTTATAAACTTCTAATGTCCTCCATGGGTTTAATTCCTTCCAAGAGACTCATGCCAACTCAAGTTGGGAAGAGATTCCAAAGAATGCCACTTGTACAACAATTCCTAGTTTCTCACTTCCACCAAATCACATGCGGAAGCATCTTAGCTGCCCTAAATCCCTTGAGCACCCTCTTGGAGGCTATTTTTATCCTCGACATGTCATATATTCATATGTTAGCCTCCAGGTTTTATTTGTGTCATAGGTGTCATAGCATCTTCATCATTGTTGCCATAGAGCTAGGGAATCTAGCCCAAGTGTCCCACTAGCTCCAAATTGCCTCTTCCTCTTCCATGGGAGTTACTCTCCCTCAATATTTCGACCTTGGATGAGTCATGCCATGAATAATACCTTTTGGAATCCCCCAAGTATATTACCATTCACCTTGAATTCTAATTGGTGAGAGAATGATGCCAAGTGTAGTGGGGAAATCTAGCCATATGTGGGTCCCACTTCCTCCATGTGTCTTCATGATCAAATGCCACTTTGATTTTCACTTGTATATATTTATTTAGATCATTTATTAAATATTTATTCCATTCTAGTGTTCAAACATAATTTATTATCCCCCTTATTCCAAATCCCAAAGCTTCCACCCCAAACCTAGGAAACTAGTAATTTTCCTCCTTGGCAATTATTTGACCCTTAACATCAATTTGAGAAACTCTAAAGAATATGTCCAATGTGACCCAATGCCAAATTTGGGACATGAAAAATCCTCCCTTCCCAATATTGCTTGTCCTAAAGCAATTTGAAACATGGGTGTTGAAGAACCTGCTTTTTGTATAATTCTTTGAAGTTACCATTGAATTGCCCAACCTTGAGTCTTTGAGTTTCCAAGAAGATTTTAGAGACAAACCACCATGCTTGTTGCTGCACTACTCTGATAAAAATCACCTTATTAAGTGGGAAATCCATCTCCCATATTGCTTGTTTCCCCAAAAAATTTGAAACCAATGAGATAAAAATTATTCCAGGGTCCCATTGCTTGTATTGCACCCCAACAATTAAGAGTGCTCTCCAACCCACACCATTAGATAAGATGATTCATGGATCCCATTTTATTGTATGCATTCTTCCAAACATCATGAGTACAAAATATATATCATCAAAGTACATAAAAACATTATGAAAATGTACATCAAAGAGGTGCTTCATCAAAGAATCATGAAAGTGCTTATACCTCCAAGTAAGTAGACCACCATTTTCCAGGTGCATACAAGCATCAAGTGAACAATCAAATCTGCTCCAATGACATAAGTGAGTATCCCATGTCCTATAATGCTGCACCAAAAATATGTAAGATGCATCAAAACAATCAGCCTTGTATTCTTTCATCCAAGTAGTTAATGAAGTTTCTCCAACATCAATTGAACTAAGTAAGGAGCAAGGAAAATCACGAGTCTTCAAGTGACTCAAGTGAACATCATAAGGGAATCCATAAAGATATGTATCATCATAAGGTAAAAAAGGATGCTGTTGCAAATGTAAATAATGAGGTGCTCTATTCATGTCATTATCAAAAGGAGAGGTAGGAGTTTCATATCCCTCATGTGGCACCATTACAAAAAAACCTTTCACCCAATTTTCATCCCCAATTGATGTGGCTGAAAAAGAAGTAGGGGGTGAGGAATTATGAACCACCCTTAAATCTTTACAACCCTTACCCATTGAAATCTTTAATTCATCTTCTTCATAATTGGCTGGTCCAACTATTGTGAGATCATGTGCCTCCTCCAAGGCTTTGCAATTCTCTCCATGAGGCAACTCATAATCCCTCTGAAAAAAGACAAGTGATTTTCCTTATTCTTATTTGAGTGAAACATATTCAAGCACCTGAATATCAACATATACCTCATGTTCCACCATTACATGAGGTTCCTCCTTTGTGGCATAAATTATTTCATCCATTTCCTTCTTTTCCTTGAAAAGAGACCCATTGCTCATTCTTTTTTCCAAGTTGCTTTCAAGTTGACTAACCCACAATTCGAACCCTTGCATGAGTTGCCTCCACTTGTCTTCAAAGGATGGTTTCAGTAATTTTCTAAATTCCTCATTCTCCTCTAAGGTTCCTTTCTCATCCTTACTCATGGTGACCAAGGAATGCACTTCTTCTCCTACTTCTTCCCTTTCACCAAAGTACATCCAGTTTCAGTTTCCAAGGATGGTGGCTTATTTCTTTGAATCTTAGTATTAATTAATGTTCTACCACATCAGGTGCCAAGACCATGCTTTGATACCACTATAATGTCCCTTGTTAGGAATTTTATTAAAATGACAATTTTTCACTTGTTTCCCTAGTTCGACCTTTGATTAGTTTTGAGCTCTAGGTTTCCAAATTGCTCCAATTATTCCCAAATATTCTGTGAAGGTATATGGATGATGTTAGAACATAAATATGTGTTTCAAGGATGCTTTTGGACCTTTAAAATACTTCTTCAAATCCTCTTTCAATTCTTTCCAATGTAGAGAACTTTAGTAGTAATTTCCCTTTGACTAGTATTGGTCTCTAGGTCTCAAATTGGCTCCAAAGCCTTCAAATATTAAAGGAATGTGTATGAATGATATTAGGACTTGAATATTATGATAAAGGATGAGATATGGCCACCAAAAGACATCTGCAAACTCTCTTAAGATTCTAGACGAAGTATGCAATTTTACTAGTAATTTGGGGTTCAAATAACCCTGGGGTAAGTACTGAAAATGGCTTCCCAAATGCCTCCAAACCCACTCAAAATTATAAACAGAGGTAGGGGATGTATCAAGGATTTTATTAATTTCCCAAATGAACCATTCATTAGTTATTAAGTCTGTTCCGAACCTATCCCAAACAACAACAAAGATCACTAGTTCGACCCTTGGGGAAATGGCACCAAATCTTCTCCAAATGTAAATAAACTGAGTAAAATGACTTCAAATGCTTGAGAACTTAACATGAAACTTGTATAATACATCAATAAAATTCCATTCATAAATAAACCATCATTAGTTTACTTATCCATTTGAATCCATCAACATTACATTGGTTCACAACAAGGTAGTGAGGAAATGGCATTGTTCTTTCATTAAAAATGATATTTATACATTTCTACTTGGAATTTTGACCTGAAACTTTCTAAAGATGAATAAAAGAGTATTTAATTCATATTATAAAATAAATGGGGAATTATAATCTCCCCCAAAGAGTACAATAGCTCACCAAAAACACTCTCCCTCAAGGATCAAGAATATGCCATCAAAATTGGAAATGGTTGAAGGAGTGAGCTGCAATAGAATGTGATATGCATCAAAATATTCATCCATGTATTCTTTCATCCAAGAAGTGAATGAAGAATCTCCACTAAAATCTGAACCAAATAATGAGCATAAAAAACAAAGAGACTTCAAAGGACTCAAAGAAGTATCACCCATACATCCATGAATGTGAGAATGTTAAAGATATATCAAAGTATGTGGCTGCCAACAAAAATGTTCTCCAATCATAAATTTATTCACCCAAGTGTTGGATGAAGTTCCTCCGACATCAAATGAACCAAGTGTTGAGCAAGAAAAACCATGAGTCTTCAAGTGACTCAAATGCCTATCATAGGTGCATCCATGTAGATGTGCATCATCATAATGTGACAAATGATGCTGCTGCAAATGTGAATAAGAATGTGCTCCAACCATGTCATCATAAAAGGTAAATCTAGGAGTTCCATACTCCTCATGTGGCACCATAAAAAAGAACCTTTTCACCCATACTTCATTGAGACTAATGCTACAAAACATGGAATTGTAGGATGTAGGAGAATGAACTAACTCACCCAAATTATCAAAAAGTGCAGAAGTTTCATCATGGGAAGGATCCATATGCGTAGTATCATGCATCTCCTTCAAAAGTGTGAAACCTTTGTCATAGATTGGTTCCAATGTAGAGGAATCATGCTCTTCTTTAAAAATTGCATAACCTTCATCAAGAGACAATTCAAGTTCCTCTTCCACCACATCAAGTGTTTGGATCTCTTCAAGTTCATCTTCAAACTCATCAAGAACATTCAAATTTCCACATTTCTCATGATCCACCATGTCATGAGAATCCTCCAAACAATCTACCATTTGACAATCTAAAACATAGGAGGAAAAACAAGTATCTTGCAACTTTTCAAGAAGTTGCTCATTTTGAATTGTGAGCTTATGATTATCCTCATTATTCTTCAAGTATGCATCATGTAACAATTCATTAAGCTCAAACAAATGGTTTCTATCAAAAATCAAAGACATGAAATTACCTTTGATGTGACACATTGCTCTTTGAATTTTCTCCATGTCTTCAAGGAAGGATGTTTCCTCCAATGAAGTAGCTCTCCAACAAGAATTTGACACCAATGCTTGAGTGTCATGGAGAACGTTGAGGGACTCTTGGATCTTCTTTTCATTTATCTTTAAGGACCCTTCAAGAAAATGAGGCTCTTGCAAATGAACCTCCTCATCTTCTTCATTTTTGCTTGGACCAACTTCATGAAGCTCAAGTGGTGATGGGGAAGTTGATCTTGGTTCTTCTTCCAATGATACAAGGTCTTCATTATCATGCTTAATGGAACTTGGGCTTGCAGCAACACTTTCAAAAGTGATCTCTATGTCACCAACATAGAGGTGTGAGCACCCATTAGTAGGTACTCCTTCATAGTTTAAGCATCTATCAGTAGATGCTCTTTGGTTCGTGTTTAAGTTAGAAGGTGTCTCGAAATGATCTTCCATATTTTCAATAGAATTTTCTTCATGCTTTTGTGACGTCTCTTCATTTTTCTCCTTCAAGAAAGCTGATTCATTTTTCCCCTTGTTTTCTTTATGATCAATATCTTTGGAATATCTTTTTGAAGAATTCCCAAAAGCTCTCATCAAGTGGGACATAATTTCATGCACACATATATGATACTCACTCCAAGGTTCTTTACAAGAAAGGCATAAACCTTTCTTTACTAACTCCACATCTTCATTTTTGGGCCTATTTTCAAAAACATGTTCAGCATAGTACTCAAAAGACATGGCATTTTGTGTATTTTTGCTCGAGGCAAGATATTCTTGATATTTTTGGTATTGTTGGGGCAAAGCTTTATATTTTGCTCTCCATCTTTGGAACTCACTCATAGAATTATCTTTGGTTGGTGTGACACACTCATATTCATCAGATTTAAAGTCATAAGAATAATCTTCATTTCTTTTGAAATTGTAAGAAGTGTTGCATGATGGCACCTCTTCCTCATACCATTCACATTCTGCTTCATATTGCTCATAAGCATCTGCATATTCCTCATAAGAATTGTACTCATAGGATTCATCATAATAGTAAGAAATGGCTACCAATTATTCTTGAATGTATGTACCTAATCCATAGGTGCAAGGACCATGCTCTGATACCATTGTAATGTCCCTTGTTAGGAATTTTATTAAAATGACAATTTTCCCACTTTTTCCCCAATTCGACCTTTGACTAGTTTTGATCTCTAGGTCCCAAATTTGCCCCGAATGTTCCCAAATATTCTGAGAAGGTATATGAATGATATTAGAACATAAATATGTGTTTCATGGATGCCTTTGGACCTTTAAAATACTTCTGCAAATCCTCTTTCAATTCTGGTCAATGTAGGTAACTTTATTAGTGATTTCCCTTTGACTAGTATTGGTCTCTAGGTCTCAAATTGACTCCAAATGCCTTCAAATATTCAAGGAAGGTGTATGAATGATATTAGGACTTGAATATGATGTTCAGGGATGACATATGGCCACCAAAAGATGTTGTGAATATTTATTTAATATTATTATTTATAAATTGATAGATTATTAGGTTACTAGTGAAAGGGCGTAACCCTTCACAATGTTGGATCAAGCCCTATAAAAGGCGATCTTATTGTAATTTATAATCATAAATCAATATATTATTATCATTTATCTCAAATATGGAAGATGGTCTCGCTTCTTACCCTTAACCGGACACGGTTAACCTAGTGAACGGATACGTTCACTGCATTTGGTATCAGAGCGGAACGCTCCTCCACATGAGCTCGAATTTGGCTCACACTCAGAGCGGAATCACTCCTCCTCAAGTGAGCTCGGACTCAGCTCATCCCTCCATTCCGCTGCATCACTCGCTCCAATCTGCCTGCTGCACTTCCATCCATGCCTTCCTACACCTCCACCCCTCCACTACACCACCACCTCTCAACCCTTACATCCTGTTTCACTCCCCTTAAACCCTCTCACTCCCATTGCACCTTGAAGCTGCGCCCTCTCACTCCCATCACACCTTGAAGCTGCGCCATTCCATTCCTGCTCGCACCATTCCTACGTTCCTACACACTATCCTCACTCGAGCCACTTCTCAGCTAGCCTGCCCTCGTCCACGTCCTCGCCATCCTCCTCACCGTGCCCTGACCCTCGCCCTCTTTCAGGCGACGCCCCTTACCTACGCCCTATTCTTTCCTGCACGCATCCTTCTACACCATATCCTACCATCGCCCACTTGCCCACATCTTCACGCCACATGACCTCCTCTTCACGATCATCAACACTTCTCGACTGCTCAGACTACACTACCTTCCACACATCCTCTACAACCGTATCCACGCCTAGCCCCTCCTCCCTGCTACATTCATTCCCCGCGCCCACCCCTCCCTCCTTCGACCCTACTGCCTTCTCTCTTCCACCTGCTCACCCTGCTAGCCACGCTCCTTCCCAAGACCTTCCACACAAACCCTAAATTTCATAAAAAATAAATATTACATAATTATCATTATTATATCAATATTTGTTTATTGAAATTTTAAAATTAAAAATAAAATATTTAAATATAGTTATTATTATATTTATTATTTTATTTAATCATATTCAATAATTACAATAATTATTGTTAATTAAATCAAGTTTACTAAGAAGCATGACGATGGAGTTAAAAGCTCAAATTGCGAAAATAGAGAAGGATTTCCAAACTTTCAAGGAAATGACCACCAAGAGCCAAGAAGCACTTAAGAAAAAAATTAAAGAGGAAGTCATTCAAGTGATGGACCAGAAAATGGATGAAAAGTTCGACATTATGAGCAAGGAACAAAAAATGTTAGACCAAAAAATGACGCAGAACCATAATACATTAATGGAGGTGTTACAAAGACTAATGCAAAAAAAAGACCAAGTCGACAGTCCAGACATGCTAGATGCCTCATTTCATATTTTCACACAGGAAGCACTTGCCAAGAATCAAGAAGAATTGCAAAAAGAAATAAAGATTAACAATGCGACGCTTAAGCAAGAGATAGAAACAAAAGTACTGCCAGATATGGAGGCACGATTAAACAACCAAATATAAGCTATCAGTAAGATAGTAGAGAATAAAAAAGATAAAAATCACTGCCAACAATGAAGCAGTTCAAATGTCACTTACGTCATCCAGTAGTTCCGATCCACCATCAAACCATAAAGCAAAAGGGAATCAATATCACCCTTACATAGTGTACCCACCTAAGGCAAAAATAGAGTTGTCAAAATAAAATGGAAGTGAAGACCAATGCGTTGCTTAGCTAAACAAAGCAGAATAATACTTCAACATTTACAATATTCAATCTGACGAGGAGAAGGTGAAATATGCGTCAATGCATATGGAAGGGTACGCCTATAATTGGTACTTATGGTGGAAGAGAGACAATTTTGCCTACACCTGGAACTTGTTCAAAAATGATTTTTTTAATAGGTTTCAAGGTATCAAAGAAGATGAATTTTTCAGTAAACTTACCAGATTACAACAGGTTGGAAGCGTTGAGGAATTCACACATCAGTGGGAATCCTTATCGACACGAGTATTTGGGTTGTCCGAAAAACAAAGAATTGAAACCTATTTAGGAGGTCTAAAACTGTACCTCCAAAAAGAGTTAAAGTTACATGACATACCTAACGTAGAGGTAGCAAGACATAAAGCAAAAGCTGCAGAACACAAATTGGAAGGAATAAAAACAAGAGGTGATAACCATTATCGACAAGAAAAAGAGACACAATGTAGGTACTGTGCAGATACTTGGTCACCCGACCATCAATGCCACAAACCTCAATCATATGCCTATGAAATGGAAAATAGATCAAAGTCATCTAACAATTACTCTGATAATAGAAAAAAGAAGAAAAACATATGTCTTTGATGTAGTGATGATTGGATCCCAGGCCATAAATGTAGGAACAATCAGACAATATAGTGCAAAATCATCAATGGAAAGGAAGTGCAAGTCTCTACACAAGAAATCATGTCCGATTCTAATACCGACACTGAATCTGAATGAAGGACGACATTAGGAAAATAATCAAGCTTTGAGGACAAAGCTTTCCAAAAGGGGAAGGAAATGCTGTGAATATTTAATTAATGTTATTATTTATATATTAAATAGATTATTAGGTTAATAAGCGAAAGGGTGTAACCCTTCGCTATTCTTTCTCAAGCCCTATAAAGGCGAGCTTATTGTATCTTTTATCCTATCATAAAATATATTATTCTTATCTATTATTCAATATGAGAGTTGGATTCGACTATTAACTTGGTGAACGGATACGTTCACTGCAAAAGGCCTCTGCAAACTCTCTTAAGATTCTGGACCAAGTATGCAATTTTACTAGTAATTTGGGGTTCAAATCCCCCTGGGGTAAGTATTGAAAATGGCTTCCCAAATGCCTCCAAACCCACTCAAATTTATGAACAGAGGTAGGGAATGTATTAAGGATGTTATTAAGGTCTCATGTGAACCATTAATTTATTATTACATCTGTTCCAACCCTCTCCCATTCAACTGCAAAAATAACCAATTCGACCCTTGGGGAAATGACACTATTTCTTCTCCCAATGCAATTAAACTGAGTAAAAATAATTCAAATGCTCAATTACAGTACATGAAACTTGTACAATACATCCATGGCAGTCCATTAATCACAAATGCATCAAAGAATCATCCATTCATTTGAAGAAATCATCAATACATTGGTTCACAACAAGGTAGTGAGGACATGGCATTGTTCTTCCATTAAAAATGAGATTTATACATTTCTACTTGGAATTTCGACCTGAAAATTTATGGAGATGAAGAACAGAGTATTTAATTCATATTAAAAAATAAATGGGGCATTAGAAGCTCCCCCAAATAGTACAATAGCTCACCAAAAACGCCCTCCCTCAAGGATCAAGAATATGCCATCAAAATTGGAAATGGTTGAAGGAGTGAGCTTCAATAGAAGAAACCATGAGCTGCCTTGTAGCTTACACCTGCAAATAAAGACTCCATTAAAGCTCCAAATGAAAGGTCTGAATGGCCTTTCCAATTACCAACTTGGATGGGAATCTTTCACCCTTGAAATTGGCTAAGGCAAGAAACTAGTCATCCACTAGCTCTCCCTCTTCACAAATGCAATTGCAAATTCTACAAATGATCAAAAGCTGGTTTCATTCTTTGTTATTGACATTTATAAAGTTCTAATGTCCTCCATGGGTCGAATTCATTCCAAGAGACTCATGCCAACTCAAGTTGGGAAGAGATTACAAAGAACGCCACTTGTACAACAATTCCTAGTCTCCCACTTCCACCAAATCACATGTGGAAGCATCTTAGCTACCCTAACACCCTTGAGCGCCCTCTTGGAGTCTATTTTTAGCCCTGGCATGTCATATATGTCATATGTCAGCCATCAGGTCTGATTTGTGTCATATGTGTCATAGTATCTTCATCATTGTTGTCATAGAGCTAGGGAATCTAGTCCAAGTGTCTCACTAGCTCCAAATTGCCTCTTCCTCTTCCATGGGAGTTACTCTTCCTCCATATTTCGACCTTGGATGAGTCATGCCATGAATAATACCTTTTGTAATCCCCTAGGTATGTTACCATTCACCTTGAATTCGAATCGGTGAGAGAATGATGCCAAGTGTAGTGGGGAAATCTAGCCATATGTGGGCCCCACTTCCTCAATGTGTCTTCATGATCAAATGCCACTTTGATTTTCACTTGTATATATTTATTTATCTCCTTTATTAAATATTTATTCCATTCTAATGTTCAAACATCATTTATTATCTCCATTATTCCAAATCCCAAAGCTTCCACCCCAAACCTAGGAAACTAGTAATTTTCCTCCTTGACAATTATTTGACCTTTAGCATCAATTTGAAAAACTCTAATGAATAGGGCCAATGTGATTAGGCCATTGTGACCCAATGCCAAATTTGGGACATGACAAATCCTCCCTTCCCAATATTTCTTGTCCTCAAGCAATTTTAAACATGGGTGTTGAAGACCCTGCTTTCTGTATAATTCTTTGAAGTTGCCATTGAATTGCCCAACCTTGAGTCTTTGAGTTTCTATGAAGATTTTAGAGAGGAACCACCATGCTTGCTGCTGTGATAAAAATCACTTTATTAAGTAGGAAATCCATCTCCCATACTTCTTGTTTCCCCAAAAAATTTGAAACCAATGAGACAAAAATTATTCTAGGGTCCCATTGCTTGTATTGCACCCCAACAATTAAGAGTGCTCTCCAACCCATACCATCAAATAAGAGGATTCCTGGATCCCATTTTCTTGTATCCATTCTTCCAAACAACATGAGTACAAAATATATATCATCAAAGTACATAACAACATAATGAAAATGTACATCAAGGAGATGCTTTATCAAAGAGTCATGAAAGTGCCTATACCTCCAAGCAAGTAGACCACCATCTTCAAGTGGCCCATCAAATCTGCTCCAATGACATAGGTGAGGATCCCATGTTCTATAATGCTGCTTCAAAAGGATGTGATATGCATCAAAATATTCATCCATGTATTCTTTCATCCAAGAAGTGAATGAAGAATCTCCACTAAAATCTGAACCAAATAATGAGTAGAAAAAACAAAGAGACTTCAAAGGACTCAAAGAAGTATCACCCATACATCCATGAATGTGAGAATGATAAAGATATATCAAAGTATGTGGCTGCCAACGAGAATGTTCTCCAATCATAAATTTATTCACCCAAGTGTTGGATGAAGTTCCTCCGACATCAAATGAACCAAGTGTTGAGCAAGAAAAACCATGAGTCTTCAAGTGACTCAAATGACTATCATAGGTGCATCCATGTAGATGTGCATCATCATAATGTGACAAATGATGCTGCTGCAAATGTGAATAAGAATGTGCTCCAACCATGTCATCACAAAAGGTAAATCTAGGAGATCCATACTCTTCATGTGGCACCATCAAAAAGAACCCTTTCACCCATACTTCATTGAGACTAATGCTACAAAACATGGAATTGTAGGATGTAGGAGAATGAACTAACTCACCCAAATGATCAAAAAGTGTAGAAGTTTCATCATGGGAAGGATCCATATGCATAGTATCATGCATCTCCTTCAAAAGTGTGAAACCTTTGTCATAGATTGGTTCCAATGTAGAGGAATCATGCTCTTCTTTAAAAATTGCATAACCTTCATCAAGAGACAATTCAAGTTCCTCTTCGACCACATCAAGTGTTTGGATCTACTCAATTTCATATTCAAACTGATCAAGAACATTCAAATTTCCACATTTCTCATGATCCACCATGTCATGAGAATCCTCCAAACAATCTACCATTTGACAATCTAAAACATAGGAGGAAAAACAAGTATCTTGCAACTTTTCAAGAAGTTTCTCATTTTGAATTGTGAGCTTATGATTATCCTCATTATTCTTCAAGTATGCATCATGTAACAATTCATTAAGCTCAAACAAATGGTTTCTATCAAAAATCAAAGACATGAAATTACCTTTGATGTGACACATTGCTCTTTGAATCTTCTCCATGTCTTCAAGGAAGGATGTTTCCTCCAATGAAGTAGCTCTCCAACAAGAATTTGACACCAATGCTTGAGTGTCATGGAGAATGCTGAGGGACTCTTGGATCTTCTTTTCATTCATCTTTGAGGACCCTTCAAGAAAATGAGGCTCTTGCAAATGAACCTCCTCATCTTCTTCATTTTTGCTTGGACCAACTTTATGAAGCTCCAGTGGTGATGGGGAAGTTGATCTTGGTTCTTCTTCAAATGATACAAGGTCTTCATTATCATGCTTAATGGAACTTGGGCTTGCAGCAACACTTTAAAAAGTGATCTCTATGTCACCAACATAGAGGTGTGAGCACCCATTAGTAGGTACTCCTTCATAGTTTAAGCATCTATCAGTAGATGCTCTTTGGTTCGTGTCTAAGCTAGAAGGTGTCTCGAAATGATCTTCCATATTTTCAATAGAATCTTCTTCATGCTCTTGTGACGTCTCTTCATTTTTCTCCTTCAAGTAAGCTGATGTATTTTTCCCCTTATTTTCCTTATGATCAATATCTTTGGAATCTCTTTTTGAAGAATTCCCAAAAGCTCTACTCAAGTGGGACATAATTTCATGCACACATATATGATACTCACTCCAAGGTTCTTTACAAGAAGGGCATAAAACTTTCTTTACTAACTCCACATCTTCATTTTTGGGCCTATTTTCAAAAACATGTTCAGCATAGTACTCAAAAGACATGGCATTTTGTGTATTTTTGCTCGAGGCAAGATATTCTTGATATTTTTGGTATTGTTGGGGCAAGGTTTTATATTTTGCTCTCCATCTTTGGAACTCACTCATAGAATTATCCTTGGTTGGTGTGACACACTCATATTCATCAAATTTAAAGGCTTAAGAATAATCTTCATTTCTCTTGAAATTGTAAGAAGTGTTGCATGATGGCATCTCTTGCTCGTACCATTCACATTCTGCTTCATATTGCTCATAAGCATCTGCATATTCCTCATAAGAATTGTACTCATAGGATTCATCATAATAGTAAGACATGGCTACCAATTATTATTGAGTGTATGTACCTAATCCACAGGTGCAAGGACCATGCTCTGATACCATTGTAATGTCCCTTGTTAGGAATTTTATTAAAATGGCAATTTTCCTACTTTTTCCCCAATTCGACCTTTGACTAGTTTTGATCTCTAGGTCCCAAATTTGCCCCAAATGATTCCAAATCTTATGAGAAGGTATATGAATGATATTAGAACATAAATATGTGTTTTAGTGATGCCTTTGGGCCTTTAAAATACTTCTGCAAATCCTCTTTCAATTCTGGTCAATGTAGGTAACTTTACTAGTGATTTCCCTTTGACTAGTATTGGTCTCTAGGTCTCAAATTGACTCCAAATGCCTTCAAATATTCAAGGAAGGTGTATGAATGATATTAGGACTTGAATATGATTTTCAGGGATGAAATATGGCCACCAAAATACCTCTGCAAACTCTCTTAAGATTCTGGACCAAGAATGCAATTTTACTAGTAATTTGGGGTTCAAATCCCCCTAGGGTAAGTACTGAAAATGGCTTCCCAAATGCCTTCAAACCCACTAAAATTTATTAACAGAGGTAGGGAATGTATTAAGGATGTTATTAAGGTCTCATGTGCACCATTAATTGATTATTACATCTGTTCCAACCCTCTCCCATTCAACTGCAAAAATCACCAATTCGGCCCTTGGGGAAATGACACTATTTCTTCTCCCAATGCAATTAAACTGAGTAAAAATACTTCAAATGCTCAATTACAGTACATGAAACTTGTAAAATACATCCATGGAAGTCCATTAATCACAAATTCATCATAGAATCATCCATTCATTTGAAATCATCATCAATACATTGGTTCACAACAAGGTAGTGGGGACATGGCATTGTTCTTCCATTAAAAATGAGATTTATACATTTCTACTTGGAATTTCGACCTGAAAATTTCTAGAGATGAAGAAAAGACTATTTAATTAATATTACAAAAGAAATTGGGCATTAGAGGCTCCCCCAAATAGTACAATATCTCACCAAAAACGCCCTCCTTCAAGGATCAAGAATATGTCATGAAAACTGGAAATGGTTGAAGGAGTGAGCTGCAATAGAAGAAACCATGAGCTGCCCTGTAGCTTACACCTGCAAATAAAGACTCCATTAAAGCTCCAAATGACAGGTCTGAATGGCCTTTCCAATTACCAACTTGGATGGGAATCTTTCACCCTCGAAATTGGCTAAGGCAAGAAACTAGTCATCCACTAGCTCTCCCTCTTCACAAATGTAATTGCAAATTATACAAATGATAAAAAGCTGGTTTCATTCCTTTTTATTGAAATTTATAAAGTTCTAATGTCCTCCATGGGTCTAATTCATTCCAAGAGACTCATGCCAACTCAAGTTGGGAAGAGATTCCAAAGAACGCCACTTGTACAACACTTCCTAGTCTCCCACTTCTACCAAATCACATGTGGAACCATCTTAGCTACCCTAACACCCTTGAGCGCCCTCTTAGAGGATATTTTTATCCCTGACATATCATATATGTCATATGTCATCCTTCATATCTGATTTGTGTCACAGGTGTCATAGCATCTTCATCATTGTTGTCATAGAGCTAGGGAATCTAGTCCAAGTGTCTCACTAGCTCCAAATTGCCTCTTCCTCTTCCATGGGAGTTACTCTTCCTCCATATTTCGACCTTGGATGAGTCATGCCATGAATAATACCTTTTGGACTCCCCCAAGTATGTTACCATTCACTTTGAATTCGAATCGGTGAGAGAATGATGCCAAGTGTACTGGGGAAATCTAGCCATATGTGGGTCCCACTTCCTCCATGCGTCTTCATGATAAAATGCCACTTTGATTTTCACTTGTATATATTTATTTATCTCCTTTATTAAATATTTATTCCATTCTAATGTTCAAACATTATTTATTATCCCCATTATTCCAAATCCCAAAGCTTCCACCCCAAACCTAGGAAACTAGTAATTTTCCTCCTTGGCAATTATTTGACCTTTAGCTTCAATTTGACAAACTCTAATGAATAGGGCCAATGTTATTAGGTCATTGTGACCCAATGCCAAATTTGGGACATGAAAAAACCCCAAAGCTTCCACCCCAAACCTAGGAAACTAGTAAGTTTCCTCCTTGGAAATTATTTGACCCTTAACAACAATTTGACAAACTCTAATGAATATGGCCAATGTGATTAGGCCATTGTGACCCAATGCCAAATTTGGGACATGGAATTCATACATATTTTCCAAATTCTCTATTGTTTTTATTTGTATTTTATTCACATAATGCTCATCTTCAACAAGAGAGTCAATGATCTTTTGCCTCAAATCTGATTGGAAAATTCTAATAGATGCCACATGCATTTTTCTATTGAGTGCATTAGCGACTTTATTTTCTTTCCGCTTTATGTGTTTGATCTCAAAATCAAATTCACATAAAAATTCTACTTGTCTATATTTCCTTTCATTTAGTGTTGGCTATTCAAACAAGTATTTCATACCACAGTGGTCTATCCTAAGCTCAAATTTCCTTATCATTAAATAGTGCCTCCACATTTTCAAAGCGTGCACTATGGCAGCAAGCTCCAAATCATGGGTAGCATAATTCTTCTCATGTCCTTTTATTTTTCTTGACTCATAACATACCACATGATTGTATTGCATAAGGAATCCTCCAATTCACTATTTACAAGCATCGATACACACCACAACATTATTTTCGGGATGTGCAATTTTTAAAATTGGAGCACTTGTAAGAAGCTTCTTCAATAGCTGAAAAATTTCTTTGCATTTTTGTCCACTCAAATTTTATTCCCTCTTTTGAAAATAAGTGACGGGGTGTGCAATCTTGGAGAATCCTTCAATGAAACTTCTGCAATACCATAAAGGACCTCACATCTGCTACATTTCTTGTAGTTGGCCAATTCACAATGGTGTCAATATTTTCTAGATCCACTGATATTACTTCCTTTGAGATAATGTGACCAAAATAATGAATTTTCTTTTGATAGAAATCACATTTTCTTAGATTTGCATACAACTTATGTTATTTCAGCACTTGCAAATCCATTCTCAAATGTCCTTCATACTCCTCTTCATTCTTAGAATAAATAAGAATTCCATCTAGAAAAAAAAGAACAAACCTTATCCAAATACTTGTTGAAAACATTGTTCATGAGACACATGAATGTAGTTGGTGCATTAGTGAGATCAAATGGCACCACCATGGACTCATGGTGTTCGTACCTTGTCTTAAAGGCTATCTTGTGGATTTATTTTTCCCTTATTCCGACTTGATGGTAACTAGACCCCAAATCAATATTTGAGAATACCAGTTTGCCCCAAGTTTCATTTGATCAAAGAGATTATCAATTCGAGGTAAAGGATACTTATTCTTTATTGTAACTTTATTCACGTACATGTATTCAATATATAGCCGGAGTGTTCCATATTTCTTTTTTCACAAATAACATGGGTGCTCCCCATGGAGACACACTTGTTTGAACCTACTTCTCCAACAACTCTTGTAATTGCATTTTCAACTCTAGTAATTTTGGTTTACTCATTTTGTAAGGTGTTGTTGTGGAAAAAATTTCACAAGTGCACTATTCCACTTGGTAAGGGGCTAGGCCTTGTAGTCTGCAGCAAGGCCTCAGTTCTTGGAGCCCTTGTGGGTGGTTGTTTGGTATCCTTCGAGGGATCCTGCAATAGATTGTTAGTGTAATTCACATAAAACCAATGAAATATAGAAAAATGAAAAAATAAAAGAGATGGGGGGAGAATGAAAAACCCAATAAAAATCCAAGATATGCCAAACCACTTTTGTATTGCCCAATGGTGAAGTTGTACAACACCTATGAGGTGTGAGATTCAAGGGAAGCCAACAATATCCATTAGGGAGGCCTTTTTTGTCCAAACTAAATGCTAAGTCAATGGTGGAACAATGGAGAGAAACTCTTACCCCTTGAAGGAAGGTGGCAAGGGAGCTTGGAAAGGCTCACAATGATAGGAAGTGGTGGGCTATGAGGAAGCTCCAAATAAAATCCAACATGATAACCTTGATCTTGATTTATCTATACAAAATGCATGCCAATGGCTTCCTTTTATAGGCCAAGAGGTGGCCAAATAACAACTAGATCAAAATGTGAACTCATCTTCTCCATGAACTAGTTCCAAGGTACATCGGGGGGAGGGGGGGCTAGTTAATGCCACCAAGTGTGTGAGGAGATGAATTTGGATCCTTGGAGATGATTGAGCCTTCAATGCACAACGGGAAGTAGGTGGTCCTACCATTTTAACAATATCACAACTATCGAAGGAATAATCACGCAGGTGTAGCACAAACATTGTTTAGGTAACCTGCGCTATAACGTGGGTTAACGGTATTTTACCCGCGCTACCCCTTCTTTTGATTATTTTTTGGCACTTTTGGACTCATGCTGTCTTTTGGATTTGTTGACGATGATTTTGGTGAATTGAATTCTTTATGTTGATGATGCCTTACTGGAAGAATCATCGAAATGTCTCATGTTTGTGAAATTTAGGCGTTAACAAATGCCCCCTGATGTGTGAGGTTCGGAGGGTACTGTAGAGCTGATAATGCATCATGTTTTTTGCTGTTTCTCTCCTGTTTTGTAGGACAAAGAATATGTGGAAAAATAGGGTCCTCCAATGGGAGAAGATTGTTGGTGATGACTGTTAGAGCTGTAATAAAGAATGGGTTTTTATACAAATGAGGCGAGCATACCCATGCTCATGAAATGCTATCAAAAGTGATTACAGTAATAGAGGACAAAGGGTGTCAGTCGACTATACTACTAGGACATGGATGAAGGCGGATTCAATCCATGTTTGAGTAAATGACCCAGGAAATGATGCGGAGTGTTGAAGAAGCGGTACTGTCGATGATCATGAAAAACCCACGGGGGTGGGGGATCGGTATGGTGTGTGAAGCTTCCTGAGAGCTTCAGTCTGCCAGATGGATTGCAACCATGATTTGTAAATGTGAACACTACTACCTTCAAAAGTACATTTCCCCCTAATGGAATGATGTGTTGACATCGAGCATAGGGGAAATCACTTGGTTAGGAAGCACTAATGACTCTCCCTACCAATTTCGAGGCGATCCATTATAGTGATTGAAAGGGATCCCAAGGTGCAAGTGAAACTACTGCAACTCTTAGAGTGTAGTGTTTTGACGTCGATGAGATATGAATTACATGATAAGATGAGAGTCTTATCCTGAGGACCGAGATCATATTGTAACTGACTGGTGGACAGACATACCTGAAACAAGACTGGTTGATAAGCGTGTGGATCATAACTTCCTTTGAGAAATGTAAACATGGGGGGTGGGTATGACAAATTTCCTTTCATAACGGTACAGATTGAAACATATGGAGACAAACTACAAATGAAAGGGCTTTGAGGGGGACGCAAAACGATGAGTAATGGTGATCGGTAAAAAAAAATACAACCGAGGATATTGAGACTCCAATACATGGAACAAAGGTGACCATGGGTTGCTTCCCAAAGAATATGGTATTCCTTCCATGTAAGGTGATGAGGGAAAAATTTGTACAAAAAGAATAATGGCGGGGTCCCCATAGCTTTAGGTGTGTCGGGGGACCAATTTTGATGATGAGTGGAGTCCCCATGGTTTTGAGTGGGTCGGGGGACGCTTTCCAATGTGAAGTCGGGGTTAGCTTGAAAACACGAAGACGAGTTCCCCATGAACCAATGCTATGCAGTGTATACCTATGTTGACTCAAACCCAATCAACAGGGATTCTCATCACTGTCGACACCAACCCACCACGATCTCCCTGAGCACCGGCCCGGACAGGTTTGACCCTGCCCAGTAACACCTGCAGAGTAGATGAGGTCTCACCCGAGGTAATCAAGGGAGAGTGGACGGAACCATGTTTTCGCCGAATGAAGGAGGGTGTTGCGGCATTTGCTTACTTAACTCATTTATCAAAGTATCTAAAACAGATCTTATACATTCAAGATTAACATCAATAGCATTCTGTAACAAAATCATTCATTGCAACAAGACAGATATAACATTACAAGGTTAACTACAACAAGAAGTCATCACATTAGGCATTAATACAAAAGATACATAGGGAATTTCACCAAAACAGTTCCATCATGTCATATTACTCCAGAAAAACGCTGATACAATATCTCGACAAAACCAGATCTCATAACATACGCAAAAACCATATCTCCAAGATTTATCGCTCTTTTTCTTCTCTTGCCTCCTCTCTTCTTGACCTACAACTTCTTGTCTATATATAGGCTTCCGCCTTTACAATGCTTGTCCACTTACTAACAACTTTCTAATTGATGCCTGGACAATTGACCGAAAATCTAACTGACACGGTCCAAATGACCCAAAAACCCACCTACTGCGGTACAATTGACTCAAATTTACATCTTATATGGTCCAATGACCCAAAAACCCGCCTATTGCGGTACAATCGACTCAAAAATACATAGAATAGTCTATTCTTCTGCCTTCTGCGACCTCTTCTAACGTGTCGCAGCATCGGCAATGTTGTGACTCTTCCTTACCAAACCGCCTGCCAACAGGCCCCCAACATAATCTTGTGGCTCGCCCTTGAGCCACGTCAACTGGATATGGTGAACTCGGTGGTCTTCAGTCTACTAGGGATAAATGATAGTGCTGCAACTGTTCTTGCTGTTTGGATCACGCGATGTTGTCCTGCTCCTTCTGCTAGACGGATCATCTGCTCGCTGTCATGTACTTCTTTCCCAAAAGTGGACTTGCGCTAGCTTACTGTCGCAGACCTTGCAAACTCATCCTCCAGTCTCGAGAGACCGATTGTAGATGGAGAGGAATTTTGCAAGCAAAAACAGGGTGTAAAACAGGCCAGCGGTTCTGACACATCTGTTTCACACCAGTAAGCATACGTTACAGGGACCTAGGGCCGACAACCCCCCCCTTTGGTGTGGTCATAGGGACCACGAGACTTCGAACCATCGCCAACTGCCTAGACATCTTAGACAAGACCTCGTGCTTGTAACCCCTGAGTGTCTGAGGCACAGTTTGCTCTAACCACTCATGTACACTTGTGGTTCGGGCCCTCAACACACCTGGTGTGCTACCATGCGAGATAAAATGGATCATTTCCACAACCTCCTTAGAATTCCTAACTTGGCAAAATGCCTGAGCGTCTCGGAACATAAAATCTCTTAATTGAAACAACCTCTGTGCTCCTATTATCCTTGGGTCCTATATTTATACAGTGCATTCAATCGTTCATTGGCCTTGGCAATCCTGTGCACCACCTGCTCACGCTCCAGGGTAATCATAAAATTCCATTGCTCGGACATCGGAAGTGGGAGGAGCGATCATACCTCCTCCTGTCTCCCTGCATGCACAAGTATGCGAAGCAGTCCTTCGGCCATACTGCCGTGGTGTATGCCTCGTGCCAACCCTGCAAACCATCCCTCCAGGTGCTGTTAGCCATGTGGCCTCAATGTATTCCTTATTCCAAATGTGCGTATTTCTGACACAATCTGATTCGTCTAATGATCATATCTTCCCAAAAAGGTAAAGGTGCTAGCTACATAATGATTTCTGATGTGACCCAATCGAAACACTACCACTTGTCGCATACCGCTCCGAACTTGCAGCAGAAGCCTCCCTTCTTTCGCATTCTGCCCTTGATGGTGCGCCATCTGACCACCAATCAATCCACTTTTTTTTTTTCCCGATGCAACTCAGGCATCGTTCTGTTCCAAGCCCGAGCAATAGGGCTTCAACCTACTACCATTAATCAACTTGGGGAGCATTGCCCCATCTAATTGCTGCAACTGTACTGCTCCTCCCGATGTAAGGCTACTAATGTGATATGGACCAAGCCAAGGCATCTGTAGCTTCCCTGGATGTTTCATAAACTTGCTATTGTACAACAACACCAACTCACCCTGTTGAAATTGTTTGTTCTTGATATGGCGATCATGCCAAGCTTTCTGGCGATCCTTCTCCACACCCTGATGGAAACCGACAATGAAGCGATCTTCTTCCAGCTGTACTAACTGCACAAGAGGTTCCTCTAATGCTACCTGACCATCCATGCCAGTTGCTGCCACTATGCACAAACTCGGAATGATATATTCCATAGGCATAACCGCCGCTTTCCCATACACCAGCTTAAATAGTGTCTGCCTTGTCAATCATTTACATGTGGTGCGATAGGCCCACAATACTGCTGGGATTTTCAGATCCCAGTCATCGCGGTTCACGTTACACACCTTTGTTAGCGCATGTTCCAATATCTTATTGAAATCCTCCACCATGCCATTCTCCTGTGGATGATAGGGTGTACTCTTATTATGTTGGATCTGCAATTCCTCTGTCAATGCATTGATGGTGCGATTGAGAAAGTGGTTGCCTTGATCACTCAAAAATATCTTAGGGCATCCAAAGCGAGTGATGACGTGATCAAAGAGAAACCGTGCTGTTGTGGCCACAGAAAAATCAATGATTGGTGCAGCTTCTGCCCATCGTGCTAGGTAATCTGTCGCTGTGATGATATACCTAGCACCAGTATGTTAGGAACCCATGTCTTTACTTTGTTAGTATATTGTTGTTGGACGCATATGCTTTGTAAGTGGTCCCGTAGTATTTGTTGATCCATAGTTTGTGTTATTGTTGTTGGTGCATATGCTTTGTAAGTCGCCCATAGTTTTGTTGATCCATAGTTTGTATTGGCCCATGGTTTTGATCTGTAATAATTGTTGATCTATATTTTGTATTGGCCCATGGTTTGTATTGACACATGGTATTAACCCATGGTATTGGCACCAAGACTTAGTATATAAGTGCGTGTTGAGGCCTATGAAGGCACCGTGAAGTTAATTGTATTGAGCTTGCTCAAAGGAGGTTTCCCCCTTGAAGTGGCCCGTGATCAATATAAAAGTGATTTTGAGTTTTGATATCTCATGTATTTGGATTAATTAATTATTGCAGGTTCTTCACATCTGGTATCAGAGCACTTTCTTGGGCTCGCTGGGTGAAATTTCTGCCAAATTTTTTTTGCATCTGTTGCAGGTTCGGATTTGGGAATAATCCCTATCCGCTTAACTGTGGGAAGTACTTGGGCATAAACCCTAAAACTAATTGTGAAGAGTACCACAGGAACCCCGACGTAGCTGGCCCATTGAGAGGACCTGGCAGCGAAAAGGGCAACGACCCCTACCTGATTGACTAGTTCCCACCCGTGAGGTAAACCAAGAGCTGTCGCTTGTGGAAAAGCGGTTATCAGTTTTAATTGAGCCATGGAGTGAGGGGTACTTCCCCAATACGCAAGCCGTCAGACAGCATTGGTGGCCAAGTGAAACCCCTGAACTATTAGGAAGCCGCACATACTTGGGGTCCATATCTATTTTCAGCTGAACTGTCGTCGATCACTGATGCGCTGTTTCAGATCCAGCCGTTCAGATCCATTTTGAAAGCCATTCCAGATCCATCTGTTTTCAATCCATTCGGCGCCATTTCAGATCTATCTGTTTCAGATCCCTTCCGAGCTGTAGCCGCTCCATTCTGAAAATATATATATATTTCAGTTTTTTCAGATCTCTTCCGAGCTATAGCGGCTCCATTCTAAAAAAAAAAACGAGTATAAAATTCAGTTTTTTCTCCATATCTCCCTTGTTTTCACTCTGTTTCCCTTGAAACTTTCAGGGAACCCCTGTAATCCCATTCTGTATATTTCATTCCTGAGGACCCTATCCCCAATTCCACTTCCCAAATCCCGAAATCCCACATTTGTCTATATTTAGGGTTTGCCATAACTTCCTCAGATTTCACCCAATCACCTTCAAATTTTACCACAGAGCTCCTTTCCGAATTCTGCTTCTTTGTCCCCATTTGCCAAATTTTCCCATCCTTTCACCCTACTTCTGAAATCCTCATTTTTTGCTTCCCTGTCTATTCGACAGTGTCCAAAACCTAGTCAAACCCCAATTACCCTTCAGATTTTTTTCCAAATCCAGATTTTCCTTTACTGAAGCAGTTTCTGTTTGTGTTTTCCTATCCATTTCCCCACAAAAAAAAAACTCTTGGTTGTGGTTGTCACTCGCGCAGGAGAAAAAACCATGGAGGCAGCACTTGCAGCCATCCAAATCAAACTCCAAGATCTGGATGAAAAATTTCTCAGCCTCCATCTTCAGCATTCAGCCATGAATAATAACCGACATCCAGAATCTTTTGCAGCCAACGAGTTCTCTTCTTCCAACAATTTTCGTGGGCCGAAGCTTGATTTTCCTCGCTTCAATGGTATTGATCCTGTTAAGTCAGTAAATTTTTCTGCATTTTTAGTTTTTTCCCCTCCAAAATTTTGGTTTGATTTTTGATTTTACCTTAGTTAATTGTTGGTTTTTAGTTTTGGTTTTCTGCCTTTTTAATAAATTTATGTATGCTTAAATAAAGTTTGAGCCCAGTCTTCACTTTTCATTTGATTTTGGTCATTTTTATGTTGGAAGTGGGTCAATATGAGTTATATATTCAAAAGAAGAATCAATTTTGACTTTAGAGAGTAGCTAAAGTCGTGGCCTAAACCAAAAGCTGCTAAAATCTCCGATAAATTTGGCAAAAGTTAGAAAATCCGCTAAAAATTTGGTTTAAAGATATTCTTGTAGCGCTACATCAAAGTTTTACACAGAGTGCGCTACAGGAATATCGTGGCATGAGTTTTTCGCAAAATCTTGATCTGATTTCAATCATCATGAAGAGTGTGAGAGTCTAATCGCATTTTGTGAAGTGTCTAACACGTGTATGCAGCATTTTAGCAAGATGTTTGTGGTTTGATAATCACGAAGAGAGGCAAGGCCATCATTACAGGTAATGCGGGTTTCAGTTGCACAGATACCAGCCAGTTCCGGGTTTCGCTGTCAAATCGCCCTTGTCACACGCATAATCACTAAGGATTTAGTGTTTGAGGAGGAGTCTTCATCGTTCAACATTGGATTACGTTGCTGAGGAAGAAGACACCTGTGATTCCGGCGCCAGCTGAAATTAGGGCTTTGAATTCGTTTCACCTGCAGCCAAGAAAATGTTAGGAGGACACCTGTGCTCGAAGAGGAACGTTATTGACACCTCAATTAGAAGACATCACGCCACGATGCATGAGTAATTGACAGGTATTACGTAAACCCTCATAACTGAAGAATTTGGGGTTTTTGCTGCTGCGTTTCCTTCTGAAAAAATTGGTCGCTGAGAAAGGTGTAATAGAATGAAAGGATGAAGAATTCATCACTGGAATGGTTAGCTGAAGCATGATAGCAGGAATTAGCATGACTGTTCCTTTATGACCTAATCTGAATAGGGCGTTGAAAAACTCACAGAATTGCCTGTAGAATTCATTTAGTTTAAACAGAGGGAAGTCTGCTAGTTTGATATGGGTGTTACACAGGGAGAATTGTAGATTTGTCCATGAGTTAAATTGGTTAACCTGCAGTACTATTTGCCCAGAGAGCAGCTTATAAAACACTTCTGAAACCTAAAACCATATTGTTCCAGTTCCTTGACAAGAAAGAGATGGGAAAAAACAGTAAAAGTGGCAAGATTAATAGGGCTGAACCCACAGATTTGACTTGGATCCAAAAGCTTCCAGATTGTGCAGAGCTGTTCCAACAGGCAGGATGGTTGAAATTCTTCAAGAAGATAGATGGATTTAATGCCCAAGTATCATGCAATTTTGCCAAAGGACTGAAGAATGAGATGATCATAATAGGTCCTTTAAAATTCAAATTGACTGTTGATTTAATTTCAGAAGCCACTGAAATTGATAATGAAGGCGAGCTCTGGTTTAAGAAATCTCCTTTTGAGTTTGATCCTCAAAGATATTTATTGCCCAATGTTGTTCCTGACTGGAACAAAGGTATCATCATTCATAATTTCAAAAGGGAATGGATTGAACCTTTAAGAATTCTTCAGAGCTATATAACTTGTGAAGGGAGGTACTCATTAGTTTTCAAATACCATCTCAGGTTCTTGCAGCACATGGCAGGAGTGTCAAAAATGAATTTGCCATTCTTTTTCTTCAAAAGCTTGCAGAAGATGTCTAGCAAAATTAAACAGCAGGATGATCATACCTCCCAATCATTGTTTCATCATGGTCTCATCAAGTTGATCATCTCTACAGTGTTGCAGAAGGAAGAAAAAACTTGGGACTTTTTTCTATTTTGGTCAGGGATTCATCCCAAAGGAGAAGAACAGCAGCCCAAAAGGAAAACTGATAAGGGAAGAGTAATGGTACAAAAATTGGGTTATTCAGCTAAACCTGCAAACAAACATGGCATTAAAATTAAAAAGGAAACAAAGCAGGTATCAGATGAAGGAGAGACTAACAGTCAGCCTCAGGAAATTCCACAGCACAGTGAAGTCAAATTTTCATTATTTGATGACAAAAAGAAAAGGAAATTCCTGAAAATAGACCATCATCTATAACAGTGGTTCATGAAGAAAGGAAATTTGATATCAGGGATATTCCTGTAGCAAAAGAGGAAGTCCAAAATTTGCCCAAAAGCCCTATCACAGTCCTCTCGGATGATGAGGGCTATATGTTAGAGGATGAGCAGTTCATTCCAGAAATCAGGGTTAAAGCTGAGACTAAAGAAAATCAAGCCATAGAGGACAAAACTACCAAGCCTAAAAAGAAGATAAAAAAGCTAGAAGTGGTAGAATTATCATCTGTCCAGTATCAAGGGAAGACACTTAAAATGATGGGAGAGCCAGCTTCTTTATGGAGACCTAAAACTAGGTCTAAAAACAAATTAAGATTAAATATGAAAAAATTGTTGAATCCGAAATTGAGGACTGATAAGGTAGACATTTCTGATGAAGAATCAATGGAGGAGCAGTCAAAGAAAAATGAATTGCATGCAGTTAAAAAAGAGGATGTTGGTTCTGTAAATACAACAGGTGAAGGAAGCTCTAAATCCATCGTTGAAAACAATTCTGGAAAATTGTTAACAGATGATATTAAATCAGCACAGGTAATAGGTGTTTCAAATCCCATCATTGAAGATATTGCTGTAAGACCATTGACAGAAGAATTGATGTTTAAGAAGTATAACATGTTTTGGAAACCAAGTGAAGATTCGGATGCTGCCATAGAAAAGCTGGTAAATTCTGATCAGGATAATTTGAAGAAGACTGTGAAACAGTACAAGCATCAAATGAACTATATGCAAGAAGTAAATGATGGTTTAATGCTAGCAAATAGAAGATTGAGGGAAGACCTTCAGGACACTCATGACAATTTTCAGGAGCTGGTGATTGATGCAAAGGAGGCACTCAGAAGGAAAAGGATGGCTGACAGGAATTGCTCAGATTTAGAAAGGACAGTTCAGACCTTGCAGCATGAAAATGAACACCTACACAGAAGGATAGCTCAGCTGGAGCAAAAGCACAAAAGGGTGAAGAAAAGATCCTCAAGTCCAGATGGCATAGCTTTGCTAGTGGAGGCATCGAAAGAGATCTAGGGCAGTTAGGTTCATTTAAAGCTTTTTGTTAAGGATTTGCTATTTTTAGCAAAATTGTAATTTGTAAAAATGTAAATGTTATTTTGCCTAGTCTAGCCATTCGATGGAGGATTAATAGGAGAAACCCTAACTGTTTTGGGGAATGAAAAACTATTTAGAGAGGTAAAAAAGACATTGTAAGGGTTCGAATTTTTGGAGAGCTAGAGGAGGTCTGCAAACTGTGCTTCATCCAGACTTGTTCACTGCTAAGTATTGCAAACTCTCATATTGCATTTTTGATGAAATTATGAATATATGACTCCTTATTCCACTTCTGATATGTGTTGGCTTCATTTTAAACTTATACAGTTTCTTTATTGACAATTTCATTTCTGGTTTTATGTATGATTTCCAGTAAGTGCTTGTCTTTTATTGAATGAATTTCAGTGCAATCTTTTGGTGAATTTCTGAGATATATGGACATCTTCATGGATAAATGTATGTGATTTAGTTTTTACTTATTGTTGAATGTATTCCCTTATGCTCTTGAAGTTTTCTTACCAAAACCTACAAAACAAAACCCTAAAAACCTAGTTTGGATTGATTTTATTCTTGAGATTGTGTTGGCTTGTTACCTTAGCCTTAGTAACAATTTCTGACACAAACATCTTTGGCGCCGTTGCCGGGGACGAAGCTGAAGCATATCTTCCCTGGGATACTCATCATTTTTCCTGGTTTAAGAGGTGAACTTGAACCAGCACTTTGAAGGCTATATTTTCACCAAAAAAGTCACACTGGCTTCTAAAGGTATTGGGACCAGGAATAAGCCTGTTTCTCCAATAAATCTGGGTGTGACAGACCCTGAGCAGATTCTGAAAACAGCTAATAAACTCAGAAAATCCAAATCTTTGCCAATTTGTGGTGATTCTCATCAGTTAGACGAATCACTAGACCCAGCTGACATTTTACCGTGTATAAAACCTACCCTCTCTGAGAGCAGTTTTCAGGTTTTCACTAATCCCAAAAGTTTCTTGAAGGCTAAAACCTCTTCTCCTGATAGAATACCAATATTTCAGCTGAAGCTAGGAAAGAATACCTTTCAAAAAGGACCCAGTCAAACTCCTTCCTTTTCAAACCCTAATTTGAAACTTCAATCTACACTTCAGTCCACAATGGCAGCTCAAAATCCACCTATGGATATGATGGACAGAATGGTAGCAGCTAGGTATGCACCATTAGTTCTACCTCAGCCTCTACATCCTTTGCCCGGAGGTGATTATCAGAAGTATATGCCTAGATTTAATGGTCAAGGGGAAAATACTGCTGAGGAACATTGGGAAGCTTTTATGAGTTATGCTGACAATCAGAATATTGAAATGAAAGATGTGTGGATGAGGGTTTTTGTTCAGAGTTTAGATGGGGATGTAAGAAAATGGTTTAGGGAGTTGCCTGCTAACTCCATTACTATTATTGAAGAACTCCATCAGCTTTTCATGAGACAGTGGGGAGACACTAAAGATCACACATACTACATAACTGAGTTTGGAGCTCTCAGAAGAAAGAAAGATGAGACTGTTGCAGATTTTTCCAAGAGGTTTAATAAGATGTACAGTAGAATTCCAGCAGAAATTAAACCTACTGAAACATCAGCTAAGTTGACATATGCCAATTCCTTTGATCATGAATTTTCCTTATTACTCAGAGAAAGGAGACCTATCACCCTGCTGAACATGCAAGATGCAGCCCTAGAGGTAGAGTCTAATTTGTTAGCTTCAAATAGACTTAAAAATGAAACATCTCAGCAGCTTTATGAAAGAAAAGGAAAGAAAGAAGCTGTCACAGCAGGCTCTGCTTCTCAAACTGCTGAAGCCAAAATAGATGAGATGGCCAAAATGGTTAAAATCCTCACTGCAAAGTTAAATAAACTCGAGCTTGAAAAGAATTCTGCTAAACCCGCTCCAGAAGCTCAGAGGAATCCAAATAACCAAAATCAGTTTAGAAGACAATTTGCCCCTAGATTCATGCCAAGGGAAAGAAGAAATAATGACATTCAGCAAGAAAGGAGAGAAAATGAAGATCAAAAAGTGCCCCCACCTTTTCAAAATAATCTAGTTGATGAAGAAGAAATTGATCAGCAGTTGCTTTTTGAAGAAACTGAGACTGATCAGGACATGAACCACATTGGAGATAAAATGTTTACAGGCTTCGTTACTGAAGAGGATTTTCTAAATTCTGAATATTATGATGCTGATTTATATGAGGTTGAAGATGATTTGGAATGTGAAAAGACTGCTATAAATGCTGCTACCAATCAGAATGGAGTCAAGAAAGTTATTAATCTCAGAACTGGACCAAAACAAGTAGTTCAAGCTCCTAAGAAGAAAACTGCTGTTCCTGCTCCAGTTATTCGTGATAAACCAACTGTTGATCCTGTAGCAGAAAAGAAACAACCTGCAGAAAAACCCAAGAAAAGTTCAGAAATTGAAGAGGTAAACAAGTCAAGTCAACATTTTAGTTTGGAAAATGAATTAGGAAAGCTCAAAATTCCTGTGCCATTTTCTGAGCTTATAAAAAATCCATCATACAAGAATACAGTCTTGAAAGTAATGAATATGCAAAATAATCAACCAGTTTCAGATACAGTGAACCTTCAGGAAGAAAACCCTAGAATTTTTATTGGATCAGCTTTAGCTGAGAAGACTGAAAATGAGGCTGGTGCTTCTCCTCCATTTTATATAACTCTGACTGTGCATGAACAGATGATTCATAACTGCCTACTAGATTCAGGAGCATCCCATAATTTGATGCCAAAATCTGTGATGGAAGCCCTGGGCCTTAATGTCACTAAACCTTACCATGATCTATATGCCTTTGACTCCCGAGCTGTAAAATGTTTAGGAGTGATAAAAGATATGGTTGTCAATCTTACTCAGTTACCCATGAAAAGTGTAATAATGGATGTTGTGGTAGCTGACATCACACCAAAGTTTGGTTTACTTCTGTCTAGGTCATGGGCTAAGAAAGTTGGAGGAACATTACAGATGGATCTCTCTTATGCAACTATTCCTGTTTTTGGTGGGGAAAACAGGAGACTTTATAGAGAGTTACAGTTGGCTTACATAGTCACAGATGAGAAAAACCCTACAAATCACCCAATGTATTCTGTGGATAAAGACCTTGGTTCATGCATACTACAATTCAGTGAAGAAGAGAATTCTGTTGGTGTGTTACAAGTACAAAAAGATCAGCCTGTAAAACACAGTCAAGAAGAACAAGATGTATTATGGCAGTTGTATTTTGATGGGTCTTCATGTAAAGAAGGTGCTGGAGCTGGAGTTTTATTGATTTCTCCTGGAGGTGAAATGGTGAAACTTATGTATAAGTTAGAATTTGCTACCACCAACAATACTGCTGAGTATGAGGCCCTGCTATTGGGATTGAAGGCTGCAAAAGATTTAGGAATTCAACAGATTTCTGCATTTGGCGACTCCGAACTAATTGTTCAACAGGTGAAGAACAAATATCAAGTAAAGCAGGGTCTGTTGAAAGTATATCGAAATGAGGTATGGGATATGCTTGAAAATTATTTTATTGCATTTAATATCACTCATATTCCCAGAAATCAAAATGAAACTGCAGATTCATTAGCCCTGGCTGCCACACATTTCAGAATTCCAAAAACCACTCAATTAAGGTATCCCATAGAAGTGAGATATAGGCCATGTGTCCCAGATAATGTGAAACATTGGAGGGTTTTTGAAGATGACCTTGAAATAAAAAATTTTCTTGAGTTGGTAGATGAATTTTCAAACAATCAAATTGATCAAGAAATTGATGAAAAGGATGAACAGTTAGATGAATTTACTGCAGAAGAGATTGCTGGACATAAGATTATTGAACTGAAGAGTAATTTCATTCCGAAAGGCCTAGTACCTTTGGAGAGAATATTTACTAAGGATGATACACCTTCCAGACCAGTAATCCAGTCTTCAGAAGAAAATGTAGAGGATTACAATATTGGCTCAGCAGAACAGCCCAGAATGGTAAAATTGTCCAAAAACCTAACAGCTGAACAAAGGAGTAGATACATTAAACTGTTGAAGAAATATGTAGATACATTTGCTTGGTCTTACAAGGAGCTGAAAACCTATGACACAGCAGTTATTCAGCATAAAGTTCCTTTGAAACCTAATGTTAAACCTTTCAGGCAGAAATTAAGAAGAATCAATCCAGCACTGTTCCCTGTTATTGAAAAAGAATTGAAGAAGTTGTTGGATGCAAAAATAATAGTGCCTCTTAGGTATTCTTCTTGGGTTGCAAATTTGGTTCCTGTTAGAAAGAAGAATGGAGAGATTCGATTATGTGTTGATTTCAGGAATTTGAATCGATCCTCATTAAAGGACAATTATCCCCTCCCCAAGATTGAACAGGTTTTGCAGCAGGTGGTTGGAGCTCAAAGGATTTCAATGCTAGATGGCTTCTCAGGGTATAATCAGATTGCTATGCACCCTGATGATAAAGAAAAAACAGCTTTTACAACCCCCTGGGGGACATTTATGTATGACAAGATGCCTTTTGGCTTAATGAATGCTGGAGCAACCTTTCAAAGAGCCATGGATATTGCATTTGTGGGTGAAAAAGATAAGTTTGTGGTGATTTATCTGGATGATATTACAGTTTTCTCCAAATCTGATGATGAACATTTGAAACATTTGGAGCAAACCTTTATAAAGTGCAGAAAGTTTGGCTTATCCTTGAACCCTAAAAAATCACATTTTGCTGTACAGGAAGGTAAGTTGCTTGGTCACTTGGTATCAGCTGATGGTATCAGGATTGACCCTGAGAGAGTCAAAGCAATACTGAAAATTAGTTTGCCCAGGAGTAAAAAGGATGTGCAATCATTTATTGGCAAAATCAATTTTCTGCGATGGTTTATTCCTAATTTTGCTGAGACCATTAAGCAGATTACAGGCATGTTAAAGAAGGATCAAGAAGTCAAGTGGACTATGGAAGCAAAGACAGCTTTTGAAAAGATTAAAGTAGCTCTAACTGAGGCACCTGTTCTGGTGAGTCCAAATTTTGACAAAGAATTTCTTACATTCTCTTTTGCCTCAGAAGACACTATTGCTGCTGTATTACTTCAGAAGAATGAAGAAGGATTGGAACAACCAATTGCCTTTTTTAGCAAAACACTTAGAGATTCCGAGCTAAAATACAGTATTTTGGAGAAACAAGCCTATGCCCTAGTAAAAGCTTTAAAATTTTTCAGAATTTATATTTTACACTCCAAGGTTGTTTCATTTGTTCCAAATGCTGCAGTGAAGGATGTTTTGACACAGCCTGATAGTGAAGGAAAGAGGGGAAGGTGGATTGCCAAAATTATGGAATATGAAGTGGAAATCAGACCTACCAAGCTGGTCAAAGGACAAGGATTGGCCAAACTGCTGGCTGACTCAAATTGTCAGGCATTAGGGTTACATGCTATGACAGAAGAATTAGCACCTGAAGAAAATCAAGTAATCTTGGAAAAAGAAAGAATCATGGATTCTTATTCATCTTCAGATTGGTATGCTGACATTGTTCATTTCCTGCTATTTTTGCAATGTCCAGAACATTTAGACAGGAAAGCTGCCAGGTCCTTGAAATTGAAAACTACTAAATATTGTCTGATAGAGGGTCAATTGTTTTGGAAAGATCCAGCAGGAATCTTATTAAGATGTTTAGATCAAGCTGAAATAAAGGAAGTAATTGCAAAATCTCATGAAGGAGCCTGTGGAGGACATAAATATTGGAAAACAACAGCTTATAAAATTTTAAGAGCTGGTTACTATTGGCCTTCACTTTTCACAGATGTTTATCAGACTGTAAGAACTTGTATACCTTGTCAAAAGTTTGCAGGAAAACAGAAGTTGCTGTCTTTACCTTTGAAGCCTATTGTAGTCAATGCCCCTTTTCAGCAGTGGGGCCTGGATTTTATTGGAGAAATAAACCCAGCATCTTCAGGCCAACATCATTGGATTTTGACTGCCACAGATTTCTTTACAAAGTGGGTGGAGGCTATCCCCACAAGGAATGCCACAGATAAGGTAATTATGGATTTCATAGAAAATAATATTCTGAGTAGGTTTGGTTGTCCACAGAGATTGATTACTGATAATGCCAAAGCATTCAAATCCAAGGCAATGGTGGCCTTTTGTGAAAAAAATGGTATTATGCTCAAACATTCAACTCCATATTATCCTCAGGGAAATGGTCAGGCTGAATCATCTAACAAAAATATCATTCAATGCATCAAAAAATTGCTCAAACAAAATAAAAAATCTTGGGATTCAATGTTGAAATACGCATTATGGGCAGATAGGATTACTGTAAAACAGGCCATTGGAACTTCACCTTTTCAGCTGGTTTATGGAACAGAAGCAGTATTTCCAGTACAATTGGGAATCCCAGTAAGGAAGTTCCTCCAAAATTCTCAAGAGGAACCAGATGACTTGCAAAGGAGAATTTTTGAGATGATTGAGTTACAGCAGAACAGAGAAAAAGTAGACAAAGAAGCCCAGCTGTATAGAGCTAAAATGAAAACCAGGTTTGACAGAAATATCAAGGATCATATTTTTTCAGAAGGGGAAATGGTTTTAAGATGGGATGCAAGAAAGGAACAGAAGGGGAAACATGGAAAATTTGATAATTTATGGTTTGGCCCTTTTCTGATAGCTAAGGTTTTGGAAAATAATACTTTCATATTGCAGTCTTTGGAAGGAGAGGAATTGCTCAGCCCTGTTAATGGGCGATTCCTCAAACATTTCTACAGTTAAATGAAGATCATAATCACTTTTCATTGTATATACCGGTGTGAGTGAGATTGAATAAAGACTCCATAGCCCAATGGAAGACTGAAGGCACTAGTCTACAGGTTCTTGAAGCCTCACAGGGAGGACTTCATCCCGCAGCTGGAGCCAGATGTTAAGTCAGTAAATTTTTCTGCATTTTTAGTTTTTTCCCCTCCAAAATTTTGGTTTGATTTTTTATTTTACCTTAGTTAATTGTTGGTTTTTAGTTTTGGTTTTCTGCCTTTTTAATAAATTTATGTATGCTTAAATAAAGTTTGAGCCCAGTCTTCACTTTTCATTTGATTTTGGTCATTTTTATGTTGGAAGTGGGTCAATATGAGTTATATATTCAAAAGAAGAATCAATTTTGACTTTAGAGAGTAGCTAAAGTCGTGGCCTAAACCAAAAGCTGCTAAAATCTCCGATAAATTTGGCAAAAGTTAGAAAATCCGCTAAAAATTTGGTTTAAAGATATTCTTGTAGCGCTACATCAAAGTTTTACACAGAGTGCGCTACAGGAATATCGTGGCATGAGTTTTTCGCAAAATCTTGATCTGATTTCAATCATCATGAAGAGTGTGAGAGTCTAATCGCATTTTGTGAAGTGTCTAACACGTGTATGCAGCATTTTAGCAAGATGTTTGTGGTTTGATAATCACGAAGAGAGGCAAGGCCATCATTACAGGTAATGCGGGTTTCAGTTGCACAGATACCAGCCAGTTCCGGGTTTCGCTGTCAAATCGCCCTTGTCACACGCATAATCACTAAGGATTTAGTGTTTGAGGAGGAGTCTTCATCGTTCAACATTGGATTACGTTGCTGAGGAAGAAGACACCTGTGATTCCGGCGCCAGCTGAAATTAGGGCTTTGAATTCGTTTCACCTGCAGCCAAGAAAATGTTAGGAGGACACCTGTGCTCGAAGAGGAACGTTATTGACACCTCAATTAGAAGACATCACGCCACGATGCATGAGTAATTGACAGGTATTACGTAAACCCTCATAACTGAAGAATTTGGGGTTTTTGCTGCTGCGTTTCCTTCTGAAAAAATTGGTCGCTGAGAAAGGTGTAATAGAATGAAAGGATGAAGAATTCATCACTGGAATGGTTAGCTGAAGCATGATAGCAGGAATTAGCATGACTGTTCCTTTATGACCTAATCTGAATAGGGCGTTGAAAAACTCACAGAATTGCCTGTAGAATTCATTTAGTTTAAACAGAGGGAAGTCTGCTAGTTTGATATGGGTGTTACACAGGGAGAATTGTAGATTTGTCCATGAGTTAAATTGGTTAACCTGCAGTACTATTTGCCCAGAGAGCAGCTTATAAAACACTTCTGAAACCTAAAACCATATTGTTCCAGTTCCTTGACAAGAAAGAGATGGGAAAAAACAGTAAAAGTGGCAAGATTAATAGGGCTGAACCCACAGATTTGACTTGGATCCAAAAGCTTCCAGATTGTGCAGAGCTGTTCCAACAGGCAGGATGGTTGAAATTCTTCAAGAAGATAGATGGATTTAATGCCCAAGTATCATGCAATTTTGCCAAAGGACTGAAGAATGAGATGATCATAATAGGTCCTTTAAAATTCAAATTGACTGTTGATTTAATTTCAGAAGCCACTGAAATTGATAATGAAGGCGAGCTCTGGTTTAAGAAATCTCCTTTTGAGTTTGATCCTCAAAGATATTTATTGCCCAATGTTGTTCCTGACTGGAACAAAGGTATCATCATTCATAATTTCAAAAGGGAATGGATTGAACCTTTAAGAATTCTTCAGAGCTATATAACTTGTGAAGGGAGGTACTCATTAGTTTTCAAATACCATCTCAGGTTCTTGCAGCACATGGCAGGAGTGTCAAAAATGAATTTGCCATTCTTTTTCTTCAAAAGCTTGCAGAAGATGTCTAGCAAAATTAAACAGCAGGATGATCATACCTCCCAATCATTGTTTCATCATGGTCTCATCAAGTTGATCATCTCTACAGTGTTGCAGAAGGAAGAAAAAACTTGGGACTTTTTTCTATTTTGGTCAGGGATTCATCCCAAAGGAGAAGAACAGCAGCCCAAAAGGAAAACTGATAAGGGAAGAGTAATGGTACAAAAATTGGGTTATTCAGCTAAACCTGCAAACAAACATGGCATTAAAATTAAAAAGGAAACAAAGCAGGTATCAGATGAAGGAGAGACTAACAGTCAGCCTCAGGAAATTCCACAGCACAGTGAAGTCAAATTTTCATTATTTGATGACAAAAAGAAAAGGAAATTCCTGAAAATAGACCATCATCTATAACAGTGGTTCATGAAGAAAGGAAATTTGATATCAGGGATATTCCTGTAGCAAAAGAGGAAGTCCAAAATTTGCCCAAAAGCCCTATCACAGTCCTCTCGGATGATGAGGGCTATATGTTAGAGGATGAGCAGTTCATTCCAGAAATCAGGGTTAAAGCTGAGACTAAAGAAAATCAAGCCATAGAGGACAAAACTACCAAGCCTAAAAAGAAGATAAAAAAGCTAGAAGTGGTAGAATTATCATCTGTCCAGTATCAAGGGAAGACACTTAAAATGATGGGAGAGCCAGCTTCTTTATGGAGACCTAAAACTAGGTCTAAAAACAAATTAAGATTAAATATGAAAAAATTGTTGAATCCGAAATTGAGGACTGATAAGGTAGACATTTCTGATGAAGAATCAATGGAGGAGCAGTCAAAGAAAAATGAATTGCATGCAGTTAAAAAAGAGGATGTTGGTTCTGTAAATACAACAGGTGAAGGAAGCTCTAAATCCATCGTTGAAAACAATTCTGGAAAATTGTTAACAGATGATATTAAATCAGCACAGGTAATAGGTGTTTCAAATCCCATCATTGAAGATATTGCTGTAAGACCATTGACAGAAGAATTGATGTTTAAGAAGTATAACATGTTTTGGAAACCAAGTGAAGATTCGGATGCTGCCATAGAAAAGCTGGTAAATTCTGATCAGGATAATTTGAAGAAGACTGTGAAACAGTACAAGCATCAAATGAACTATATGCAAGAAGTAAATGATGGTTTAATGCTAGCAAATAGAAGATTGAGGGAAGACCTTCAGGACACTCATGACAATTTTCAGGAGCTGGTGATTGATGCAAAGGAGGCACTCAGAAGGAAAAGGATGGCTGACAGGAATTGCTCAGATTTAGAAAGGACAGTTCAGACCTTGCAGCATGAAAATGAACACCTACACAGAAGGATAGCTCAGCTGGAGCAAAAGCACAAAAGGGTGAAGAAAAGATCCTCAAGTCCAGATGGCATAGCTTTGCTAGTGGAGGCATCGAAAGAGATCTAGGGCAGTTAGGTTCATTTAAAGCTTTTTGTTAAGGATTTGCTATTTTTAGCAAAATTGTAATTTGTAAAAATGTAAATGTTATTTTGCCTAGTCTAGCCATTCGATGGAGGATTAATAGGAGAAACCCTAACTGTTTTGGGGAATGAAAAACTATTTAGAGAGGTAAAAAAGACATTGTAAGGGTTCGAATTTTTGGAGAGCTAGAGGAGGTCTGCAAACTGTGCTTCATCCAGACTTGTTCACTGCTAAGTATTGCAAACTCTCATATTGCATTTTTGATGAAATTATGAATATATGACTCCTTATTCCACTTCTGATATGTGTTGGCTTCATTTTAAACTTATACAGTTTCTTTATTGACAATTTCATTTCTGGTTTTATGTATGATTTCCAGTAAGTGCTTGTCTTTTATTGAATGAATTTCAGTGCAATCTTTTGGTGAATTTCTGAGATATATGGACATCTTCATGGATAAATGTATGTGATTTAGTTTTTACTTATTGTTGAATGTATTCCCTTATGCTCTTGAAGTTTTCTTACCAAAACCTACAAAACAAAACCCTAAAAACCTAGTTTGGATTGATTTTATTCTTGAGATTGTGTTGGCTTGTTACCTTAGCCTTAGTAACAATTTCTGACACAAACAGATCCGACTGGATGGATATACCAAGAAGAACAATATTTTAGTTTGCATAATACTTTTGATGTCCAGAAAGTTCCACTTGCATCCTTTCATTTGGAACAAGAAGCCCTTCAATGGTACCGTTGGTACATCAAAGCTCATCCCGAACCAAACTGGATAGATTTTTGCCAACTCCTTTTGTCACGATTTGGTCCTAGTGCTTTTGATGAATTCACAAGAGCACTCAGTAAACTTCACCAAATTGGCACAGTGAGAGAGTATAAGACAGAATTTGAGAAACTGGCCAGTCACACAAAACGATTTCCTGATGAATTCTACAGGAGTTGTTTTATCAGTGGTCTCAAGGATGAAATCTGCTCAAAGGTCAAAATGTTTTGTCCCAAGACAATGATGGAAGTCCTAGGGTTGGCTAAGTTGGCAGAGGACAAGATCGCAGCTCAACAATGCTCCAAACCCACCTTTGTTCCCTTCAGAAATATGGGTTCCCAACGACCTCCCATCATGCCTGCTCTGCAACCAACTCCTATCAAGCATTTGTCCGAAACAGAGATGTAGGCATGCCGAGAAAAATGGATTTGTTATAATTGTGATGATAAATTCACTCGGGGACATAGATGTGTTCAACAAAAGCTCTATCTCTTAGATGTGGATTCTCCGCCTGCCTCAGAACTTGGTGAAGAAGCTCCAGATACAGTAGATGTTTAGGTCGACATTCAACACCCGCTTGTTGATACCCCATCTCAAGACGACCCACCCGAGATCTCTCTCCATGATGTAACTGTTGTCAAAACCCCACAAACAATGCATGTCAGGGGATACTTCAAGAAGCTCCCTCTTACCATACTCATTGATTCTGGTAGCACTCATAACTTCATTGACCCTCGAATTGCCAAACAGGCTGATTGTTTTGTCCATCCTTGTTCCAAGTTTGACGTCATGGTTGCTAATGGGGGAACCTTACCTTGCAAGGGGAAGTGTCATAATGTGCGTATCTCTATGGAAGATTATAACCTGCACTCTGACATGTTTGCCTTGTCCTTAAGTGGATGTGATGTAGTTTTGGGCGTTCAATGGTTATGCACACTTGGCCCCATCTTATGGGATTTTGATGAACTTTGGATGCAGTTTTCAGTCAATGGGACACAACACAAATTTATGGGCTTACAACTAGGGTCTCTCTACATCATCAGTTCACATCGCTTGGAAAAGATCCTTAAGAAGAATTCACATGGTGTCATTGCTCAGCTCCATTCCCTTCAGATGCACCCACCAACGGTCTCCACTACTTCCTTGGATAGATATGTAGGTGTCTTTGTTGCACCAGTGGGATTGCCGCCTTCACAAGACCTTTCCGATAAGCATTTTGCCGCATCTACATCTCAGTAGGACATGATGGCTATTTTGCATGCAGTACAGAAGTGGCAGCCATCCCTATTGGGGAATTATTTCTACATCAAGACTGATCTCCAGAGTCTGGAAACTTTCCTGGAACAATGAGTCTCCTCCCCAGCACACCTAAAATGGGTTCTCCAACTCATGGGTTATGACTATGCGACCACTTACCAGAAGGGTAAGGACAATATGGTGGCAGTTGCTCCTTCTCGTACATTTGATGACCCAGATTCTCTTATAGCTATTTCTCTGCTTGTTCCAAATTGGTTGCAATCTGTTCAACGGAGCTATCTCTTCTATGAACTCCATGCTTCTTCATCAGCAGGGCACTTTGGGTTCCTCAAAACATATGACCAAGAACAATGTAACTTATTTTGGCAGGGATTGAAAATGACAATTCAATGGATGGTGGTTGACTGTGATACTTTCCAGGTCCACAAGGGTGAAACGACCCTCCTTTCGGGACTTCTCGAACCCATGCCCATCCCTACACAGATTTGGAAAACTATTTCTATGGATTTCCTGGAAGCGCTCCAGTGGTATAGTACCACATCTAAAAGGACACCATATGAAGCAGTCTCTGGACAGGCATCGCCAGTTCTTCTTCCATACACCTTCAGCAGCTCCCCATTTCAGGCAATTGACTCAATTCTTCGAAACCGCGATCAGCTTCTTCTCATTCTGCAGGACAATCTTCACATGGCAAGAATTCGACTGAAACAACAAGCCGATCAACACCATTTTGTGTGCACTTTTCACATCGCTGATATGGTTCTTCTTCGTCTACAGCCTTCCATGCAATCCTCCCTAAAACTCAAAAGGTGCCAGTGGCCCGGAATGCAACCCGAGGATGCTACAGGGGACCCACTCCTTCAGATTCTGCATCAATTTCCACATCTAAAGCTTTGAGGACAAAGCTTTTTGTAAGGGAGAGGGGATGTTAGGAACCCATGTCTTTACTTTGTTAGTATATTGTTGTTGGACGCATATGCTTTGTAAGTGGTCCTGTAGTATTTGTTGATCCATAGTTTGTGTTATTGTTGTTGGCGCATATGCTTTGTAAGTCGCCCATAGTTTTGTTGATCCAGAGTTTGTATTGGCCCATGGTTTTGACCCATAATAATTGTTGATCTATATTTTGTATTGGCCCATGGTATTAACCCATGGTATTGGCACCTAGACTTAGTATATAAGTGTGTGTTGAGGCCTATGAAGGCACTGTGAAGTTAATTGTATTGAGCTTGCTCAAAGAAGGTTTCCCCCTTGAAGTGGCCCGTGATCAATATAAAAGTGATTCTGAGTTCTGATATCTTGTGTATTTGGATTAATTAATTATCGCAGGTTCTTCACACATTATACTTACTCGGGGGATTGATGGGTCCCACAAAATATACTTCCCATTTGTCGAATGGCTGCAATGTTAACTGGGGCATCAACGACATCTCATCTCGTCGGGATGGCTTCTTGGTTCTTTGACAAACATCACAGGATCATGCATAATATGTCGCATCACTGTGCAACGTAGGCCACCAGAGCCTCACTTGAAGCACCTTGTTACACCCAAAATATACTCATCATTAGATTCAGTGTATACATCCCTGAAGTCACCTGGACTAAGTACTTTCATGTGGGAGGATTTGCACTCAATCCTGCAAAATTTTGAGAGGTCGTCACAGGTTGCACATTAGCAACATGCGATGTCGCAGCTTTCTCCACTACAGGGTGCGACAAGGTCTGTTAATGGGAAAAAATAGCCTATTCGAGATCCTTCTCGAAACTTACCCATTTAGGGGCTTATCCATGACCTCTAGGGGAGCTTCTACTCGACCCCTAACTCTTTGGGAGGATCCCCTATCTCTCTCCTACCATCTCTCAACCTATCCTATCCACACCCTATCCACTTAGTCCTATATAAGTGAATCTCACTCCCATTCCAAGAGGGGGAAGGCTATGGTATCTACATGCCGGTTAAATCTCTCTTAAGACACCTCCATTCACCTATTGGAGAGCTAATACTTCCTTTGAAGGACATGGAAATCGGCTTGGTCGGAGAAGGGCTACTGCATTAAGTCTTTGGTTGTAGTTCTATATCTCTATCATGTACTCCTCTATTTGCAGTAATACAAATGCTTTCCACCAATATTGTTCTTATGTGTAATGATATTGTGTAGTTTACCTGTTTAACTGTTTATTTAGATCGCTTATTGTATAGATGCTCTTTACACTTTTCTCTTGTTTCTGTGTCTTGACAGGTCTTGCAGCTTGGATCTGACGATCGTGGGACATGGAGCAACATTCAAGAGAAAGGATTGTGTAATAGAAAGGTAAGACATCTAGTACTTGGTCCTTAAGTAGATCTAGGAAATGCGCTTGTAGTCTGTTTTATTTGTTCTAGACTCACATTGAGCTAGGGAGATCCTACTCGCATCCGCTCAAGTGGATTGTCCGGTAACAAATCTGGTGACCATACTGGGGAGTAGTGTTTGTTTTGTTATGTAGTCATTGATTTGAGAGTCATTTTCAGTTGATTACTTGACACAAGCCTCTTTTATCTTTTTTGCCATTTGCTTCTTAGGATTGATTTCACTATCAGATCTTCACGTTGAAGACTCTGATTTGCTTCCTCTGAGTTTATACGACTCATTTTCAAGCCTGTTTTTGGTTCATTATTGAGAGATCTGGTTCATTTTTGAATCTAGACCTCGCTTGTCGCACCTGGGCAGTGGAAACCGAGCGACACTGTGTCATTCTGAGCTTCTATTCTTCACCTGTTAGTAACTCGTCGCATCCTTTACATTGGTATACTATGACATCGTCACACCTCCCGTGAAGGCAAACTGCGACGTCGCACTGTGTGTGAGGACAGAGTGTGCCGATCTGTCAAAAGTTGGCATGCTGGCATCCCTTCCCTCATCTAACAGTTTGAACCTTGGTCTGATGTATGAACTTCCTTTGTGCTGCAAGATCCAGCCAGAGACCCTATTTTTTATTTGTGTGTTGAGAGTTTGGTTTCATTTGGATTGACTTTGGGTTCCATCTTGGACAAGTTTGAAATCGGTAGTGGTGGACACTCTTGTCTCCTCCACCTTCATCCATTCACTCTTGCATTCCCTTCCTTCCATCCCTGATCTGATCATTGCATTGGATCAAACTCCAGACCTCATTTACATATGTTTTGATCTTTTCTTATTTAGTTTGCTTGCTACTGCTTGATTTTGAGTTAAGTGTGTTTTTCAGCTTGGTTGAGTGCTTGTCTTTTCTTGAGCTTTCTGAATGTATGAGTGCTGCAAGTAGTGTTTTCTTTTCAGTCATTTAGATCTGAAAGTAGAGTTGTTATCAAGTCTATTCTTTGATGCGTCCATCGAAAAGTTTAAAAGCGCTTCTTTCCCATTGTTTCTAAAAAAAAAAAAAAAATTATTGAAGAAAGATTGTTTGCATTGGAAAATTCTCGTTTATGTTTTGGAAAAATTGGATGAATGTATGATCTATTGTGTTTTTCTCGAATTATGAATTGCTCATTTTCTTGAAAAACTCAAAGCACGTTTTGATTTTTGTAAGATTAATTCCATGATAAGGAAAGATAGATGCATTTTTAATTCTTGTTGCTCTTATATCATCGGAATTTAAATTGAAAAGCTTGCATATTTTATTTCAGAATCCTCTCTTTTCATCATTTAGTGTCATTTTACTTTGAAAAGAAGAAGAAAAGAAAAAAGTTGTTTTGATTTGGTTTAGTAGTGTTGTGTACTTTTGTGTTTCGTTGAAAAGGAAAATAGTACTTTCATTGTCAGATTTGTTTGCATTGGGAATTGTGTTGCACTGAGTTTGTTTTGGCAATACCATTGGAAAAAAAAGCTTTCTCCTTTCCATAGCTAGAATTCATTGAAAGAAAAGAATATTTCGTGCATGTAGCTAGGGCTTGCATTATGTTTCCGATTATGTACTCACCTCATGCATTCACCTAACTGTCCAAGATAAAATTAACGGTAGAACTAGGTAAAAATATTAGCAACTTGTGTGTAAGTTAGAGACGTGTTCCGGCGTCGTTAAGCGTGGCAGCTGTTGTTATTTTCCAGCACTGTAGTCTGGGGGTATTGTAGTCTTCCATGTACATCGGTATATCGAGCTCCTTCACGTACCCACCAAGTACCATAATCCGTATTTGGCATATATCGAAGGGTGTATCACGTACTTGACACGTATATCAGAAGGTCTCGTGCCAACGGCTGTGCATTAGACAACACCACTAAGGATTTGAGCTCCCACGTACCTTGCGTATATCGGGAGACACCATTAGGATTCTTGAAACCAACCGAGTTAACCATTTGGCCGTCTTGGCAAAGCAATACACCAAGAACAACACTCGGGGAGATTAGCACGCACGTATTGTCCAGGTAATCGGGTATGTAGGAAAGGGTACGGTCCCAATCCTCCTTTTCACGTCATATTGTTGGACCCTGCAGTATATCATGGTTTGCAATGCCTTGATAATCTCGTGAGGTTCCAAAATTTTGAATCCACTCCTGTCACATAAGTTTACTTGTTGCCTTAGTTTGAGTAGGTTTTTTCTGGACTACTTTTCTTTTAGCATACCTTTAGGAGAAACGTTGTTTTGGCCTTCCTGGCTGATTTTCCTGATACCTTGGTAGATTTTCCATTGAGAAGATCCGTAGGATCTTGAACTTACCACTCGAATATCCCCTTAATCTGGAGGTTATTTCAAGGGTAAGAATGGATCAGCGTAACGTGGTCGTAGTTACTGAAGTGGAGAACCCCACTTTGAATGTTGGAGGACTTTTGTTTCCACAAAATCCTCCAGATTCACCTGTCTCTCATCCCCCGCAGGATGAAGGAGCAAAAACCCCCACTTCACAAGACCTTCCTCCTGTCATCTCGGGAGAACTTGGATCATTGGAATGGATAAACCGACCCCAGGATGACCCTACGGCAGCTGTTGGTCCTTCAGCAGCTTACTGGACATCTTCTACAGACCACCTAGTGGCTCATTTTGCCATCTCATCCCCACCTAACTGGACTACTCCAGAGTTCTCTAGGCCTTACTATAGGCCTGACCCTGCCGATATCTTCGGCCCCATTCATGAACGTTTGGAACAGTTACGTGTTAAAGGTGATGAGCTTCGAAGACAAAGTATCGAACGACACTCTGAAGAGTTCCATAATCGCCATTTCCAAATAAGATTTGACGATGGAAACATCCCAGTTCGTTCGATATCTTTCAATTCACCTGAACCACCCCACCACGTGACCACTAATGAGACTAGTCAACCCTCGCAAGATTCCAGTCCTACACCTCAAGTGAACTGACCGGTGGAAGGACAATAGTCCCACACACCCGTCACTACCACAGTTACTTTACCAATTCCTCCCCCACCTCAAAATTCGAGGGGAGGGTATTCCATTCCCTCGGGTTACTTTATTGGTAACGTTATTACTACGGTAAATAGTCAACCACCTACGTTGGTTCACCCTTTGAACAATGGTCAGCCTGCTATGGCTAGGGGGAAACCCCAGTTTCCTAACCAGAACATAGGCGGCGGAAACCCCAATGGGCCTTCCGTTGGACCGTCCCAACCCACTAGATCGTCCACCACGAGATTATCTCATGTTGGAGGGTCTTCAAATGTAACTCAACCCTTATGGAGTCAAGCGTATCCAGGCTCTGTTAACCCTGTGTCAGGCCAAACTAATCCCAGAAACGCGCCATACGGAATACCTTATCCCGGGAATCCATACACTCTATGGGGGAAACAACCTATGTTGCAACATGGACCCCAACCGATTATCCCTCATTATCATGGACCCGCGATCGGCCCTCTCCCACCTCCTGCTGGAGGTAGCGAGCCCCCACCTAACATTGGTGGAGGACCACCTCATTTTACCTACCACATCCCTCACCCCTCCGACGGTGGCGGGAATGGTCCACCACCCCCTCCCAGCGGAGGTGGTGGGGGACCACCCTATCATGGTGGAGGAGGACATTTCCCTTTGGATGGCGGAGGTGGTCCACTACCCCCCTCCAGGCGGAGGCAGTGGAGGACCTAATTACTATGGTGGTGGCGGTGGTGGTGGAGACCCCCATCCTTCCGGCAGCGGAGGTGGTGTGGGCCCCCATCCTTCTGGCGGTGGAAGTGGTCCACCACTTCCCCCAGGCGGAGGCGGTGGTGGGACACCTTTTTACGGTTATGGACCCCCACCTCCTCCTGGTGGTGGCGGCGGACCTCCACCCCCTCTCGGTGGTGGAGGTGGAACCTCACCTTATTGGAATGGACCACCTTATGGTGGTGGACCTCCTTATGGTCCGGGCATCACACCCCCTTGCGATCAGTTTCATCCTGGTACACCTTACGATCAGTTTAGTCCTTACACGCCTTATCCGTATTATCAATACATGTAGCCTAACCCACAACTACCCTTTCTGGCTACTCTGGACTTACCTGACCTATCCTGGTTAACCAATGATCCTATTTATCATGGATCTAACTGGCCGCCAATTCTGGTGAAACTTCCGTCTGATATCCCCAAGTTTGACGGCAAGCCGAGTGAAGACCGCAAGAACCATGTGATGACATACCACTTATGGTGTTCATCTAATTCCTTAATGGACAATTCAATTCATCTTAGATTGTTTCAAAGGACCCTCACTGATTCAGCTTCCAAGTGGTACATCGAGTTGCCACCCCACTCTTTTCCTGATTTTGGCTCTCTTGCTATGAACGTTTTGATGCATTTCCAGCTGCCTATATAGTATGAGACTGGTACTGATCTTTTAACCTCGCTCCGTCAGAATACCACCACTCACATTTCAGATCACATCCATGAGTGGCGAAGGAGACGACGTCTCATTAAAGCTCCAATTCCAGATCATCTCCTGGCAGACTGGTTTACAAAATCGCTCATTCCCACCATAGAAAAAGATGTTGCCATGAGAGGTGCTGTCACTGAAGAACAAGCCATCGCGAGTGCCCATCTGCTAGACCTGGTCTACACTCAATCTGGCACTCTGTTTAATATTCTGCCTAATGCACCCTGTGATGTTGATGATCCTAGGAAACCACATAAGGGACTCCAAGTTGATGGAATCATCAGATCCCTTAACACCCAGCCTACTACTAGCACTGTTGGATCATCCAACCCAACTCAGGTTGGACACAGCACCACCATGTCAACCACTCCTGCTGTAACTGAAGAGGTGAATTCTATTCAATCAACTTCATCTTAGAAGTTTAATGGCAAAAAGAAGAACAAGGGGAAACCCAAAAAGTCTTCTGCCCAACAAGAACCAAAGAGCACTCCTGACGATACCAAGCACAAAAGGAAACTTGTTAGGAACCCATGTCTTTACTTTGTTAGTATATTGTGGTTGGACGCATATGCTTTGTAAGTCGTACCGTAGTATTTGTTGATCCATAGTTTGTGTTATTGTTGTTGGCGCATATGCTTTGTAAGTCGCTCATAGTTTTATTGATCCATAGTTTGTATTGGCCCATGGTTTTGACTCATAGGATTGGCGCCTAGACTTATCCCATGGTTTGTATTAGCCCATGGTTTGTATTAACACATAGTATTGACCCATGGTATTGGGGCCTAGACTTAGTATATAAGTGTGTGTTGAGGCCTATGAAGGCACCGTGAAGTTAATTGTATTGAGGTTGCTCAAAGGAGGTTGCCCCCTCGAAGTGGCCCATGATCAATATAAAAGTGATTCTGAGCTCTATTATTTTTTATATCTCATGTATTTTGCATTAATTAATTATTGTAGGTTCTTCACATCTGGTATCAGAGCACTTTCTTGGGCTCGCTGGGTGAAATTTCTGCCAATTTTTTTTTTTTTCGCATCTATTGCAGGTTCGGATTTGGGAATAATCCCTATCCACTTAACTGTGGGAAGTACTTGGGAATAAGCCCTAAAACTCATTGTGAGGAGTACCACAGGAACCCCGAAGTAGCTGGCCCATTGAGAGGACCTGGCAGCGAAAAGGGCAACGACCCCTACTTGATTGACTAGTTCCCACCCGTGAGGTAAACCAAGAGCTGTCGTTTGTGTCAAAGCGGTTATTAGTTTTACCTGAGCCGTGGAGTGAGGGGTGCTGCCCCAATACGCAAGCCGTCAGACAACATTGGTGGCCGAGTGAAACCCCTGAACTGTTAGGAAGCCGCACATACCTAGGGTCCATATCTATTTTCAGCTGAACTGTTGTCAATCACTGCTGCGCCATTTCAGATCCATCCATTCAGATCCATTCTGAAAGCCGTTCCAAATCCAACTGTTTTCATTCCATTCAGCGCCATTTCAGATCCCTCTATTTCTGCTCACTTCCGGGCTGTTGCAGATCTATCTGTTTCAGATCCCTTCCGAGCCATAGCCGCTCCATACTAGAAAAAAAAAGGTATAAAATTCAGTTTTTTCTCCATATCTCCTTTGTTTTCACTTCGTTTCCCTTGAAACTTCTGGGGAACCCCTGTAATCCCATTCTGCATATTTCATTCCTGAGGACCCTATCCCCAATTCCACTTCCCAAAGCCCGAAATCCCACATTTGTCTATTTTTAGGGTTTGCCATAACTTCCTCAGATTTCACCCAATCACCTTCAAATTTTACCACAGATTTCCTTTCCGAATTCTGCTTCTTTGTCCCCCTCTGCCAAATTTTCCCATTCTTTCACTCCGCTTCTGAAATCCTCATTTTTTGCTTCCTTGTCTATTCGACAGTGTCCAAAACCTAGTCAAACCCCAATTAACCTTCAGATTTTTTCCCAAATCCATATTTTCCTTTACTGAACCAATTTCTGTTTTTGTTTTTCTACCCAGTCAACCCCCCCCCCCCCCCCCAAAAAAAAAAAACTCCTGGTTATGGTTGTCACCCGAGTAGGAGCAAACACCATGGAGGAATCGCTTTCAGCCAGCCAAACCAAACTCTAAGATCTGGATGAAAAATTTCTCAGCCTCCATCTTCAACATTCAGCCATGAACAATAACCGACAACCAGAATCTTTTGCAGCCACCAGGTTCTCTTCTTCCAGCAATTTTCATGGGCTGAAGCTTGATGTTCCTCGCTTCAATGGTACTGATCCGACTGGATGGATATATCGAGCATAACATTATTTCAGTCTACATAATACTTTTGATATCCAGAAAGTTTCACTTGCATCCTTTCATTTGGAACAAGAAGCCCTTCAATGGTACCATTGGTACATCAAAGCTCATCCCGAACCAAACTGGACAGATTTTTGCCAACTCCTTTTGCCACGATTTGGTCCTAGTGCTTTTGATGACTTCACAGGAGCACTCACTAAACTTCACCAAATTGGCACAATGAGAGAGTATCAGACAGAATTTGAGAAACTGGCCAATCACATAGAAGGATTGTCTGATGAATTCTACAGGAGTTGTTTTATCAGTGGTCTCAAGGATGAAATCTGCTCAGAGGTCAAAATGTTCTATCCCAACACAATGATGGAAGTCCTAGGGTTGGCTAAGTTGGCAGAGGACAAGATCACAGCTCAACAATGCTCCAAACCCACCTTTGTCCCCTTCAGAAATATGGGTTCCCAACGACCTCCCATCACGCCTGCTCCTCAACCAACTCCTATCAAGCATTTGTTTGAAACAGAGATGCAGGCACATCGAGAAAAAGGGATTTGTTATAATTGTGATGAGAAATTCACTTGGGGACATATATGTGTTCAACAAAAGCTCTATCTCTTGGATGTGGATTCTCCGCTTGGCTTAGAACTTGATGAAGAAGCTCCATATACAGTAGATGATCAGGTCGACATTCAACACCCGCTTGTTGACACCCCATCTCAAGACAACCCACCCGAGATCTCTCTCCATTCTGTAACCGGCGTCACCACCCCACAAACAATGCGAGTCAGGGGATACTTCAAGAAGCTCCCTCTTACCATACTCATTGATTCTGGTAGCACTCATAACTTCATTGACCCTCGGATTGCCAAACAGGCTGATTGTTTTGTCCATCCTTGCTCCAACTTTGAAGTCATGGTTGCCAATGGGGGCACCTTACCTTGCAAGGGGAAGTGTCACAATGTGCGTATCTCTATGGAAGATTATAACCTGCGCTCTGACATGTTTTCCTTATCCTTAGGTGGATGTGATGTGGTTTTGGGTGTTCAATGGTTACGCACACTTGGCCTCATCTTATGGGATTTTGCGGAACTTTGGATGCAGTTTTCAGTCAATGGGGCACAACACAAATTAATTAGCTTACAACCAGGGTCTCTCCGCATCATTAGTTCACATCGCCTAGAAAAAATCCTTAAGAAGAATTCACATGGTGTCATCGCTCAGCTCCATTCCATTCAGATGCACCCATTAACGGTCTCCACTACTTCCTTGGATAGATATGTAGGTGTCTTTGCTGAACCAATGAGCTTGCCGCCTTCAAGAGACCTTTCTGGTAAGAATTTAGACGCATCTATCTCTCAGCAGGAACTGATGGCTATTTTGCATGCAGTACAGAAGTGGCAGCCATACGTATTAGGGAATTATTTCTGCATCAAGACTGATCTCCAGAGTCTGGAAAATTTTCTGGAACAATGGGTCTCCTCCCCAACACACCTGAAATGGGTTATCCAACTCATGGGTTATCCCTATGGGATCACTTACAAGAAGGGTAAGGCCAATATCGTGGTATATGCTCCTTCTCACACAATTGATGACTGAGTTTCTCTTACAGCTCTTTCTCTGCTTGTTCCAAATTGGTTGCAATATGCTCAACAGGGCTATCTCTTCTATGAACTCCATGCTTCTTCATCAGCAGGGCACTCTAGGTTCTTCAAAATATATGACTGGGAACAATGTAACTTCTTTTGGCAGGGACTGAAAATGACAATTCAACAGAGGGTGGCTTACTGTGATACTTTCTAGGTCAACAAGGGTGAAACGAAACTCCTTTCGGGATTTCTCAAACCCCTGCCCATCCCTACACAGCTTTGGCCAACTATTTGTATGGATTTCCTAGCAGAGCTCTGGTGGTACAATACCATATCTCAAAGGACACCATATGAAGCAGTCTATGGACAGACACTGCCATTTATTCTTCCATACACCTTCAACAACTCCCCAGTTCATGCAATTGACTCAATTCTTCGAAACCGTGATCAGCTTCTTCTCATTCTATAGGACAATCTTCACATGGCAAGAATTCAACTGAAAAAAACAAGCCGATCAGCACCATTCTGAGCGCACTTTTCACATCACTGATATGGTTCTTCTTCATCTACAACCTTCCATGCAATCCTCCCTGAAACTCCAAAGGCACTAGTGGCTCGGAATGCAACCTGAGGATGCTACAGGGGACCCACTCCTTTAGATTCTGCATCAATTTCCACATCTAAAGCTTTGAGGACAAAGCTTTTTCTAAGGGAGAAGGGATGTTAGGAACCCATGTCTTTACTTTGTTAGTATATTGTGGTTGGACGCATATGCTTTGTAAGTCGTCCTGTAGTATTTGTTGATCCATAGTTTGTGTTATTGTTGTTGGCGCATATGCTTTGTAAGTCGCCCATAGTTTTGTTGATCCATAGTTTGTATTGGCCCATGGTTTTGACTCATAGTATTGGCGCTTAGACTTATCCCATGGTTTGTATTAACACATAGTATTGACCCATGGTATTGGCGCCTAGACTTAGTATATAAGTGTGTGTTGAGGCCTATGAAGGCACCGTGAAGTTAATTGTATTGAGGTTGCTCAAAGGAGGTTGCCCCCTCGAAGTGGTCTGTGATCAATATAAAAGTGATTCTGAGCTCTATTATTTTTGATATCTCGTGTATTTTACATTAATTAATTATTGCAGGTTCTTCACAAAACTGAAGTATCCCTGCTTACTATGCGGAGAAGACCATTTCTCCAAAGAGTGTCCCCATAGAGACAAAGTGCAAACGTTTCTTAGGGGTAAACCGACTCCCGCAGTCCTCAACGATCCATTTCCTACTCAAAACCAGCAGATGATTGCTCAAAACCCCCCCAGCCCAGGGGGAACCATCCAATACCGCACATGTTCTCATGTTGCGTAACGAGACGATCAATTTGAATACTCGCTCGCAATCTTACGAACTGGTCCCTTTGAAGGAACCCGCCGAAAGTAATACTGAAAAAGCTTCGGACTCCTTAACTAATGTCACTATACCATCGAATTCTCTTTCCATTGAGAAGCCCTCCCTAGACTCAATATTGCGAATGCCCAAGAGTATGATTCGAAAAGCTGTTTTCAGTCCTAATGCTCGAGCAGCACAAAATTACAATATCGTAGAGGACTTGGCCCAAGCTCCTTACGCCATGTCTACCCTGGAAGTTTTGCAGAATTGTCCCAATCAACGCAAAACTCTCCTTGCAGCCATTGGTGCAGTAGACCCAGATTCCTCGAACACCATCATGTTTCGACTTGACAACTTTAAGTCGAGGCTCTCACACCAGCTCATATTCCAAGTTTCTGCGAACATTGCTGGGAAGATTGTCCATCGTACTCTTTTAGACGAAGGTGCCTCCACTTCTGTCATGTCCATCACCTGTTGGAGAGCCATTGGCTCCCCCGAATTGAATCGTTCTCCCACCACGTTGAAAGCATTTGACGGGCGTGGCTTTCAACCTCATGGGCTCTTAGGCTCGTTAGATTATAATCTCTTACTTTGTCACAATTGGTTTTACACTATGCAAGCGGTAGTCTCTTCAGTCTTCCACATAGTACAATTCCCCCACGAAGGACGAATTGTTACTATCGACCAACTAGATTTTTGTATACCAGATGCCACTACTCATCCTGGTGACCATGTTCCTTCCATTGGACAGATGTCAAAACAATATGAGAGTGTAGGGGTTGGCCTTTTGAAAGATTCATCTCTCATGGGAACTTTTCCAGCCGTGGACCCCCCTAATCATGTTGCTACGGTGAACATGATATCCATAGAGATTTTATCTCACTCAAACGATGCTTGGATTGTACCGGATGAAGCCACAACACACCTGCTTGGAGACATAATGCCTCTTTCACCCGCTGAATGCATTTACGAGGCTATCCAATCAGCACCGGAGGACCATTTCACTATGGCCTCCCCCTCTTGTTCTCTTCGATGGACATCCTCTCTACCTGATCTCTTACTTCAGACTTTTCATGCAGATGAGTCCATCATGGAAGTAATGAATATTGACAACAGTCCGTGGGATGATCTCCACCATAGGTCATCTTTTCTTCCTCCTTTGGAGTACATAGAGAACAACATCCATACCCTCTTTTCGCCAGATATATACCCATCCCCTTGTTCCCCCCATTCTTACATGTCTTACAGACATGGAGGGAAACTTGGCCAACATTGAGCCAACCACCCTGGTAGACATCTCGGTGAAACCAGGTATAGTGGAACACATTCGTATAGGTCAGAAGTGTTCCCTTGAAGAAATCGCTGTTAGCATGGCCTTGTTCAAGCAATTTCGAGATGTATTTGCTTGGTCCTATGAGGAGATGCCTGGGATAGACCCCGCAATTGTTTCTCATGAAATAAAAACCTATCCCGACATCAAACCTGTACGCCAAAACTTGCAACTGGTACACCCCCGAAAGACTGCAACAATAAAGGAAGAAATTGAAAAGCTCTTAAAGGAAGGTTTTATTTATCCTATCCCATTGACGGATTGGGTCTCAAACGTCGTTCCTGTGAACAAAAAGAAGGGCACCATTCGTGTCTGTGTCGATTATCGGGACCTTAATCGGGCTTGTCCGAAAGACAACTACCCGACCCCCTTCACCGACCAGATCATCGACAACTGTGCCGAAAGCATCATCTTCTCCTTCATGGATGGCTTTTCTGGTTACAACCAAATTGAGATCAACCCAGCCGACCAACATAAGATGGATTTCATCTGCCCATGGGGTACATTTGCATACCGCAAAATCCCATTTGGCCTTAAAAATGCTGGCGCCACGTTTCAGCGGGCTATGTTGTATGCCTTCCACGATATTAAGGACTTTGTGGAACCCTACCTAGACTATCTCCCTGCTCATTCAAAGCAGAGCGAGTTCCACATTGATCATCTAACATCCATTTTCCTCAGATGCAGATGGTACAATATCCATCTGAATCCTCATAAGTGTATCCTTTGCATTGAGTCCGGACACCTCTTAGGATTTATCGTTTCGAAGGATGGGATCCGCATTGATCCCTTAAAGGTGGAGGCCATCATCAACCTACCACCCCCGACTGATGTGACGAAACTTCAAAGTATCCAAGGGAAGGTGACTTATTTACGACATTTTCTTTGCAATTTCACGGAGAAGACTCAGGGGTATATGAGACTGCTCAAGAAGGACGTCCCATTCATTTGGGTCGACCAAGGTCAAAAATCCTTCGACAGTATCAAACATGCCATCACGCATGCCCCCGTGATCCAACCGCCTAATTATTATCGAGATTACATATTGTATCTCGCCGCTTCTGTTACCACTATCGCCATGGTTTTGGTACAGGAGGATCAAAACGCCCAAGAACATGTAATATACTATGCAAGTAAGGGTCTAGCTGAAGCTGAAACTAGATATTCACATGTTGAAAAAATCGCATTTGCAGTGGTCATCGCTGTCCAGAAGTTCCGACACTACATCTTACTCCGCACCACCACTATCATTGCCGACTCGAACCCCATGTATGATATACTGACATGTCAGGTGCTTGGGGGCAAGTATTCATGTTGGATCATGATACTACAAGAATTTGATCTTCTTTTCGAGAAAGCCAAGTCTAAGAAGTCTTTGGTGTTTGCCGAGCTCATTTGCGACCTTCCCCGTCCTGATGCAGAGGTTGAGCACAATGACTCCTTTCCAGATGAATCATTGTTTCTCATCGATACGATTGATCCGTGGTATGGAGATATCTTGTTGTATCTTCAAACCCAATGCTTCAATCCGCAATTTTCTCGCAACGACCGTCGTAAGATTCATCACCATGCAAAGTATTATTTAGTCATCAATGATACTTTGTCTCGTCGTGGCGTCGATTGACTTCTTCGACGTTGTCTCACTCATGATGAGACTGAACGCATTCTAAATGACTGTCACGTTGGGGCATGTGGCGGTCACCTCTCCGGGATGGCTACAACCCAGAAGATTTTGCACACAGGATATTTCTAGCCTACTATCTTCAAAGATTGTATTGAGGCCGTAAAAAAATTTCCTCCTTGCCAACACTTCTATACGAAGAAGCGCACTCATCCCGCCCCATTACATCCGATTATTGCCATTGGCCCATTTGCAAAATGGGGCATTGATTTTATGCATTATAAGCCTACCTCAGTCGGGGGGCATAGTTACATCATCGTAGCTGTGGATTACTTCACAAAGTGGGCTAAAGCTATGCCTACATACCAGAACGATGGAAAAACCACCACACTCTTCATGTTCAATCATGTAATAGCACGGTTTGGAGTTCCTCAGGAAATTGTGACTAATCATGGTTCTCATTTTTAGAACCATATGGTTGATGAATTGAGCGACAGGTTGGGTTTTCGACATGAAAATTCAACACCCTACTACCCTCAATCCAATGGATAGGTCGAGGCCATTAACAAGGTCTTGAAAACTATGGTCCAAAGGATGGTAGGGACACAAAAGTCCAATTGGCACAACATGCTCTTTTCAGCGTTATGGGACTAACGAACTTCCGTCAAAACCACCACAGGCTTCACTCCTTTCCAATTGGTATATGGATTGGAGGCTGTTCTGTTAATAGAGTGCGAAATTTCGTCTCTACAACTCCTTGTCAAAATTCTTCCTAACACTACCGCTGAGGAAGAACGTCTCTTGCACTTAGAAAAACTTGACGAGTCTCACCGAGATGCCGCTCTCGCTAATGAAGCACACAAGAAACACATCAAATCCCAATATGATAAGTCAGTTGAACCTCGTATCTTTAATGAGGGTGACCTGGTCCTCACTTATGACCAGAGGCACGACAAACTAGGAGCAGGGAAGTTTGAGTCCATGTGGCATGGACCTTATGTTATAAAACATGTGTTGGAAAAAGGCGCTTACGAGCTTGAAGATTATGATGGAATCTCTTTGGGTGAACCCCGCAATGGGTTTTACCTGAAGAGATACTACGCTTGATCTCTCATGCATAGAATTTCTTGTATATATTGTACATGGCGTGTTTTCATGTTTTTGTGTGGTGTGACACATTTCTTTTCAAGTGTCTTTTGATCTTGTTTCCACTTTTTATACCATGTTCTGTCTGCGTGTGCAGATGTAAACGTGCTATGGATTCACGGACGACGCTAGCCGGCATACCCGTAACCTTGCTTCGACAGCCTGGGTACTATATTCCCCAACAGGTGAGCTCATTAGCTCAGGAGGAAGTTGCCTAGGGTTTGTGACCAACAATGCCGTAGAATATCAGGCAGTAATCGGAACCCTAGCTAACGCCATTTCCTTGGGCATGGAACACATTGTCATCCACATGGATTCTCAATTAGTGGTTTCCCATCTTAACCGGGTCTACACCATCCGTGATCCCACCTTACTCCGTCTCTTCAGACGAGTACGTCTTCTAGAAAGGTCATTTGAATCCGTTCAATACCTGCACATTCCATGGGAGTTAAACATAGTTGCTGACTCGATGGCCAACTTCATTTTAGATTGGTACATCACACACATATAGTATCCATAATATGTAAAAGCATTCACGACATGTAGATACAATGTATAAAAGCAAACACATAAACAAGATCACATCACTAATCATTTTAAAAACACATAATGCATAAATTGCCGATAAAGTCTGTATATATATAAATCGCTCAAAAAGTAGTGCTGGTACAAAATCTGAAGCACGATGGCTTTCAGTGAGTCTCTACAAAAATATGAAGCATCGTAGATTTTAGTAGTACAAAATATGAGGCCTCTAAGCTCTCAGTACAAGTATAGTAGTGTCATCAGGCCTGACGCCTGACCTGTACACCCCTAGCTCGAACAGCCTGCTGTCGCTGGGTGAGAAAGCAATCCACGGTCCAAGCCACCTTGCAGAGTAAGGCGTTGAAGCGCACAGATGCTCCAACCCCAAATCTTTGCATGGGCCTCAGTAAATCATCAATAGCTGGCTCTGGTAACTCCATAGTCAGCTTGGATAGGTTCCTGTACACCTCCTCCATCTCCTCGATGGCAGCATGAGCACCTGCAGGAATGACTGCCTCCCCGCCTCTATCTCTCCTAGCCATAAGGGAGAGACCCAGTGGTCGCACGGGGCCCACATCTACACACACATTACATACTTGTCAACAATACATAAAAAAATGATATAATATACAAAACTAAAAAATACAAGGGTTTTGTTCTCACCTATATCACCCCATGCTGCACCCTCTGGTAGCGCAAAGTCAGGATCCTCTCGAAAGTCCGTGCTGCTGTATGGAAAGTCCTTGACCATAAGTAACTGGCCCTCTAGCCAGCTGAAAAACTCAGGACCAAAGCTAATGATGGGCCCGCCACCATGACGGGTCATGAACTTAGCCCATCTGAGCATATGGGGATCCATGGACTCCCTGTCATCAAGTACCAACTGCGGATGTAGAAGAGGAATTTTCTCTAAGAGGAATGATACTATGATCGATCCATCTCCAAACTGCATGAGCTCCCCGCGCCGACACTTGGTCAGCTAAGCTCGGATGTTGGCGAGGAGACCCTCAAACTAGTTGAAAACCTTGGGAGACATACAGTCTTCCACATACAACATCTGGGTTTGAGTAGCCATGTGTGGGGCTTGGATACCCACCACCCTAGTAATGGTAAGCAATATGGTCTGCAGTGGATGGCTCACCACATCCCTGATGAGTATATTCTCGCTGGAAGGACGAGAAGTAGCAACACAGTGCTATGACACCATGTCCTCAACTGTACAGTCACTGGTATGTGTCCCAGTAAGTTGTACAGTGTCCCCTCTTCGGGACAAATCGACCAGAAAGTAGATATCCTCAATGTCAATCGTGAGGATATGCTCACCTATCACGAATGATTGTTGGGCCGCATCCCAACTCTGGAGCATGTGTGTCAGTAACGGGATCTGGGCTCTCATCCCCTGTATCTCAAATAATTTCAGCAACCCGCAGTTTCTCAAAGCTTCCACGCATTGTGGATCGTTTGCAGCCTATTCATCTTCTACTTCATGCTCTCTCTCTCGCCACTCCAATACCATTTTTGCTTGCTGGTAACCTGCCAAAAGGGACATTTAAACCCTGTTAGGTCCTTCTTCAACTTTCACAAACTACTTTTTGGGATTATTTTTTATGTTTGAGTTTTGGGTTTTCGCCGTCGCAGGTCTCATTTTCGAGGCTTGCGACGACTTGGCCTTGTCGCAAGTCCCGAAAGGGCCACCTGTGACGAGCCGAGGGCGCAATGGCCCTTCCCCAAATCACCAAAAACCCAAAAAATGGACAAGAAATAAAAAACTAAACCACTGCAAAGTTGCTGGATGAGATTTAGGCCTACCTAGTCTAGACAGCTGGTGAAATGGTGGATCGTAGCTCCCGAAATCGGCAAAGGAAGTTTTGGCTCGAAATTGGTACTTCTCCACCCAAATTGGAAATTGAACAATGTTTCTATTTTTGGCCCATATTTCTATTTATAAATAGAATGGAATATTCTTTTTCAAATATTTTGATGCTTCTTGGGCCATTTACTATAGTTTCGACTGTTTGTCATTATATTTGGGGCTATTTGACACTTTCTCTAGTGTATAGGAGTCGTAAAGTGGTCTTTTGTGCCGTTTCTTGCGTTACCAACGGTAACTACAGGTATGAACACCCCTTTTCAATTTTTTGTCATTATTATTTTTGGTTAGTCGTAATTATTGCATGAGGATGAGTTCACTCTTCGTTTGTTCTCGTACTCACCCAACCATGAGAACAAGTACCGAGTTATGATTTATCACTTTTTCGGGCTCTTTAAACTTCCATGGGAAAGGACACCCCCCAGAGTCTACCGTTAAGCTCTTTTTAGGATCTCGAAAAATGAAAAGATTTCCAAGCAAACTTGTCACGTTCACGCTTGTTAAAGTATTTGAATGGTTTTCTTCCTGGTGATAGTTTACCCCTTTTTCAGACCAGGAGGCACTAATTACGAAAAAGGAATACTCCATCCAATTGTGACTGGAAGAGTCCTCTCCCGCGTTGTTTTACCCTTTTTCGGGCGATGAGGCTAACTTTATGAAAAAGGACCGTTGGAGTCTTCTTTAGTTCTTTTCAGACTCTCTAAACATGAAATGACAACCGAGTTTACCTTCTATGGACTCGTTAAATTTTCACATTGAAGGACCCATCATGGGACAAACCCCTCCTATCCCAGGTTCGGAAAATATTTGGGATTGGACTCATCTATGAGATGAGCTATACCGAGCATCTAGTTACCCTCATCAAGCTCGTAAAAAACACATGAGGCACTCATCATTCATGATGGGGAAAAAGGAAAGTGTTTGTGTTACATACCTTAGTGGCAGTATATAGTCATTCTTGAACATGGCACTCATTTGCATTCACATACAGTACTTGGGTCATCTGTTTGTCTATGAGTCCCTGCTTACTTTTCGAGTCCTGTCACTCCCCTGAGTCATTTGGAGAAATCTTCCATCATCAGTTGCATTAGAAGTTTGCGTCATTCTCATTATGTCAATACTACCAAGTCATGCCATGCCCATGTTCAAGAATACATTCATAATTTGTCATATACAGTTAGTACACACGTCGTCATGCCGTTGATACTTTCAGTCAGTATTACATGTTACTGTACCATCCGATCCACTCTACACATCTTTTGTTGTGTTTCGTGTTGATTGATGGGGGATTCATCATGGCCCTCCTTCGATGGATTCATCTTTGTCGACTTCAACTCATCATCCGAGGATTGAATCTAGAAACCAACCAAGTAACTTGGCCCTGCATGCCTCAATGGCAGGTTACCTTGCTTTCATCATGAGTTTACATCATTAACTCTTGATTGAAAGATTTCATCCCGCGTTCGACTTCAAATCATTTATTCATGCTTGATGATGTGTACTGTGATACCTTGGGAATCATTGACATCAATGGTGATCTCCCTCGCACTTGTTAACGGTTTACATCAATGACCGGTAATCAAGTGGTTTCTACCATGTTCAATGTCAAGACATTTGTAATCACATGGATAGATTCGTATCATTGCGGGTTTAGCTTGAAGACCCTGGGGAGTCATGTTTTACCCAGGTTGCGATGGAGTTTGTATTGAGTCATATTACATGGATCCACTTTTGTATTGGTCATGGCTGTGTTATCATCTCATCATGGATCTACGCTTGTTTATAGTAGCCATGATTGTGTTCAGTCGGTCATTACTACCATGGATCTGCAATGTATTGGTCAGTAGCCATGTTGTACTTCATGTGAGATTTTCTGTTTAGAGTCAGTTGTACTGCATCAGTGTCCTTCGTCTGTCGAGCCTATTGCCATTATTTATTTCAAAGCACTTCACCTATACATCCTTAACAACTTCATGCTTTGGGGGGCATCCTGTTACACCCAAAATATACTCATCATTAGATTCAGTGTATACATCCTTGAAGTCACGTGGACTAAGTAATTTCATGTGGGAGGATTTGCACTCAATCCTACAAACTTTTGAGAGGTCGTCGTAGGTTCCACATTAGCAACATGCAACGTCACAGCTTGCTCCACTGCAGGGTGCGACGAGGTCTGTTAATGGGAAAAAATAGCCTATTCGAGATCCTTCTCGAAACTTACCCATTTAGGGGCTTATCCTTGACCTCTAGGGGAGCTGGTACTTGACCCCTAACTCTTTGGGAGGATCCCCTATCTCTCTCCTACCATCTCTCAACCTATCCTATCCACACCCTATCCACTTAGTCCTATATAAGTGAATCTTACTCCCATTCCAAGAGGGGGAAGGATATGGTATCTACATGCTGGTGAAATCTCTCTTAAGACACCTCCATTCACCTATTGGAGAGCTCATACTTCCTTGAAGGACATGGCAATCGGCTTGGTTGGAGAAGGGCTACTACGTTAAGTCTTTGGTTGTAGTTCTATATCTCTGTCATGTACTCCTCTATTTGCAGTAATACAAATGCTTTCCACCAATATTGTTCTTATGTGTAATGATATTGTGTAGTTTACCTGCTTAACTGTTTACTTAGATCGCTTATTATATAGATGCTGTTTACTCGTTTCTCTTGTTTCTGTGTCTTGACAGGTCTTGCAGCTTGGATTTGACGATCGTGGGACATGGAGCAACATTCAGGAGAAAGGATTGCGTAATAGAAAGGTAAGACATCTAGTACTTGGTCCTTAAGTAGATCTAGGAAATGTGCTTGTAGTCTGTTTTATTTGGTCTAGACTCACATTGAGCTAGGGAGATCCTGCTCACGTCCGTTTGAGTGGATTGTCCGGTAACACACCTTCCTTGCCATCGCAAAGCCACCATAGTGCCCTCCAGTCACTCCTGCATGTGCTTCGGAAAGGATCTGCGCTTGATCATGTGGAAAAACGCACCGTTGCAATATCTCATCAACGCCCATCTTGTATAGCGTGCATGCAATTAGATGGAAATTCGCAGCCTTGACCACCAGCTGCTTCTTCTGATGAGAGGTGAGTTCTTCTGGTGTGGTACTTGTCACCAGGTACTAAACAATTTCTTCAAAATATCCATCAGCGACTTCATCTTTAAATAATTGTGCATCAGGCAACCCATATTCAATGTTAGTTGGCTCCTCCCATGTTTCAATTCGGGAGAGATGATCTAGGCCAGCATTTAACTGCCCTGGATTCACAATTACTTCAAAATTAAACCCTTGAAACAGAAGTAGCCATCGACAGATCTTCACCCCCAACACAGGCTTATTGACCAGGTATTTTAATGTAGAATGATCTTTGAACATCTTGAAATGGCCTCCCAGTAAGTAATGGTGAAACTTTTGTAAAGCATAAACCATTGCCAGACCTTCCCTCTCCGTAGTAGTGTAGTTTCTTTCTGTAGATGACAAATTCTGACTGGAAAAAGCAATGGGGTGATCAAGATCCCCTTCTCCGGGCTAGGCCAATACTACTCCCAGCGTGATCGATGAGGCATCAACATGAACATGGAATTACTTACTCCAGTCAGGAAATACTAATATCAGCACCGAAGCCATCTTCATTTTTAGTGTCTCAAAGCTATCCTGACATTTCAGATTCCACTGGAATGCCGCATCCTTCTTCAACAACTTCTCCATAGGGGCATTAATTGCAGCATTACACCTGATGAACTTGCGATAATACCCCATGTGTCCCAGCGTCACCCGTAGCTACTTAATAGTAGTTGGTGGTGTCAGACTCAGAATAAGCGCAATCTTCGCTGGGTCAACCAACAATCCTTGCTTACACACAATATGACCCAACAGTATGCCAAACGGTGCACAGAAGATACACTTCTTTAAGTTCAATGATATATGATGCTGTCAGCATCGCTCCAACATCATCATAGATTCGCTAGATGATCGCGGACCAACCCATAGACCGTCCAATCATTTGTGTATACCTGTACAAACTTCTGAATGAAATCTTTGAATGCAACAACAATAACCCGCGAAAATATCGCAGGTGCATTCTTCAAGCCGAACGGCATCACGGTGTACTAAAAGCAACCCCATTCAGTAACAAAATTTTTCTTATGGCGGTCTTCTTTGGCAATGCGGATCTGATGGTATCCAGAGAACCCATCTATGAAAGAGTACATCTCCTGGCCACCCACACCTTCAAGCACTTCGTCAGTAAACGGGGTTGGGAACAGATCGTGCAAACATGCATCATTTAGCTTCTCGAGGTCGACGCAAATGCGCACCTCGCCAGTCTTCTTATCTTGTACCACCATAGGACTAATCCATTCCAACTCCTCGACTGGTTCAATGATACCAGCATCCAGCGTGCGATCCAATTCTTCCTTGAACCTCTCCTTATGTCGTGGATTCAATCGATAGGGTCGCTACCGAATCGGTTTAGAATCTGGTTTTAATGGAATCTTCATTTCTCCTAAGTCACCTAGGATCCCCTTCATGTCGAAAAAATTTGTTCGAAATACATCCCGAAACTCATGGAGCATATCAGTGACCTTTCTTATCCGCTCATCATCCCAGTAATCCCCGACATTTGCGAACTTCGGAGTGTCCTTTATCCCAATGTTAATCTTGCGGATTTTCAGCAACTGGCTGATAGGATCGCTTGGTGCATCAGGTGGTACCACAACATGACTTCCTTCTAATTCCGGGATATTCACATTCCGCGGATCATCACCATCTTCTGGCCCACCACTGATATTGAAGCATTCCATGAGAGACTGCATCTGGCAGTGCGTATGCGGATCCGCAGGATAGGCCACCGAGACAACCTGCAGAATTACATCACAGATGAGCTGTAATGCATTATTGACCTCTGGATCGGCATCCGCAAAACTGAATGTATGGGTAAAACACACGGTGAGCTCCAACAAAGTAGAAATTTCCCCTCGCAACTCAGCTGCATTATACCATGATCGTGGCATCTCATCCAATGCATGGATAAAAGCATGGACCCACTCATCTTTTGGTCACGATACCCATAACCGCTGACACTCCATCAAATCACCACCAAGGTCATCCCTACCATCATACTTCCCAGTGTGGTAGACCTCGGTATCGCCAAAGCGTACCATCATCAATATTCTGCATTTCGACCATCCATCAATGGATGCCTTGTGTGTTGTCCACTAGCATGCTGGTGCAACCTTCAATGCTTTGTTCAACGCCAGCAATCACTGCGGTTTGGAAACTCTTTCTTCGAACTCTGTCAGAAAGTTAGATAAGCTGGGAAGCCCTTCATATGTTGGTAGTGTAACCATTTCAGTTGTGATATGGCATAATGACTGTGTGACCAACCCGCACTTATGAAGCGATACCTCGTGCAAGTGGTTCTGCCAATATTCTAGCGCATCATCAGAGTCGGAAGACGCAGAGCTGTCACTGCGCCATCCCAGCTAGCCATTGGCAATCATATGGATATAATCTTCAGAAATATTGAATGCATGGTCCCATCCGTTGGGATCGTCGTCCTTCACTGGCTCTATGTAGTAACGTCCTTCAGTCGGATCCAATGGGGTGATAACTCTGAGATCGCGATTTTCAAAAGTCATCATCTACCGCTTGAAGTTGATTACAACTCCATTATCATTAGCCCATCAAATCCCTAGTAGTGCTGGATAAGAGCTTCCTCCCTCGACTACTTCTATTACATCAAAGTCAGCATATGTTTTCATTCCCTCAATGTCCACCACCATTCGTGGAACTCTCCAAATTGGTGTTACTTTAATGTGATTAGCTAATCAGAGTTGTACAGGAGACTAGGTCAATGGGGGGCTCCCCATCTTCTGCTAAGCCTGCTTGGTCAAGATGTTGAAATCCGAACCAAGGTCCAGAACAAACGAATCAACATCGTAGTTTCCAATTTGAATATTCATCCGCATCTCCTTACACGTCTTCTGTCGTTGCAGGGAATTAACCGTGAGCTCTTGTCGATCTTGGGCCGGTCATCGCAACAAGGATTCAATCGCAGCAAGAGCGTCGAGATCTCTTGCTAGGGACAAACAATGTTCCAAAAATGCTCGAAGTGTGCTGGACTGTTGTGATGGGTCAGCCTCCAAAGTAGCATCAAAAGTAGAGGGCATGTCATACACAACAGCTTTACCTCAGTCATTTTCTAGTGCACGTTGTGCTTGAAGAAATGTCTCCCGCTCCTCATCAATGTCAAATGATACCTTCTTTTGTCCAGCTAACTTGATCATTGAGATATCCGCTCCAGTTGTCTTTCCTCCGTGAGTGACCACGACAACAGAAGCATCTTGCGGTCTTGGCTTTGCAGAAATTGTTGCAATGTTCACACCCTGGGTCTGGTTCAGCGGCGGATTCCCAGGTGGGTTCACATTCTGATTCTGATTCTGCCGCATATTCTGGTTCTGCACTGGTTGCTGCACTTGGTTCTGGGCAGGCTGCTATGCCTGGGGATGGGTCTACAACTGGGGATTATTTCCTGCTTGCCATCGCGCAATCAACTGTGGACAATTCTCAACCGTGTGATCATTAACAAAATAGAATGTACACTAGTTTTGCAATAGTGGACAGTCTCGCTGGTATTATCCCCATACCACACAGTGATAGCATTGAATAGGTCCACGATAACCTCGTCCTCCTCCACAACCAAATCCTCTGCCATGACCTCCGCGGTATCCTCCCTGGAATCCTCCTTGCTGTTGGTACTATGGTTGGTTGAACTGTTTCTGCATTGGTGCTGGCTGCATTCCTTTCCCTTGTTGTGCATACTGTGGTTGCTGTACATACTGTGGCTGCTGTGGAGCCATCTGCATCGGAGCATATTGCAGCATGAACTGTGGCGGTTGTTGTTGCTGCGGTACAAACAACACCTGTAGTTGAGGTAGTGGCAGGGTTACCTGTGGTTGCGGATGTTGTATGACACACTGGTCATCCTTTACATAGAACGCATCACACATTCTTTCTTGTAGCAACCCATATGCATGACAATCCTTGTCGTCGTGACCCATCAATTTGCAGAATGTACAATAAAGATTCCTCGGGGTGGTGACCATTTTCTGCATATATGGGAAATTGTCATGGCTGTGCCCATACACATGGCAGATGGGACACCACAGCATGCTACCACCATTCAATGGATTTGGTGCTCCTGAAACCAAATAATTACGGAAGTCCGAGCAATTGTCCTTCGTATTCCCTTCTCCTCGACATCGTGTACACCAGACATCTTCATGCTGCTCCTTTCCCTTCTTCAAATCTTGCAGCTGTATAGTTAAGTTAGTGAGCTGTGTTTGTATCTGCGACATCCCAGTTGTATTTTCTCCAATCGGCGACGCTTCCAATCGCATTGCAATCTCCAGAGCTTCACTGGGCGTCGAAATTTTTTGTTGCATTAGTGGTAGCCGAATATGTGGTAGTAGTGCCACGATGAACCATTCTTTATGTTGGATGGTGCTCATATCAAAACTAACCTTTTCCATCAGTGTCTTGAATCATTGGTCGAAATCCTATACCGTCTCATTGGGATACTGCTTAATTTCTTTCAATTCCATAATATATTGAGCCTCAGACTTGGGCTTTCTAAATTCGGTAATTATCCCATCCTGAGTCTCATCCAACGACTTCTCTGGGGCTCCTATAGGGACTAGAACAAAATTCATAAACCAATATAATGCATGACCTCGTAGAGTCGTCACTAACTGTCCTTTTTTAGCATCATCATTGGTGATCTGTTTTATGGTCCATACCGCTTCACACAAAAACCAATACTGTTCTGGGTTGTTTGTTCCACTCCCGTGAAACAACGGTAACTTAGCATCATCGCCCGCCATTCTGGGCTTCCTTCCTCCTCTCGTTGTACTACTACCAATTAACTTCTATGGGATTGACAAACTTGGCAGTGTCGAAGTGGTATTTCTTGCTATCTGAGAGAGAGTGAGCGGAGGTGTGGGTACATTGGTACTGGGGTTTGGTCTTGCCTCTATCCTGGGCATAGCCTAGTTGTTCTTGTCAGGGCTATGAGGTCGCTTCATCCCATGTAGTCTTCCTTCACGGTCTTGCAGTTCGACCACAGCAGGAGCTTCTCCTATCCTTTGCCTCTTTTCTTATCGGAACCTCGCTCCTCCCCTCGTAAGATCACTTTCTTCCTCGGCTTCACTCACAATCTCATCATGACCTGCACCCATCTACCCCTTAACATTCCATGTACCATCCCTCAACCATCGTGGTACCCACGACCTCCGCCCACCAGGCTGTCTACTAATCAAGATGCATCTTCAATATACCCTTTCTGCAAATAAGCATCTTGATCGATAGTTGAAGCGATAGTAAAAACCTACCCCGAGGTTCGCGGAAAAAATATCTTTCAGCCTCACTATAGGACTTCTGAGTATCAACCGCAAACTCTGTGATATATCCCTCTAGGATGATATTGAACCACACTTTGACAGCCCGCGATGCTTTATTATCAACTTCCTGCAGTTCTTGAATCAATTTGGGGGTCCAGGTCGTCAGTTCACCACCTTGGAAGTTCCTCTTTTGGAAGGTCAACTTTGCCAACCATTCGAGCAATAGGAACAGGAACTCATAGAAGAACCATTCGTGCGGACCATCGTGAATGTATCTATCTACCCACTGTCCTACTGTCAGCTGAGTGTTCCGGCTTTCCTCTTTAGCGAATTCCTACAACTTCTGATCAAACCATTCTTGGATCTTTGGTTTCGTCGGGTGCCACGGCATATCCTCCTTTTACTTCGTACACGGTCCCGGCAACGGAACCATTTGTTGACTCAAACCCAGTCGACAGGGGTTCTCATCACTGTCGACACCAACCCACTGTGATCTCCCTAAGCACCGGCCCAGATAGGTTTGACCCTGTCCAGCAACACCTGCAGAGTAGATGAGGTCTCACCCGATGCAATCAAGGGAGAGTGGATGGAACCATGTTTCCTCCGAATGAAGAAGGGTGTTGCGGCATTTGCTTACTTAACTCATTTATCACAATATCTAGAACAGATCTTATATATTCAGGATTAACATCAATAGCATTCTGTAACAGAATCATTCATTGCAACAAGACAGATATAACATTACAAGGTTAACTGCAGCAAGAAGTCATCACATTAGGCATTAATACAAAAGATACATGGGGAATTTCACCAAAGCAGTTCTGTCATGTCATATTACTCTAGAAAAACCATGATACAATATCTCAACAAAACTAGATCTCATAACATATGCAAAAACCATATCTCCAAGATCTATCTCTCTTTTTCCTCTAGTGCCTCCTCTCTTCTCGACCTACAACTTCTTGTCTATATATAGGCTTCCGCCTTTACAATGCTTGTCCACTTACTAACAACTTTCTAACCGACGCCTGGACAATTGACCCAAAATCTAACTAACATGGTCCAAATGACCCAAAAACCTGCTTACTGCGGTACAATCGACTCAAATTTACATCTCATATGGTCCAATGACCCAATAACCCTCCTACTGCGGTACAATCGACTAAAAAATACATAAAATAGTCTATTCTTCTGCCTTCCACGACCTCTTCTGATGTGTTGCAGCATCAGCAGTGCTGCGACTCTTCCTTACCAAACGGCCTTCCAACAACCTACGATATAACTGAAATAGAACTGGTTACTTCTGAGGGTTGGGGCTCCATTATTGTCTTCACGAGGGTGCTGATACGAAGAATATTGTTGAGGGTAAAGTTCTCATGGAGGTATGAGTGGGCTTTGTGAATACTTATCATAACATGAGCTAAGGAAGCCGACGGTTTTTGCTTGGTGGAGTAAATGTGCAATTAAAAAATGCGAAGCTAAGAGGTAGTCTTTTCAAGTTGTATCAAATTCCTCGAACTTGTGGGGGGTCGACATCATGGGTTCCAATTGATGACAGGTGTTATCACTCAGGATTTACCCTTTGGTTGCGGAAGGATAACCCTAAGGTAACTATTTAAAACCAACCTTTAGGAGGAGATTTGGCTTCTTTCCTACCAGAGAGGGCTCTCTCAAAATATGAATACGATGGCCAGAAACATTTTTCAAGAAACTGATATTTCTATTTTAAAGTGTGGCTAAAAACGTATGAATCACATTGGGCATGGAGTCATGTCTGAGATTTCTAAAAACAAGCAGAAAATAAACAACATTAATCTTGATGAAGGCAAGGTAGTTTCTATCTCACAGTCAAGTTCTTTTGGCAGGTGATATTTGAAAGAAAGTTAAACAAACCCATCAACACAGATGAATTTAACATTGACTTTAGAAGAAAACATGGAACACTTAGGTGCGATTAAGACAGAGCATGATTTGCATGAATTCTGTATTAAAAATAACACGTTCACCATAAGCATAAGAAGAAAAACAACATGGAAGCTTTTCACAGGAAAATACGATTCACAAAGAAAAGAGAAAATACAGACTACAACACAAACAACACATGAATCTTCATCCTCCAAAATGAGCTTTATTTTTGCAAGGAAAAACTTTACAATAACCGAAGCACTCTCAGTACCAGAATGTCTTTTCTCTATTACAGGTTTCAACCCCCTACAGTGACGACCCAATGGCCTTTTTATAACATTTCTCTAAAATGAAACCCTAACAAACTTGTAACTAACTTGGTAAATACTTGGGTTTCACTTTTACATTTTACTTCAGACAAAATGGTACACCTGTCAAAATTATCACCACATGAGTTTTTAGTGCCCCGCTTGTTGGATGAAGACTTCTTGCTGAAGTTTTGAGCTCGAATCCTCAGGAGCGTAAAGTGTACTTCACCTTTCCATACTTCTCCACTGTTTTCCATTGATCCGCTGTGGGGAGTTCATAAACTGTCATCTCCTTCACCAATACCCTAATTTCTATATGTTCTGCAATTGAAATATGCGGTATTCTTTCACTCATCATAGCCAATCTGTGCAAAATTTTGAAATCATTCGTGAGCTTCTCCAACAAAATATTGCTGGTCAAAACATGAGTCAAATTCTCAAGATAGCTATGGTCGGTTCTGGCTTCAAAAAGTAGATCCTTGTGATTGTTTTGAGGAATCAAGTCACCGTTCTCATCCCAGAACGAAGGCAACCCCTTCTCAATCAACTGATTAAATTTTCTCTTGTAATCTGTTAACTGCTTCTTCATGTGTTCGGCCCTGGCTTGAACACCTTCCACATGTGCATATTTCCCAAGGACTCTCCTCACCCAGGTTATAATCGCTATCATGTTTGTTATCTGCATGGCCTTCAGATCATCACTGGCCAGGGAATTCATAAAGTCCACTTTGTTCTGAGCAATGTCTTTGGGTTTTCTATTTAAATTCTCTCTCATAACTGTACAACTCTCTAGAGCATCATTTTCCACTTTGCCTTTTTTCCTCATAAAACTCAGATATGGCCTAAACTTGGTAGCTTCAGCGAAAATGGAATCCCAAACCATGTGCTTGGCACCCTGCATTGGGGTATTCCCCGTCACCTATATTATGAACCTCTGGTTTCTATCTACCAGTTCCTTGTTCGTATTCTTTAAAGGCTGCATTTCTTCCTCAATTTTCTGGTTCTCCTCCTCTAGCTTCTTTTTTCCTTCTTTCAACTCTCTTATCTCAACTTCCCTTAAACTGACCTGGGACATAGCCTGAACTAGGCCATCGGTACTGGTCCCTTCACCAGCTTGATTAACAATTTGCTTCTCTTGTGCCAAAGCCATCAATTTTCCCTTAAGGTCTTTAATCTGGCCTTTGAGGCTTATCCTGTATATCTCCTATTCAACCTCTTTCTCTATGAACTTGAGCGATTTTGCTTTGTGGTCATCCAGCTCTCTAGGAAATAATTTGCTCATATTTTCGGAGCTTGAGTGTTTGTCTTGTCCATACTTCATGTACATATTAGTTCTTGATTGGAACCTTTTGGTGTCTCCAGTTTCTTTGGCATCCTTGAAACTATACTGTTGTATCTGAACTTCGGGGGCCTGGTACTTCTCCTTTTTCTTTTCTTCCACGCTTGTGGATACGACCAAATCACTCGAAACATTTTCCTTGAACCTCTTTTCCCCTCAGACTCCTCTATCTCTATGTCAGAGAATTCTTTGAAGCTCCTTTTGCTGATATTTTCTGCTGCATCCAAAATTACCACTTCAGATGAGGGATTTTATTTGGCATCCAGATCCACATGCGAACATGAAGGGGCCTCCTAATTGGACGCATACTGCAGAAGATTCACCCTTTTGGATAAACCTTCCACCTCTTCATGATCAAAAGCCCTGTTCTTATTTTGCTGTCTTCTATCAGAGATTATGTGGCACGAGTCGTATATGACAGCAATATCCTTTTTGAACTCCAACCCTTCCTATTGATTCTCTATAAAAGAGAGGGCATGCTTAATTTTCACAATGAAGGGACCTACCTTCCAAGGGAACTTGATGTCAGAAGCCTTTTTGAAGGCCAAGAAGTGTTCATCCTCAACATCAGGTTTTCCTAATAAATTCGAAAGAAAATACCCTTGAGATCAGAAAAGCTGGTAACATGTAGGGTTCTTTTACAAACCCGTACAACCTGATAACAGTATGCTGTTTGTACAAAAACCCATCACCAACTGCTAAATACTGCTTTAACTGCATAGAGGATCTCATATCTGGAAAGACTCTTTCCAATTCCTCTCCAAATATCAACTTGTAGACTTCTGCAATAATATAGTTCATATAGTTGAACATGTTGTCCTCCAGCAAATCCAAGAAAAATTCCGACGAAAACCTCATAGCTTTCTGACTTGAGAACATCAACATCTTCATCAGATGAGACTGGAACTTGAAATGACGAGTATGATGGAAATCCACTAGCTAAGAATGGATATTCTCAGCTAGGGATTCATCAAATTTAAGGCATGGTGCTTGGTGGTATTCCATCTCTGGTAAACTAGAGCTTATTCTGGAAAGAAGGCATAACTAAACTTCGGTCACTAGGGCATCACTATCAAGCCCTAGGAACTGGGAAATCAAAGACAATACTAACTGGGTGTTTTCATCAAAGAAATCTAAATCTAAGGGGTAGGCTGTGTCTAGGATCTCGAGATCCATCTTCAAGCAACTGGCGAGGAAAATTTGTTTTGCTTCGGGGGAGGACTGGCGATACGAACAAACTATGGCTTCTTTGGAAAAACTCTCGGGCTCAGGGGACTATGAGGAAGGTACCTCCAGGGATTTTCTGATAACGTTAGGCTCGATAGGGAAATTGATTTCGAACTTTCGGGCATTCATCACGACTCTCTCGGCTTGGGAATAATTCTCTACACACTAGGAAACAAACGCGGGGCATCCCATGAACTGGTATGGGCATAAGTATATGAAGGACAACTGAAAAACCCTATGGACTTCGATACCTTCTTTGTTTAACCTATCTAAATTTGCTTTTATCTCCTTAACTGATATCTTGACTACAGTGTCAAAGACGTCCCTGTGCCTATCTTCTAGGGCATCTTCAACCCTGTTATTCCCGACATCTCGGGCCTCTATAGTTTCCTCCATGATTAAAATAACCTCTTCTTAACAATCTGCATGGGTTTTAGGGCCTACCTATTACTGACATCTCACAACCCTAGTTTCCTCTATCGCTTTCTCCGTAGCACACTTGTCTAGAGCTCTTTGACGCTGTCACTGAAAAAACAAATGTCAATCTTCATGTGACCCCTCGCCTTTTATAACCCGACCCCAGCTATCTTCATTGCTCCTCTTTCGACGGTCATCTACCTAAGCCGTCAATCCCTCGCGCTTCAATTTGGGTTGTCAAATATGTGGTCCTTTTATCATCTCCCTCGTGCGACCAACACCCGCCGTCAGATTTAATCCATGACCAATCTCCACCGTTGATCTTAACATTTGCGCCAACCCCAGGCAGTTCCGTAGGGAAAATCAATTGTTTCCCTTACCACCTTTCCAATTTGTGGAATGTTGAGGGGCCGCCATGTGTTTAGCTATTTTGGATTCTGCAACCTCCTTTCGCTCTATCCTGCCACCCATCTCCATGGTGCGGAAGTCTCCTTACACCCGTCAATCTATCTCAAGTTGGATGATCAACAGTGGGACCTTCGAGCCCTTTAACCATGTCTTAGTTGGACTTTTCACCTAGCTTCCCCTTATCTACCATGCCTTTTCCCCAGCGGGGAGCCATCACCACCATAGATCTCCTTTACTGAGATCTCCACTGTTGGATCCTCCCCACTCCGCGCTGCCTTTAACCGACTTTCTCAACCGTAGGATCCCTTTCCACCTTCCATCCCAGCCGTAGATTTCCCTTGCACCGAGTTGGGGCCCCCAAAGGTGGTTCCATGAGCCCCTCAAGTGGTTTCCCAGACTTCCATTTTGCTCTGCGAAATGCTTAGGAGATGAAACATGGCGGCGGTTTTGTGATTCCGCAACCCCCCCGTAGCTATTCCCCTGTGCTTATTGGCATTGTGGAAATCTTCTCGGACCGTTGATCCTCCACGGAACTTGCACGCCCGTTATCTTCCTCACCCTAGGATTAATTTTCATCATTGTTTCACTTTAACCAATTCCCACGACCGTTGGATCCTCCTCCAGCTCCCATCTCAGCCGTTGGATCTTCCCCACTTACAGCTTCCTTTTTCCTTCCAGAAAGCAATTCCGTGGGCTTTCCAATCGATTTTGCATACCTCCCTCGAGCTCTGCGGAATGCTGAGGAGCCACATGTGGAGACAGTTTTGTGATTCCGCAACCACCTTCGCCGCTATCCCCTGCGCTGCTTTACATTGTGGAAACCCCCCTGGACCGCTGATCTGACGATCAACGGTTGATCGTCTATGGAAACCGTCCGTCCTTTAACTCTTTGGTGCTTCCTCCGACGGAATATCATTTCTAATCCTCGTGCTTCTTCCGTGGTGAGGATCACCCTCTGTCGTCGATCTACAATGACGAGATCCCGGTCGTCGAAGTACCAGCCTCTTTAAACTTCCCTCTGTGGGTATTTCGGGATATCCCCAAGCCACTTCACTGATTTTACTACCTCTACTTAGCATCAACCCGCAATTATGTGGTGTAAATTCCTTAGAGGGACAGGTGCTTCCCCCTATCGAAGCTTGGGTTATCTTAATCCCAAATTTCATTTCCTACTACCCCATTTAAACCTTGGAAAATATATGTGCTAACAACTGGCTCCAACTGGGATGCTATCCTCCCTGCGAGGTAGCAAAGAACCCATAGATCACGTTCCTAACCACCTTTCTTTATCCATACCCCCACCAAAAAATTTGTCTGCACTCTTCAATCTGCAAATTATCCACCTGGAAACCAACCAACAATCCAACTGAAAACACAACACACTTCTGAAATAAAACTGTACAATGCTCTGCCTACTAATCTTACGTACATAATCCCATGAAACTACTAACATATATACAATTATATACAACAACTCCTTTTATTCTTTTTAGGGCTAAGAAAGATAGTGTTTTAGGTACCTCCCATTCACGGGGCCCCCACCAATAGACTCTCCATTTTGATCTTGCAAGAAGAAAGAATTTCCCCCCTGGCAAGCATAAATTATATATGGGCCTTTCCATAAATGCTCGAACTTCCCATGCTGGTCTTCATTTCTGGCATCCCACTTCAGAACCAAATCATCCATTTTAAAATCTCTTTCTTTGATTTCCCTGTCAAATGTCTTTTTCATTTTCTCTTGATGAAATTGAGTCATGTTATCAACTCTTTCCCTTATCTCATGCAACTCAATCATATGACTTATCATTCTCTGCATGTGGTTTGGTTCTTCCTCAATTTCTTGCAGCAACTTCATGACCGGTAGACCTAGAGAACCAAGAAAGACCACCTCCATCCCATAAACCAACTAGAAAGGTGACATACCAGTGGCCCTTTTTGTACTAATCTTGTCCTCCCACAAAGCATATTTGAGTTTGGTATGCTAGGCTCTTTTGTTCTCTTCCAACAATTTCTTGATAATCCTCACGAAACTTTTGTTAGAATATTCTGCCAACCCATTTCCTTGAGGATAGTATGCAGTTGAGTGATTTAAGTGAATATGATACTTATGACAAAAAATGACCATTCTCTTTGATCTAAATTCCTGTGCATTATCAGTCACTATTCTTCTAGGACACCCAAAGCTTGAAAGAATATTTTCTTCCAGAAAATTTATTATCATTGTCTCTGTGGCATTTTTAGTCGAAACAACCTCAATCCACTTAGTGAAATAGTCTGTTGCAGTCAGAATCTACTTGTACTGTCCTGAAGAATTTGGATTGATTTCCCCAATGAAATCTAATCCCCGCTGCCGAAATGGTGTTTGAATGAAATGGGTTTTATGGGAAAAGGAAAAAGCTCTCTTTTCCCATCAAAGATTTGGCACTCATGACATTTTGAAATTTCTTTGTGCACATCTGAAAAAACAGTAGGCCAATAGAATCCTGCTCTGAGGATTTTGTTTACAGTGGCTTTCCAGGAGTGATGTCCTCCACACACCCCTCTGTGAAACTCTTTCATGACATGCCGTGACTCATCTTCCAGTAAAAAGTTCAGTAAAATCCCTCCTGGATCCTTCCAATACAAATATTCATTCTGTTGACACTATGTCTGAGAATGCTTAAATCCAAAATTTTTTTGCTGAAATATCCAAAAGCAGAAGAAATTACCACAAATAAGTGGAAGAAAAAGTTTAAAATACAAAAAACAAGAAGGAAAACCCACTTATGCAAAGTCCGAAAACAAATTTTTGAAAGGATTAAATCCAGACCAAGTTTCGATGGCGGAGATGATAAATATCAAGATCGACGGCTAATATAGTATCCCGCACCGCCAAAGTGATCGGTTGCAAAGAGTAGTGAGCGGTTGCGGACTCAATACCGCCGGGCACGTGTCCTAATCCCATCAGTCCGCATATGTGATATAGTGGTATCATAAACCACCACGGCGCCGTGCGGAACCACCAAATAGAAAGGCGAGGCGGGCCATAGCACGTGGCGGGGTGGGACATGGTCCGTGGCAGATGGAGAAAGCGTAAGAGAATACGAAATACATTGGTAGCAAATCGGAGGGCTGATATAAATCTGAAACAAAATCAACGGCCATTGTTCATCTGCATCTGGGAAGGTGCACTCTTGATAAAAGGAAGAGAGGTCGCGGAAAGCGAAACCACTCAAACAGGTGTCATCAGATGGTTGATCCACGTAAGGAACAAACCGGAGAAGAAAAACTGCTTTAAGATCGCGGATACCACCATAGGGGATAAAAAGGAGGTGAGATCCGACGGCCCAAATCAAAAGATCGAGATCAACGGTCGGATATGAACCTTGTTCAGTAAGTTGCCAGGAAGTTAATAAAAAATACTTATATAAAACAAAAAGGGCTTCACATAATGGCTTTTTGCATATGTGTCGCTATCTTCGGGAGCTCTGAGGACTGGTGGAGATCAGCGATTGCGACAGAAGGCGAAAGGCGTGTACATACAGGTAGGGTCTGGTGACCTAGCCCACTTTTTAAACAGAATTTTGTTTAAAGAAATGTTTAAATGGAAACTGTACACGATATAGACGTTTTTAAAGCAAAAGAAGCCCTAGAGGATAGAGACGAAGACGTTCATGATACCCTAATTAGGTTACCAGTCTCTGAGATTAAATTTAGGTTGTCTGAATTATTAAAAGAAGGGGTAGACCTACATAGAGTCCACCAGTCGTCTTTGATAGCCTTTTTCCCAGACCAAATCCCCTTTTTCCCAGAGTTTGTGTCATGGTGTGCCGAGAATTACTCCCGAGAAGAAAGAATTGTTCTAAACAGTCAAAAAACCAGAGTCGTTTGTGAAATAAAGCCAGCTGAGTTAATTAAAGCCCTAGGAATAGATTTTTCCCAAACCCTCGAGTCTGAGGTTTTTTCTGAAACCTCCATCATTGAAAATTATCATCATACCTCTCAAAATGATAGGGAAATGTTTTTGTCGTCGTGTCTCAAGCCAGAAACCAGCATTTCGGAGGTCTCGTACCCAATAGATACCAATTTGTTTGATGAAAATACCCAATTAGTTTTGACATTATTGGCTTTAGTTCTAGGGTTTGATATGGACTTGTATGTAACCGAGTTTCAATTGAGTCTGTTGTACAAAATGAGTATGGTTCAGTCAGGGATTGATGAAAATCAAATCCCTCGACTTAATTTTGAAGAATTTTTGACAGAGAAGATTCATGACCAGATGGTCAATTTTCCCACTCTGAGGCATTTCAGGTTTCAGTCTTTTTTGATGAAAATGATTATGATAGCCAGTCAAGAAGAGAAGCAGTTCCCAGAAATCATTTTCACGACTTTATTAGAAAATAACATGTTCAATTACATCAATTTCATGCGCTCAGAGATTTACAGAATGATCTTTGGTAAAAAATTGCCTAGAGTATTACCAGAAATGCAGGCATGCATGCAATTGAGTGCAGAGTACGCGACGGGAGATTGGTTCTTGTCAAAGGATAGTATAGTAATAAGATTACATGGGTTCAAACATAAACCTTATGTTTTACCAGCTTTTCTTACCTTAAGGGTTTTTGCTTTGGAATTTCTGAGACAAAAGTTGATTGTTGAAGATAACAATTTTTTGGTTTACAAACAAGCGACAGACATTAAATATGCGTTCACACTTGGCCCATTCACAATAAAGAATAAAAATGCTGCTGTGTATATAGAGAAGTTATTGAAGGATATGAATTTTGAGACAGATATGGCTATTGAGTATGATCCGTTAAACATAATATCAAAACGGAGAACGAATCATCACATCAAAGCCCTGAACCATTAGATGATTGAAGGGATGTCTGACAGAGCCAATTGGCTGGAATATAAAGAAGAAATCATTTCGGATGCACATGACAAAGAAATAGCATTGACATATACAACAACAGAGACAGAAGACCCGATGAATACTGCATTGGTGGGGTTTAAGAGACCCATACAGGACGTAATGAACATTGAAGAGGAAGGAATAGAAAGAGGAAAAAAGTTGAAAATAAATGAACAACAAGAGCTGATAGCAGTTTCAGAAGAGACAAAAAGAACTGAAGAAAAGATACCAGAGGTCACGGTTAAAGAATACAGTATTGAAGAAACCCCAGTAGAAGGTGATTTAAATAGACCCCAGAATATGATGGATGTATTTAATGAACATAGTCAGAATAAATAGGAGTCCTCTAAACAAACCAGTCAATTGTTTCCGAAAGTCAGAAATATATCCAATATTGAAGTAAGTTTATTTACTAGCAGAAATATCAAAGAGAATTCTTTGAAATTTTCAGTTGTCACAAAAGATAAGATTTCAGAGATGAAAGTAGATTTGTCTAAAATAAATGCCCCAGATAAAATTTTGTTGCATAGACAAATAGGAGAAGTTATATATTCAGATTATTTGGGGGCAATATTAAGGGCGGACAAGTTGAAAACTTCAGTGGATAAATTGAATAATCAGCTGAGACAGGAGAAGGCAGAAAATAAGTCTCGACAACAACAGATTAAAAAATTGCAAGTAGATTTGATAAATAAAGAGGGAGATGTAGCAACAAAATTGCTCAAAGAAAAAGATGATACGATCTTGATGTTAAGACAAAAGCTAAAAAATTCAGACACTGTGCTTATCCAGGGAGCAGAACTAACGATACTGGAAAAGGAAAAAGAAGAATTATCTAATGAAGTAAACAATGTTACTGCAAAAATGTTAAAGCTTTCTGATGAAAAAGAACATTGGGAAAAAGAAAAAATCATTTTAGAAGAGCAGTTGGAGGAAGCAAGGAAAAGATTAGCAGAAAGTGGTCAGCAACAGGTACAAACAACCACAGATGAAGATAAAACTGGAGTAGAGGGTATTTTACAAGCCATGTCCCACGTAAGTTTGAAAGAAGGAGAAATCAAAGAGTTGAAGATGGAAATACAAAAGCTGAAGGAAGAAAATGAAATTAAAAATAAGGAAATAAAAACTTTGCAGACAAAGAATTAGGAATTAGGTGATAATAACAAAGGTTTGGCAGCTCATGTGACAGGACAAGCTGCTATGCAAGGTTGCAAACACATGGTATGGGACCAAATAATAAAGGAAGTTGAGAAATTAAGACCATATCTGGATTACATAAGAGTCAAAGAAAAGGTAGCCAAAGATGCCTTCGAAAGTTGCAGTGCAGTCAGGGAGAACTTAAATAAAAAGCCAAAAGAAGTAGCCCAGAAAGCTATAACATTTTTAAACAGTCTAACTGAAGCAGACCTGACAGCCATGAATATAATGAACAGAATTTCAGTCATCACATGGGCCAGAGGGATCTTGGGAAAGTACTCGCATGTTGAAAATATTGAAGCTAAAGCTGGAGATATAAGGGAAGAAGTAGTAAAGTTTAAGAAGCAATTTGAAAAATTAGTAAACAAAGGATTCCCTGCTTTTTGGAATGAAAAGAATGAATTGATTCCTCCTAATGAGTATAAGAGATTGTTGTTTGACATAAGGATGGATCACAGAAAGTTCTAGCAGTTGGATCATATGCTTACAGGGAAAATTTTAATGGAGAAAATAACAGAGGACTTTGAAATTTTAAATATGCTAATCTCAACCCATGAGAATCTTCTTCCTGTTTCTTATGCAGGTCATGTTGAAATGCGAGTCTTGGTAAAAGAAATGACCAACTATGATTTACCCACGGCCGACCAGTGGAATTATGTGGACAAATATGGAAGGACAAGATATTCTGTCCATTCATAGATGCTTTCAAAACTCTTGCCAAGTGGCGAAAAGATGATATTCAAAATTTTTTCCAAGTGGCAAAAATAAACTTTTATTTTAAATTTGTAATATTATCTGGAGACAGTTATCAACTTGCTCAAAGGAAGTTATCTTTTAAGTTAAAGTATTTTCAGTTATTAGTTAGAAGAAGCAGTTATGTCAAGCTTCTTCCGAATTTTGTATAAAAACAATGAGAGTCATTTTTGAAGGGGTTGGAAATTCTTTGAGAGACGAATATGTTTTGAAGTCTATTTTTTGATAAATAAAGGCAGTACAGTGAAAATACCTATCTTTTGAGACCAGAGATTCATGTGTTGATCAGCTTTACAGTCTGCTTTTCCCTTTATCTTTATATGTGCATGTTTACCCTCTATGTTTTATCTTCCATTATGTTTTTCTTCTATATTTAAATGAACACTTGAAATAACTCGAGATTCATACTGGTTATGCCTCGTTTTATCGCATTTAAATATTCACTATTTTCTCCAAAGTTGACAATGGATTCATCCCAGTTAGATGCCTGTTGTTGATGGAATGTCATTACTTCTTTCTATACCACCTGAAAAAATCAAATTGACTGTGATATGATTGCTATCTTGCCTCTGTGAAAATCTGTTTGGTATAAAACTCTTACTGGCATATTATATATTTGAAACTTTGACTCCATGCCCAAACGTTTCTTGTTTTCCTTTTCAACCAGAAAATCCTTTTGAGAAATTTGGAGAGAATTTTTATATATTTCAGTCTTTACATATATATCGTGAGAGAGCCCTCTCTGGTGGGAACATGGCTGAGTTTTCTACCTAAAGCTTGGTTTGAAATAGGTTACCTTAAGTATTATTCTTTTACAACCGGAATAAAATCTAAGTGCTAACACATTCAATATGCAAAAATTTGCTGCTTTCAATTTTACTGACCTTGCTCTGGTTTTCTCCAGGTCTGGGGGTGCTTGCATATTTTGCAAGACATATACAATGTCACTGTACCAATGCGACAAAGAGAAATATTTACTACAGGCATTTCCAGAACTGCTTCAGCTGAAAGATCAGAAATCAAGTTCATATCCAAAGCGTCATAGTTGGTCTCTTCCATCAATTTCGCCAAACCCCGCCCCTTGATCAATATGGTAGGCTTGATATCTAGGTCATATTCTAACAAGATTGCTATCCATTTAGCTCTTATTCCTTTAGGGTCCGGTTGAGTAAGGATATCCTTGACAGTTGTAGATGGAACATATGCAATAGTATGAGATTGCAAAATGTAAACCCTAAAATCCTTTAAATATTTTATCAGTGCATATGCCTGTTTTTCCATTATATTGTACTTCAGTTCTGCATCTCTCAAAATTTTGCTGAAAACGGAAATTGGTTGTTCCATATTATCTTGATTCTTCTGCAGCAAGACTCTAGCTATAGTATGTTGGGATGCAAAAGAAAATATGATAAACTCCTTTGAAAAGTCAAGGCTGATCAAAACAGGAGATTTTGTCAGAGATTTCTTAATGTAAGTGAAATATTTCTTGACCTCAATGGTCCACTTGATTTAATTGTTCTTTCTTAACATATCTGAAATATGCCTTAAAATTTCTGCAAAACTGGGAACAAACCTTCTTAGGAAGTTTACTCTACCAATAAAAGACTAAACTTCTTTCTTACTCCTTGGTATCGCAATCTTTTGGATTGCTGCCACTCTTTCAGGATCAATCTTTATGCCATCCTTTGATATGATATGCCCCAATAGCTTTCCTTCCTCCATGGAAAAAATGCCCCAATAGCTTTCCTTCCTCCACGACAAAAATTGACTTCTTTGGATTCAAGGATATGCCAAATTTTCTACATTCCAGAAACACCCTTTCTAAATGCTTCCAGTGATTTGCAACAAACTTTGAGTACACAGGTATGTCATCCATGTACACTACTACAAATTTATCTTTCTCTTCACTGAATGTGATATCCATGGCCCTTTGAAATGTAGCCCTTGCATTCATAAACCCAAATGGCATTTTTGCGTACATGAAAGTCCCCTGGGGCGTTGTGAAAGCTGTCTTCTCCTGATCCTTTGGAAGGACCTTACTGATTGTACCTAGAGAAACCATCCAAAATGGAAATACTTTCTACCCCTACAACCTTCTACAAAATATGATCCATCTTTGGGAAAGGATAATTATCCTTCATGGAGACTTTGTTCAAATTTTTTATGTCTACACACAGTCTTATTTCTCCGTTCTTCTTTCTCACAGGGACCGGATTTTCCACCCATCTGGAAAATCTCAGTGATACAATTATTTTGGCATCAAACAACTTTTTATCCTCTTTTTCAATCAATGGAAGCAACAATGGATTTATCCTCCTGATTTTCTGTTTGAAAGGTTTCTCATTTGGCTTAATGGGCATAGTATGCTGGATAATGAATGTGTCATACTCCTTCAAATCTTCATAACTCCAGCGAAACACATCTGTAAATTATTTCATCAACTCAACATATTTCTTTTCTTCTTCTGGTGGCAGGTTCTTCAAAATCTTCACTATCTTGGGCTTTTCTTTTGTCCCAATGTTACAGTCTTTGACTTCTCCATCATGAGGCTCTACCTTCGGATTCTTGGCTACATCATTTTTGTCAAACAATATTTCTAATGACACTAGTCCTCAGGGAATAACATTATTCTTCAACTGAATTATTTCCTTTCCCCCGATTTCTACCTTGAATTTTTCTTGTTCCTCCAAGAATTCTTCACTGTCAACAACTCTGTCCATATCTTGATTTTCATTATTGATACTTGTATTTCCAAACTCATGAGTCATTTCAAAAAATCTCTTAATCTACATATCATCATCAAAAACCTTCCAATGTTTCGAGTTGTCAAGAATAGAGGGCCTATTTATGATTTCAATCTCATATTTTTTATTCGAAAAACTAGGTTCTTTGAAAGCGCCAACAGTTGTAGCCAAAGAGTCTGCTATTGAGTTGTTGATTCTGGGTATCACCACTACGTCATGTTCATCAAAGAAATTATCCAACATATCCCAGACTTCATTTATGTATGATCTCATTTTTGGGTGCTTTGTCTGGTATATGCCATTCATTTGATTTATGACCAGCTCTGAATCCCAAAATACCTCTATTTTCTTTGCCTTTACATCTTTCAGCACATTCAATCCTAGAATCAGAGCTTCATACTATGCAACATTGTTAGTACATTCAAAATCCAATTTGAAAGAATACACTAGAAATTCTCTATCTGGATTCACTATCCACACGCCCACACCAACACCTTCTTTGCTTCTCGACCCATCAAAATGCATGGTCCAAGTCCCTTCCATCCTTAGTTTTTGTTTGAATTATTCATCTACCTTAATCTGGCTGTTCTCTTCTTATTTTTATATAGATCTACCTTCTCTTCACAGTGGGAGTCATTATAGAAGATGGAAGACCCTAAATCAGTATAAACTGCATAAATGGAATGGCTATTGGGTTCATTTTGATTACTCACAACATATGAGAGTCTATTCTCGGTGTATAGCCTTTTGTGTTCACCCAGGAATGAGATAGTGGCAAAGTACATATCCATCTGCAAAGTCCCCTTCAGCTTTGAAGCCCAAGACCTAGATAACAACATGCAAAATTTTGGTGGAATATCTGCAACAACCACATCCATGACGACAATTTTATTTGGAAATTTAGTAAGGGAAACTACCAGGTATTTTATCAACCCCAAGCATTTCACCTTCTTTGAATCAAAAGAAAACAAATCTTTGTATGGTCTTGTGACCTCTAGGCCCAAACTTTCTACCACCACCTTTGGCATCAGGTTATGAGAAGCTCCCGAATGAAACATGCAATTATGGAGGGTCATGTCATGAATATTCATATTTACATAAAAAGGTGGAACTTCTTCCAAACTGTTATCTTCCATTTTAGAACCCATCATAATAGTTGGAGGGTCATCATTTAATTCTAGAGCATCAAGTTCCACCTGCCCTTCACTTCTAACCATTTTTGAAATCTATTCTCTATATTCACCATTTTTGAATAGTTCGCTGAAAGGGATGGGTATTTTGATATTTGACATCTCACTTTGAAAATTAAAGGAAGCAAGCGTTTTATAATTCTCCTTGACCAAATCCCTTTTAACTTCTGGAATTTTCCTTTCTATTTCTTCTTTTGGTTTATCCTTTTTGTGTTGGTTGGCCGAGGCTGAACCCATAGGATTTTTTCCCTTATCCACAACTACATCCCTATTCCTGAGATTGATTTTCCTCTGGAGATCACTCACAACATTTTGATACCCTATCCGGTATTGTTCTATCTCCAACTAAAGGGTATTGCACTCCCCATCCCTGGAAACATGTCATGCTTTGTTTTAGTTAAATAAACTTCAGAATCAATGTCACCAAAATGATGAATTTCACTTTCCACAAACTCAGTTTCTCCTTCCTCATCTACGTAGTTCTCAGGAAATGGGGGTCTCACTTGATCATCTGCTACATTCCTTGTGTTCCTCTGATCTCTTTGATCCCTTTTTCTTATTTGCGGTGGAGCCTATCTCCTAAAATTCAGGTTTCTAATTGGAGGCTCTTGTTGATCTCTATTATGGGGCTTATTTTCTAAGGCTAATCTATCCATTAGTTTCTCCATTGTCTTCATCATCATATCCATTCCAACCTTAGTGGGGGAAGAAGTATATGATACATTTTCTTCCCTAATATTCCTTCTCTATGTATCAGTTTTCTGTTTCATTTTACCAGAAGCCATCATGTTCACTTCAACCTCCACTGCGTCCTTTAACATGTCTGGCAGAGTGGCTGATTTTCTTTCTCTCAACATACAAGAAAAATCCCCCTCAAAGGAATCTGCATAATGTAATTTAGTAGCCCCTACTGGGGGTTTCACATCAGCAGGGATGGAATTATAAATCCTCATGAATCTAGTGGAAAATTCTTGGACATACTCAAAACCCCCCTTCTTCAGATTGTTGTAATGGGTTAGGGTTTGCAAAGGGTTTTTCTTTTCTTCCCACCTCTTAAGTAGACAGGTCACAAAATCATCATAGGAATGTACTGATCCCGCAACAATTGTCTTGAACCACTTCTTTACTTCCCCAGATAAGCTCTGTGCTAACAACTTCATTTTAGCATCATCGTAATCCACCTCCTCAAGGTCAATGAAGTCATTGAATATATCAATATGCTGTTGGGCTGTATAATTCCTCTCCCCATCAAACAATGTGATTCTCTATGTGTAGTTTTGAGGGAGGTCATGCAGAGCAGCAGGTAGAGTAAGTGGGGCGAACCTAGAAGCCATGACTACTGGTGGGTTTGGAACAGGGTTATGGCTTCGTAATGGTATTCTTTGAGCTCTAGATTTTTTAGACTCAATGCTTCCAGACTTTAGCAAATATTCCCAAAAAGACTGTAAAAAATATGACGGAAATCATTTATGATCAATTACAGTTTCTTTTAAATCTGATTGTGATTTAGACCTCAACAAAGATTGTTCAAATCTCTCACTTAAATCAACATTTTCATCATCTAACAAATCTTCTTGAAAATGAGGAAACAGATTTATTGTTTGAGAAGTACCTTCTTGATATTTTCCTTTAATCTTCCTTAGAAGCTTTTAAGGACTCTCCACCCCCAAGAACAACTAAGACTCTGGATTTCTCCTCGTGGGAATCCTTCTGGGAGCCACAATGTCTTTCTTGGAGTTTCCTTTTAAACGTGAAAATTTTTTATAGTGAAGTCGCCAGGGAAAAACACAACCAATACTAAATATCAAATCTATTTTCCCACATAAATATGATTACATTGTTGTTCTTCCCAGGAAAAATTTGAAAATTCGTTCCCTGGCAGCAGCACCAGAATGTTATCACTCAGGATTTACCCTTTGGTTGCGGAAGGATAACCCTAAGGTAACTATTTCAAACCAACCTTTAGGAGGAGAGATGGTTTCTTTCATACCAGAGAGGGCTCTCTCAAAAGATGAATACGATGGCCAAAAACATTTTTCAAGAAAATGATATTTCTTTTTTAAAGTGTGGCTGAAAACATATGAATCACATTGGGCATGGAGTCACGTCTGAGATTTCTAAAAACTAATAGAAAATAAACAACATTAATATTGATGAAGGCAAGGTAGTTTCTATCTCACAGTCGAGTTCTTTTGGTAGGTGATATTTGAAAGAATGTTAAACAAACCCATCAACATTAAGAATCAACATAGATGAATTTAACATTGACTTTAGAAGAAAACATGGAACACTTAGGTGCGATTAAGACAACATGATTTGCATGAATTCTATATTAAAAATAACACATTCACCATAAGCATAAGAATAAAAACAACATGGAAGCTTTTGTGAGGAACCTGCAACAATTAATTAATGAGAATACGCGAGATAACATAAATAACAGAACTCAGAATCGCTTTTATTGATCGCATGCCACTTTGAGGGGCAACCTCCTTTGAGAAAGCTCAATACAAATAACTTCACAGTACCTTCATTAGTCTCAACACAAACTTATATACTAAGTCTAGGCACCAATACCATGGGTCAATACCATGTGTCAATACAAACCATGGGCCAATACAAACTATGGATCAACAATTACTATGGGACGACTTACAAAGCATATGCGTCCAACAACAATAAGACAAACTATGGATCAACAAATACTACGAGACGAATTACAAATCATATGCATCCAACAACAATATACTAACAAAGTAAATAGAAGGGTTGACATGGGTTCCTAACATCCCCTCTCCCTTAGAAAAATTTTTGTGCTCAAAGCTTTAGATGTGGAAATTGATGCAGACTCTGAAGGAGTGGTTCCCTTGTAGCATCCTCAGGTTGCATTCTGGGCCACGGACGCCTTTTGAGTTTCAGGGAGGGTTGCTTGAAAGGATGTAGATGAAGAAGAACCATATTAGCTGCATGAAAAATGTGCTTAGAATGGTGCTGATCGGCTTGTTGTTTCAGTCAAATTCTTGCCATGTGAAGATTGTCCTGCAGAATGAGAAGAACCTGATCGTGGTTTCGAAGAACCGAGTCCATTGCCTGAACTGGGGAGCTGCTGAGGGTGTATGGAGGAAGAACTGGTGGTTCCTGTCCATATACTGCTTCATATGATGTCCTTTTAGATGTGGTATTGTACCACTGGAGCGCTTCTAGGAAATTGATATAAATAGTTGTCCAAATCTGTGTAGGGATGGGAAAGTGTTGCAACAATAAATTAGTAAATAAATAGGCTATAAATTATTAGTAATAGTAATTAATTATTATTATAATTATGAAGAGGAATGTCTCTTAAATAGTGGATGGCCCAACCATATTTAAGGCGGCCATATCCATTGTATTTTATCAACCATTAATTATTATATATTTATATATCTGTTTATTTGAAGATGGAACATATTCCTCCCTAGACCTGGATACAGGCTAGCTTAACCCAGATACAGGATGACATATTACACCGGATACGATTGCTGCATTTGGTATCAGAGCTTTCGCTCCTCCCCTCATAGCTTGGATTTGGCTCCTCTTCCACCACCCTTCTCACCTTCAGCTGCTCATACTACGTCCTTCACTTTCCACTCCTTTCCCACCATCCTCCTCTACCCCCTCCATCGCAGACCTCCCTCCTCCGGAGCCATCGTCTTCCCCAACCCACGTTCCTCCTTCCATCCTGTGCAAGCATCCCCACAATCGATGTACCCATAACTCCTATCCACTTCCTTCCATACATATGCTCTTAACCACTCTTCACTCCCACGTGCTCTAGCCACCTGGTCCTCGCCATTAATCACACCTCCACGCACTGCTACAATGCCCATTCACATGTGCAGTAAACCTACGCTACCTCTCCACCTTCCCCCGCAGCTCCCACTCCACGTATCCACCCCCACCGCCGCCTGCAACCTCCTTGACCATGCTCCCTTTTCCTCCAGCACCTCCGTCGTGCACCCAGCCCGCCATCCCTCCATCCCATGTGCCCTGCGCCCTCTGCTTCCACCACAACCACGCCTCCACACCCCCCTTCACCGTAGATCCTCCGGTGTACACCCTTACCCCCACGCAACCCTTCCACTCCCCCTCTGCGCCCTCCCCGCACGTTGCCACTCCCCACCTACTGCTCCAGCTCCCGTGCACTTTGTTAGCCACTCCTACGTCCACCACCCCCGACCCCCGGCTCCTGCTCCTTCCTCCTTCCTGCGCCTGCCTACATTTTCCCACGCCATCCCTGCCAGCCTACATGCTGCATCCCCTACGCCCCCCAAATATTGTGCTTCTCCTGCTTCCCACGCCTTCGCCTCACTATCGATCAACCCTTCCTCCGCCAACGTTGAAAACCCTAAGTAAAAAAAACATAATATAATAATAAAAATTTATTATTATTATTATTATTATCATTATAGTTTTAACTTACAATAAAATAAAAATTTATATAATAAAAATTAATAATATTATTATTAATATTATTAAAAGTTATTGTTTTAACGTGGGAAATTGAAAAATTTCCCTTCTACAATATCCATGGTGACATTTAGAGAAGAATTAATGAAGTGTTTTGAACAAATCTTTATGGACTTAAATGACATAAAAACAGCGTAGATCCATCTCAAATCCAGATATATCAAGCACCGAGAGGGATCCAATTTCTTGAGGTGTATTTTTTTTTGTTTTATCTTAAATTTTTTACACATTAAGAAAAAAATTACCCCTCAAGAAATTGGATCCCTCTCTTTTAATTTTTTATTTTTATTTTTGATAAGTTATGAGCAAACATAAAATTTTTAATTACTTTTGATTTTTTATAAGTTATGATCCGACATGGAAACGTAATGTGACAAACGTTACAACATCTCCCCCATACTGGGTTGTAACGTAACATGACAAACGTGACAAATGTGACAAACGTTACAACATCTCCCCCTTAATGGGTTGTAACGTAATGCGACAAACATGACAAATGTGACTTGTGACATGTGACATCCGTTACAGGATCTCCCCCACACTATTACTTTTGAAAATGTTACATGTGACATGTGACATTCGTTACAGGATCTCCCCCATAGTGGGTTGTAAGCACCTCGTTTACACTTGGTGCAAAAAGTCTATTGATGAAACATTTAAGGAAAATGAAGATTTATGTGAAGGTCACATGAGGGAAGTTGTCAAGGATAAACATTGCGTTGAGAGTCAAGTCAATAATGTTGTTAAGTATCCGACAGAAGTTGTATGCACAAAAAAAAGGACAATAATGATGATCAATGTATCGCCAAAAATGTCACAATAACAAATGCACGCAAAGTTGATGACATCACAAGGACAGCTATAAATAATATCAATGAGAACATCTATAAAGATAAGATTGGTGCTTTTATGAGCATTATAAGTACAAATATTCCCTTCAAAGGAATTAGCACAGAATATGTTGGGAATGACATCACGAAAATTGTCAAGCCTATGGAGTTTGTTCAGTTGATGACAAAAATAATTCAAAGCAACAACCAAGCAGGTGGAAAAAGCGTAAGAAGAACTTCACCAAGTATATACCTAACACAAATTTGAAAGCAAAAGAAACAAAATGAAGCAATGGTCGTAATCAAAATCACATCTCTCAAGTCATCAGTGCGACATAGAGCCAGAATAAAAGACGTCATGAGAAAACTCAGCTTTGACAACAAAGCTTTCCCAAGGGAAAGGCAATGTTACAACAATAAATTAGTAAATAAATAGGTTATAAATTATTAGTAATAGTAATTAATTATTATTATAGTTATGAAGAGGAATGTCTCTTCAATAGTGGATGGCCCAGCCATATTTAAGGCGACCATATCCATTGTATTTTATCAACCATTAATTATTATATATTTATATATCTGTTTATTTGAAGATGGAACATCTTCCTCCCTAGACCTGGATACAGGCTAGCTTAACCCGGATACGGGCTGACATATTACACTGGATACGGTTGCTGCAGAAAGGATTCGAGCAGTCCCGAAAGGAGTGTCGTTTCACCCTTGTTGACCTGGCAAGTATCACAGCCAGCCACCTTCTGTTGAATTGTCATTTTCAGTCCATGCCAAAAGAAGTTACATTGTTCCTGGTCATACAGTTTGAGGAACCCAGAGTGCCATGCTGATGAAGAAGCATGGAGTTCATAGAAGAGATAGATCTGTTGAACAGATTGCAACCAATTTGGAACAAGCAGAGAAATAACTATAAGAGAAACTAGGTCATCAAATGTGCGAGAAGGAGCATTTGCCACCATATTGTCCTTACCCTTCTTGTAAGTGATCGCATAGGCATAACCCATGAGTTGGATAACCCATTTCAAGCGTGCTCAGGAGGAGATCCCATTGTTCCAGGAAATTTTCCAGACTCTGGAGATCAGTCTTGATGCAGAAATAATCCCCTAATAGGTATGCTACCACTTCTGTACTGCATGCAAAATACCCAGCATTTCCTGCTGAGATGTAGATGTGGCTAAATTCTTACCGGAAAGGTCTCTTGAAGGCGACAAGCCCACTGGTTCAGCAAAGACACCTGCATATCTATCCAAGGAAGTAGGGGAGACCGTTGATGGGTGCATCTGAATGGAATGGAGTTGAGAGATGACACCATGTGAATCCTTCTTAAGGATCTTTTCCAGGTGATGTGAACTGATGATGCGGAGAGACCCTTGTTGTAAGTGCTTAAATTTGTGTTGTTTCCTATTGACTAAAAACTGCATCCAAAGTTCAACAAAATCCCATAAGATGGGGCCAAGTGTGCATAACCATTGAATTCCCAAAACCACATCACATCCTCCTAGGGACAAGGTGGGGACAAAGCAAACATGTCAAAGCACAGGTTATATATTCCTGAGAGATACACACATTGTGACACTTCCCCTTGCAAGGTAAGGTGCCTCCATTGGCAAACATGACTTCAAAGTTGGAGCAAGGATGGGAAAAACAATCATCCTATTTGGCAAACTGAGGGTCAATGAAGTTATGAGTGCTACCAGAATCAATGAGTATTGTAAGAGGAAGCTTCTTGAAGTAACCCCTGACCCGCATTGTTTGGGTGGTGGTGACACCGAATAAAGCATGGAGAGATATCTCTGGTCGTTCATCCTAAGATGGGGGGTCAATAGGTGGCTCCTGAATGTCGACCTGATCATCCATTGTATCTGGAGCTTCTTCACCAATTTTAGAGGCAGGCAGAGAATCCATATCCAAGAGATAGAGCTTTTGTTGAACACATCTATGTCCCCGAGTGAATTTCTCATCACAATGATAACAAAGCCATTTTTCTTTGCGTGCCTGCATCTATGTTTCATACAAATGCTTGATAGGAGTTGGTCGAGGAGCTAGCGGGATGGGAGGTCATTGAGAAACCATATTTCGAAAGGGAACAAAAGTGGGTTTGGAGCGCTGTTGGGCTGCAATCTTGTCTTCTGCCAACTTAGCCAACCCTAGGACTTCCATCACTGTGTTGGGACAGAAAATTTTAACTTCTGGTTGGATTTCATCCTTAATACCACCGATAAAACAACTACTGTAGAATTCATCAGACAATCCTTCTATGTGATTGGCTAGTTTCTCAAATTTTGTCTGATACTCTCTCACAGTGCCAATTTGACGAAGTTTAGTGAGTGCTCTAGTGAAGTCATAAAAAACACTAGTACCAAATCGTTGCAAAAGGAGTTGGAAAAAATACGTTCATTTTGGCTCGTCATGAGCCTTGATGTTCCAATGGTACCATTGAAGGGCTTCCTGTTCCAAATGAAAGGATGCCAGTGGAACTTTTTAGACATCAAAAGTATTATGTAGACTGAAATACTGTTCTGCACGATAGATCCATCCACTCGGATCGGTACCATTGAAGCGAGGAAATTCAAGCTTCAGACCACGAAAATTGCTGGAAGAAGAGAACCCATTGGATGCAGAAGATTCTTGCTGTCGGTTATTGTTCATGGATGAACGCTGAAGATGGAGGGTGAGAAATTTTTCATCCAGATCTTGGAGTTTGGTTTGGATGGCTGCAAGTGCTTCCTCCATGGTTTTTGCTCCTGCGCGGGTGACAACCATAACCAGGATTTTTTTTTTGGGGGGGGGAATGGATAGAAAAACACATACAAAAGCTTATTTAGTAAAGGGAAATTTGGATTTGGGAAAAACTCGGATGGGTAATTGGGGTTTGACTAGGTTTTGGACACTTTCTGATGGATAGGGAAGCAAAAAATGAGGATTTAAGAAGCGGGTTGAAAGAATGAGAAAATTTGTTAAAGAGGGACAAAGAAGTAGAAATAGGGAATGAACATGGTGGCAAAATTTGGAGGCGAGTGGGTGAAAATTGAAATAGTTATGGCAAACCCTAAAAATAGACAAATATGAGATTTATGGCTTTGGGAAGTAGAATTTGGGATAGGGTCCTCAGGAATGAAATATGCAGAATGGGATTGCAGGGGTGTCCGGGAAGTTTTAAGGGAAACGGAGTTAAAACAAGGGAGATATGGAGAAAAAACGAAAATTTATACTTGTTTTTCCAGAAATGGATCTGCAACGATGTGAAAGGGATCAGAACAATTGGATCTGAAATGGCACAGAAGGGATCAGCAACAGATGTATCTGAAACGACGTCGAATGGATCGAAAAAGGCTGGATCTGAAACGATTGGATTTGAAATGGCTTGGAATGGATCTGAAATGGTGCAGAAGTGATCGACAACAATTCAGCTAAAAATAGATATGGACCCCAGGTATGTTCGACTTCCTAACAGTTCAGGGGTTTCACTCAGCCACCAATGTTGTCTGACGACTTGTGTATTGGGGCAGTTCCCCTCACTCCATGGCTCAGGTAAAACTGATAACCACTTTGCCACAAACGATAGCTCTTGGTTTACCTCACGGGTGGGAACTAGTCAATCAGGTAGGGGTCGTTTCCCATTTCGCTAGCAGGTCCTCTCAATGGGTCAACTACTTTGGGGTTCCTATGGTACTCCTCACAATGAGTTTTAGGGTGTATTCCCAAGTACTTCCCACAATTAAGCGGATAGGGATTATTCCCAGATCCGAACTTGCAACAGATGCGATTTTTTTTTTTGGCAGAAATTCCACCCAATGAGCCCAAGAAAGTGCTCTGATACCATATGTGAGGAACCTGCAACAATTAATTAATGAGAATACGTGAGATAGCAGAAATAACAGAACTCAGAATCGTCCAACAACAATATACTAACAAAGTAAATAGAAGGGTTGACATGGGTTCCTAACAACTTTTCACAGGAAAATACGATTCACAGAGAAAAGGGAAAATACATACTGCAACACAAACAACACATGATTCTTCATCCTCCCAAATGAGCTATATTTCTGCAAGGAAAAACTTTACAATAACCGAAGCACTCTCAGTACCAGAATGTCTTTTTTCTATTACAGGTGTCAACCCCCTACAATGATGGCCCAATGGACTTTTTATAACATTTCTCTAAAATGAAACCCTAACAAACTTGTAACTAACGTGGTAAATACTTGGGTTTCACTTTTACATTTTACTTCAGACAAAATGGTACACCTGTCAAAATTTCCACCACATGAGTCTTTAGCACCCCGCTTGCTGGATGAAGACTTCTTGCTCAAGTTTCGAGCTCGAATCTTCAGGAGCGTAAAGTGTACTTCACCTTTCCATACTTCTCCACTGTTTTCCATTGATCCGCTGTGGGGAGCTCATAGATTGTCATCTCCTTCACGAATACCCTCATTTCTATATGTTCTGCAATTGAAATCTGCGGTATTCTTTCACTCATCATATCCAATCTGTGCAAAATTTTAAAATCATTCGTGAGCTTCTTCAAAAAAATCTTGTCGGTCAAAACATGAGTCAAATTCTCAAGGCCACTATGGTCGGTTCTAGTTTCAAAAAGTAGATCCTTGTGATTTTTTTGAGGAATCAAGTCACCGTTCTCATCCCAAAACGAAGGCAACCCCTTCTCAATCAGCTGATCAAATTTTCTCTTGTAATATGTTACCTGCTTCTTCATGTGTTCATCCCTGGCCTGAACACCTTCCACATGTGCATATTTCCCGAGGACTCTCCTCAACCAGGTTATAATCGCTGTCCTTTTTGTTATCTGCATGGCCTTCAGATCATCACTGGTCAGGGAATTCATAAAATCCACTGTGTTATGAGCAGTGTCTTTGGGTTTTCTATTTAAATTCTCTCTCATAGCCGTACAGCTCTCTAGAGCATCATTTTCCACTTTTCCTTTTTCCCTCATAAAACTTAGATAGGGCCTAAACTTGGTAACTTCGGTGATAACGGAATCCAAAATCATGTGCTTGGCACCTTGCATTGGGGTCTGCCCTGTCACCTGTATTATGAACCTCTGGTTTCTATCTAACAATTCCTTGTTCTTATTCTTTAAAGCCTGCATTTCTTCCTCCATTTTCTGGTTCTCCTCCTCTAGCTTCCTTTTTCCTTCTTTCAACTCTATTATTTCCACCTCCCTTAAATTGAGCTGGGACACAGCCTGAACTAGGCCATCGGTACTGGTCCCTTCACTTGCTTGATTAACAATTTGCTTCTCTTGTGCCAAAGCCATCAATTTTCCCTTAAGGTATTCAATCTGGCCTTTGAGGCTTGTCCGGTCTTTCTCCCATTCAACCTCTTTCTCTATGAACTTGGGAGATTTTGCTTTGTGGTCACCCAGCTCTCTAGATAGGTTTTATTTTTCCTGCTCAAGAACAACCATTTCAGAAGCCTTTATTAGTTGAGTGGATGGCATCTTGAGCTTTTTCATGAGCATCTAGACAGTGTTCTCCTTCTCCACCAACAACTTCTTACCACCTTTACATTTTCCCACCCCATCATCAACCAAATCTATTTGCAGCTTCTTGATCTTCTGCTGATGGGCTCTTTTCTCAGTCTTCTCCTGTCTCAACTGGATATCCAGTCTATTGACAGTACTTTCCAACTTAGGGATCCTTAGAGTGGATTTCATCAGGTCTTCGTATAACACCTCCCCGGTCTGCCTATGCTGTTGAATCTTTTCAAGGACTACTATTTTCTTCAGATTAAACTTCATTTCAGTCACCTTCTCATCAGATGACACCGCCAACTTCAGAGTATTTTTAGAGACATCTCTACTGGCCACCAAAGTGACTGGTAAATTTTGCATATCCCTGACTCTTGGAAATAATTTGCTCGTATTTTCAGAGCTTGAGTGTCTGTCTTGTCCATACTTCACGTACATCTCAGCTCTCGATTGGAACCTTTTGGTGTCTCCAGCTTCTTTGGCCTCCTCAAAACTGTATTGTTGTATTTAAACTTCGGGGGACCTGGTACTTCTCCTTTTTCTTTTCTTCTACCCTTGTGGATACGACCAAATCACTCGAAACATCTTCCGTGAACCTCTTTGCCCCCTCGGACTCCTTTATCTCTATGTCGAAGATTTCTTCGAAGCTCCTTTTGTCGGTATTTTCTACTACATCCGAAAGTACCACTTAGGATGAGGGATTTTCTATGGCATCCTGATCCACATGTGAACATGACGGGGTATCCTCATCGGACTCATACTACAGAAGACTTGCCCTTTTGGATAAACCTTCCACCTCTTCATGATTGAAAGCCTTGTTCTTATTTTGCTATCTTCTGTCAGAGATTATGTGGCATGGTTCGAATCTGATAGCCTTTTTGATGTCAGAAGCCTTTTTGAAGTCCAATAAGTGTTCATCCTCAACAATCAGCTTTTGCGTAATAAATTCCAAAGAAAAGACCCTTGAGGTCAGAAAAGATGGTAACATGTAGGGTTCTTTTACAAAATCGTACAACCTGGTAACAGTTTGCTGTTTGTACAAAAACCAGTCACCAACTGCTAAATCCTGCTTTAACTGCATAAAGGTTCTCATCTCTGGAAAGACTCTTGCCAATTCCTCTCCAAATATCAACTTGTAGACTTCTGTAATAATATAGTTCATATAGTTGAACATGTTGTCCTCTAGCGAATTCGAGAAAACTTCCAGAGAAAACCTCATATCTTTCTGACTTGAGAACATCAACATCTTCATCAGATGAGACTGGAACCTGAATTGACGAGTATGGTGGAAATCCACTAGCTGAGAATGGATATTCTCACCTAGGGCTTCATCAAATTTAAGGCATGGCGCTTGGTGATATTTCATCTCTGGTAAACCAGAGCTTATTTTGAAAAGAAGGAATAACTGAACTTAGGGAACTAGGGCATCACTATCAAGCCCTGGGAACTGGGAAATGAAAGACAAGACTAACTAGGTGTTTTCATCAAAAAAATCGAAATCTAAGGGGTAGGGTGTGTCTAGGATCTCGAGATTCGGCTTCAGGCAACTAGCGAGGAAAATATGTTTTGCTTCGGGGGAGGACTGACGATACAAATAAACTATGGCTTCTTCGGAAAAACTCTCGGGCTCAGGGGACTGTGACGAAGGTACCTCCAAGTATTTTCTGATAACGGTAGGATCGACAGGGAAAATGTTTTCGGACTTTCGAGCGCTCATCACGACTCTCTCAGCTTGGTTACAGTTCTCTACACACCAGGAAACAAACTCGTGGCATCCCATGAACTGGTCTGGGCAGAATTATATGAAGTCCTACTGAAAAACCATATGGACGTCGCTACCTTCTTTGTTTAACCTATCTAACTTTTCTTTTATCTCCTTGAATGACATCTTCACTACAGTGTCAAAGACATCCCTGTCCCTATCTTCTAGGGCATCTTCAACCCTGTTATCCCCGACATCCCGGGCCTCTGCAGTTTCCTCCATGATTAAAATAACATTTTCTTAACAACCTGCATGGGTTTCAGGGCCTACATGTTACTGACAGCTTGCAACACTAGTTTCCTCTGTCGCTTTCTCTGCAGCACACTTGTCTAGAGCTCTCTGACGCTGTCACTGAAAAAAAAACAAATGTCAACCTTCACGTGACCCCTCGCCTTTTATAACCCGACCCCGGCTATATTCCTTGATCCTCTTCCGACGATCATCTACCTAAGCCATCAATCCCTCGTGCTGCAGTCTGGACCGTCAGATCTATGGTCCTTTTATCATCTCCCTCGTGTGAACATCACCCACCGTCAGATTTAATCCACAACCAATATCCACCATCGATCTTAACATTTGCACCTACCCCAGGCAGTTTCGCAGGTCAAATCAGTTGTTTCCCTTACGGCCTTTCTAAGTTGTGGAATGCTGAGGGGCTACCATGTGTCCAGCGATTTCAGATTCTGCAACCAACTTTCGCTCTATCCTGCCGCGCATCTCCATGGTGCATAATTATCCTTTCACCCGTCGATCTATCTCAAGTTGGCTGATCAATGGTGGGACCTGCGGGCCCTTTAACCATGTCTTATTTGGCCTTTCTTCCTGGATTCCCCTTATCTACTGTGCCTTTTCCCCAGTGGAGATCCCTGGCCACCGTAGATCTCCTTTACTGATATCTCTTCCATTGGATCGTCCCCACTCCACGCTTCCTTTAACCAGATTTCTCAACCGTAGGATCCCTTTCTAGCTTCCATCCCAGCCTTAGATCTCCCTTGCACCGAGCTGGGGCGCCCAAAGGTGATTCCGCGAGCCCCTCAAGTGGTTTCCCATACCGCCTTCGAGATATGCAAAATGCTGAGGAGACGACACGTGGCGACAGTTTTGTGATTCCGTAACTCCCCCCGCAGCTATTCCCCCGCACTACTTGGCATTGTGGAAACTTCTTGGACCGTTGATCTGGCGATCAACGGTTGATCCTCCATGGAACTTGCATGCCCGTTAAATTCCCCTAACTTTCTTTGGTGGTATCTCATCGCTAACCTCCGTGCTGCTTCTCCAGCGAAGATCCCTTCACCACCGCTGACCTCCCTCAGCGAGATCCACACCCTAGGATTTCTTTTCATCTTTGCTGCGCTTTAACCAACATCCACGACCGTTGGATCCTCCTCTAGCTCCCATCTCAGCCATTGGATCTTCCCCACTTACGGCTTCCTTTTGCCTTCCGGAAAGCGGTTCCACGGGCCTTCCAAGCTGTTTCCCATACTGCCCTCGAGCTCTGCGGAATGTTGAGGAGCCGATACGTGGCGACGGTTTTGTGATTCCACAACTTCCTTCACTGCTATCCCCCGTGCTGCTTTACATTGCAGAAACCCCCCTGGACCGTTGATATGACGATCAACGGTCTATCGTTTATGGAAACCATTTGTCCTTTAACTCTTTGGTGCTTCGTTCAACAGGATATCATTTCTAATACTTGTGCTTCTTCCGCGGTGAGAATCACCCTCCGCCATCGATCTACGATGACAAGATCCTGACCGTCGAAGCACCAGACTCTTTAAACTTCCCTCTACAGGTATTTTAGGATCTCCCCAAGACACTTCATTGATTTAGCCGCCTATGCTTAGCCTCAGCCTGTGGTCATGTGGTGTAAATTCCTTAGAGGGTTAGGCGCTTCCCCCTATCGATCCTTGGGTTATCTTAATCCCAAATTTCTTTTCCTACTACCTCATTTAAATCTTGAAAAATATCTATGCTAACAACATGGAATCAATATCTCTCAGAGGATCTAATGTATGTGAGGTGATATTGTCAACATTGTACTCTATCGGTTCGGTATCCTCCTCGATTACTGTAGAGAGAGTGGTGTTGAAGAATGTAACTTCATAAGATATTCTTAGTTGTATTATTTGTGTCATTTGTATCATTTGTATTATACACCCTACGGAAATTATTATTGATGTAAATGATCATGCAAAAGTCATTGAAAGAGTCAATGTAAACCCTAAGTGTTAGGTTGGTCTCGAAAGATCTAGAAAATAATATTTTATTGTAAATTGTACAGGTAGGCCTAGTTAGGAGAGTCAAGTTGGCCTTGTTTGGTAAAAAGTTCAAGTTACTGATTAGTATAAATGAGGAGTTACACGTCCTTATTTTTTCACCTCATTCACTCATTGAGTTCGCATCACTAGGAGAGATAGAGTCAAGTGAATAGTTGCTTTTGTAAGTCTTATTGTTTGGGTCTTTGCACGAGGGATACTATTGTACATTCTGACGAATATATATAGAAGAAGTTTGTGGGTTTTTTTTTCCCCAAGAGGGTTTTCCCATGATAAATTTTTTGTGTACTATTGTTTATGCTGTGCTTGTTTATCTTTTAGTGATCCATATTTTTTTTGCACTTAAAACTTAACTTGGTATCAGAGCAGGCCTGCAAGAAAACATTGTGCAATTGTTGCAACTAAAAAAACTAGGGTTTCTATTTCTCAGAGCTCTCTCCACAGATCAACTGAAAAAGAGGGTGCAAGCAACTTGCCTCAATAGGGCACATATTTCTCTTGAAGCAGAATTCAATTCTGAGAATTTTTATTTTTGGTCCCACCACTACAACTTAGAGAACTAGGGCATCAAGTTTTTGTTGGATCTGTCCACAGATTTGGGAAAAGGAGTACATTTCTCAACTCACCTTTGGGAGGTGCTTATTTTCCTCCAATAAGTTTTGCAAGATCCCAAAGTTGATAAATTAGGGTTTCTTTGACAAACCCTAGGTCACCCTGTAGCCAGATCTCAGAAATCAACTTTTGGTTGGAACATCTCATTTGGTAAGTTATAATCTCTCTATTTCCATTTAAGGTTCTCATTTATCCAGTTTATCAAGATGCCAAATCATACGAAGCTTGAGGATGAGCTTGAAGGGGATGATAACTTCTAAGCATGGAAGTATAGGGTGATGCTCATCCTAGAAGAGCATGAGTTGGACAAGTATGTCACATAAGTAGTTGCAGAGCTAGAGGGAGATAATGAAAAGGAAAAGCATAAGAATAACTTGATCAAAGCTAAGAGGATCATAGCTGACTCCATCAAGGATCACTTGATCCTACACATCTTATCTCTGAAGACTCCAAAAGAGTTGTTTGATGCATTGAAGGGACTATTTGAAGGAACCAACATCAATAGGAATATGACCTTGAGGACTAAAATCAAGGCTGTGAAGATGCAAAACAATGAAAGTATCCAGTCTTACTTCACAAGGGTCTCCAACATAAAATATCAATTAAGTGCCATTAGAGACAAGGTTGGAAATGCAGAACTAGTGATGACTACCCTAACTGGTCTTCCAAGATCATGGGAGTCATTTATTCAAGGAATATGTTCCAGAAAGAAACTTATCAAACTTAGTGCACTTTGGGAAACTTGCACTCAGGAAGAAACAAGGATTGAATCAAGACTCAAGAAAAGTTAGGAGATGAAGATAATCAAGCTTTGACAGCTCATGCCAAGAGATGCAAGAAAGAAGATCATCATCACAAGAGATCACACAAGGATAGAAGACCTCCTAAATACTATTCAAGTTTCAAATGCTACCATTGTGATGACATGGGACACATTGCAAGAAATTGTCCTAAGAAGAAAGGAAGTAAGAAGGGAAATATAGAAAGACATCATTCTCATGCTGCAGAGGATGATGAACTAGCTAGGAAGAATGCTAAAGATGATTCCTCCAATGATGAGGAATATGTATTTTGATCCAAAAGAATTCAAACCAGATAGATGGAAGAACCTCTTATCCATTTCAACATTGGATAAGAAGGGATGCAATTGTGATTGGTGATGAAGAAGAAGGGACACACATATTCAACACCAGTACACAGTTCCATGTGATCTATGATCAACATTGTCGATCATAAGAAAGAAAGGCACAGGTCCTCAGAATTAGATGATGGAGTAGAGCACACTGTCAGAGACTCCAATTATGCCTGCAAGGAGACTAGGATCAAGAGGGATCCTACCAAACAAAAAAAGATAAGTATTTGAATTGTCATTTCCTGTATATCTAATTGCTTAAATGATATTGTTCAGTTGTTCACATATTTTTATTCCTATATTTAGAAAGTGTATTATGCATGTTAGAGTGTTTGCATTGATGAAAAGTATACTACTAATATGCATGTGATGGGTAAGTGGCATATAGTGTTGTACAACATTACATTGTTGCTTATCTAGAATGAAACCTCTTTGCTGGCATGATGGGAGTAGTGCACACTCTTAATATTGTTCTGGTAGAGATGGAAGGAATTTAGAAAATTACCGTATGAATGCAGGATATGGATGAATTTTGTGTTGAAGCAAGCTAAGATAGTTGCATGATTGTGTGACCTATGTCTTTATGCATAAGAATTTTCCAAATTATGAAATGTTTCTAATCATGCAACTGAATTTGACTTGTAGGAAAGATCGTGTACCATCACCTACAAGATAATAATGATGAGACTTATTTTGAAGAACAAGTGATGATGGTTCAACTATGACATTCATATTTACTACAGAAGTACAAAGCAAGGGTTCTCTCAAAAAGAGGGAGTCGACTATGACGAGATGTTTCTCTAGTGGCCGGACACACTTCCTTAGTGGTGGATATTACACTATATAGATGGTGTAATCAAAGTAGAAGTGTATATCGAGCAACCTCCAGGATTCGTGACTCTCTACAGAGAACCACTTGTGCGCAGATTGAAGAAGGATTTGTACGGGCTCAGAAGGCACCCATGGGATAGCATGATGAGCTTGAGGATCACCTTGAGTGATGAGATATCTACCTTTTCTACATGGTTGAATATGGGGAGATCATAGATGGGTGCAAGAGAAAAATTGCAACAACATTCGACATATTGGTATCCAGTGACCTAGAGAGATGACATAGATGGATACATAAAAGATCATCAAAAGAGAAGGCTACCGATCACTCCAGTGAATAATGTCCCGATGCAGAGAGTATAAGATGAAGAGGGAGGATAGTGCTCAGTTACAAAAGAATTAGGAAAGCTCCGCTTCAGAGGGAATGACTTCATCACAGATTGAGAGAAATTATCACTTAGCCTCTATTTGTGGAAAAGTTTGTTTTCCCCAGTATCTTAGGGATATGCTCAGAGTGATACCAGATGTCTCCCCTCATGAGAAGTAAGTGTATGTGGAGAAACCACTAGTATTTGAGACACATGCCAGGAATACTCATGTGTGTAATTTGAAGAAAGCCCTGTACAAATTGAAATAGGCACCCAAGACATGGTACAATAGGATAGACGTGTTTTTGACGAGCTTGGGATTTACCAAGAGTAAAGCGAATTCCAACCTTTACTACAAGGTTAAGGAAGGAAATCCTACGATTCTACTATTGTATGTAGATTACGTGTTCTTAAAAGATGAGGAGAAGCTCATACCATAAACAAAGAGGAAGCTTGCTACAGAATTTGAGATGAAAAACCTCGGTATGATGCATTAATTCTTAGGTCTTAAGGTGTGGAAGAATCCAGAGGAACTTTTCTTAAGTCAAGGAAAGTATGTGGTATAGATCCTGAATAGATTCAGAATGATGGACCATAAATACATGAACACACCTATGGAATTGAATATGAAGTTGCTGAGTGATACTTCTTTAGAACTGCTAGATGCCACAATATATAGGTAGATGATCGGTTCGTTGACGTACTTGACAAAGAAGAGGCCAGATTTATGATTTGAGGTGAACTCTCTGAGTCAGTATATGGTAGAGCCGAGACATGTTCACTTGGTTGCGGCCAAGAATGTGCTAAGGTACCTACATGGTTATGCTGATGTGGATTGGGCTGGGAGTGTCATAGATAGAAAGAGCACATCAGGGTGCTGCTTCAGTTTGGGATCAGGTATGATCTCATGGTTCAGTAGGAAGTAGATGAGTGTGGAACTCAGTATAGTTGAAGCCAAGTATATGGAAGCTGGTTCAACAAGTTGCGAGGCGATATGGATTCAGAAGTTGCTATCAATATTGTTTGATCTTGAGTTAGAGGAGACTTGTGTCTTCTGTGACAACCAGAGTGGTGTGAATTTGTCAGAGAACCCTATGTTCCATGAAAATTCGAAGCATATCAAGATCAGGTATCACTATATCCAGTATATGGTGCAGAATGGACTAGTGAGACTCTAATATATAGAAACATAAGATCAGATAGCCGATGTGTTGACTAAGCCTCTGTTGAGAGTGAATTTCGAGTACTTCAGGGATAAGCTTGGAGTGGTCCAGATCAAGAGGGAGTGATGAGCTCAAATGAGGTAGAAGGTAGTCATGGGTCATGTGATGCAAGTGAGTATCCTAGGATTCTAGAGGATCTGGACGAGCGGTGAGGTAACGCAGGTAGTTGTGGTATGAAACGTAATGGAGCTCCTGGGATGGACCCACCAGATGGCTTTCTCAGTTCGTGGAAGAGGATAGTTGGATCTGGTATGAAAAGGGACTAGCTCTACAGGATCATTGCATATGGTATGAAAAAGGACCAGCTCTATAGGATATCTACTGATCCAGTATGAAACAGGATTGGCTTTGTAGTGGTGAGCATCCAGTATGAAACATGACTGGCTCTGAGGGATATCTACGTCCAATATGAAACATGACTGGCTATGTAGTGGTGAGCATCCAGTATGAAATAGGATTGTCTCTGCGGGATATATACATCTAGTATGAAACATGACTAGTTCTGTAGTGGTGTGCATCCAGTATGAAAAATGACTGGCTCTGCAGGATATTTATATCCAATATGAAAATGGAATAGCTCTGTAGTGGTTACTGGTAGTATCTCCAGGGGTAGTATCAATGGGGGAGATCCCAGTGTAGGTTCCCCGGCGTATAGGGTTGAACTGGTGCACTAGGCTCTCCAATAAACTGGATTGAGTGATTGCATGTTGACTAGTGGACTCCAGTGTGGTTAATTGTATCTCCAAGGGTTGGAACCTAGTATGATTGGTCAATCACCAAGGAGATATACCAACGTGAAATCCCTAGAATTGATCTAGGCCACATCTAGCATGAAAAAGGGCTAGCTTTGTGGAGAGTTGCATCCAACATGAAAAAATGGCCAGCACTGCAAGACACATCCAACATGAAAAAGAGATGGCACTGCAAGGCACATCCAACATGAAAAAGGGCTCTCTCTTTGAAAATTCTTATGATATATAGATTCAGGAGATGTCAGATGTCAAAAGTCTGTGTACAACAAGTGCAACATATGGAAGACGATGGTGATGATGTCAGAATAATACCTTCCTTGTTAAGAGGGAGTGTTGAATAATATAACTTCGGAAGATATTCCGAGTTGTATTATTTGTGTCATTTGTATAATTTGTATTATACACCATACAAGGATTATTATTGATGTAATTGATCATGTAAAAGTCATTGAAAGATTCAATGTAAACCCTAACTGTTAGGTTAGCCTGGAAAGATCTAGAAAATAATATTTTATTGTAATTTGTACAGTTCGGCCCAGTTAGGAGAGTCAAGTCAGACCTGTTTGGTAAAAAGGTCAGGTCACTGATTAGTATAAATGAAGAGTTCAACCTCCTAATTTGGTCACCTCATTCACTCATTGAGTTCACATCACTAGGAGAGACAGAGTCAAGTGAATAGCTGGTTTTGGAATTTTTCTTGTTTTGGGAATACTATTGTACATTCTTACGAATATATATAGAAGATTTTTTATTTTTTTTTCCTCGAGAGGGTTTCCCCAGGATAAATTTGTTGTGTACTATTGTCTATGCCGTGCTTGTTTATATTTTAGTGATCCATATTTTTATTGAACTTAAAATTTAACACATGGTCCCACATGGGGTAAGGTTATCCGCTAATCGAATTTGGGTTGCACGCAACGTGCAAAATGCGACTACTAGAGGACATTGGAATGAATGGTGAGACATTAAGTTGCATGAGTGACATGGTCGAGTGACATTGGTATCGTTTAGGACAATGGATGGGATTTGTGGGCACCACGCTGACTGTTGGTCGGGTATGGAATCATTGTTAACAACCAAAAAGTGCTCACTAGCTCATTTCCTTATTCACATGACCCATTTGTCCACTTTTCCACCATTTGAGCCTTTAAAGCCACCAAAAGGTCACCAAAAGACCTTAATACACCCCTTTTTCCACTCAAAATGATTATTTTTACTTAAAAATCATAAAAAACCCTAAAAAAGGGTCCAAAATTCCCAAAAATATTAAAAAGGGAATAAAAATATTCAAAATATTCAAAAAAGGAAAAAGGAGGGAAAAGGTACCTAAACCATGTTGGTCAATACCATTGGTTTCCTCAAAACCATAATGGTATTCCCCACCACCAAAAACTATAAAAAGGTGGTAGGGGCTCCTCACTATCCATCCATCTTCCTATCCTCATGCTGCCAAAATCTCCCATGAGCTTTTGGCCATTGTAGCTACCTTGGAGAAGGGACCCTTTGGAGTTTGGAGCTGCTCACCCTTGGAGCTACTCAACAATCTTCATCACTTGGAGGTATTATCATTGCAAGCACTTGCTTGCCCCCATTTTCAATACAAAGTTATTTTTTCTATTTCCTATTCTTGTTTTCAATTCAAAAGTTTATTATGATATGCACATGCTAGTTTAGTTTTAGTTTTAGATTTACAATTGTTTTTGCTTTAATATTTGAGACTGCTGCTACTAGTTAGCAGGTGCCCATAGCACTAAGCTTGGTTGTAAAACCAAGCCAACAGTTTTTGGCGAGTCCGCTGCTTTCGAATTTTTAGATCTCAATTTTTAGCTTTAGATCTTAGTTTTTGTTAGTATTAGTCAGTTTAATTCATAGATCTGCAAATATAATCACACAGACACATTACAAGAGAGACCAATATATCGTGGTTCACCCAAGATGGGCTATGTCCACACTGAAATTGCTAGTCCTTATTATTATACCATCCAGCAAATGAAGGGATACAACCTGCAGCACATCCGCTGCACTTCCTCTTCACTGTCTCACAGTCTCTTTTCACAATCTCATAGATATTTACAATGCATAATACCTAATACATCTTACCCTAGCCGTATTACAATGTCTTTAATTTATAGGGAAAATACAATGGGAAAATACCACGAGATACCCAAAACCATGGATCTTTACAATGCAAGAGGAATGTACACTTGTTCCCTGAACCCCAAGGTTGGGGAACGAGTGTACAGTCCTGTTGCATATCATATAAAGCTGGGTACACGGTTGAGACAATATCATCTATGAGACTGGAAGATCTGGCTCAACAACCAACAATCTCCCACTTGGAGATTGAGTGGACTAGCTCAGGGGACCCTAATCGTTTCCATATTTTTGCAGACATAACGCAAGTGGATGCACCTTCGTAGATGATACAATGATGAATCATGACATTCTTGATGGTAACGAGAACTTGGAATGCGATTGATGACGATAGTCATGGGTTGCCTTTGTCGACATCAAAGGTCATGAGGTGTGAGTCAGAAGGATCAACAACACCAAGTGCATTGAGTAGTTCCTTTCACTAGGTTGGGAATGACTGTAGCACTTCTAATGTGGACATGGATGTAGGGGATTGAGCCAAGTAATCCATAATGCTATTGTAACATCCCAAAATTTTGTAAAATTTAAAATTTTTGATAATAGTAATAAATATGATATTTAAGTATGCAGAAGTAATTAACTGTTTGATTTGTTTATTTTAACGATAGTAAATCATCTATCATTGTTTATTAATTTTTGAAATACAATTATGTTCCTTAACGAGATGTTTGTTAAGATCGCTACTTAACGTTTGATTATTTTGTTTGTACTAACTGTTTGCGCCTCTTCTGATGATGAAGGGGTCCTATGGAACCCCTGGGCTTACTTAGCTGCATGGATAAAGTTATTACACTTGACGTAGGTTACAGGTAAATATAATTCCAGCCTTTGAAATTATTTAAAGTTTACCAACATATATTCAACCAACAGTAAATTTTATTTGAAGATTATTTCTGGGTGAGATCCTAGCTTTTATTATGACTTTTGTTGGACAGCTTCAACATGTATATTATTAATTTGAATTATCTTTCTTATGGCATTTCCAAACGATAGATACATACCTGAAACTTAGATTCTAATTCTGCGACCATGTAATATCCCTTTTTCAAATTTTATTAAAATGCCCAATTTTCCATTTTTTTTTTCCAATTTCGACCTTTGACTAGTTTTACTGTTTTGACCTCCAAATCAACCCAAATGCTCCCAAATCTTCTGTAGGAGTGTATGAATGGTATTTAGACTTGAATATAAGGTTCAAGGATGTTTTATGGCCCTCCAAATACTGCTTCAAACTTGATTTGTATTCTGATCAATATATGTAATTTTGACTAGTAATTTGTGCATCAAATCCCCCTCGGGTAACATTGCAAATGGCCTTCCAAATGCCTCCAAACTCCCCCAAATTTATGAACAGAGGTATATAATGTGTTAATTATGTGATTAAGGTCTCATATGCACCATTAATTGATTTTTAATACTGTTCTAACTCTCTCACATTCAACAGCAAAAACCCCTAATTCGACCCTTGGGGAAATGGCACTATTTCACCTCCCAATACAACTAAACTGAGTAAAAATGATTCAAATGCTCAAGTACAGTACATGAAACTTGTAGAAGACATCCATGGAAGTATATTTATCACAAATATATCAGAGAATCATCCATCCATTCGAAATAATCAACATTATAGTGTCATACATCAATGCATTGGGGAAATGGACATTGTTTGCTCATTAATCAATAGTTTTGCATACAACCAGTGGGTATTTCGACCTGATACTTTCTGAATATGAATAACAGAGGATATTAAGCTATTACAATCATAAATATATAATGAGAATCTCTCTCAAGAAGCACAAGTGCTGACCAAAAACGCCCTCCCTCAAGGATCACGAATATGCCTTTAAAACTGGAAATGGTGGAGAGAAAGTGCTGCACTAAACCAAACCATGAAACTTCCTGTAGCTGCTACATGAAAATACAAACTCCATTAAAGCACCCTGAAAGACCTGAGTGGCCTCTCCAAGCACCAACTTGGATGGGAATCTTTCACCCTCGAAATTTGCTAAGGCAAGAAACTAGTCATCCACTAGCTCTCTCTTCACAAATGCAATTTTTCTCAAATCATCAAAAGCCATTCCAATACTTGATTTCTACATTTTATAACCAACATTAGCCTTCAAGGGGTCGAAATCCTCTCAATAGATTCAATAATTTTCCATTTAGAAAATATTCCTCATTTGCCACTTGTCTCCTAGTTCCAACCTTCCATCTTCTCCCAAATTCGAATTTGAGTCTCTTTAGATTCCTCCAACTCCATGAGCGCCTTCTTGAGCCTATTTTTGGGGCTGACATGTCATAATGGTCAGGTGTAAGAAGTCAGGTCTGAATTTTGTCATAAAATGTCATAGATGCTTCATTATTGTTGTCATAAAACTAGGGAATCTAGCCCATGTGTCCACTAGTCTCCAATTTGACTCTTCCTCTCCCATGGAGGTTACTATTCCTTCCCATTTCGACCTAATATGCTCAATGCCATGTGTTATGACTTATCAACTCACCCAAGAGTGTTCACCTTCCCATGAATTCGAATTGGCAAGAGAGAGCTGCCATGTGTCATTGAAAAATCAAGCTAGTGTGGGTCCCACCACCTCCATATGTCTCCAAAACCACTTGCCACCTAGAATTTCTCTTGAATTTATTTATTCATCATATTTATTAAATGCTTGAACCATTCTAATGTCTAAATATCATTTATTAGTTTCCTTATTACCATCCCACATGTGCCCATCCAACCTAGGAAACTAGTAGGATTGATGGGATTGTCTTACTATGCACTTATTTGAATGGGGACATTACAGACCAAAAGATAATTTTGAAATACTATACTGGTTACGATAGAAGTTATCTAGTTTATCCCAAACTTAACATGATCTTGTTAAAGTCACAAAGAGGTAATATTTGATTTACATTATTGTGTAGCTAACATTTTGCTATGAATACCATAGATTATCATAATCACTCAAATAATATTTGTGTAGAAAGTAATATAAATTTAACACTATCAAGACTTATTGTAAGTATTAGTGTTACCATGTACATTTGATATTTTACACACATAGACAACAACGAATCAATATTATATAACATTCATATATCTACAAAATTATATAATCATCTATGTACATGAAACTTTACAATGATTCTACCCATATCATTTAACTGCTCATTATCTAGGTTACAATTCATGTCATTTGGTGTTATAATTCTAATGTTATACAAACATTCTAGGGTTAACATTGATATACAATAATCAATTGTATTAACACCTATACTATGTAATAATTCTAATATTAAATCAACCTATATAAAACATAATGCAATGATATTTGAATTACTTTGGAGTTAGGGTTACGAGCTTATTACAACAAAACCTAACACTTATTTAAATATGAACTATACGATGATCATATCAATAAACAAATGGTATATATATTATAATGCAAATATATATGAACTGGTTGGATTTATGGTCATGAGGTAGTAATGGGAACTAACGTTTATTATGTGCAGGTTGGAAAACAATATTAAATTAATGAGCATTAACTGAGATCCTGGTGGAATGCTTGGTGGCATCCAACCTGGATTGAGGCACGTGAACATTTCTTGGATGCTGCGTTACCACACATGTGATAGCGTTAACTCTCTCTTGTCCAAAACCCTTGTATTCATTGTTATGGTTGTGATTTTGGAAGTGAGGCCGACAGGCCACAAGGTCTTAGGGTTTAGAGATGGTCGTTCAGGGTTTCGATACCACAACCTCGATACGTTTCAATGGTGATAACCTAAACCTAGAAATGCATGGGTCTTGAACCTCGGCCTTCAAATGATAACTAATGATCCCGATCTTGATATCCACAGGTAATAGATCTGTCATTGCTTGCAATGGTTATTTTAAACTTGTAAGTTTTGGTTTTTATAATAATTACGAATATAACTGAGATTTTATGGCACATTTTGCAGGGTGAGGTGGTCTCTCAGCTACGTTTCCTGCAGAGGATGATCACCGAGGACTTCAATGTCCTAGTAAGTCTCGAGTTCATCCATGTGCCCTGGATTCGTCGGGAGATGAATCTTTTTCTTCTCTACTATAATTTGAATTTAGGTCTTAAGCTGTGGGAAAAAAGAATGTATAGTCTAAGTTGAGGCTTCAAGACTTCGTTGTAACTGGTTATTTTGAGCATTTAGCAGACTTGTTGTTTGTACACCCTGTGCATGCTTCCATTCGGTGGTTATTAAGACACTTCGATAAATAATAATAATATTGGTTTTGATATTGTATTCACTGTGTTGTTTTTTTATGTATTCGATATTGTTGTTGTTATGACTATTATGGTTCGATACTTGGTCTGGGTGAGTGTGACTTGAGCCCGTGAATTGATATAAGAAATGTTTTTTTTAATTAAATAAAGTTAATGATAGGTTGCTTTTAGGTTTGGGTTTGACCAACGTTGATAATGCTTAAACTTTAGCTTCGGGCAAGGTTACTAGAACCCTTGCCATGATTCTGTACTACTTAATAAGATTCGAAATTTTGTTCTGGTAAGTGCTGCGTATGAAGGCTTGATTCATGCCTTGATTTCCAAAACCGTAGGGTTTATCGCAGCATTTCTGTGTTGGTTGAAAATAATACTTAGTTTGATGTTAATGAACCTAAACCACGACTTGGTTTTGTGTATGATGATTATACTTCTGCTATGTGATTTATATTTATCAATAAATATTTTAAAGGTTACTACAGTTACGTTTTAATTACAATCTATAATGTATTACGAACTGTTAATATCATTTTTATTTATTAGGTTTACAAGGTTATAGAGTTATTATATTATATGTATGATAATAATAGAACAATGTTTCAATAACAGAAACTATAAGAAGTCTATGGACTCTGCTTCTAGCCAACATATGTTATTTACAACTACTTGACAGTGAAAACTTAGGGTTACTGTTTGACTTAGGAAACAATACATAATTATGTAATTTATTTATTCAAAAACAGAACTATTCTATCCTATCCTAACTTAATAGAGTATACAGTTCAGCTAAACAATTTAATCAATAAGTCTTCATTATCAAACCAGGAAAAAAGGTTAGAGGTTTAATAAAACAACTTCGTTCATTCAACTGAAAATAAACAAGACAAAACAGTAGAACCTGATGAATGTAGGAGAAACAAAAAACCCAAGGAACTTGTTCCACCCAACCTGCTCCTGAAGACAGCCAAATTACCTGCCTTAGGACCCCCGAGCTTGTTCACTGAACCACTAGGAAGAAGAATCTGTTTAGGTCATCAACTTGCAGCAACAAAGTAGATCATCCAATCATATAGACTTAGCAGTCAAAGAGACCTGCACTAGCACCTCTGGTTTCCTTCTCAGAATAATTTCAGCAGACTCACAATGCACATCCACTTAGCATCCCTATTCGAATCTCTTAGTGATCACCTGATACACTTGAGGAATTATTTCTGCAGAAAAATAATTATGGAGCTCCTTGCTCAATTCGAATTGCCTTCTCTAGGCTGCCTAGTCCTTTTTAGTGGTTAACCTGGTCATTAATGAGCTAATAGCTCTGTTCCACCCACTTGGGGTATTTTGCCACAATTTTAGGGGTAGTTGTCCTATAACCAACAGCTAGCGGTGGAGTGAAAATGCTAACACCTGTCCCATGCCTTCTAACAACTTCCATTACTCCTAGTGGGTCAGTGAACACTCATTCAACAGTTCCCTTGTTGTTTGTCTCCTATTTTAATTTATTAAATAATAATAATATGTCATTACAATCATCCTTGACTAGATTTGGTCATAATTACAAAACTTTGTAATTATAATTTAACATAATGTTTTTGAAATAAAATAAATAGTCTCAAAATTTGGGTAGGTGATAGTTGTTATTATGGGTGGATTTCACGTGAGGCTTATTAGGGGTACTCCGAAGTGGAAATTTCGGAATCGGATGGATTTTTTCGGTATTCAGACGAGGTATTTGTAGAGGGGTCCCTGAGGGGATAGGAATGTATTCCACTTGGGGGATGGAAGGCCCATCATAACCCTTGGCTCATGTCTGAATATTTATATCCAACGTGTAGATATTTTGAAAAGAGCCATAGCTGGGGAGCGAGGGTATTGCTGCTATGTAACTACCCCTTGATTCACAAAGGGTTGTTATAATAAGGAAGTTTGTGGTTGGGGAGGGTTTGCATCCTGAGAGGGATTTGTCACTGTCTTATTTTTGGATTCCACTAACTAATGGCAGTCGGGGATAAGAGGACAATGATGTGTGTGATGAATATAATTGCCACAAATGGAGAAACAATAATTGGTCCTCAGGTTGGGATTATTCCCTTGTTTGGGTGGGTTATTAGTCCCTGTATTCTGGCTACTCGTATTATAGTTTTGCTAGGGAGGGGGATTTCCCTCTTGCCATGGCTTCCGATTTTGTTTGTTCTTACCTTTCTTCTTCCCCTAAGTCTGCGGATTTTGGGTGTTTGTGGTGTTTGATTGCTCAAATTGTTGAGCTTGTTGAATGTAAGAAGGTTGAACTAGGTTTACCCCCATGTGGGGGGATGGTTACTAACCAGTTGGGAATGTGAAAGGATAATATGGGTTATATGCCGGGGGTGGGATAAATGCAGTTTGCATTCCATAAGAGGTGGATGCAGGAATGACTTGTGCCATTGGCGGTGTAGGAACTGTCGTTGCTTGGCTAACGTTTGGGTAAGTAGGACTATACGGTCCATACTATAATTGACCAATTAGTGGGGTTGGTACCAATGTAGGGGGTACCTAAACAGGTGGCATGGATGGGTATTGTGGATCCATTTTAAATGGAACCAAAGTGGTGGGAGGAACCTTTCCTAAATGGGAAATGGACCCAATAATCCCATCCGCCGAACGTGATGAGCCCAAAAATGTAGGATCCAACGACCGATGCCGAGGGGAATTAGGGAGGATAGTGTACAAGTAATCAGATTGTGTATATATGAGATCAAAATGTTGGTCTTTAAGAATAGCCTCCTCCTTGCTTTGCGGCATGGAGGTGGCGACATCTTTTGCTATAGCAGGTTGGAGAGATTTGATAAACTAATCCAACAAAAAGTGTGGTTGTATTTCGATTTTGCACAATGTGCGATGCCTACTCCACTCATGGATGTGGTCCGCGATGTGGGTGGAAGTATTTTCGAAAACTCTATGAGAATTCTGAGACCCAAGTCATGTCAAATCGGGAGTTGGAAGTAATTGAGAAAAGCAGTGGCCAATGTCGTGAATGTGGCATGGGTTTCGCTTGCTAGGTTGACATACCATTTACTTGATGTGCCGGTGAGAGTACTCTAGAAGAGGCGAAGCCTCATAGGATCGTCCACTATGTTGTTAGACGAACACCATAAGTGGAAAGAAATGACATAGTTGTTGGGATCATCTCCTTCCTTTCCTTCGAATTTGGGGATATCAGAAGGAAGCTTATCTGGCATAACTAGCCACATGGGATCATTGATCAGTTTTTCCAAATCAGGGAGATTTAAAGTAGCCATGAATGGTAGGGTAGGGGGAGTTGGTTCTACCATTGTGTGTGGTATATGGTTTCCAAGAGCGAGAAACCCAGGTGGTGTTGTAAATAACGGTTGACCTCCTACAAGAGGGGATGGATCAAAGGGAACTGAGGAATCTCCAAGGGGAGAATCCAATTGAGTACCTCTTCCAATGGGGGAAGAAGTGGTGTAATTAATCATTTCTCAGAGAGGATAAAATGAACCTATCAAGGCTTGGCCTCAACCAGATGATCCTATTAATGTGGCCTAGGAACGAACCCGGATAGAGTACCTTCCTTGTGAACCACAGGAAGAAGGTGTAAAAACACCCCTCGAGAGAGGGGATAGGACTTGCAGTTGTCGAGACTGCCTCAGGATGTTGTTTTGTTCCTAAATGGTGGAGGATTTGTGTCAAATGAGAGTGATAGTGGAATTAAACACAATTGAACAAATGGAAAAATATGCCAACCACAACAGATGCAAATATGGTGCAAGAAGTGATTGATATGTGCAAATTCGGTTTTAGTGCATGAGTTCCCACATGTAGGTTCTTTTTAATTACAAATTAATGAACTTGTTATTTAAAAAGAAAATAAATGTAAATTCCCTAACAAGACCCAACGTCCTTCCTCTCAAATGTAACCAAGCCTCCCAAAAGAAAAATTGACGATGATAATGGTATCCACGCACCAATTGACTAGTGGAGGTAATAAAGAGTTAGTTCTACCAGAAATGGGGCCAATGTTCCAATCAAGATGACTTGGCAACACCTCTCGAAGGAAATAGCTAACTTCAATAGTCAATTGCACTCACAATTTCTCCTTGGTCATCTCCTAAGTTGGTCCACTAAGATTCCTTGTGTCAAGTGTGGATCAGTGGTTCATCCTGCACGGTATGGTGTCATGTCCATACAACAATATGAGTGGCTTGTAGGGGAGAGCAGGGCAACTATACCTTGGATTTCCCTCCTTGGTCATGGCGCACTTCTGATTCGGGTTTTCTTTTAACACTTGCTTATAGCAGGATTTTGTAAGTACCTTATGAGACAACAATGATATGTTTCAAAATATTGCTAATGAAACTAGATTGGTGGGCATTAATGGATTCCTAGCCCAATCAATCCTACCTAACTAAAATATTATTTTGTGACCTCCTATGGAGGATTTTAGTTGGTTGGACAATTACAAAGTTGTTTTTAAGGGGTTTGAATTTCACCTAGGGAGTGTAAGAGAGGTATTTCACAATACCTACCTGTTAGGATATTTAGACACTTAGGAGTTAGTTAAGATCAACTTGTGTAATATATCCATTAGGGATAGTGTGTTTCTTTAGTATGCATTTGTAAATACTTAATCCGATGGTCACGATATGTTCCCGACATAGAGTGATCCGATGGCTCAACTTCTCTTAGATCAAACCTAACCTTGATCCATGGATTAACACCCGATTGGTCCATGATCTCTATTTAAAGAGCATGGAGGGTCATTGTTTAGTTGATCGATTATGAGAAGCTCATTTGTAACTTTCTTTCTTTGCATAATAAATTGTCCCGTAGAAGCTATTTGGCCGGGGCCGTGGAGTGTTTCCCTCAAGAGGGTTTAAACCACGTCAAAACATCGATGTGTTGATCTGTGATCTGTTTGTGTGAAGTGGTTTCTCTTGGTTTTCAGTCCTTTGGTAGTACCCTGTGTACCCGAACATGGTATCAGAGCTTTTACGAAGTGCCGCTTCCGGATATGATCTAGATCTTGAATTGCTGTTGCCGAAACTCGAAAGGGTTTCTAGTTCTGGTATTTATGTGCATTTCTGGGATGTGGGAGGTGTTCCATTGCATCTGGAGCGTCGTTTCTATTGGGAAATAGTTTTTGTTTGATCAAAAACGGTTTCCGGTTGCTCCAGAAATGCGTATTTCATCAGATTTGAAGGTATAACATTACAGTGACGCATTTTTTTTATTTTCTTTTTTTAAAAGGAAAAAAATCTCATATTTCATCTTTTTTTACTGTTAGATTTTTTTTGGGTTTGGATTGTTTCTTTCCCATCTGCGTATTCTCTTTTCCGTGCACCTTGAGCGATCTCGGCAAATCAGAAATAGAAAGGGAAAGGGTTTTTCTCGACTGCGTATGCTTTTTGCCGTGCACCTTGCGCGATCTCGGCAAATCATAAACAGAGAGAAAACGTAGACTTTCCGGGCAAGCTAACAAGATCTAACTCCACAAGTGTGGAATTTTTTTTTTGTTTCGATTTGTGGTGTGTTTTGTAGGAAAAAGGGCAAGCACGCAAACCGAGCAAGAAGAGTAAAAAAAAAAAAAAAAAAAACCCTTCCTCATTCCCATATTTTACATATCTTTTAATCTAACTCACTTTGTTCAAAGTTGCTTTATTCTTTAATAGGTCTTGAGTTCAAGTCTTAGGAAGTTACTTTTAAAAGAAAAAGTGCATGCAATTTCTATTTTCAAGTTATTTTATTGTAAAAGTGCATCTCACTTAAATAATAAAAAATAAAAATACAAGTGAGTCACTTAAGTTTTTTTTATTGTTGCACTATTTAAAAGTAATATCATTGTAAAAGTGAAATCACTTATTTTACAAAAGTGGTTCACTTAAAGCAATTTTCTTGTAAAGTGATTGTCAAAAGGTTCATCTTGGGAAGAGGGGGGTTCTTTTTTTGCTGGACATTCTCTAGCTGCCACATCACTATTGGGGACATCTTCAACAGTTTCTTTGTTCAAGCATAACTTCATCATACAGAGTCAGTTTTCCATGCCGTTTTTTTTTAAACAACCTATTTTTTTGATATCTTCACATCCAGACTATTGGTTTCTACTTTTACAGCCATTAATTTACAAATATGGCCGCCCCTTGTGATATTCTACTTAACAGTTCCAACTATTTCTCATGGAAATCTCGTATGGAGGATGTTCTACGAAGTAGGAGACTTTTTAGAATTACCTCAGGGAAAGAAACAGAACCCACTGATGATGATAAGAAAATAAAATGGGCAAATAGATGTGATGAATCTCATGGATTGATTAGGATGTCAATCTCTACTGATTTGTGATTCCACATATCTGAAATTGATGAACCTAATGCTGCTTGGGACAAGTTGGAATCTGTGTTTGGTAAACACAATGAAATTCGAGGTCACCAACTCGAAAATGAGTTGATTTCTTTAAATCCAAGTGACTTTTCATGCATTCAAGATTATTTATCTAATTACAAAACTCTTAAACTCTTATGTGCAGAATGTAAGATTGAGAGGGAAGACAAACAATGCATTTATCATATTCTTTCCAAACTTGGACTTACATATTCTGTTTTTGTATCTATATTTTACTCCATGAAAGCATCATTGAATGCAGCTAGCTATCAAGAGCCTAGTCTTGAATCCTTTTGTGATTCCTTGATTAGAGAACAAGATAAACTCATTCATCTTGGAATAATCAACAATGCAGATACATCTGGGAAAGCCTTATTGTCCCAACAGAAAGAAAAGTCCAAGCCTCCCAAGAAACAAAATTTTTGTAATAATAAGTCAAACAAGGGTCCCAAACCCTCTCAGTCAGCTCCTTCTTTAAAAAATGACAAAGGATCCAAGCCAAAAGGCAAGAAGACTGAGCGTCATTGCAACTATTGCGGGAAAGATAATCATGATGAATATAAGTGTTTCAAGAAGATGGCAGCCTTGGAAGTAGCAATGAAGAAGCACCACATCAGCTTAGATTCGTCTTCAGAATCTGCCTCTCATGGACATGCACTTTGTGCTTCTGGTTATTCTTATAATGCATCTTCTTCTTCTACTTCAAATGAATGGCTCATTGATTCTAGAGCATCTTATCATATGGCTAAGGATCAAGCCATCTTTTCTACTATGCATGAATGTAACACCAAACAAATATTTGTTGGTGATGATAGATCTCTAAGTGTTGTAGGAGCTGGAACAGTTCCAGTAGATAATGGTCATTTTAGTGATGTACTATGTGTTCCAAGAATTTCCTGCAATTTGTTATCAGTCTATCAGATCACTCATTCTGGTGAAGGTAAAACTGTGACCTTTACACCTCACCAAGTTGTAATCAAGGATTTTAAAGATCCTCAATAGGTCCTAGCTACCAGAATTGTTGATGATATTACCAGGTTGTACAAGTTTAACAACTTTGGGTCATCACCTTTCCCTTCAGTTTTTGTTGCTCATAGTGATAACTTGAGCAAACTTTGGCATAAGCGATTTGGTCGCTTAAATTATCGCTCATTGCAACAACTATGTAAAGAAAATATGGTGACAGTTCTTCCGATGGTATCTTGCAGGGATGGTGTTTGCTCCGGTTGTGTACTTGGAAAACATCATTGGGATAGTTTTGACAAACGTGCCTCTTGGCACGCCTCGGTTCCCTTGGAGCATGTGCATAGTGACTTGTGTGGTCCTCTTCCATCTGCTTCCTTTTCTGGTTTCAAATATTTCTTAACTTTCATTGATGATTACACCAGACGCACTTGGGTTTATTTCCTAAAACTTTAGAGCGAAGTATTTAACATGCTCTTGGCCTACAAGGCCCTTGTGGAAAAACAATCTAGTCATCAAATTATTAAGTTAAGATCTGACAATGGAGGAGAATATGTTAACAATAAGTTCACTACTTTCTGCATTGAACAAGGCATCCAACAACAGCACACTGTTCCATATACACCACAACAAAATGGTGTAGTTGAGTGGAAGAATTGCAGTTTAAAAGAAATGGCCAATTGTATGATCCAATCTAAGGGACTAAGTCTTCAATTTTGGGATGAAGCCATTAATTGTGCAAATTACATAGTTAATCGCACCCCCACTAAAGCATTACAAGGTATAACACCGGAAGAAGCATGGAGTAAAACTAAACCTGATGTAAGTCACTTCCGTGTGTTTGGTAGTGAAGCATGGGCTCACATTCCGGATGAAAAACGAAAAGCATTGCAGCCTAAAAGTGAAAAGTGCATATTTGTTGGATATTCTGAAGATGTAAAAGGTTATAGACTTGTTCAACCACATTCTCATGATATAATCATTAGAAGAGATGTTAAATTTGATGAAAATCTCTTTGCCTGCGAGCTTAACTCGGCGATTGTGCCATCTTTGGCCTGCGATCCCGATTCGGTGTTTGTGCCTTCTTCTTCTTATTCCAACTTCTTTGATAGGTTTCCAACTCTAGTTTCTGATGATGATAGTGAGGATGAAAATCCACCTCCGCCTGCTCATGTTCCTCCAGTTGCACCAGCACAAGTGCTTCCTCGATGGGCCCGTTCAACATGTGAAGAAGTTGGTGATCTTGTCGGTGATCCTAGACATCAACATCGAACACGTTCTCAGTTTCAGTGAGCCTCTTCTCTTTTGGCTCAAGTTTTCAAGAATCATGATCCAGAAACTTTTGCAAAAGCTTCAGGGAATCCAGATTGGGATGTAGCCATGGATGAAGAATATCGTTCCTTAATGGAGAACGATACTTGGGATCTTGTACCTCTTCCAAAAGGAAGAAAACTTGTCAGATGTAAACGGGTCTACAGAACTAAGTATGCATCAGATGGAAGTGTTGAAAGACTTAAGGCAAGGTTAGTTGCCAAAGATTTTTCCCAAGTTGAAGGGATTGACTACAATGAAACCTTTGCTCCCGTCGCAAAAACGAACTCCATCCGCCTTGTTCTTTCCGTTGCAGCCTTACACAACTGGGAAGTCCATCAAATGGATGTCAAGTCTTCCTTCTTACATGGTGATTTACAGGAGGAAATTTACATGGAACAACCTCCTGGCTATGTTCAGAATAACTCTAGCCTTGTCTTCCGCCTTAAGAAATCCTTATATGGCCTTAAGCAAGCTCCTAGAGCTTGGTATGCCAAAATGGATAACTTTCTCCTTGACACTGGTTTTTCTAGATGCCATTCTGACCCCAATGTCTATACCAAGAAAGTAGGAAACCATCTCATCATACTTGTTCTATATGTTGATGACCTTATTCTTACTAGTAGTGACCCTAAGCTTATAACCCATGTGAAATCCAGTCTTAAACAAAATTTTGAAATGTCAGACTTAGGACATTTGCATTATTTTCTTGGTCTCCAAGTCCTGCAAACCAAAGAAGGAATATTTCTTTCTCAGTCTAAGTATGCTTGTGACCTTCTTCGTCGCTTTCACATGGAAGATTGTAAACCAGTCCCTTCTCCCTTCCAGTCTGGAGTCAAACTTTCTGCCACTTGTACTTCACCTGAAGTTGATGCCACCTTGTATCGTCAGCTTGTTGGTAGTCTCTTATACTTGACCATTCCCGTCTTGACCTTTCCTTTGTCGTTGGTCGTGTTGCCCGTTATATGAAGACACCTCATGAAAGTCACTGGAAAGCAGCTAAAAGAATACTTCGATATATTTGAGGTACAGTTCAGTTTGGGATTCATTAAAGTACAGGGGGGAAACCTTTGTTGGTTGGTTTCATTGATTCAGATTGGGCCGGCGATCCTGATGATCGAAAGTCTACTGCAGGTTATGTTTTCAGTCTGGGATCTGGACCTATTACTTGGGCTTGTAAGAAACAACAAGCTCTTGCTCTTTCTTCAGCAGAGGCAGAATATTGAGCAGCAGTTAATGCCAGTCAGGAAGCTTTATGGCTTCGACAAATCCTTTTAGAGTTTGGATTCGAGCAGCAGCAGCCTACTCCACTTTGGTGCGACAATCAAAGTTCCATCAAGCTTGCCAAAGATCCAATTCTACATCAACACAGCAAACACATTGAGCTACATATGCACTTCATCAGAAATCTTGTTCATGATCGTGTTCTTGAAGTGCTCTTTTGCCCTACAGATGATCAAGTTGTAGACATCTTCACCAAGTCTCTTACAGAAGCAAAGTTTTCTAAACTTCGATCTATGTTAGGAGTTCAGGAACTTGTCATTAAGGGGGGATAGGCTCTAATGCCTCCTTCCTTCTCCTAATAGTGTCACTTTTGTAAATCCTTCAATCCTATCCCAAGTTGTTCTTAAGGGGGGATGTTAGGATATTTAGACACTTAGGAGTTAGTTAAGATCAACTTGTGTAATATATCCGTTAGGGATAGTGTGTTTCTTTAGTATGCATTAGTATGCATTTGTAAATACTTAATCCGACAGTCACGATATGTTCCCAACATAGAGTGATCCGACGGCTCAACTTCTCTTAGATCAAACCTAACCTTGAACCGTGGCTTAACACCCGATTGGTCCATGATCTCTATTTAAAGAGCATGGAGGGTCATTGTTTAGTTGATCGATTATGAGAAGCTCATTTGTAACTTTCTTTCTTTGCATAATAAATTGTCCCGTAGAAGCTATTTGGACGGGGCCGTGGAGTGTTTCCCTCAAGAGGGTTTAAACCATGTCAAAACATCGGTGTATTGATCTATGATCTGTTTGTGTGAAGTGGTTGCTCTTGGTGTTCGGTCCTTTGGTAGTACCCTGTGTACCCGAACACTACCTTTCTGAATCACCAAGATCACATGTAGTGCGAGGTGAAGAGCATACTAGGATTGAAAGAGTCTTTAGGTCTCTTAGTGTGTTTTAGTGGTGAAAACACATGTGATGAAAGCAAATTGATAGTCAAAAAATTAACTAGAACAGTATATCAAGTAAATGTAAATATACTTTTAACTCTAAAAGATGCTCATGGTGCTTTTCAAATCAAAATGCTAACTATTTAGACAAGTGTGCAATGGAGGTATTTCACACTTCTCACCCTTTTATGATTCACCAAGCTCACATGAAGTGCCAGGTGAAGAGCATACTTCGGGAGACAAGAGTCTTTAGGTCCTTTATTTGTGTGCAAAAAGTGTATTCTACACTAGTATTAATACTAAAAACATGTCGATTGTGCATAAACAAGAAATGGTCTTGAATACTAGTGACAACAAATGAGGCCCGTTGAAAGCGTTAAGGTTGGTTACCTAAGTGCCAAAAATCTCCCTTAGGGAGGCCTTTTTTGTCCAAAATAAATGCTAAGTCTATGGTGAAACAATGGATAGAAACTCTTTCCCCTTGAAGGAAGGTGACAAGGGAGCTTGGGAATGCTCACAATGATAGGAAGTGGTGGGCTACGAGGAAGCTCCAACTCAAATACAACAACATAACCTTGCTCTTGGTATCTCCCTACAAAATGCATGCCAATGGATTCCTTTTATAGGAAAAGAGTTGGCCAACAAACAACTAGATCCAAATGTGAACTCATCTTCTCCATGAACTAGTTCCAAGGTACACCATGGGGCTAGTTAATTCCACCAAGTGTGCAAGGAGCCGAATTCAGATCCTTGGAGATGATTGAACCTTCAATGTGCCACGAGAAGTAGGTGGTCCCGTTGTTTTAACAGTAGAGTGACTATCAGAGGAATAGCCATGTGGGTGTAGAGCAGACATTGTTAAGGTAACCTACGCTATAGCACGAGTTAACAGTTTTTTACCCATGCTACCCCTTCTTTTGACTGTTTTTGGCACTTTTGGACTCATGTTGTCTTTTTTATTTGTTGAGGATTCTTTTGGTGAATTGCATTCTTTATGTTGATGACTCCTTACTAGAAGAATCGTTGAAATGTCACATGTGTGTGAAATTTAGGCTAATAGGTGTCTTAGAAACATGTGCAACTATTAACACAAGATCAATTGTGAAATCAATATCCCTCTTTGGAGGAAGTCCTAGCACTTCATTGGGAAACACATCCTTGAATTCTTGCAAGACTTGGTAGTCCTCCAGCTTAGGAAATTCATTTTTTGTTTTATCCAGTACATGGGATGCATACAATTGACAACCCTTTCTAAAGAAATTATTCAGTTTCAGTGCTGAAATATGTTTGATTGAAACCTTCTTTGGAATGCCTTTCACTATCATTGGGTTTTCTTCCTCATCAATGCATTTATAGGTCTTGTTGTAACAATCGAGTTTAAATTTATGTGATTTTCTAACCAATCCATTCCAATGAGAACATCATAAGAACCAAGTGTCAAAAAATTCTAATTTTCTCATGTGAAGAGTCCATCCATTTCCAATGGACATTTCTTCGCCATTTCACTAAATTTCCTCTTGGTTCCAATGGCTAGTTGGACTAGCTATGATTTACTATGCTTTGTTTTCTTAAAAGCATAAATCTCAAAATTTTTAGGATTGATATAATAGTGAGTAGATCTAGGGTCAATCAAAATAGAAATAGATTGCATAGCAATTGTTGGTGTTGTAGCTTCGTGAGGTCTCCTCATGAAGTCGAACCCTAAAGAAGAAACAATAAAATAATATTTATTAGGTTAATGTGCAAGTCGTCCCAGTCAAGAGAAGTCAAGCAATCCCCAACTAAAGTGGAAAATTTCAACCACAAAACAATATAAATAAAGGTGTTTCCTACTCATTCTCACTAAATAAATTTGCTCAAGTCTGCTCGACAAATGCACAAGAGAGAAAGAAGGACGAAGCAAGGAGGATAAGGAAATTCTTGGGGTTTCTCTATCTTTGGAGAGATTCTTCTTTGTCTCTAGGGTTTTCCCTAAAGTTTTCCTATGTGATTACTCTTGTATCTAGATGTATATTTTATCTTGAATTGATATCTCTGAATAAGAAAGGTTGGCTAGGTTTTTCCCGAGTTTGGGTTTTCCTAGGATAACTTCTTTGTGTTCTTGTGTTTCTGTGCATGGTTATCTTTCAGTGATCCTATTTTATTTCTACTGCAAATAATGAAAGTTATACTGCTATATTAAAAATCTAAAAAGAATATTACCTTCAAACTCAACCATAGTTGATTGATGGTCTACTTGGTGGTCCTCTAGTGCAACTTGGAATCTAGGGGTGATCCTTGCTACCTAACCCACATTTTTAGCCTCTTGGATGTTTTGAACACACTTGGAACTCCCATTTCAATGTGGAAATTTTTAAAGCAAATGGCCCTCTCTACATATCCAACATTGAAGTGGTTCTCTTATATTGTATCCCATCATCCCAACTGGATTAGTCACACCCTATGGTGGTTTCCTTTGCTAAGTTCGAAAATGATGAGGCTTGAATCCCCTCTTGCTTTGGTCAAACTTCTCATTTTTCTTGTCCTTCCATGCCTTATGGAATTCCAACATGTTTTTTCTTATCATAACAATAGTTGGCATTATTTATGGTTTCATCTAGAGTTTGAGTTTCATTAAACTCAATTATATCCTTGTATAACTGAGGTAATCCACTCAGAAAACACTGAATTTTGACTTTATCAATTATGATATACTTGACATACCTCAAAAAATCCAAGAATTTATTGGCATATTCCTCCATGGTCATTTGTCCCAATTTCAACTCATGGAACTCTTTAATTTTATTATCATAGCACCTATTAGAGAGGTACTTTTGCTTGAAGTACTTCTTGAATTGCTTCCACACAATCTTCCTTTTATTGATCTTCTTCACTTGCCTAAGGTGATCCCACCATATATAATCTTTTCCATTTAAATTTAATATGGATATTGTTTCCTTCATGTTATTGGAGTAGTCTTAGACTTGAAAATAATTCCTCATCCCAAGAAGCCAAGCCTCAGCTTCTTGACCATATTTTACTTCACCATTAAAAGTGGGAGGTTTGGCCTTTCGAAATTCTCCATGTGAGTAGTTCTTGAAAGGTATCTTCCTCTTAGTCCTATGAGATGAAGATATTGAAACTTCAATGGAGTATTTAGAGGCATATGACTCACTAGGATAGAATTCTTGAGTATATGTCCTATCTCTAAAAACTCTTCTTGAGCTATGGGACCTCTTGTGACAATGCCTCTTTTAGCTACTCTTGTTCTTTTCCTCATTTCCTAATCGTTTCCTATGGTGAATCTTCCTTCAAAGTTATATCAAAATTTGGAGCATGGATGCACTCAACTAGTTCTTTTCTCCTTGATCTCTTATTAGCCTCTCATTATCTGCTTTGCAACTTTGTAGTTCCACTCTTAGGCTTCTCATGGTTTTTGCAACACCTGGGGGGTTATTAGATTTCTTTGACCATTATATTTCATCTTTACATTCTCAACATGTATATTCCCCACATGGTATTTGTTTCAGTTGCATTAGGATCTCAGGCATAATCCATGATGATGATTTTCTTGGCCCAACGAAGACCAAGGGTTTTCCAAATTGCAATATACTGAATGCTGACCCTTAACTACCAATGATATGATATTGTATTTGCAAAAGTGTTCATATAAACATAACTTTTAGCTACATTACATTCTTAGAAAATCATTAAATTAATTTTCATGTATTATGGGAACTACCCATCTTGATATGTTTTTGTCAAATCAAGTCTACATGCTCTTTTCTGAATATACCCATTTATGATTTCTGGGCAAAAAGTTACAACCCTTCAAAATCACCAATTCTTCCCAATTCTGTGCTTTTCCTAAACTAATAGCACAATGAAACATTTCGATCCTCATTAGTCATGTTATCACCACAAGGAATTTGCTTAATTCCTCGATGTCCCAGGGGGAATCGACAGGGGTAGAGGGGGATTTCCCTTTACAACTCCCTCAATTTTTTTGTAAATATTTTCATTTCGTGCAATATGGCGTATAATATCCGCAGTATTTCCCCATTTCAATTACTTGGAAACCAAATGTTGAAACCATTTCCTTTATTTATTTTCTGATCAATTATGTCCATTCACAGCACTATATTACCCTTTTTCGATGATGATATTTGAGTCATCGATCAAATTTGCACGATCAAATCCTGTCCGTTAATGGAAACTCCTCACATGGTAAACCCTGATGATGTTAACTTACACGAATGGTCATGATCACATGATGGGGCATGCTCGATTTAATCTCATCCATTCACGTGAATTTACCTAGGGATAAGGTACAATCATCTTCCCTAGCATAAACAATTAGGACTGAAAGTTTGATCTCAGCCATTCGCATGCATCTACTTTTGAATAAGGTACGATCATCTTCCCTAGCGTGACAGTAAGGATTGGAAGTTGGAGCATGCATGATTTGATCTCAACCATTCATGCAAATGTACTTATAGATAAGGTACGATCATCTTCCCAAGTGTGAAGGGTTAGAATTGAAACTTGGAACATGCACAATTGAATATCAACCATTCACATGCATGTACCTTAGGATAAGGTATGATCATATCTATTGCGCGAATGGTCCGGATCGCATGATGAAAATTGCACAATTTAATCCTATCCATTTGTAGTAGGCCATGATTCGTTTGGTCCATATGGAACCCAACAAAGCATTTGATCATGCCACCTATGCATCTTGTCAGATGTGTCCGATCCACGTCACACCCCTTGTCCACATGGCATGGGTGGGGCCCACTTCAATTTTTTTTCCTAAATTTTGAATTTTCATACATATATGATTTTTTTAATTTATCATCAAAGGGATTATTACCAAATTAATCTTGGCCTTTTTTTCCCTAATCTAGAATTTCTTTGTCACATAATAGAATAAAAACTTTCCACTAATAAATCTACAAAATTTGAAATTTTTTTACCCATTTTTCTCAACCAGTCTACTATTCCTGTTGGTAGACCACAAATCTAACCCACGACTCAATTAGAATACCATCTAGCAATTAAAACCCTAGATTTTGATAGAAATATTTTTTCAAACACTTCATTTGCAAACTTTGGTTTTTTCCTGTAATTGTGCACTTAGGCCCATACAACTCCGGTGCTACTACCAAGAGCTCCAATACCACTCTGTCACGTCCCCATTCATCTATTCGACTAAAGGGGAGGGTAATTACGAATCAAAGGCTTATAAAATTTTCCCCATGGCCATAATACAAATTTCTTTCTTCTTGCAAGGAAACGACTTCATTATACAAAACCTTAACTTGATTCCCCCGAACTTAGTGTTTTTGAAACCTTTGATTTATTTTCATCATATTTTTCATTATTCAAAGAAAAAGAGGGAAAAATATTTAAGGGGTACCTATTCAAATCTTTCTCAATATTTTGTGCTTCCTCACAGGCTTCGTTCAAATCTCTTATTCATTTCCACAAAATGAACATAGCCATAGTTTTGGGAAGAGAGCATACATACTAGTCATAAATGACTTTAGTTGAAGGCTTGTAGTTATCATACAGGTGGTAATAAGTTCACCAAAAATGTGTGTTAAAGTCATGAATATATTCTCTATATTTACCCTACATTTCATCAATTTTTTGACACATCAACTATATTATAATCTTCTTCATAAGCCTTTATGAAAGCACTTTTAAATTGAGACCAATTTTGAATTGTACTGATAGTCAAATAATTATACTAGTTTGAAACCATACCTTCAAAAGTAAACAGAAACAACATGCCACATCTTCACGAATAATATTGAGAAAGCATAATACAAAATCATATTTTCTAATATGTTCAAGTGTTTTAATGTTTCCTTTATCATCAAACTTCAACAAAAATTCAAATTCATTTATTTGGAGTTCATGTAGATTTTGTTGCAAGTTCAGTGCAATGTTGGGCTCCCATGTAGGGATTTGAGGAAGAGACATAAAGATAAAGGTAGAAAATAAATAGAAACTTAGTTTTTCTCAAGGTAAACTTGTTGAAAGAAATCCCTCCTTATACTACCAATTTTCATTGATGGGGAAAGATGCCCATTATCAACAACATGAGTTATCCCTGTAGGAAAGATCCAATTAGATTCTCTCCTATTTGTTGTAGGAAAACCCATTTGGATTCTAACCTGACATCCATTACTATTTTTTGGGTTTTACCAGTTGCGGCTCGGTCCACCATTTTTTGGATTTTATAAATGAAATAAATGAAAATGAATCGAAAATAAAATGCAAAAGAGAACATTTTTTTTTTTTAAATCGACAAAAATAAATGCAATCAGTAAAAGAAATTAGTTATCAAGATTACTATTACATATATTTTAATTACTAATAACATGTTGGAAATAATATATAGTTGGATTTTAAAGCTACAACCTCGTATCCAACTAATTTACTCTAACAAGAACAAGAAGAGCATCAAATTGATTGAAGCAAATATAAGACAATATCCTACAAATAATTCACAAAGATATTCATACATAAACCCCAAATTTCATTCAATAAGCGAAGGATAACCTATAAACATAACTGAAAGTAATCATTCCATATTCCAACCAACCAAAATATTGAAGCAAGAGAAAACATAGACTGTTAATTTTTTTTATCTTTAATTGCAAAATTACAATAATACTTGAAGTCAATAAACAATTATGAGCATAAGAATTCACATTTGACACACAAATTTACCCTGGGGAAACCCTCTATAACATGAGGGAGAAAACCCCAACAAAAAATTCCTTAGTATATTGATAGATAGCAGAGAATGATTGCTTCACAATGAGCAGATTACATCAAGCACCCCTGGTGTAATATTAGAGATAAAATATCAAGCACCCCTAGTGCAATTACAGAGAAAGAGAGATATAAAAAGAAGAGAACTCAAAATAGTAATATCCACTCAACCAATTCACTCATCTTGGTCACATGCACAAATTTCCTTTAAAATAATTCACTCTAACATTGGTTGCATCAATCCTGCATGGAAACGTGCACCATACTTCTCATGCATTGGATTTAACTCCATCTTCTGACTTCAGGATGAACTTTCCCTTCAACTGGATGCTAGACCACTTAGTTAGGTGGCTAACATAAGTTCAGCATGCAAGTGTTGTAACTCAAGTGTTGCAACTCAAGTGTCTTCATGCAAGTGTTGCAACTCTAGTGTCGTCATGCAAATACTCAATTAACTAGATATTCTTTGTTATCTCTTAGTTAACTCTTTTAACTAAATTATTTATTATTAACATCACTGAAGTGAACAATTTGAGTTCTCCTGTAATTGACTGAAGTCATCTTTGTTAACATCACTCAAGTTTAACAATTCAAGTTCTCTCTTTTTAAACTGAAGTCTTTATCATTACTGAAGTGAGAAAACCAAATTATCTCTTGTCTTATCACATATTATCTTTATCTATTGTCTTTGTCTCTTGTCTTATAATATCAAATATACTAAGGATATTTTTCCAATGATGTGATCATCTTGTTTTACTATCGTTCTAAGAGGTCATATGCTAAAGTAATTCACTCTAGAGGTGGCCAGTCTCTAGAGGAGACTTAATAGATGAACCATGGTTAGTAGTACATCACACACCATTCATGCTTCTTAGACATGCAAAGCATTACCTCAACACATGAGGCACCACCTTAACACATGAGGATCTGTCTTGACACACAAGAACTTAGCCTTGATAAGAAAGACTGTACAACATCATCACTTTGACATACAAATCACCTACCTAAACACATGAGGCTTAATATTTACACATAAGGGTTAGTCATTCTTGAGTCCAACTTAAGAATCGAATCTAAGTTTCCTGAGTCCAACTCAGGCTCCCTAAGGCACTACGTCGACACACAAGATTGACTTGGAGAATGACTCATGAAGCTGTAACTTTAACACTCCCTCTCAATGAGGGAGGCATTATCTTCCATACCAATATTGTCTCGAAAGTAACTATAGTTCGTTAATGATATAGGTTTAGTCAACATATCTTCTATCTGCTCATCATTAGCAATGTAATGAAGTCTTACGATACCTCTCTAGACCATGTCTCTGATGTAGTGATATTTCATCTCAATGTGTTTCGATATTTTATGAAACACAAGATTTTCTGAGAGCTTAATGCAACTCCGATTCTTAGAGCGAATGACAGTAGTCTCAATATTTTCACCGACCAACCTAGAAAGTAGCTTCCTAAGCCACACAAATTCTTGATAAGCAGTACTAGCTGCAATATACTCTACTTTTGTAGTACTCTAGGCTACGTAGCCCTGCTTCCTGCTGGACCAAGAGATCATAGCTAATCCCAAGCTAAAAAAAATATGGATGTACTCTTTTGGTCCACAATAATACCACCCCAATTAGATTCAACATAACCCAGTAGCATCACTCCTCCACTGGAAGCATATATGAGTCCATAAGCAATAGTACCTCGAAGGTATCTAAGCACATGCTTGGCAGCATGTTACACCTAAATCTTGCCATCATGATAGTCAGTGTAAACATCCCTGAAGTTCCTTTGACTAAGTCATCAACTTGGAAGAGATACTAACATTTTCCTGCTAGGTTTTGTGAGGTCTTCGCAGGTCATCTTAATGCAACCTGCGACATCGCAGGTTGTCCTATTGCAGCCTGCGACGATGTCAGTTAATTGGATAAAGGAGCATCTTCGAGTCCATTCTCGAAGATGGCTGATGTGGATCCCTATCCCTATCCTATAGGAGAGATGGAATTCGGTTCTCTAACCTAATGGGAGGATACCTGAACCCTCTCCTACCATATCTCAACCTACCCTATTCTCTTAGTCCTATATAAGTGAAGCTCATTCCCACTTCAAGGGGAGTAAGTCTATAGTACCTACATGCTAGTGAAATTAACTTAGGAGCTCTCTATTCATCTTGTGGGAGATCCATACTTCCTTTGGAGGCTTTGGCATTGGCTTGTTGGAGAAGGATTTCTACATTAAGCCTTGGTTGTAATCACTTCCTTCTATGTACTTTCCTTTTTTATATAGTAATATAAATGCTTTCCACCAAATGTTATTGCATTGATGATGTTTGTGTAGTTTGCCTGCTTAACTGCTTACTTAGATCTGTTATTGTTTAGATGCATTTTACTACTTGTGTTGTTTTCTATGTGTTTTGACAGGTTTTGCAGCTGAGATTTGAAGACCATCAAGGTTGGAACAACATCGAGGAAAAAGGATCCGCGATTTGAAAGGTAAGGAATCTAGCCACTTGATCTCTAATTAGATATAGGAGAGTTATTTATATTCTTTCTCATTTGTTCTAATCTTGCATTAAGCTAGGGAGATCAGGCCTTGAATCTGCTCTTGGTAGATTGTTAGATAACAAATTTGGCGACCATACTAGGGAGTAGCATTGTTTTTAGTTTTCAATTTGAATGCCATTTTCATTTGATTTCTTTTAGAAGCCATCTTATTTGCCTCCTGAGCCTTTTTCACCATCAGATCTTCACTTTGAAGAGTCCGTTGTCCTCCTATGAGTCTGTACTCACAATATTTAAACCATTTTATTGCTCATTTCTTGGAGATCTGTTGATCCTTGAATTTGGATCTCGCTCGTCGCACCTGGGCAGTGGAACCAGAGCGTCGATCTGTCATTCCTTTTGCACTCTGCTTCTCTATCGTTGCAGTTTCCACACTAGTGTCATGCGACATCGTTGTAATCCCCGCACTGGTGAACTCCGACGGTCACTCTATGTCTGAACACATACTACGCCGATCTGTCGAATTTGATACAAGGGAATCCCCCCTCCATTTTTTGATTTGGTGTGCAGACCCCCTTTGTGCTACAAGATCCAGTCAAATACCCTTTTTGATTCGTGTGTTGAAAGTGTTTGGATTCCATGTGGATTTGTATTGGGTCCCATTTTAACAAGCTTAAGTTTGGTAGTGGTGGACATTTTAGGTTCCCCCACCTTCATCCACTCAACCTTGTTTTCCCTCCTCTTCCCAACTGATCTGATCTTTGCATTGGATTTGATCCCAAGATTCTTTCTGCACTTGTCATTTAGCTTTGTTTGCATTCAGTTGTTTGATTGAGTGTTTTGAAGTGTTTTCAGTCCATATGAGTGCTTGTCATTTTCTTGAGAATTTCCTGAGTGTTGAGAGTGCTTCCAATCAACTTCCTTTTCAGTTTTTGTGCTTAAAAATATCATTGTTATCAAGTTGTAATCTTGGCATATCATTGGAAAATTTAAGGTGCATCATTTTTACTGTTTTCACGTGCATTTGAAATTTGTAGTAGAAATTGGTTCATGCATTGGAACTCATCATTCATTGTCTTTTGCAAAAGTTTGAGAGAAAAAATTAATCATTTGTACTTTTCAAGAATTATGAATCATTCATTTTCTTGAAAAATTCGAGTGAGATCAAGTTTTACAAAAAGTGATTCCATGCTTGAGAAAATTGTATGCATTCTTGATTTTTTATGCTTTAAGCCATTATTGTGGAATTGAAAAGTTAGAGCACTCTAGATAGGAAATTTCTCTCTTTTCATCACTCAGTTTTTTATTCGAAAATATGAAAGAAAATGTTTAGATTTGGTTGTGGTGCTTGTTGATTTTTTGTGTTTTGCTTGGAAAAATGGAAAAAGCGAAAAGAGTATTTTTATGAAATTTGATAGATTTGGGATTGTGTTGCATTTGGTTGCTTTGGTAAAATCACTTGGAAAGAAAATTTCCCTCCCATATATAGCGTTCATCAAAAGAAAAATATATTTTTTGCATATAGTTAGGACTTGCATTATGTTTACATTTATGTACTCACCTCATGCATTCACCTAACCGTCCAGATAAAATTAATGATAGAACTATGGTAAAATATTTAGTAACTTGTGTGTTAAGTTAGAGACGTGTTCTGGCGTCGTAAAACGTGGAAGCTGTCATTACTTGCCAGCACTATATTCCGGGGGTATTGTATTCTTCCACATACCAACTAGTATATTGAATCTCTTTCGCATACCAACCAGGTATATCGAAGCTCTTTCACGTACCCACCAAGTACTTCGCGTACTTGGCATATATCGAAAGGTGTTTCACGTACTTAGCGTATATAGAAAGGTGTTTCACATACTCGGTAGTATATAAGAAGGTCTCGTGCCGTACGGTTGTGCATTAGACAACACCACTACGGATTTGAGCTCCCACATACCTTGCGTATATCGGGAGACACCATTAGGATTCTTGAAACCAACTGAGTTAACCATTTGGCCGTCTTGGCAGAGCAATACACAGAGAACAACACTCGGGGAGATTACTACGCACATACTGTCCAGGTAGTTGGGTATTCAGGCAAGAGTATGGTCCCAATCCTCCTTGTTGCATTTTACTGTTGGACCCTGCGGTATATAGCGATTTGCGAAGCCTTGATAATCCTGTCAAGTTCCATACTTTTGAATCCACTCCTATCACATAAGTTTTCTTGCGGCCTTAGTTTGTGTAGGATTTTTCTAGACTGCTTTTCCTTTGTTTAGCTTTCCCTAGGAGAAACTTTTGTTTCAGTCACTATGGCTGAATTTCCTTGGATAAGGTCCCATAGGATTATGAACTTACCACCCTAATATCCCTTTAATCAGGAGGTAATTTCGAGGGTAAGAATGGACCCACAAGCCACGGTCGTGTCACCTAAAGTAGAAAACCCTACTTTGAATGTTAGAGCACATATGTTTCCTCTAGATTCACCTGCCTCCAACCCCCCACAGGGTGAAGAGGTGCAAACTTCCACTTCACAAGACCTACCTTCCGTTTTACCAGGAGAGCTTGGATCGGTGGAATGGTTAAATCCACCCCAAGACGACCCTGCAACAACTGTTGGTCCAGATGCATCTTATTGGACATCATCTCTAGGCCACCCAGTGGCTCATTTTTCCATTGCATCCCCACCCAGTTGGGCTACTCGTGATGAGATTTTCAGACCCATTCGTGATCACTTGGATCGATTACGTACCATGGGTAATGAATTTCGAAGACAAAGTATTTCATGAAGAGCTGAAGACACGGAGATACCCACATTTTGACATATCCTGATTCATTCTCTATCTTATGACTCACCGGAACCACCCATCCATAACATGACCACTTATGAATCTGGTCAACCATCACTTCCTGCACATTCACCCCTCAGATAGGAGACCAGTTTTACACCTCAAACGACTCAACCTATTGAAGGAAAACAATCCAACATACCTATTACTACCAGAGTTACATCACCTGTTCCTCGCCCACCCCAAAACTCGCGGGGAGGATACTCTTTACCTCCTACCTTTCTTGCGGGTAATGTTAACCCTGTAGTATATAATCAACAACTCTTGTTGGGTCAACCTTTGAATAGTGGTCAACAAGTTGTTGTTGGGGGGTAACCCTTGTCTCTTAACCATAATACCGGAGGAGGAATTCCCATCGGTCCTTCCGTTGGAAGTTCTTTACCTACCAGACCTTCCACCACGGGATTATCCCATGTTAGGGGACCATCCAATGTAATTCAGCCACCATGGAGTCAAGCGTATCCAAGTTATCTTAACCCTGTGTCGGGACAACTCAATCCCAGAAACGCACTCTACGGGATACCTTATCCCAGAAATCCATACACTCTATGGGGGCAGCAAAATGTTTTACAACATGGACCCCCACCTACAGTCCCTCAAGTCCCACCACCCTCGTTTGGTCCACCCCCACCTCCATCGGAGCTGGTGGGCCCACACACAATTCTGGAGGAGGCATACATTTACCTTCTGGCGGAAGACCACCTCATTCTGGAAACTACGGCCCACCCCTCCTTGGCGGTGACGGTGGAGGCCCTCCCCCTTCAGGTGGAGGCATCAGGATGGCCCTCTGTGTCCATCCTGATGGCCCACCACTAGGAAGGGATGACTACATCACCTCCTGTCGACTGTTTCCCTATTCTTTGAGGTCGTTGACTCTCCTCCGGGATTTCAGGTCATCTATCTACGACTTCTAGTTCTGGGCCCTGATTCCCCTGCATCACTTTGCAGTCTTCAATAGATTAATCACTGGCATTAAATTTTCTTTCATCAAATCATAAATGATTCTCTTTGCTTTAGCTTGATTCTTCTTGAAATTGGTGCACCCTAAATTAGTAGGCTCTTCAACAACACTAGATACATATCAATCTAGATCATGCTCTTCCAAGATATTTAGAATCCTGGCCTTCCAAGTATTGAAGTTCAAAGTTCCTTCAATTCTATCTTCTAATCTTACTGACATTGAATCCATTATTCTTCAAGCACTGTGCTCACCCAGGATCAACACAGGCTCAATCTTGACTGCCGAACTTATCTCTTTCACGCCCTAAGCTCTGATCACCATGCTAATTTTTGATCTTTAACTGCAGAATTACAATAGTACTTGAAATAAATAAACAAATATGAGAATAAGCATTCACATTCGTCACAAAAATTTACCATGGGGAAACCCTCTATAACATGAGGAAGAAAACCCTAGTAAAATCTTCCTTAGTATATTGATAGATATCATAGAATGATTGCTTCACAATGAGAAGATTACATCAAGCACCCCTGGTGTAATATAAGAGATAAAATGCCAAGCACCCCTAGTGCAATTATAGAGCAAGAGAGATAAACAAAGAAGAGAAATCAGAATAATAATTTCCACTCAACCAATTCGCTCATCTTGGTCACATGCACAAATTTCCTCTAAGAGAATTCTCTCTAACATTTGTTGCATCAATCTTGCATGGAAAAGTGCTCCATACTTCTCATGCATTGGATTTAACTTTGTCTTTTGAATTCAGGATGAACTCACCCTTCAAATGGATGCTAGACCACTTAGTTAGGTGGATAACATAAGTGTTGTCATGCAAGTGTCGTAACTCAAGTGTCGCAACTCAAGTGTCATCTTTTAGTTTAACTCAAGTGTCATCATGTAAGTGTCGCAACTCAAGTGTCATCATGCAAGTGTCTCGACTCAAGTGTCATCATGCAAATACTTAGTGAACTAGATCTTCTTTGTTATCACTTAGTTAACTCTTTTAATTGAAGTATTTCTTATGAACATCACTGAAGTGAACAATTTGAGTTCTCCTTTAATTAACTGAAGTCTTCTTTGTTAATATCACTGAAGTTTAACAATTTGAGTTCTCTCTTATTTAACTGAAGTCTTTATCATTACTGAAGTGAACAAATCGAATTATCTCTTATCTTATCACATCTTATCTTTATCTCTTGTCTTATCTACATGGTCCACATGTGCCAGCTTAATTAATTATCATATCAAATATACTAAGGAGATTTTTCCAATGATGTAATCGGGTCAGTGCAAGCTAATGAGGGTCACTTTTGGCACGTTAGATGCAATAGAAAATTGAAAAAGCAGGCATCCCTCAACTTACTTGGATTTTTTGATTTACTTACGGAAAATATCTTGCATTGAGTAAAAAATATGAAATGTAGGAAATTGAATCACGTTTCTGAATATATAACTTTTATGTATTGAAAATTTGCATAGCTATGTCAAGTTTCATTTTTCCTAACAGACACTTTTTATTTTTCAGGCAAATGATAAGGTATATGTTTTTGTGGGTAGAGCCTTTGAGGGCCTAAATGATGGAATCAAGCTACAAAAATCGGCATGCATGTAGAGAACACATAGCACTTGTGCGCCAATATTTTTCGAAAATTAAATTAGTAATTTTATAATTTTTTTATAATTGTCTAAGTGATCAAACCTCAAAAATAGTACCTCTTTTGTGGGTAGAGCCTTTGAAGGTCTTAATGCAAAAATCTTGAAATGGGTTTTTCATAGAACGTGGAGGTTAGTGTTCTCTTGTGCACCATACAATTTTTTTTTGAAATGATTGAGAATGAAAAAAGTTATGGAAGAAACACTAACAATGTGTTTCACAAGTTAAGGAGGTAGGACAGAAAAGAAATTGAAAGAAAATAGGAAAAATTAATATTTCAAAATAAAAGTTACATATTTGGAATCTGCAGAAAAAATGCTATTTGTGTCTAAGATTTCGTCAAAAATGACTCTGTGTAGCATATTGTATCGAGTGGCTAAGCACAGGCTTCTCCAGAAACTGGAAGAAATACCCAATTAGCTTTGGTTTTTCATTAACATAGCACAGGTTTGGAATTACCGAAGCAAACTCCAAAGCATACACATAGGATTATTGTTGACATGTGAGCATGTGACTCGGCCTGTTTAAATTCAAAAATATTGCCGCGCTTTTTAGATTTAAATAACGCGTACGCGTTATATAACTAAATAACGCGTGCGCGTTATATCAATACTTAACACGTACGCGTTATATAACTACATAACACGTACGCGTTATATAGTTACAAAACGCGCTCGCATTATTCAAATCATAAAATACATGTTTAATACTTGAGAAAGAGGGGGTGTGGAAGTCAAGGGAATTTTTGTTTAATATTTGAGAAGGGGTGGGGAAGGGTCAAGGGAATCTATGGTTAATATTTAATAGGGGTGGGAAAGGGTCAAGGGCTTAGAAGGATGTTGGAAGCTTGAGTGGGGAGAGATGAAGGGAATGAAAACATGATGGGCTACAGGGGGTGAAGGGAAGTGGAGCTTGAGAGCACTATTAGGAGTAGAATAGGTTCTGAAGAGGTATAGGGTTAGAAGTTGAAAGTGAGACTTGAGTGACAAGGGGGAATGGATGGAGGCAAGGGGGATGTGAGAGATAAATAAAGAATACAAGGGGGGGAGAGACATAGAGCGAGGGAGGGAGAGGGACAATGGGGAGGAATGGATTTGGAGGGAGTGAGAGATAGATGGGGATAGAACGAAATAAGAGATAGGAAGGGAGGGACAGAAAGTGTTGGTGGGAGACATGCAGAGAGTGGTGGCGATGGAGAGAGAGGGAGTGATGGAGAGATTGGGATAGGTTGAGGGAAAGATGAGGGAGGGATAGAAGGTGAGAGACAGGCGATGAGAGAGGGAGGGAGAGAAGGTAGGGTGAGGGATGGAGGGAGAAAGTTGGAGATAGATATGGATGGAGGGGGGATGGGTTTGAGAATGGAAAGTGACATAATGTGTGTGTGTTTGAGAGAGAGAGAGAGAGAGAGATTGATGGTTGGGGAGAGAGAGACTAGAGGGAGTTGTGAGCATCATATTCTCCATCAGCATCATATTCTTCATCATCATCATCTTCATGACCATCATCGTCATCATCAACATCTTCATCATCATCACCATCATCATCATCATCATCATCATCATATTCCTCATCAAATCAACATCTCCATCATCATTATCATCATCATGATCATCATCTAAACATCACCATCACCATCATCATCAACATCTTCATCATCATCACCATCACCATCATGATCAAAATCTTCATCGTCATCACCATCACCATCACCATCACCATATTCATCATCATTGTCATCTCTAGGTTCCCCATCAACATCAACATCTCCATCATCATCATCTTCATCACCATCATCATCATCATCAACATCTTCATCATCATCACCATCATCATCATCATCATCATCTTCCTTGAATCAGATCAACATATCCATCATGTTACCATCATCTTCTTCATCATCATCTAAACATCACCATCACCATCACCATCATCATCATTACCATCACCATCATCATCAACATATTCATTGTCATCACCATCATCATCATCATCATTGGCATTTGTAGGTTCCTCATCAACATCTCCATCATTATCATCTTCTCCATCATCATCATATTCATCACCATCATCATCAGCATCAACATCTTCATCATCATCACCATAATCATCATCTTCATCGTCATCAGGTCAACATCTCCATCATCATCATCTTCTTCATCATCTTCACCATCATCATCATCATCATCATCTTCATCGCCATCTCCATCATCTCCATCATCATCACCATCACCATCATCATCATCTTCATGACCATAAACATCTTCATCATCATTGTCATCTCCCCCTTCCTCATCAACATCTCCATCATCATCATCATCATCATCATCATCATCATCATCACCATCTGAACATCACCATCACCATCATCGTCAACATCTTCATCATCATCATCATCATCATCATCATCATCATCAGCATCAGCATCATCATCAAAATCTTCATCGTCATCACCATCACCATCTTCATCATCATTGTCATCTCTAGGTTCCCCATCAACACATCTCCATCATCGTCATCTTCTTCATCATCATCATCTTCATCACCATCATCATCGTCATCTTCTTCATCATCATCATCTTCATCACCATCATCATCGTTATCAAACATCTTCATCATCATCACCATCATCATCATCATCATCTTCCTCATCAGATCAACATCTCCATCATGTCACCATCATCTTCATCTTCATCATCATCATCATCATCATCATCATCATTACCAACACCATCATCATCAACATCTTCATCGTCATCACCATCATCATTGGCATCTGTAGGTTCCTCATCAACATCTCCATCATCGTCATCATTGGCATCTGCAGGTTCCTCATCAACATATCCATCATCGTCATTTTCTCCATCATCATCACCATCATCACCATCATGATCTTCTGAACATCATCATGATCATCATCTAAACATCACCATCACCATCATCGTCAACATCTTCATCATCATCGCCATCAGCATCATCATCAAAATCTTCATCGTCATCACCGTCACCATCTTCATCATCATTGTCATCTCTAGGTTCCCCATCAACACATCTCCATCATCATCATCTTCTTCATCATCATCATCTTCATCACCGTCATCATCGTCATCAACATCTTCATCATCATCACCATCATCATCATCATCATCTTCCTCATCAGATCAACATCTCCATCATGTCACCATCATCTTCATCATCATCATCATCATCATCATTACCAGCACCATCATCATCAACATCTTCATCGTCATCACCATCATCATTGGCATCTGTAGGTTCCTCATCAACATCTCCATCATCATCATCATTGGCATCTACAGGTTCCTCATCAACATATCCATCATTGTCATTTTCTCCATCATCATCACCATCATCACCATCATGATCTTCTGAACATCATCATGATCATCATCTAAACATCACCATCACCATCATCGTCAACATCTTCATCATCATCGCCATCAGCATCATCATCAAAATCTTCATCATCATCACCATCACCATCACCATCACCATCTTCATCATCATTGTCATATCTAGGTTCCCCATCAACACAACATCTCCATCATCATCATCTTCTTCATCATCATCATCTTCATCTCCATCATCGTCCTCATCAACATCTTCATCATCATCACCATCATCACCATCATCATCATCATCTTCCTGATCAGATCAACATCTCCATCATGTCACCATCATCTTCATCATCATCATCATCACCATCATCATCAACATCTTCATCACCATCATCATCAACATCTTCATCATCATTACCATCATCTTCATCAACATTATCATCTTTATCATCTTCATCTGCATCATGATCATTTTCATTTTCATCACCCTCCTCCTCCTCATCATCTTTATCATCTTCATCTACATCATGATCATCTTCATTGTCATCACCCTCCTCCTCCTCATCATCTTGTGCACTTATGCACTTAGGGATTAATGTTTAGAAGAGGGTCTAAAGGCCTTTATGGGGGAGGGGCTCTAGGAACAAGGTAAGATAGAGAGGGCAGGGGGGAGGGATAAAGGCGTAGAGGGTTAGTGATTAAGGGAGAAGAAGGGAGAGAGTGCTATAGGGAGGGATAATGACGAAGATAAAGAGAAGGTGGAGAGATGGAGAGTGGGGTGGTAGAGACATGGCTGAAGGGAGAGAAAGAAACATGAAAGAAACATGTAGGGAGAATGAGGGACAGATATTTAGAAAGAGATAGGGGGTATCTAGGGATTATTGGGAGAGAGCTAGGGGGTATTAAACCATACAAAACATTTGTTTTGTATGCAATCATATAAATTATTAGTTTTCTTTGATTTTGTTCGTTTCCCTAGCCGTGCACCTAACCTATTAATTGTGCTTGACTATATCGCGTTTGCGTTTTTTCACTACATATCGCGCACGCGTTTTGTATTTATATAACGCGTACGCGTTTTGCAACTCCAGAAATAATGGCCTGTTGCTGTCCGAGAGCAACTTCACTCTGTCCGAACGAAAGCAATAATCCCGCGATTTTTCGAACAGCACGAGCCCGCGTCTGAAAATTTTCACATTCTACACCAACTCCATCATTTTTTTTTATGCAGGTGCAGCATTGAGGACATCTTTCATGGTTGCTCACTGTGGTGTTGGGTTATATGGCCATATTTGAAGAAAATAATTAGCAAGCTTGAAGAATCTCCAATTGAAGAACACCAAAGATAAGGCCTTTGAAAGATTAATTTTGCTTATATTTGAGGAGCACAGAAGATAAGATATCAAGCTTCAAGACCAACAACGAAGAACTTCCATTTGCTTATTATTGAAGAGCTTGTAATTGAGGAGCAACAAAAACAAACTATATTGAATTGATCATTGTGGTGATGGGGAATGCACGTAACCGAGTAAACAAATCAACAAGGAAGAAGAGATCTCAAGAAGTCATTGAAGAAGAGAAAGAAAAGAAAAGAATATACATGATGAATCGGAGGCTTTCTTTGGAAACTAATCCAAATCCAATTCTAGAGGATACCATGGTTCATCCTATTAATCCACGACAAGAGGGACCTTCAATTTCCACAATAGTTGTTGAAAAAGCACCCCATGGAAGTAATCAAGAAGCAAAACGTAGGTGCTCATTAGGGGATGTTTCAATTCCCACTTCAAGTCAAAGTGATAAGTTACCATCTCAAGATGAAGCTCACGAAGAAACACCCAATTTGCTATCCGGATGTGGTTATACAAGCGATGAAGTCAGAGAGGCGTTGGACATTTTTCCTACTGTTGAAGAAGAGAATGTTATCCACACCATCAATGAGGATGTTGGACTTCCACAGACCATGGATGAGGATGTTGGACTTCCACCATCCAACTACCAGGAAGAGAATGAAGGACACCAAGCTACTACTGAAACGCCAGAGCGTCTTGGTGATGCGCTACATGGTACAATTCCAACCCCCTTACCTCCATTAGCAAGCACACGTCAAAGAACTCCGAAGCGTATACAAGTTGATGAAAGACTTATGAATTCCATTGAAGGTACGCTATCTAAACGTAGTATTGCTTATCAAACTCAACAGATACTTGATAAATATTTTGTTTCTAAATGTGATGGAGATAAATGTAGATTATTTTTATCATTGTTAAAATCTAGGAGCATGAATGTTGTTAGGAAAAAGTTAGGGATAAAGATGATAAAGAATTCTGAACCAAGTTCTCATATAGTTAAAAGCCTAGTAGATGCATTTGGTAAAATTGGTAAGAACACACGTTCAAAGGACCGCAATGCTGCTCGTCGTGTGTTGTCACAATCAATTGCAGATAAGAACACCAGGGCCCTTCGTATTCTCAGGCCTACATCCGAACTAGTTAATTTGAATGTAAAAACCCTCCGTAGGTATTCTATTAGAAGAGAACATCTTGACACAACCGATCAGACAGATTTTTGGGCCTTTGTTGGTCGGTTGCCACGTCGTGACATGAAGCTAGTTGATGCAGTAAAGGGACTAGTGCACAGTTTTTGGCATGATCACACAAGGCCTTCTTCAAACCGAAAGGATGTACTAAAACTAAGAAGGGGTTCAAAGGATCGTGAACCACATACTAAGCATCTTCTTGATATAACACAGACAGAGCTTTACGAGAAATTTAATATTGAGCATAGACAATTGAACTTGGGGCAAAGATCTTTTGAGAAATGTAAGCCATGGTATGTTAGAATAAATACTCTTCGTAACACTTGTTGTTGTAGATACCATGTAGAATATGAATATTACTATGAAACATTTTTGTACATTCGTCGTGTGTTGCATACTAACATTGTGCAGGATTGCTCCATGACAATACCACCGACTTCATCAAGAGAATTCATTCATAGCATCATGTGCAATAGGCCCGAGGGGCAAACATACTATGCAAAATCTTGTTTGGATGGAACATGCTCCAACTGTGCTGGAATGGCATTATTGAGCCAATGTATGCACGAGAATGGAGACAGTGAATTTGGGAAAATGGTTACAGACATGAAAAGTTTCAAATATATCAACTATGAAATAGTCCCAGGGAAAGAAAGCAAAAAAATACAATTGGTGACATCTCAGGTATGCATTTATATCTATAAAATTATGTTGTAACGGTTACATTTCAATCCTTACTTACAAAAAAAAAATGACATTGAGATCATTTTGTGTCAGCAGGTACAAGTTAGTGACTTCATCAAGGAATTTATTGAAAAGACACATCAATATGTTCAGCATGTCCACGTGGCACGATGGCAGGATGAGAAGTTTAGAATATGCAGAGATACATTTCCCCTTGGTACTATACTTTCAGTTGTTGATTTTGCCGAGAACTACACTCTGCAACCTCAAAATGAGATCCAAAGTCAGTATTATCACTCTGAGCAGGTTTCCTTGATGGTCCATATCACATATAGGCATGGCCCAAATAGCACTGAAGAGAAAAGAGAAATTCTGAAGGAATATCACTTCTACATAAGTGATGATAGGTGCCACGACTTCCACTATGTACGTCATTGCTTCATCATGTTCTATGATCACTTGAAGGGAAGGAACATACAGATGGACCGACACTGGATTTGGTCTGATGGGTGTGCTGGTCAGTTCAAAAATGCACGCATATTTCAGTGGTTGTGTTCATTGCATAAAAACTACAAAGTGCCACATATGTGGAACTATTTTGAGACTGGGCATGGTAAAGGAGAGCATGATGGAGCCGGAGCATGTGTCAAAACATCCCTACGAAGAGAGGAATTGAAAGTATCTACAGAATCTACTATTCTAAATGCTCAATCTATAGTCAGGTGGTGCACGTCAGTAATGGGAGAGGAATCAACTATGCGAGTAGAATCCACAAGAAAGAGACATGTGGAGAGATTTTTTTGGGAGGTGGTAGACATAGATCGTTCACATGCATGGGAATGCAAGACTGTGCCTGGGACTCATGGCTTTCATTCGGTTCGAAGCTCTGATAACCCAGTATTTGAAATTTGGACCAGAAAACTCGCTTGTTTTTGCCCGCCTTGTTGTGATGGTGACTGGGATGGGTGTGAATCATTGGATTGGGTTGATGGATGGGATCGCATATCACTTCCACTTGATCAGCATGCAATTGTTGAGTTAACTCCGTTGGAAGAAGACCAATCATCTATTTCTGCAGATTTTGATCATGTCTCAGACCTTGTACAACCCGGTATGATGCATTTCCTTAACATTTTTTGTTTGTTTACGTAGTCTTCAAATGCACATTAATGGCCTTGTATCGCACGAAAAATATTTTGATCATATACCTACAATCATATAATGTAGGGCACATATACGCAGTGGTTGCCTCAAAAGATACCGAATGGGGTGATGAATACTGGTTGGCACGCTGTATAGATGGAAAGCAAACCCTCATTGTGTCCATGACTGACGATGAAAACAACCACTTTCCAACTGGGTCTATGGTTGTTAAAGGTGAATACTTGACACGGGACAGCAATGGAAGAAAGAAGGGTGGATATGTTTACAGGGATTACAAACCAGGTGCAAGTGTGTATCACTTTACCAACTTAATCATTGGCACAAACCTTCAGGTACGAACAATGCCTAGTCGAAATACATCGAAGGTACGCTACTTCTTACCGGATACAGAGCACGAGAGACTAATGGAGACCATCAGTATAAGAGATGATCCGGAGGGCTTGGTTGTATGATAATAGGTGGGATCTAGCATGATGAGGTACGTTACATACTTTTAATACTATACTATTTATACTATTTGTAATTGAATATTGATATATGCTCAATTTTCACATGTATGTTTCATATGAATATGTCAATTTTGCGTTCTTGATATGCCAAATTTACGTTTACGTTGTTTATAAATATGCCAAAAGTTCTCTTGTATGTCAAGTTTATGAATATGCCATTTTTTACATATGATCAGTAAACCCTAAAATTATATTATGTTCATCATGTTGGTTATTGGCTTCACCCAACAAAATTAATTCAATTCATGCTCACTATATTAAACAATACACTTATATTAAATTTAATTCATGTCTTGTTAAATATTTCATAATGAATTAGCTAGTTGAGAGCACCACCTTAGACCAAGCCATCATCATCAACATCTTCATCATCATCACCATCATCATCATCATGGACCTGCAAAACCCTAGTTTCCAAAGTGTCTAGGCAGGTTCGGGTTAGGAACACTAGCCATACCTGCCCGGTGGATGATTTTCCAAAGTTGACCCCCGTGTGCAAAAATTGCACACTCCCACACTGAGCAAAACCCTAGTTTCCAAGATGGAACTGCAAGGTGACACATGGGCCACCGGGTAGGAGGGGAGGGGCACCCCTGGAACTATCCCGGTGTGCTGAATCCAACGGATTCGATGGTTCGTCGATCCGAGCCACGGTCTTCATTCTATGGCTCATCCCCTCTCACTACCAGAAGGCCTTCAGGGACACCTGCTGGATACCTACCGGGGGCATAGAACTCCAACCATGCAACAAAACCGGGTTCCGGGGAGACCTGCAGGTGTGTCTAGACAGGTTCAGGCTAGGAACACTAGCCATACTTTCCCGGTGGATGATTTTCCAAAGTTGACCCCCGTGTGCAAAAATTGCACACTCCCACACTGAGCAAAACCCTAGTTTCCAAGATGGACCTGCAAGGTGACACATGGGCCACCGAGTAGGAGGGGAGGGGCACCCCTGGCACTATTCTGGTGTGCTGAATCCAACGGATTCGATGGTTCGTCGATCCGAGCCACGGTCTTCATTCTATGGCTCGTCCCGTCTCACTACCAGAAGGCCTCCAGGGACACCTGCTGGATACCTACCGGGGGCATAGAACTCCAACCATGCAACAAAACCGGGTTCCGGGGAGTCCTGCAGGTGTGTCTAGACAGGTTCGGGCTAGGAACACTAGCCATACTTGCCCAGTGGATGATTTTCCAAAGTTGACCCCTGTGTGCAAAAATTGCACACTCCCACACTGAGCAAAACCCTAGTTTAAGAAATGAATGCACAATGAAGCCACTGGGCCATGGGGAGACGAGGGAGAGGGCCCCCTAGAGGTAATCGCACGCCAGGAGACCAACGGATTCGACGGTTCGTCGGTCCGACGTCCGGTTTCCGAGTTATGTCGAGTTGCAAGTCGCATGAAAATGTCGTTCAGGGACACTTGGTGAATTTCCGTCCGGGAGCCAAAAAGCAAACGAAGCAGGAAGATTGCGTGCCGTTGGCTCCTGCAAGTGTGTGTGGGCAATGCCGACGTGGGAACACTGCCGGGAGCCATAAATCCATGATAGTAAATTAATTCATGACAAAAAAAACTGAATTATTCCTTTCAATGGATGTGGTTTTCAATTTCCTATGTTGTTAGGTCAATTTGGCACATTCATTGAAAGAAATTGTAGACTTTAATGATGATCACAACAAGTGTGTTTGTTAAAACCTTGTGAAATAGAGCATCAAAAGACCTACATTGTAGGCCATATAATTGTGTTTGTTTACCTTTTGTTTGATGGACCATGCACAATAAGTAATAAAATAATTTTTGAAGTAGGTCATTTCATTTTTCTGATTTTTTCGTTGGTGGTGTTGAAAAAGACCATTGTTCTTATTGATGGGATTTCATGTGCTTATGATTCTTTGGATAATCTGGACACATACAAGGACACCATTATTAGACTAATTCATTATGAACAATTTAATATGAGTAATCTACATAAATGAATTGAAAAATTAACAAAAATAACAAACAACCCATATACCTTGGAATATAACACAAGAGTGACCATGTTAGGCAATCTTACTTATCTACTTACCTATGGTCATTTAAGTAGACCATTTGGATCATGTCTATTACTAATGATCTCCATTAACTTTTCATGTTCACAATGAGGCTTGAAGTATCATACCTTTGATGGGTGCTTCCTTGGCATTGTTTGTAGTTTGAGGTTTGTATCGAAAACTATGTTTGTAAAGTGGTATATAGATTCACCTAGTCTAATCTTGAAATACATAACCAACCTTCTTCCATGTTTGGTCATCCAGTGTTAGATATTATCCTTTAATAACCATCAAACTGATTACAAGTTGATCACCATTGTCATCTATTAGTGAGACATGAGGGTTTGGTTCGCCTTTAAGGAACATGCCAACAAATAGTGAGTGCCCCATTCATTATCTTTCAGGGAAACCATTGCATATATGTTCATTTTAAAAAACATCAGTTCCAACGTGTGAGTCCACTAAATAGACAAAATGTAATGTATTCATGCTAGTTGATAAGATTTAATCTCATATTCCCTAAACTTGGTTGTACAAGATTTGAGACATGATCATAATGTGGTGAAATGGTTGATTAGTCCTCATCCAACTAGGATAATTCAATATTTATACCTAGAATAATGGGGAGTGATATAATTTTCTTGTCCATATTTCTACTATAACATTGTTTGAGTTTCAAACTAAATGAAATCCACAAATTCCATGCATTATTCTATGTGATTGATCTACATCAACCACCTCCCAAAAATATCTTTGCACATGTCCTTTCCTTATTGAGTCCTCTTCTCGTCTTCTTGTTCCATCTACAATTATTGAAGAACACCATTCAACAATAGATTTTGTGTAACTAATGAGAGAATTTCTCGTAAACTTCCATTTTTACCTGCAGAATGTAATTTTTATGCACACAACATCTCGATCATGATCCCCTTTCCCACACTCAGTTTCAAAAGTCATGTAAAGGCAACCTTTACATTTACATTTGCATTAACATGACAACCAAGTCTCAAAAATGAGATTGATGGTGTTTATTCTCATGCAATGTATACAGTTAGGATTAAGACAACTGTATAAATCTATGGAATTATAAATGGAGATATTAATCCAAAAGGAAGCCAATGTTGGCCTTGCCAATCTTTTCTTCCCAATGCAAACGAAATATTAGATTCCATTTTGCTATGTTTCCATGTAAAATATATTTGAAAAAAAACATATATTTGGATTATATGGAAATCCTTCTTACCTTTGACATTGTTTGGGATCTGCAGGATGGGAATGAAGTATTTTTTAGGGATTAAGAGGAGTATTCAATTACGCAAACTTATGAATGCCTATTGTGACAAGCAATCCATTGATTTCAACTCCATCACATTTCTGTTTGATGGATGATGTTTGCAAGGTGAGCAGGTTTAACCCACCAATGCGAGATTGCATGCAATTACACTGAGCAAAACCCTAGTTTACGAAATGAATGTACAATGAAGCCACTGGGCCATGGGGAGACGAGGGAGAGGGCCCCCTAGAGGTAATCGCACGCCAGGAGACCAACGGAGTTGACGGTTCGTCGGTCCGACGTCCGGTTTCCGAGTTATGTCGAGTTGCAAGTCGCATGAAAATGTCGTTCAGGGACACTTGGTGAATTTCCGTTCGGGAGCCAAAAAGCAAACGAAGCAGGAAGATTGCGTGCCGTTGGCTCCTGCAAGTGTGTGTGGGCAATGCCGACGTGGGAACACTGCCAACACTGGCTCGGGGGAGGTTTTTGCAGAGTTGACCCACCAATGCGAGATTGCATGCAATTACACTGAGCAAAACCCTAGTTTACGAAATGAATGCACAATGAAGCCACTGGGCAATGGGGAGATGAGGGAGAGGGCCCCCTAGAGGTAATCGCACGCCAGGAGACCAACGGAGTCTACGGTTCGTCGGTCCGACGTCCGGTTTCCGAGTTATGTTGAGTTGCAAGTCGCATGAAAATGCCGTTCAGGGACACTTGGTGAATTTCCGTCCGGGAGCCAAAAAGCAAACAGAGCAGGAAGATTGCGTGCCGTTGGCTCCCGCAAGTGTGTGTGGGCAATGCCGACGTGGGAACACTGCCAACACTGGCTCGGGGGAGGTTTTTGCAGAGTTGACCCACCAATGCGAGATTGCATGCAATTAAACTGAGCAAAACCCTATTTTACGAAATGAATGCACAATGAAGCCGTTGGGCCATGGGGAGATGAGGGAGAGGGCCCCTAGAGGTAATCGCACGCCAGGAGACCAACGGAGTCGACGGTTCGTCGGTCCGACGTCCGGTTTCCGAGTTATGTCGAGTTGCAAGTCGCATGAAAATGCTGTTCAAGGACACTTGGTGAATTTCCGCCCATTTTATAATTTAAGCCACTTTTAAATATTTGAACTTCCATATTATTTTGGAAAGAGTATAATATTTCAAAACTCCTAAAGAGACAAAAACACATGATCAAAAATCCTAAGGCTGCAATTTAGAGTAGCAATAATGGGGGTGATGGAGTTGAATTTGATCCTATGGAAGATAATGATACTAATATTATTGAGAATAAAGGGATAATAGGTTGATCCATGACACCTTTGTTTGCATGGATGAGGATGCACCTATGTATGAGACCTATGATAATATTCATGATGTACATCTTATTGATAAGGCACACAAAGGCCTATACAAGAGATCAAAGATGAGTCACTTTGTCTACTAATTTGATGTTGATAAAATTGAAGGTATTGAATGACATTTCAAACAATGGTATGACAAAGATCCTAATGTATACACAAGGTTAATATATAAGGTGCCCCATAAGGTTCTTTGTCATATCCCTATAATTCTAGGTTTTTGATGATTGTTTAGGTTAAAAAACATAGCACATTATATGGATTATCATGTACAAAGATAAGTGAAGATGGTATTATATGAGTGGCTACAAATGGTTCTCAATTTACGATCATCAAGGAAATATTACCCATTTTTAAAGAAGAACCTCATAATGTTAGACTTTCATTGGTAGTTGATGGCAATGGGTGTGCATGAGTGAGTTCGTTGAAACCTTGAAAACATTGTATTGCATTTAGTTTGATTAAATTACACAAGCAAGAACTTTGACATAACTTGTAATGATCATCCAAAATCACAAATTTTAATTAGATACCAATTAGTGCATGCATGTAGTGAATTCGTTGAAACCTTTGAATATAATAGTTTGTTCTTTTGACATAGTGCATTCATGAGTAATAGATAATCCACACAAATCAACACATTAGATTGACACAAGTACATGTATCCAAAAGTACATATATATCCAAAAGTATCCAAAAGTGCATGTCTCCAAAAGTACATGTATATCCAAAAGTCTCCAAAAGTGCATGTCTCCAAAAGTACATGTATATCCAAAAGTATCCAAAAGTACATGTATCCAATGAAGTCAATGTACATGTCTCCAAAAGTACATGCACAATAAAGTCAATGTACAGGTCTCCAAAACTGAATGTATCGAAAAGTACATATATATACAAAAGTATCCAAAAGCACATGTGTCCAAAACTATCCAAAACTATCAAAACTCAAGCTTTCTCTTGTTCTTTCCCGACGTTGATCCTCTAGGCACATCCCTAGGATCAATGTGCATCCCTGGATCCTGCAAATTAAATATCAATTGTTAAATTCAACTAACTATGTACACTAATACATTATCTCAACAATTATCAACTGGTGCATGGAAAGTGCATGAAACACTTGGTCACTGAAGGACATCTCACCTCAACTGACAAAGGAGACTGCGTTGCTTGTGTAGCAGATGGAGCCGTCGGTTGCACATCCAGGATGGTGGAACCAGGGGGGCCAGGCACTGCTCCTGCTGGTGGTGGCTACAATGAAAAAATGTTGAAATAGTTAGAAATGCATGAATAAACAATAGGTCCAACAATAATAAACTATGTAAAGATAATGTTGAAATAGTTACATACCTGTGTGTGATCAGTCGCCACTGCAGATGTGGCACTAACTGCTGCATCAACCATCGATGCGAGGTTCTCAGTAGACAAATCGGGTTCCTGATGCAGTAAACATGCAATTCAAACATTAACAAAAACGATTTATGCACTGGATTTCAAGTTAAACAACAAATATCATCGAAGGATATACATTACCGTGGTGTGAGTAAGCCCATGGTCGTGGGCAGCTGGAGTCTTTCTAGGAGTAGAACGCCTCACATACACACGACCCTTGTTCACGAATGGCCTGGAGGGAGATGCAAATCCAGGCAATGGGCAAGATGTGTCGGATGGTGCCTACAGTCAGCAAGTGTTCATGTAGTTAGACATGCATGATTCAACAAACAAACATGTATTTAAAAAATGTCATTTTTAATTGTTTACCTGGAGCCCAAACGTTTCAGGGGACGGTATGACCATGGGTACTACCTCCACATTACCTTGCCCCAGTGAAGGATCTGCCATCTGCAAGTTTAATAATTGTAAATATTAGACCGTAGATAGCATTAATGAACTAAAATGTAAAGTATGTGGAAATTAACAAATTAACAAGTATTAAAAAACTGAAATTTTAAAATGTTTACCTCGGTGTGAGATACGGCAATAGGTGGTATATAAGATGGGCCTACCGAATGGGTAGCATCATGCCCCCCTGTAGAGTCTGGAACATCCGGCTCTGGGGCGTCACTGCCGGCATAAAGCATCAATTGCAAGTTCACAAAATTAATATATTAGCTCAAACTATATATATGTGTACAAAAACGAAAATAAATGAAGAATTTATTACAATTAACCATCAACATACCTCTCTCAAAAACCCACTGAAGGCAACATCTGAGGCAATACCATAGCAGGGACGACCACATGATGTGCACTCGTGAGGATCAGTACTAGGATGGGGAATAGTCGATGGTCCTGCACTAGTGGATGGTCCTGATGGTCCTGCACTAGTGGATGGTCCTAATGGTCATGCACTAGCTGATGGTCCTGCATGGTGACGAGCTGGTGTATGTACCACACCAGGGACAGATGTCCCTTCCTCACCCATATGTTGAACCATCCTGCCATGGCGAACAACCGCCCGTGCCAAACTCAAAAATGCATCCCGTGTCTGCGGAATAATGCGATGTACTGGTGGGACATCTAGCCCAAGAAACTGCCTGCGAGGTGCAGGGATAGGGCGATCCTGGTCTCGAAGCCTGGCATTGGGTCGGTTTTGGGGCATCCCCCCACCGATCCCCTGAAACTGCAACATGTCAAAATAGTTAACGTGTTTATGCAACACGAACTCTGCGTACATCTTTCGAAGGAAATATAAGGGAATTTCCCTGTTGTTGTGTGGTGGCATATCAAAAACCATGTACCATCTGTCCATCCAGTTATCAACAAATGGTTGAAACGTGCACCACTCAATGGAGATATGCGGCCTGCTTACATTTGGGATTTCCCCCGTCCGAGGGTCCCTAAACAATGCAAATATATGCTCTTTGGATATTTTCAACTTTTTTACTGCATTGTAATCTATCCCATCAGCATATTGTTGTCTTTTTCTTTCTCTGTAAGATGCAATATCATATAGGACATTCGTAGATTGTGAAATGGTGTCCACAATTGCATCCAAGGTTGATGCAAGTGAACGGCGAATCCTGTCACCACCACTAAAAGCTGCACTTATGCCCCTCAATTGGGCAAGCTCAATCAATATCTCGGCATTGGTATCCATAGCCGCAACTGCAATAAAGACATTAATACGAAAATCATTAGAAACATATACATGGTATATAATGATGTCTCTTCAAAATTGAACATGTATTAAATCAAACTCACATAAGCAATTTAATGGCATTCACTTACATACATTTAAAACTTAAAATTAAACATTTGACAATTAAAAAGTAAGTTAGTCAGATTGGCAGAGAGGAGGAGGAGGAGGATCAGGGAAGTGATGAGTTTGTTGATTCAGGCATGGAGGAGGAGGATCAGGGCAGTGATGAGTTTGTTGATTCAGGCATGGAGGAGGAGGATCAGGGCAGTGATGAGTTTGCATCTATGTGTCTCAATGTCTCATTGTGATTTGTGATTGTGAATGACAAATGTGTTGTGATTTGTGAATGATCTAATTTCTATTGAATATTTCATATTAGTAATTGTAAATGTAATTTCTATTGAATATTTGTAATTGTAAATGTTAAATTTTATTGGATCTATATGTCTATATTTTTAAATTTTAATATATTTTAAAAATATATTAATTTCGGGGGTCACCGTGTCCTACGTGTCTTAATTCTGGGGGTCACCGTGTCTAGTGGGGACCAGGGATCAAATTTGAAAGGTGGGGTCCCATTTCACTATGAAGGGCTATGAGATATTGAACATTATTGAAGGGCTATGAGAAATTTATTAATATTTATTCTATGTGTATATATGGATGTGTTCATGTTGCATGGATTGGATTCTAGGTTAACCGAGGCCTTTTTAGAGCAAAGAATGGGGTAATTACTATTTGGGAACAAGTTTTTTATCAAATGTAAATTGTAGTGATGGAAGATATTGAGGGTGCCACATGTTGTGGAGAAAGTAGTATTGATTCCTATGACGTAATAGGGAGTTCAAAAAGTCTGGTTTCAAGTATTGTCATGCGTAGCTCGATTGATTTTTCTCGCGCTAGGGTTGTAGCAACTGTTATGGCCATTACTGTTAAAAGGATTGATGGGGTGGAATCCCGTGAAACGATGAGTTCTTTTGTTAAGACGTAGATTCAGTGAAATTTGGTGGGAGTCTTATGTTCATTTTATGCACAAAATTCGATTACGTGATTTTGTTGCATTGTTAACTCTCCTCCTAGTCATAGGTACAATCTCTTATATAATTGTGAAGGTTATCAATCCACTCAATATATTAAAGTTGTAGTAGGCCAAAATCATCAACATATATATTGTACTCACAAATGTTGACATTCCAATTTCTATGTAGAGCGCCCATTAACATTAGATTGTATGGGACATGTTTTTGAGGCATGATGTCATTATCTCATAACAATAAGCTTTTTATCCATAAATATGTCATCTACAAGCCAATGGAATTGTTCCTAATCCTTTATAAAACTTTGTCATAATTATATCAATACCAACATCCCTACCTATTGACTTAGCTTAGAAGATATTACACCTTCGGATAACCAAACCTGATTCCAAGGTTGGTAATCATAAACGTAAAAGCATCATCATAAGGAAATAGCATGTTGTGTTGAGGAAATTCCTTTTTTTCCATTTCCTTCTCAGGATAATATTTGGTTGTGGATCATTTAAAATGTATAATTTATTTTAATATTGGGAAGCTAAATTCAAATTCATTAATATATTAATGTGATTTGATTTTTTTATTAATAATAAGTTATTCTTTTCATTTGAAAATGTAATAGTACATCAAAATTTCAATGTTTACTGATGTAGTAAAGTTGAGAGGCTTTATTTTTCAGTGGATATAGCAGACCTGTAAATTCATAGGATGTCAAAAATCTAGTCAGCCTTGAAGTTGAGCTCCTCAAAGAAAACGAATTTCTTTAAATATGTTTATGGCAGGCTGGCATTGCCACCTTCGCTTCGCAAACTATCCTGGAGGACTGGAGGAGATAGGGTAGGTGGAACTTGGAAGTAGCTCAACCACAGTGGAATAGGGGTATAAGAAAAAGCTTGTTTCTATTCATGCAATATTATATATTGATGGTCGGAGCCATGGAAGCATGGAATTCGAGCATTGACTTGATACAACAAAGAAAACAAAAGGTGGAACTCGGGAGCTGCAGGATTGACTTGATACAACAAAGAAAACACAGGGTGTGAGGTTGGGAGCCGTAGACGGTAGGATTAACTTGATACAACAAAGAAAACACAGGGCTATAGGTAGGGGCCATGGGAAGGAGCAACAACCTGCAACATTACAAGAAGTTTATGGATTGTGGATTTTGTCTGAAATGCCAAATTCGCGGGGGCACATTAACATAATATATTATATATTGAATACTCAATTAACTCACGGAGTCAGCATTCACGAATTGGTATGTGATAACTTGTAACTTGGTAAGCCCGCTAGCAACAACACGTATGAGCCACCTACCAGGTTTAATAATTTTGTTGATGCCATGAAATGTGTTAAAAACGTAAGCGCTCGCTACAAACACGAGAACTTCGAAGCGTTCAAGCCATGGGTTGCTCAGTGTAAGCCCGTCCACGTAAGTTGCACAATGATATTATTAGAGGCCCAATGGTCCATGATCCATGGATGATCGAACACGTGGATATTGGAGAGTAACCGAGTCCCACTCCCAAGTCACCTAGCTAGTAGCCACATTCCCAATTTCCCACTAAAAACTGTTGATGGGTGAAATTTGAAGCTACCCTTCTGTTGCAATTTTAAACAGTAGTGGTTAATTTAATTATTGAAGGGCTTACCATGAAATTAAATTTTTTTTGCATGGTAAAATTTGAAGTGGCCTTCTATGACGTGTAAAATGACCTCTGAAGGGCCCTAAAGGCTTCAAATTTGAAGCCTAGTTACAAGGAAGCGGGCTCAGAGCGCGCTTCAGGCCCGCTTTTTACCTCCATGTGTGAACCCTATCCGGCTGCACAAAACCACTGGTAACTCAACACCTGCATCCACCCAATAGATCTCCAACTCAGACTTGTGGACGTGCTTGCTCGACTTTATTGAGTTCAAAGATGCTGCCTGACATAATCCCTTTCGAGGAAGGGTCTGCGGCATGCTTCCCCTCTCCGATATTCCATAATTCCCGTCCTGGCGAACTCATCGGCACATTTTCCCGGCATTGGCCTCCTGATATCTACCGGTAGGAGAGTGTTACATGAGAAGCAGAGGCATCTGAGAAATCAGAAGTGAAGTAATTTGTTGTTGTTTCTTTTCTAACCTTTCTTTCGTCTCCATTTCTAGCAATTTCTCTTCTTTTGCTTTTTAAATTTTTCACTGTTTGTCAGGGGTTCGATTCTCGTTCGGATTTTTTTATTCCACAACAAAAAGGGCTTCCAGGCTGGATGGTATTATGAAAACCAGCTACGGGATGGGGTGTACTGCGTTATCTGTATCAGTTGTTATAAATTTCCTTTCAATCGTTTCAGCATTATATGATAATTGTATGTATTTGGATTTGATGTAAACAGGCATGGTGCAGATGTACCTATCTCTTGAGAACGACTGCAAGTGGGGGCCAAACTTCCAGCAGTCGCCACACCTGATTCCACAGTAGTAGTCGCAGTCTCTCCAATTGGTGCCTCATAAGTTCAGAGTATCATTATCTTTTCACATGATACAAAACATTTTCACATGATACGAAACCTTGCCAGCTAATGAAAAGACATGAGTGCACTCATTTTCATTATATTTAGTGAGTTGTGGCTAGCGGCGGGGACACTCGTGTCCCGTGTCCTCGTGTTGGGTGACTTAGATGGATACATTGTAGAAAGGGGGTCCGAGTTCTATTTTTTTCAATTTTAGGTTGGATTACGAATTTTTGAGTTTTTTAAAAACGATTCATTTTAATTATTCATTCATCTTGGTTGAGGGAGATTGAGGGAGATGTGAATTTAATGAAAGATTGGGTTATTCCCAATTTTATCAATATTAAAAAACTAGGTTTTTTTAAACAAAAAAAAATAATAATTTAGGTTAAAAATGATAAAAAAAGAGTATGGGTGAATGAATTACCTGATTGGATGACAATCTACTGGTGAATTTGTCCCCTCCAGCTAAATCGAGCAACACCAATACTTGAGTGGGCCACAAACCGTCCTCGTCTAGGGTCAATTTCGCGTTTCTGATGTGTCAGTGCCGCGGGTGGTCGGCAATCGTCGGGACTGTGTATTTAAATTGTTTTTTAGATTTACATAACGCGTACGCGTTTTGTAACTACATAACGCGTACGCGTTTTGTAGTTATATAACGCATACGCGTTTTTTAGTTATATAACGCGTACGCGTTATTGTTACCTAGCCTACATGTCCAATGACATGTTAGGCTCGGGTCTTACCATGGCAGGTGCTAAACATCATAAACGCGTTATGTTTTATGTATCAGGAACGAGTTTTGAAAAAGTAGCATTGCATCTAAAGTGACCCTCATCTTCTTGCACACACCCAATCATCTTGTTCTACTATTGTTCCAAGTGGTCATATGCTAAAGTAATTCACTCTATAGGTGGCTAGTATCTAGAGGAGACTTAATAGCTCAACCATGGTTAGTAGTACATCACACACCATTCATGCTTCGACATGCAAAACATTACCTCAACACATGAGGATATTTCTTGACACACAAGACCTTAGCCTTGACAAGCAAGACTATAGAACATCATCAATTTGACATACAAAGCACTTACGTCAACACATGAGGCTTAAAATTTACACATAAGGCTTAGTCATTCTTGAGCTCAACTCTGTTAGGAACCCATGTCAACTCTTCTCTTTACTTTGTTAGTATATTGTTGTTGGACACATATGCTTTGTAAGTCGTTCTGTAGTAATTGTTGATCCATAGTTTGTGTTATTGTTATTGGGCGCATATGCTTTGTAAGCTGCCCATAGTATTTGTTGATCCATAGTTTGTATTGGCCCATTAAATAATGTGATGAATATAAGTGCTATTCAGAGTCTTCTCGACTCAACACTTTTAAGATCATTTAAGTCCGAGTGCTCTTCAGAGTTTTAACTCAACACTCTCACATGGGCATTACGCTAGTGTAATTCTAGAGCATCCTTCTCAACACTAGTGCTAGAATGTGATTGTGAAGCACATCTAGAATATTCAAGTGGCCTCAGATCTGGTATTCATTATCAAGCTTGGAGTGCTTCAAGGCTTATGCCCAACACTCTACGTACATCGGGGCTTACGCCCAGTATGTAATAAAATCCTCTAGGTACATTGAGGCTTATGCCTAGTATGTAGATCATCTGTGTGTTTTTGAGTCCACGCTCAACACACTATATAAATCAATAATGTGAATCATAACTTTGCACAATATGTAACAAAAAGGTCATCTCAGTATATTAGGGTTTGTATCCAATTCACATAACAAAACATAATCACTCCATTAGGGCTTTCTTGCCCAGTATATAACAATAATGCATCAGTTAGGGTCCACGCCCAATATGTAGGTCTATAAAAGAAATGAATCATGTGCATTAGGGCTTATGTCCAATAATAAAAATAAATCATATATGTTGGAGATTTAAGCCCAATATATAACATCATAAGTAGTTAGTCAAAATTCAGGATATTACATAAGGATCGAATATCAACTTGTCTAAAATCAACTATATCTCTTTTAGGATAAAGGCCACTTTATTAACCAAAGAATTATTATCATAGACAAACAAAGTCATAGTTCAATTAATATTTACTAAACCCTCTTAACATCTTCGAAACCAATAAAAAATATAAACCACTTCAAGTAAAAGGTTAAAACTACTTTCAACGCACGAAGACAGCGTGTGTTTCCTAAAAGTAACTATATCAAACAACAAACGCTATAAAAACATGAACAAGGTTCAACTTCGAATAGAGATCGGTTTGAGGACAGAGGTTTTACACTATTCATCGAGATCATATAGTAATACGCACCGTGTTCTTTGTACAGTACGGACACATAGATCGTTTGATCATGGAAACCAACTAAACCACAACATCATGAACCGATCTCTTTGGAAGAGCCATCCAGCCCTATGCACAAATTATTTAAATGCAGGGATTGTAAATCGAAACCCCACTTAAATGAAATATACTAAAAATAATGCAAGACGCGATTTCCAGCCAAGCGTTCATTATTCAAGTGAAATACAAGGATAATGGAAGGATGCGACTTCCAGTATTTAAGCTTATATATAGGTAAAGATTATATTACCTCACATTTAAACCATCCACGAAAATACCAGGTAATAAAATAATGAAAAATTAGCACAACAAAGGGAGCAAACGTCGGATAGAAATGTTGGATCTACGCGGGTAAAAGAAGAGCAAGCACCGAAACTTGGTAGAAGTGAAGGCGCGGAACCGAGATTAAAAATAGAAAGAAGGTCACTCTATCAAACAAGAAAAAAAATGAAGGCGTGGAACCGAGATTAAAAATAGAAAGAAGGTCACTCTATCAAACAAGAAAAAAAATGAAGGCGTGGAACCGAGATTAAAAATAGAAAGAAGGTCACTCTATCAAACAAGAAAAAAAATAACAAATAGAGCTTCATGAAATCCTTTGAATTCAAATACTGTACACAAGCAAAGCTCCCATGAGCTGAAAACGATAAGCAAGAATCGAACTTTCTATAAAGCTATCCTAGTTTCTGAAACTCATCCCATTTCCAAATATAAGGGAGCCGTTTCTGCTAGATAATGATGGCTGGCCATCTTTATTTCCATATGCAACATATATATATATAGCAACGAAACCACAAAACAATATTTGAGAAGGCTATCGAAAAGCACAGTAAGCTACTAATAAATGGATCCGATATCATACTAAAAACTAATGGCGTCGCTAGGGATTAAAATTGCTGCAACCTAGCAATACAAGGATCTATCTACGGAGTTTTCAGAAATCAAAATAATGAAATACTTACAGTATGATTGAGACGGAACTTGTATTCCCTTTATTTGCATTGACATAATCTTAAATCGAAACCATGGAGTTTCCTGCAAGTTTCCCCCCGGTTATTCCCCCGAGATCAATCCAACTCCCCCCTCTATCAATGGCAGGGTATCAAAATATATATGCCTCCCAAACAAATTCACAGGCCCAATGTAAGCTTGGATCAATGTCCAGCTGTTAACACATCACACCTTTTATCGAAGGTAGCTGCTGAGTTTGCAGTGGCAAACTGCTCTCCTCCATCACTTTCTGTATCATGTTTTTAAAAAACATCCCCACCATTAACTGTCAGCTCGAGGATGTAGGAATCAACCCCGCAATTACCTTATCACCGAGAAAAAACTCAACAATGCTCTCCCTTCGGGAAGTCCGTCCACCTTCCAACATTTAATTTTAACGACAACAATCTCTCTTGGAGATTCCTACCACTTCCCAACAATTAAAATAACAACGTAAAACTCGACAGAACTCTTCCCGCGAGTCTGGCCACCTTTCAGCATTTTAATTTTAATGAAAACACTCTCTTGGAGAGTCCGTTCGCCGCATAGAGAGGAATTCTCCTGCCAGCTGGAGTTCTACCTGATAACAAGGGTAAACCAGCATAGATCCATCTTAAACCCGTATCTATCAAGCACCGAGAGAGATCCAATTTCTTGAAGTGTATTTCTTTTTTTAAATTTAAACTCAAGAAATTTGATATCTCTTGATTGATAGATCCGGGTTTAAGTTTTAAGTTTTTATTATATTTTAATTACTTTTCATAATATTTTATTTTATGAGCCAACATGGTTTTTTTTAAATACTTTCCATAATTTTTTATTTTGCCGACATAATATGGTACTTCACTTTTTACGTTTTATTAGATGACATGAATTTATTAATGACCGACATAATATGTTACTTCACATAATATGGTACTTTACTTTTTACTATCACTTTTTAGGTTTTATTAGATGACATGAATTTATTAATGGCCGACATAATATGGTACTTCGCTTTTTACTATCACTTTTTATGTTTTATTAGGTGTAAGGCTACATGTAACAGGACACATGTAACGGGACACATATACGTTACAAGATCTCCCTCATATTATTACTTTTTACTTTTATGTTTTATTAGGTGTAAGGCTACATGTAACGGGACACATACACGTTACAAGATCTCCCTCATACTAGATTGTAGAGCGCCTCTTGGCACAATTATTTTTAGTTAAGTGACACTTAAGAGGATCACTCTCATGTATTTCAAAACCACTCTAATTCGATAATAAAGAATTATGAAAAAAATCACTTATTAGTTAATTCAAATAGTTCGACCTTTTCAAAAATATAATCTTTGGTTATTACATGAAACTATATATATATACTGATTCGATTGATAAAGGAGTATGCTTATCCTTCTTCTTGTTTTATCATATAGATCCCCTTATAAAAAGAAAACTTAACGAAGATATATATATAAACATATCTATATGTTATATATGTCTACCTATTTATACACGTATCTTTATATGTTTAAAATGTTTCCTCTTGCATTAGAATGTATGGTTTGTGTAGAGAATTTACGAAATATTATTACAACTAACAATATTTCATCAAAGTAATATATATATATATATTTAATCCTCCTTTAATGTTTAATGAAAACTCGATTAGATTGAAAACTTAAGTTTTAATCTTTTCCTTATATATAATATGTATGATATATATATATATATATCTTAAAAAGGTATTACTTTTCTTTTAATATTAAATAAATAACTTAGACTAAACACTTTGGTTCAATCTTTTATATATATATATATATATAAACGAAAATCTAATAAATAACTTTTTTCTTTCCTTACATATATATATACCTTGGGGTGTGTAAATAGTTTAAATAATCCCCATTAACTTTTAGATATCAAAACTTAAATAATGACAATTTATAAATAAATCTACCTTTTACCTTTATATATATATATATATATATTTATATAGTTTAGATGATTTCTCCAATATCTTTTAAATATATATATAGAGAGACTTAAATAAAAGATATCTAATCAATAACTTTATCCCATTCTCTCATAGGATGGTGTTTATATATATATATATATAACCTATTAACCCAAAAGGTTAATGTAGTAATAGAAGTTCTTCATAGATAGGTATGTAGAATCTTAGTTTTAGCTGCCAATATTAAAGCAACATCTAGTTTAAGATGACCCTATGACTTCACTCCCATGGCTTCTAACCATCAATTTCTCTCTCTTCCCCAAAGAATTTAGTTACTTATCGTTTAAGTAATTTCGTGTCGTTAGTAACATTTAGGAAATGACATAACAATGCTCCCAAGTATCATTGGTGGGGCCTTGGCCTTGAGCTCCTCACCAGGGTCATATACATAGTTACAATATGCATTTATAAAAATTACTAAGGCTTAAAAGAGAGATGTTACAGGAGTTCTTCTTTAGGAGGTTTGTTAGGGGACCGATTAAATGAGCATAGTTCTTGATGGATGTTCGATAGTAACCTCCCAACCCTAGAAATCCTCTTATCTTGGATATATTTTTTGGCTTGGGCCATTCGATGATTTCTTTGATTTTATTTGGATATACCTTAAACCCTTCTTTCGATATAATGTGATCGCGATACTCTACTTCTTGTTTTCCAAATGTACACTTCGGAATTTTGGTATAGAATTGATTTTTTTCTAGGAGAGATAGTATCTGTCCTAGATGCTTCAGATGTTCCTTCCATGTTTTGTTGTAAATGAGGATGTATTAAAAAAAGACTAACACAATTTTCCTTAGGTATGGATGGAATAGTTCATTCATAATTGCTTGGAATATGGTGGGAAAATTTGTTAATCCAAAGGGCATTACCCTAAATTCTATTCGGGTACACATGGTACTACCAAAGGACCGAACACCAAGAGAAACCACTTCACACAAACATATCACATATCAACACACCGATATTTTGACGTGGTTTAAACCCTCTTGAGAGAAACACTCCACGGCCTCGGCCAAATAGCTTCTACAGGACAATTTATTATGCAAAGAAAGAAAGTTACAAATGAGCTTCTCATAATCGATCAACTAAACAATGACCCTCCATGCTCTTTAAATAGAGATCATGGACCAATCGGGTGTTAAGCCATGGATCAAGGTTAGGTTTGATCTAAGAGAAGTTGAGCCGTTGGATCACTCTATGTCGAGAACATATCGTGACCATTGGATTACGTATTTACAAATGCATACTAATGCATACTAAAGAAACACACTATCCCTAACGGATATATTACACAAGTTGATCTTAACTAACTCCTAAGTGTCTAAATATCCTAACATCCCCCCTTAAGAACAACTTGGGATAGGATTGAAGGATTTACAAAAGTGACACTATTAGGAGAAGGAAGGAGGCATTAGAGCCTATGCCCCCTTAATGACAAGTTCCTGAACTCCTAACATAGATCGAAGTTTAGAAAACTTCGCTTCTGTAAGAGACTTGGTGAAGATGTCTGTAACTTGATCATCTGTAGGGCAAAAGAGCACTTCAAGAACATGATCATGAACAAGATTTCTGATGAAGTGCATATGTAGCTCAATGTGTTTGCTGTGTTGATGTAGAACTGGATCTTTGGCAAGCTTGATGGCACTTTGATTGTCGCACCAAAGTGGAGTAGGCTGTTGCTGCTCGAATCCAAACTCTGAAAGGATCTGTCGAAGCCATAAAGCTTCATGACTGGCATTAACTGCTGCTCGATATTCTACCTCTGCTGAAGAAAGAGCAAGAGCTTGTTGTTTCTTACAAGCCCAAGTAATAGGTCTAGATCCCAGACTGAAAACATAACCTGCAGTAGAATTTCGATCATCAGGATCGCTGGCCCAATCTGAATCAGTGAAACCAACCAACAAAGGTTTCCCCCCTGTACTGCAATGAATCCCAAACTGAACTGTACCTCGAATATATCGAAGTATTCTTTTAGTTGCTTTCCAGCAACTTTCATGAGGTGTCTGCATATAACGAGCAACAAGACCAACGGCAAAGGAAAGGTTAGGACGAGAATGAGTAAAGTATAAGAGACTACCAACAAGCTGACGATATAAGGTGGCATCGACTTCAGGTGAAGTACAAGTGGCAGAAAGTTTGACTCCAGACTGGAAGGGAGAAGGGGCTGGTGTACAATCTTCCATGTGAAAGCGACGAAGAAGGTCACAAGCATACTTAGACTGAGAAATAAAGATTCCTTCTTTGGTTTGTAGGATTTGGAGACCAAGAAAATAATGCAAATGTCCTAAGTCTGACATTTCAAAATTTTGTTTAAGACTGGATTTCACATGGGTTATAAGCTTAGGGTCACTACCAGTAAGAATAAGGTTATCAACATATAGAACAAGTATGATGAGATGGTTTCCTACTTTCTTGGTATAGACATTGGGGTTAGAATGTCATCTAGAAAAATCAGTGTCAAGGAGAAAGTTATCCATTTTGACATACCAAGCTCTAGGAGCTTGCTTAAGGCCATATAAGGATTTCTTAAGGTGGCAGACAAGGCTAGAGTTATTCTGAACATAGCCAGGAGGTTGTTCCATGTAAATTTCCTCCTGTAAATCACCATGTAAGAAGGCAGACTTGACATCCATTTGATGGACTTCCCATTTTTGTAAGGCTACAAGAGAAAGAACAAGGCAGATGGAGTTCATTTTTGCGACGGGAGCAAAGGTTTCATTGTAGTCAATCCCTTCAACTTGGAAAAAACCTTTGGCAACTAACCTTGCCTTAAGTCTTTCAACACTTCCATCTGATGCATACTTAGTTCTGTAGACCCATTTACATCTGACATGTTTCTTCCTTTTGGAAGAGGTACAAGATCCCAAGTGTCATTCGCCATTAAGGAACGATATTCTTCATCCATGGCTGCATCCCAATCTGGATTCCCTGAAGCTTCTGCAAAAGTTTCTGGATCATGATTCTCGGAAACTTGAGCCAAAAGAGAAGAGGATAGCTGAAACTGAGAACGTGTTCGATGTTGATCTCTAGGATCACCGGCAAGATCACCCGCTGCTTCACATGTTGAACGGACCCATCGAGGAAGCACTTGTGCTGGTGCAACTGGAGGAACATGAGCAGGCGGAGGTGGATTTTCATCCTCATTGTCATCATCAGAAACTGGAGTTGGAAACCTGTCAAGGAAGTTGGAAGAAGAAGAAGAAGACACAAACGTCGAATCAGGCTCGTAGGCCAAAGATGGCACAATCGCCGAGTTAGGCTCGCAGGCCAAAATATTTTCATCAAATTTAACATCTCTTCTAATGATTATATCATGAGAATGTGGTTGAACAAGTCTATAACCTTTCACTTTTAGGCTGCAATGCTTTCCGTTTTTCATCCGGAATGTGAGCCCATGCTTCACTACCAAACACATGGAAGTGACTTACATCAGGTTTAGTTTTAATCCATGCTTCTTCTGGTGTTATACCTTGTAATGCTTTAGTGGGGGTGCGATTAACTATGTAATTTGAACAATTAATGGCTTCAGCCCAAAATTGAAGACTTAGTCCCTTAGATTGGATCATACAATTAGCCATTTCTTTTAAAGTGCGGTTCTTCCGCTCAGCTACACCATTTTGTTGTGGTGCATATGGAATAGTGTGTTGTTGTTGGATGCCTTGTTCAGTGCAGAAAGTAGTGAACTTATTGTTAACATATTCTCCTCCATTGTCAGATCTTAACTTAATAATTTGATGACCAGATTGTTTTTTCACAAGGGCCTTGTAGGCCAACATGTTAAATACTTCGCTCTTAAGTTTTAGGAAATAAACCCAAGTGCGTTTGGTGTAATCATCAATGAAAGTTAAGAAATATTTGAAACTAGAAAATGAAGCAGATGGAAGAGGACCACACAAGTCACTATGCACAAGCTCCAAGGGAACCAAGGCGTACCAAGAGGCACGTTTGTCAAAACTGTTCCGATGATGTTTTTCGAGTACACAACCGGAGCAAACACCATCCCTGCAAGATACCATCGGAAGACCTGTCACCATATTTTCTTTACATAGTTGTTGCAATGAGCGATAATTTAAGTGACCAAATCGCTCATGCCAAAGTTTGCTCAAGTTATCACTATGAGCAACAAAAACTGAAGGGAAAGGTCATGACCCAAAGTTGTTAAACTTGTACAACCTGGTAATATCATCAACAATTCTGGTAGCTAGGACCTGTTGAGGATCTTTAAAATCCTTGATTACAACTTGGTGAGGTGTAAAGGTCACAGTTTTACCTTCACCAGAATGAGTGATCTGATAGACTGATAACAAATTGCAGGAAATTCTTGGAACACATAGTACATCACTAAAATGACCATTATCTACTGGAACTGTTCCAGCTCCTACAACACTTAGAGATCTATCATCATCAACAAATATTTGTTTGGTGTTACATTCTTGCATAGTAGAAAAGATGGCTTGATCCTTAGCCATATGATAAGATGCTCTAGAATCAATGAGCCATTCATTTGAAGTAGAAGAAGAAGATGCATTATAAGAATAACTAGAAGCACAAAGTGCATGTCCATGAGATGCAGATTTTGAAGACAAATCTAGGCTGATGTGGTGCTTTTTCATTGCTGCTTCCAAGGCTGTCATCTTCTTGAAACACTTAGATTCATCATGATTATCTTTCCCGCAATAGTTGCAATGACGTTCAGTCTTCTTGCCTTTTGGCTTGGATCCTTTGTCATTTTTTAAAGAAGGAGCTGACTAAGAGGGTTTTGGACCCTTGTTTGACTTATTATTGCGAAAATTTTGTTTCTTGGGAGGCTTGGACTTTTCTTTCTGTTGGGACAATAAGGCTTTCCCAGATGTATCTGCATTGTTGATTATTCCAAGATGAATGAGTTTATCTTGTTCTCTAATAAAGGAATCACAAAAGGATTCAAGACTAGGCTCTTGATAGCTAGCTGCATTCAAGAATGCTTTCATGGAGTAAAATGTAGATACAAAAACAAAATATGCAGGTCCAAGTTTGGAAAGAATATGATAAATGCATTGTTTTTCTTCCCTCTCAATCTTACATTCTGCACATAAGAGTTTAAGACTTTTGTACTTAGATAAATAATCTTGAATGCATGAAAAGTCACTTGGATTTAAAGAAATCAACTCATTTTTGAGTTGGTCACCTTGAATTTCATTGTGTTTACCAAACACAGATTCCAACTTGTCCTAAGCAGCATTAGGTTCATCAATTCCAGATATGTGGAATCGCAAATCAGTAGAGATTGTCATCCCAATTAATCCACGAGCTTCATCACATCTATTTGTCCATTTCATTTTCTTATCATCATCAGTGGGTTCTTTTTCTTTCCCTGAGGTAATTCTGAAAAGTCCCCTACTTCGTAGAACATCCTCCATACAAGATTTCCATGAGAAATAGTTGGAATTGTTAAGTAGAATATCACAAGGGGTGGCCATATTTGTAAATTAATGGCTGTAAAAATAATTTGGATGTGAAGAGCTCGAAAAAATAGGCGGTTTAAAAAAAAACGGCACTCAAAACTGACTCTGTATGATGAAGTTATGCTTGAACAAAGAAACTATTGAATATGTCCCCAATAGTGACGTGGCAGCTAGAGAATGTCCAGCAAAAAAAAGGAACCCCCCTCTTCCCAAGATGAACCTTTTGACAATCACTTTACAAGAAAGTTGCTTTAAGTGAACCACTTTTGTAAAATAAGTGATTTCACTTTTACAATGAGATTACTTTTAAATAGTGCCACAATAAAAAAAACATAAGTGACTCACTTGTATTTTTATTTTTTATTATTTAAGTGAGATGCACTTTTATAATAAAATAATTTAAAAATAGAAATTGCATGCACTTTTTCTTTTAAAAGTAACTTCCTAAGACTTGAACTCAAGACCTATTAAGGAATAAAGCAACTTTGAACCAAGTGAGCTAGATTAAAAGGTATGTAAAATATGGGAATGAGGAAAGGGTTTTTTTTTTCACTCTTCTTGCTCGGTTTGCGTGCTTGCCCTTTTTCCTGCAAAAAAAACCACAAGTCGAAACAAAAAAAACTTTTCCACACTTGTAGAGTTAGATCTTGTTAGCTTGCTCAGAAATTCTACGTTTTCTCTCTGTTTCTGATTTGCCGAGATCGCGCAAGGTGCACAGCAAAGAGCATATGCAGCCGAGAAAAACCCTTTCCCTTTCCGTTTCTGATTTGCCGAGATCGCTCAAGGTGCACGGAAAAGAGCATACGCAGACGGGAAAGCAACAATCCGAACCCAAAAAAAAATCTAACAGTAAAAAATGATGAAATATGAGATTTTTTCCTTTTGAAAAAAGAAAATAAAAAATGCTTCACTGTAACATTATACCTTCAGATCTAATGAAATACGCGTTTCTGGAGCAATCAGGAACCGTTTTCGATCAAACGAAAACTATTTACCAATGGAAACGACGCTCCAGACGCAATGGACCACCTCCCATAGCCCAGAAATGCACAAAAATACTAAAATTAAAAACCCTTTCGAGTTTCGGCAACAACAGTTCAAGATCTAGATCATAACCGGAAGCAACACTTCATAAAAGCTCTGATACCATGTTCGGGTACACAGGGTACTACCAAAGGACCAAACACCAAGAGAAACCACTTCACACAAATAGATCACAGATCAACACACCGATGTTTTGACGTGGTTTAAACCCTCTTGAGGGAAACACTCCACGGCCCCAGCCAAATAGCTTCTATGGGACAATTTATTATGCAAAGAAAGAAAGTTACAAATGAGCTTCTCATAATCGATCAACTAAACAATGACCCTCCATGCTCTTTAAATAGAGATCATGGATCAATTGGGTGTTAAGCCACGGATCAAGGTTAGGTTTGATCTAAGAGAAGTTGAGCCGTCGGATCACTCTATGTCGGGAACATATCGTGACCGTCGGATTAAGTATTTACAAATGCATACTAATGCATACTAAAGAAACACACTATATCTAACGGATATATTACACAAGTTGATCTTAACTAACTCCTAAGTGTCTAAATATCCTAACAAATTCATAGTGTCCTTCATAGGTTTGAAAAGTGGTCTTAGCCAGATCTTTTAATCTTACCAGAATGTGATAATAGTTTGATCTCAAATCAAGTTTGAAAAATATCTCGCTCCATAAAGTTAGTCCAACATGTCGTCGAGAACGAGAAATTTGTTCTTGATTGTTATTTTGTTTAATCCTTGATAATCAATGCACAATCTGAAAGAGTCATATTTCTTTCGTACTAATACTACTAAAGCTGCATATAAACTTTTTCTCTTTGTAATAACACCACACTTCAATAGATATTGAACTAGCCTTTCTCTTTATGCTTTATGGTGATAGGGATATCTATAGGGTTTAACCTTGACTGAACTTGATCCCTGTTTAACTTCAATTATATGTTCAATCCTCCTCTCTAGTGGTAACTCCATGGGAAGATCTTGAAATATCTTCTTGCGTTTTTGAAGTAATTCTTGGACTTTTGCTACTTAGGAGTCATCTTGTTCTGAATCTTGTATCTCCATTTGGTGGCATTAGATCACATAGGTGGATTCCCATTTTCAAATAAGCTTTTTAGTTTTTTTAGATGACACAACTTGTACCTGCTGGGGTTAGAAACCATGTAGTTTATAATTTTTCCCTGACCACTTGAATCTAATAAAATGTTTTTGATGATTGGCATTATAAGTACCCAATATTTATAGCCATTAGACTCCTAAGACCACGTCTACTCCTCCCATTGGTAGGGTGTAGAGTTATGATTCCAAATTAAAGTCTTGTATTTGGAGTTTCACTTAATGGAACTTTCCTATATTCTCATTTTTTTCAATCTGCAACCATTACCTTCAATTCTAGAACTGGATATACAAATAGCTTAAGTTTCCTTGCAATTATTATGACAAGGAAATTGTGGATGTTAGATTTTCATCATTTAATTCAATAGATATATGATCTTAACTGAAAGAACAACATGTACAACATATCAAGCATAAGAGACAAGAGACAAGAGACAAGAGACACAAAACATTTCACCGGGGAAAACCAAGAAGGTGAAAAACCCTGCAACTTCCTCAAATATAGAATAAGCATCAAAACAAGGATCACAATGATCAAACACAAGAGTGATCTAGATTTATGCAGGAACGAAATGAAAGAGAAGATACAGAATCATATACAGAGATATATTGCAAAGAACACAATGATACAGTAAACACACATTCTATTAAATAGCGGAAATAGAACAAACTATAAAATACAATAGCTAGAATGGTGGTAGTTATCTCTGAGAAGAGATGTGGCCGTTATGCTCATTCGTACCAAGATGATTACAAAGAGAGGCTAAAAGGGCCTATTTATCATAAGCATGAGGGAAAGAATCCCAAACATCCAAAAACCTAACCCTAGAAGATGAACCGTCATAAAGTTTGCGGCCCCAAGGTGGTTAGTTGAACAGTCAACTTCCCGGGGTCATAACTTTTGCATACGATCTCCGTTTGGGGCACTCGATAGCCTGTTGGAAAGGGCTATCCAAGATTTACAACTTTCAAATGAGGCCAAAGGCATCCATTTGGCCCCCCAAATCACCAAAACAGGTCGTTTAGGGCCTCAAAATGGCCCTGGAAGTTTAGGACCCGAAAAACTGTAGAAAAATTACTAGAAAATTTGCAAAATGGGAAACTGTTTTGAGCCAATGGAATAGGTGGGTGGCCACCGATATCCATCTGGATTAAAGAGATAGATAACTTCAGCAGCATGCTCCTCCTCCACTTGTGCGCACTACTCCTCTCTCTCACTTATGCGAAGTGAGTGAATAATAGAATGTGTAAAATGAGAGAGACACACTCTATTTATACACTTACTTTCACTTGACTTTTACTCAACTAGGTTGGCCCCAACTTAATAACTTAACATAAACTGACTCTGGGCCGACCCCACTAGGGTGGTCTAATAACCCTTTGACCCACAACTCATACAGGGCCGACCCAAGCAAGGTGGTCTAATAACCCATAAAATATCCATCTCAGACCCAACTCATGATGGATCTAATACTTGCGACACATGCAAGTACAACTGACGACACTTCCAATCGGAGGAATAATACATCTCCGTTGGGGATACAACCAGCATAGATCCATCTCAAACCCGGATCTATCAAGCATTGACAGGGATCCAATTTCTTGAGGTGTAATTTTTTTTGTTTTATCTTAAGTTTTTTACACATTAAGAAAAAAATTACCCCTCAAGAAATTGGATCCCTCTCTTTTAATTTTTTAATTTATTTTTGATAAGTTATGAGCAAACATGAAATTTTTAATTACTTTTGATTTTTTATAAGTTATGAGCTGACATGGAAACGTAACGTGAAAAATGTGACAAATGTGACAAACGTGACAAATGTGACAAACGTGACAAATGTGACAAACATTACAACATCTCCCCCATACTGGGTTGTAACGTAATGTGACAAATGTGACAAACGTTACAACATCTCCCCCATACTGGGTTGTAACGTAACATGACAAATGTGACATGTGACATGTGACATCCGTTACAGGATCTCCTCCATACTACAAATGTGATAAATGTGACATCCATTACAAGATCTCCCCCATACTATTACTTTTTACATTTTATTACTTTTGAAAACGTTACATGTGACATGTGACATGTGACATCCATTATAGGATCTCCCGCATACTATTACTTTTTACATTTTATTACTTTTGAAAATGTTACATGTGACATCTGTTACAGGATCTCCCCCATACTGGGTTGTAAGCACCTCGTTTACACTCGGTGCAATAAAGTACAAATACAATATAAAAGTGAATATCTTCTGAAGTTACAAATACATCAACACTCCCTCTTAACTAGGAAGGTATTCTCTTGTCACAAGTCATCAATACATATAGGCACAAGTCTTCAATTCTGGAGTTGGATCATCATCATTGGATCATGGAGCATCATCATCATCACTACTGTTGTACTCGATATCTTGATCACTGAGCTATCTCATAATTATTCTCGTCATAAGAAGTTCTACAGAGCCAGCCCTTTTTCATGTTGGATGTAGGCCCACCTCTTACAGGTCTTCATCAACACTGGCCATACTGTGGAATCCTCGGGACTTATTACATGCATCACAATGCATCGAAAGAGTATCCCAGGATCCTTTATGTGCCGAAGCATGACCAGAAAGACCTCCTAGGTCAACTTACATGTGACCCCCACCACAATGCCTTGAAAGATTATCCCAGGATCCTTTATGTGCTGAAGCACGACCGACAAGATCTCCTAGGTCTACTTACATGTGGTCACCGCAAATCCTTGAAAGAGCATCCCATGACTGATTACGAGCGTACTACTCAACCTATCAGATCTCCTAGATCTAGTTACATGTGGTCATGGCAAAACCTCGAAAGAGCATCCCAGGACTGATTACGAGCATACTGCTCAACCTATCGGATCTCCAGGACTAATTATATGTGACCCCCACACCAAAAAACCTTTAAAGAGAATCTTGCAACCTGCAAGTACTCTAAAGAGCATCCCAGGACTGATTACGAGCTTACTGCTAAACCTATCGGATCTCTAGGGCTGATTACATGTGGTTAGGAAAAACCTTTAAAGAGTGTCTTGTAACCTGCAAGTACTCTAAAGAGCATCCCAGGACTGATTACGAGCTTACTTCTCAACCTATCGGATCTCTAGGGCTTATTACATGCCTCTAGTAGCAAACCTCGAAAGATCATCCTAGCTCAAACTATAGGATCTCCCGGGATCTTTTCTATGCTACATGCACAACCTGTCCATGGCCACGGAGTATCATCCTGATACTCATCATACATCATCCTAATGTAGATCATCACATGATCAACCTGATCATCGTCATAGCATCGTCCTGATTCATATCATCATCGCATGATCATCCAGATCATCGTCACAACATCATTCTGATGCATATCATTCGGAGCATCATCTTGATACTCATCATCATCATATAATCAAACTGATCATACAAAGCATCCACCTGATGCATATCATCACACACGATCATCCTGATCATCATACATAGCAGTAACTAGAGCATCGTCCTGATGCTCATCACACAACGCTTACATCCAAAGCCATGGGAAGGATCCTCCTATAACCATGCTTGGAATGGCTCCTACGAATGTGTCCCATCACTTCTTCCTCGAAGTATCTTCAATCTGAAGAACACCAAGCCTCTCTCTGAAGTACTCAAAATTCACTCTGGCTAGTGGTTTCATCAACACATCTGCAACCTGCTTGCCCATCGCAACATACAAAAGCTTCATTGCTACTCTCTGCACCATATCCATGATATAGTGATATTTGATCTCAATGTGCTTCGATCTGTCATGGAACACAAGGTTCTCAGATAACTTCACACAACTCTGGTTGTCACAGAAGATACCAGTAGCATCCAACAGGAGATCAAATAACTCAAACAGTAGCTTTCTAAGCCATACTGCCTCACAACTAGTCGAACAAGCTGCGAGATATTCTGCTTCAGCTGTACTTAGTGCTACGCAGGACTGCTTCCTGCTAAACCAAGAGATCACACCTGATCCCATACTGAAGCAGCACCCATAAGTGCTCTTCCTATCTGCAGCACTGCTTGCCCAATTTGAATCAACATAACCCTCCAAGTTAAACTTTTGATTCGCATCATACTTGAGCCCATAATCAACCATACCCTTCAGGTACCTCAGAATATGATTTACAACAACCAGGTGAACATGTCTAGGATCCGTCAGGAACTGGCTCAAGGTGTTCACCACAAAGCAAATATCTGGTCTCATGTTCGTCAGGTACATCAAGGACCCAATCATCTGACGATACACCATGACATCAACCGTCTCTAATGAAGCATCACTCATAGCTTCAGGTTTGATGCCATAGGTGTGGCTATGGCCTTGCAGTCCATCATCCCAAACCACTTCAGGATCTCTACTGCATACTTCCCTTGTCCAAGGAAGATTCCATCTGCACTCTACCATACCTCCATACCTAGAAAGTAAAGCATCATATCAAGTCCTGGGTGCTTGTTTCAAACCACACAAGGATTTCTTCAAATTTCACACATATGAATCCCTGTCATGTGTCTCAAAACCGAGTGGATTCTCCACATACACTTCCTCTTCGACTACACCATTCAAGAAAGTTGTCTTGACATCCATCTGGTGTATCTTCCACTTCATCATTGTAGCCAGAGCAAGTACTGTTCTGATGGAAGTGTATCTGGCTACAGGAGCAAAAGTCTCTTCATAATCTATTCCTTCTTTATGAGAGAAGCCACGAGATACAAACCTCGCCTTGTATTTCTCTATGCTACCATCTACAACATGCTTGATCTTATAGATCCACTTGGAAGTCACAACAGATTTCTCTTTTGGTCTCGGGACCACATCCCAGTCATCATTTTTTATGATAGAATGGTATTCCTCGATCATGGCATTCTTCCATTACTGCATCCCAGATCCTGGGAACTTCAAATTCTTCAATATCTTCAATAGATAGTTTTCTTTAAACTTTGCTGCTGGAACAAATGTTGTAGTCCTTCTTTTGTAGGTGATGATACACGATCTTTCCTACAAGACAAGTTCAATTGCATGATTAGAAACATCTTATATATTTCAGAACAAATTCTTACTCATAAAGACATATGTCATATAGTCATGCAATTCTCTTTAGCCAATGCTTCAATGCAACATTAATCCATATCCCGTATTCACACGGTAACTTTCTATATGACTTCCATCTCTACCAGAACATTTTCTAAGAGTGTGAATAGATCCCAACATGTTATCAAAGAGGTTTCATTCTAGATAAGTAGCAATGGAATGTTGTACAGTACCATAGGCCACTTACCTATTACTTGCATATTAGTAGTATCTTGTTCATCAATGCAACCTTTCTAATATGCATAATATACATCCTAAATCATAAGTATGTACATGGACGAACAACATCATTTAAGTAATCATATATATAACAATTCAAATACTTTGTTTGGTTGTTGGGTGGACTCCCTCTTGATCTTTGCTTCCTAGAGTACTCCCTCTTGATCTTTGCTTCCTTGCAGGAACTTTTGCAGTGTGCTCCCTCTTGATCTTTGCTTCCTGGATTACCTGTCCTTGAACTTATATCCATCCTGGACCACTATGCATGCTTAAGTGTGCACCAGTGTCATCATTGTGTTATCCTCAAGATCTCATACATAACCATACATATATTAGTATAATATCAATACTATCAAAACATTATGATCCTAAATACTCTTAACATCTATGGTCATGATCATTTCACACACAGGTAATTTAGCACAAGCATTAGTATTCAAGGTTTCAGGGAGGACTTTTATTACTCATGCATATTCTTATTGACCATACGACTCTTCTGGTTAGTCATATCATCAATCAAAGTAATAAACATAATATGCGTAAACTGTTGATTACTTAAACTTATAACTTCAAGAATACTCATTCATACAAAAGTATAAGATCCTAACACAAGGTAGGATTCTAACTTGATATAGGAAAAACATACCTGGCTATCATGTTTGCTAGTTATGTCTAACATACCCAAACAATGTCTTCTTGTTCTCTTCAATGACTTGTGCTTAGTAACCTGCATAACTCATAATTTAACCATTGTAGAACCAAATTATACATGCCTCGTAAGTAGAGCTTCTATGTCATCCATGAGTCTTTGTCTTCATGTCACCATGGTCATATGTTCTTGATTTGGAACTTGATTTGTACCTTTCATGTTAGCGGACAACATCATCCTCATACAATACCACAGTGCATTAGTACAATCATATAACCCTAATCAATGAATGTATTCTATCATTCACATGCATTCATACTTTTACTAGGGTGATAAGAAAATTCTAAAATTAATCAAGATTGTACTAACATATCATAAACTTAATCATGAACATACCTGTATCTCCTCAAGTCATACCTATCAATATTTCTTGTAGTCTTCTTATGTAAGGCCTTAGCCTCATCTCCCTTTGAAACTGGAACTTCTTCACTTATGTAGGTGTCCAATTCATTCTCTTCAATCCTCTTTGATTTGCTGATACTAGATCTGGAGCAGGATTAGGGTTTGTCAGAGAAACCCTAAAAATTCAAACTTTGAATTTCAAACTTTTGATTAGATGAAAACATGCACCTTGATGATCTGATCAATTTGGTATACTTCAATTTTGAAATCTCCAAAATTTGACCCCTCAAAATTGCCTTTGAAACTTCCGTATCTTCTAGAGAGGATCCTGAACTAGGGTTTGATAAAGCCTGTTTTTCTACCCATCCAAAAGGTTCGATCTTGTGTTATAAACTTTGATTTTTTTGAGGAGCTTCCAGTTGTGGTCACAGATTTCAAAAATTTCAACTTTTGCAGAAGCCCTAATTTTTCACCTTTCTAATAAAAATCCCGAACTAGGGTTTGATCAAGCCCGGTCTTCTGCCCAACCAAAAAATTCGATCTTGGTCTCTAAATTTCAATTTTTATGAGGAGCATTCAGCCGTGGTATCCGATTCCAAAAGTCCCAACTTTCTCTACAGCCCTAAATTCCTGCAGCAATGATAAGCCAAGAGTGAAGGTGCTCAGAATCCAATTCTATTTTGACAGAAATATGCACCTTATTGTTTCTGGTGCATCTCTGAAATTACGAATCCACAGGGTCTGAAAATTTATCTTGTGGTATCTTGACCTGTCATATTTCCAACCCCATAGGTCTGACCTCAATTGGATTCTCTGAGAGAGATTTATGACAAGTGTCGCAACATGACCTTTTTATGGGATAAAACAATATATCGAACTTGTAAGGAGTTCCACGTGTCACTGGTTCAATTTTGGCCTCTAAAAAACTTACTTGAGAAACTACAATCCGTGCTCTTACTGTAACATTTTACATAATTTCATTTGGATCTTCCTAGCCCAAGTTGTGACCTTTTTTCCTAGGTCACCTGTTTATGACTGAGATCTGGAAGAGGCAGAAACCCTAGATTGTACAGGTCATAAAACAGAAAGTACAGTGAATTAGATGCAATTCTTCCGACACAAGGTACATGGGGATGTTACCTTCGACCTATAAAATTTTTAGAACCTGAACCTTCTCCAAAATGGATTTATAGCGAAAGTTACACAATGACTGGTTTTTGCTATATCAAGCCCTAGCTTCCAATTTGTTGCAAGTGCAACAAGTCTCATAAATTCCATACCATTCCTTCCTTCAGTCTAGCTATGATACCATGTTATATTTTCATCATTTAATTCAATATATATAGGATCTTAACTGAAAGAACATCATGTACAGCATATCAAGCATAAGAGACAAGAGACACAAAACATTTCACCGGGGAAAACCAAGAAGGTGAAAAACCCCGTAACTTCCTCAGAGATAGAATAAACATCAATACAAAGATCACAATGATCAAACCCAAGAAATAGATAACTTCAGCAACATGCTCCTCCGCCACTTGTGCACACTCCTCCTCTCTCTCACTTATGTGAAGTGAGTGAATAATAGAATGTGTAAATGAGAGAGACACACTCTCTATTTATACACTTACTTTCACTTGACCTTTACTCAACTAGGTCGGCCCCAACTTAACAACTTAAAATAAACTGACTCTGGGTCAACCCCACTAGGGTGGTCTAATAACCCTTTGACCCACACAACTCATATAGGGTCGACCCCAGCAAGGTGGTCTAATAACCCATCAAATATAAGTTGCGACACTTACAATAATACTTGCGACACATGCAAGTACAACTGATGACACTTCCAATAGGAGGAATAATACATCTCCGTTGGGGATACAATAAAGTACAAATACAATATACAAGTGAATATCTTCCGAAGTTACAAATACATCAACAGTGGGTACTTCTTGTATCAGGTAGTACTGTGTGATTATCATTTTTGATATGTCCCTTTAATTAAGAGTTTGTGGTTGGTTGATGCCCATCATGGTTGCAAGTGATATCCTTGGTGTATTGTCTCCTTCTGAGTCTGATGCGATATTTTGGGGGTTCTCAACTTCTTCACCTTCTAACTCTTCTGGATCTGATTCGCCATTCCCTTATACTTCACATGTGTATGATTTTTTTGAATTATCTTCTATGCAACACTTATGTATGGGATCCCACCTTTCTCCACAACGTCTGCATTTTCCTTATTCCATTATTTGAGATTCCAATTTTCTTTTATCATCTCGTATGTGTGGAGGTATGTATTTATATTTATTTTCATCTATGGTTTGTGGTACGTTCCTGCTTGAATAATATTTTCCAAATATTGATTGGAATCCCTCAAGTTTGATTTCTATCGCCTTTTCCTTACGCCTTGCTACTTCAACAGATGAAATGTGATGCATTTTTAATTTGTTTTTGATATGCGGTTTAATGCCTCCTAGATAATATTGGATTAATTGATCGCTATATAGCCCAAATACTCATGTAGCGAGAGATTCCCATTGATGTGTGCATTCATCCACACTTCCCTTTTGTTGTAGTCTGGTGAGTTTCAAGAAGAATTCATTTTCGCTAATTCCCTGGAATCTCTTAAAAAAGTCATTTTTAAAAGAATGCTAGTTATATAAGTGATTTTATTTCTTCCACCACATATACCAGTTGTATGCTTCACCTTATAGATGCATGGAAACATATTTTATTTTCTTCTTCTTTTGTTCTAATGTTATATATATCGAAATATTCTTCGACCTTGTTAAACCATCCCACACATTGATTTTTGTTTTCGTTGTATTTTGAGAGTTTTATTTTAGACATGGGTGGGTATATCGTTAGGGGCAGATATTGGAGGCCTCCTAATGAATTATAGAGGGGTGGCGGTGGTGGTGATGAGGAGATCGACGTGCTTGAAGTACTCCATCGGTTTTTGTGATGTTGAGAATCTTGATTTTTTAAAAGGTTTATGAACTTGTCATGCTTTTGATCCCGCTCTTTCTTCATGGCATCCATATTGTTCTTCATTTACCCCTTTATTTCTGCGACAATTTCATCTTTGAGTTTTTGTGTAAGCTCGTGTTTGAGTGCGACATTACTCTTTTTTATTCCCTCTCTTATATCACTGTTGTTTTTGTTGACTACATCTTTGACAATATTGAATTTCCTTTCCATTTGTTAAAATTGATTTTTTAGGTCTTCCATACTTATGGTGTGTGGGGTCATATCATATAAATTTAAACCCATATATGCCCCCTTGGTGTCATATCATATACACTTAACCCCATATATGCCCCCCCCTTGGTTCATAACATATACCTCTAGACAGTCATGAATGAACCTAAAATTGTAAAAAGTTAGTGTTAACTCAACCGATGCCAATATGAAGGGGGATTTTGCCAAAGGCATATGGAAGTATTGGGTGGATGTGAAGCTTTATCATAATTGGAAAGGCTAGTGCTTAATCTTTTGATTTTGTTTTTGTGACATTTCTTTATGATGGTCCCCTATCCTACTCCATGAAGTCAAATTATTGGGTGAGACAACTTGGTTCTCGACCTTAATATTTTTAGAAGAGGCATCAATGTAATTGGAATAATTTTTTATTGCCATGCTTGGTATTGGGCCCCTTGGCTATAATATTACACTAGATGCCAAATTGCCAATAAGATTTGGAGACACACATTTAAATACTTAACTTTTCTCTTTCATTAAATAACAAGTTCAAGAAACATTTGATTGGGCCTAAGAAGACTCTTTTAATTTGGTCCCTCATTATTGGGGGTTGGAACTTAGTCGTTAGTTGGTCCACCTTGGCATCTCCCAACTCAAATGTGTTTATGTGGTTTCCCTAAACACTTATTCACTTATTCTAATTTTATGTTTATGCTAAGTCAACTTGGAGTTCGATTGAATGTCATACAAAATGAAAACTTATCAAAATTGGATGTTGTTTCTCATATATAGAAAAACACAATGTTGTTATGTTTAACAAGGCAAACTATCAAGTGCTTTTCTTTGTTGGAAATTCTCCAATTTGTGGAAAACTTTATATATATATATATATATATATATATATAATTCTCCAATTTGTGGAAAACTTTATATATATATATATATATATTCAAAATGTGGAATTAGATCACAAGTTAGATATAGTGCATTAACACCAATTATTGGAATATTAGGTTAAATCTTTTTGCACCATGAAAATGGAACCTTTTATCAATTCTCTCTTCCTTTACTATTCTCGGTAGTCACATTGATAAAAGAAAGGACACACTAGGTGAGAGTGTTACAAAAATTGGCCTTGTATGCCCTCATTATGAAACTGTAATGCTATGTTCCCAATACTAACCCTTATTATCTCATACAATGAGAAATACCCAAAGAAATTGATTGTTATAGTTATGTATACATCTAGATTTTTTCCTTTTTAAACTTAAAAAAGTTTTATAAATATATCATATCGCAAAAATAATTTTAATAAATATTTTATTAAATCAAATATTAATTAATAAAAAATAATATATTTCTCTTTATATTATTTTATTAAAGTTTTTTTATTTTTAAATACTAATAAAGATTTAGCTTACACAAAACATTAATAATTTTTTTTAGCTTAAACAAAATATTAATAAAAATTTATCTTGAAAGGATGTTACTTGTTTAACTTTTTCTCTCTTAAGCAAATACTACTCTTTATATCACAAGTTGGAGTAAGTTTTGTGGTTACAACTTTATATGCTTATTAAAAAGCATGGATTTGTCACAAAAGTATTTGTAGTATTTATTTTATTTTAAAAAAAAAAAATTTAGAAAATTTAGTTTTGTGCTTACAACTTTATATGTTTATTAAAAAGCATGGATTTGTCACAAAAGTATTTGTAGTATTTATTTTATTTTAAATAAAAAAAAAGATTTAAAAAAGATTTAAAAAATTTAAAAGGAGATTTGTTGAAAAAATAAGCATTAATGAGAAAGTGTGAAGGGTAACTCTTTAATTTTCATAATACTGTTTGGAAAGACAACATTTGGTCAAAAAGATTGAAATTAGGTCCACATGTGGTCCATTAGACATTGGGTCCCCATATGATGGGCCATTGGAATTGTCAATGATAACAGGTTCCTTATCCAAGGACCCACTTTTGATTTTTTGTTGCTGGTCTAGAGTTGAGATGTGGAGCTTTGATGAGTTGAAGAGGCACTATTTCATTTCCCTATAAACCATGATCTAGAAATGTCACACCCTTCTAATTGCTTTTGCATGAGGGGACTGGGAGTCCTTTTTGCTTTGGAATTAGGGTTTCGTTTTTGAACCTTCCTCTTGGGTGTTCTTTTGACCAGTCTTCAAGGCCAAAGAATTATTGGGAATAGGGTTTCGATGTTTTATCTTAGTTGTTTTTTGACCAGTCTTCAAGGCCAAAGATTTCTTGGAAAGCGAGAGGAGCCAACTTTACAAGATAGGCATGCAAGAGCACGAGAAGCTCAGGATTTGTTCTCAGTTGTTACCGTAAACACAGTCTCTTGTACACAGTGAAGTCATTGAAGGAAGCTTTACATATTGCCAGGTACTATGAATATCAGGACTACAGACGTTGAACGTTCCAAAGAAAGAGAACATGGGCCACCCTGTGCATGTGGAATAAGCGTTACAATAATAACTGTAAGGAAACTGGACTCCACCCCACCGGGCCATTCCGGCTCAAAAGGGCTGTGGAAAGCCACTTTACACAATAAATCTCCCACCCAATTCGACATCATATACTCAAATACTTTCAGCTTTTAAGGCATTTAATCATCATGAATATTCTTCTCAGATAGCACTCTTTCCTACTTTCTTTTCTGCTTGTCGTTCATTCTCTTTTCTTTTTGGGTATTTGTGGGCAGATTGTGCTCGTCGGTGGGTATCTATCTGGCTCCTTACTCATGTGAACGTGTGTATATTTCTTTACAGTAGTATAGGAATCTGCTTTTTCAGAGTTATAATTTCTATTATTAAAAAACTGTATATATGAATTTTTTATAATATATTTATTATGAACCATGAATTGGGCTGTGTTTGTGTTTGGAATTTGATGGGTATACCCTTTTAAAATAAAAAGAATGGATTAGAATGTTTATCTCAATTGTATTCTTTCAAGATTTGGTTATAATAATAAAAAACAATTATATAAAAGGAGTGAAGTGAATTTATAATATAATTAAATTTAACAATATTAATAAATCATTATAGATTTATTTTATTTTATATTTATCAAGTTTTAGATAAAGTTTAATTTTCAAAGTGTGATAATAATAATAAAATTAATTACATAGAAAGTAGTAAAGTGTATTTATAGTTTAAGTATATGACAACATTATTAAATCAGCTATTTCAATTTTAATTTTTGATTTATTTTTAGAGGGAACAAATTTTTTGAAGTGCAAACTTCTCCTCAAGTTTTTTATTCTGATTTGATCCCTCTTAATGCTTGATAGATCCAACTTAAAGATGGATTTATGTGGGTTTATTTCTTTTATAATGATTTACTATTTTTAGTTTTTACTTTTACCAAGTCATTATTTATTAATGTTACACCAATAATGCACATTGCTGTAAATATATTTAATTACTCTACATAAACTGCTCTAGAAATACAAATTCATTGCTATATATAACAAAAATAAACTAGCACAACCACTTAACTTCTGGTTGGTTGTAATCATCAGTATTAAACTAGTTATTCCATATATCAACTACCATATATATATATAATTGTTTACTTAGAAATTAGAAACATTATGATAAAATTAATTGAAAATACATAGATATTATGATAAAATTAATTGAAAATACATAGATATTAGTTCACTCAAAATTCTAAAATATATAAAAATAAAAAATAACAATAATATCTAAACATTATTATTATTACTTTTAATTTTGTAAAATATTATATTTTATAACTTTAACAAATGTATAATATATTTTACAGTCTCAACAATCATTACATTAAAGACAATCCTAAACCAATGAAAGAGGTTGAAAGAGGTTTATTGAATGTATAATACCCGCCATGCAATCCTTTTCAATTATGATTATGAGTTATAAAATTTAATATAAATATATTTAATAATTATATTTATTCTTAAGAGATTTAGATATATATTTTGTTTTTATTTTAGTTATAACTAATCTTCCATATTTTTATTATATTAATTAATTTTTTAAATAAACATAAAATATTTGGTAGTTTAGATAAAATCCACTCATATTAAAGATTAGTGAGCTGCATGTTTTCTTAACCAAAGCAAAACCTACAAGTAAGTGATACAAAGGGTACCACTTGAGAACCAAAAAAATTAACATAATATTAAGAATTTAACATAATATTAATAAAAACAAAACAATATAAGAAATAATAAATAAACTTTAAAAATTTAGTAGTAAAATATTTTAGTTTTATTCCATGGTAAATCTTATTTTACAATATTTATGATCATTTGTCTACTTACATATGTACATATCCTGTCTTCCAGTTTACAGTTTTAGGTTTGATTCCATGGTAAATCCTATTTTACAATATTCATGATCATTTGTCTACTTACATATGTACATATCCTGTTTTCCAGTTTACAGTTTTAAGTTTGATTCCATCCTAATTTACAACATTTATGATTTGACTACTTACATATGTAAGTATCCTGTCTTCCAGTTTACAATTTTGAACCTATAACCTCCCAGTAAAAAGATCAGTACAGTACACTTTCCACAGTTATAACACTGAAGCTCTGTGTGTTGGTTTGAGTTTGTGCAGGAGAAAAGTGAGAGTATACATCTCGATCATGGCTCTCTGTTCGATGGGAGACCTTAAAGAGGCATGGAATGATGCCGGTTGTACGCGTTGCAACAGTGCAGATACCTAAAGTATGGTTATGCATATCCATTCGATCGGACCGTTGGATGATGGTACAAATTTTCAAGTCTGAAAGCACAGTTGATAATTACCAGATTCGTCACGCATGCTCTCACCTTAGCATCCTGACACAGCTGCCACGAGTCTTAGAATGGATATAACAGCAGTTCCCAGTCCCACCCTTTAATCTCCTTTCTACTGTTAAGGGCACTACTTTTAAATAGCCAAAGGACAATATTCCTATCAGTACAGAGCCATGAGTGAAGTTTTCTGCTTTTTTTCGGGACATGTATAAATATATTTATCACCATCATTAGGTATACCTTAGTGTGATGAATATAATAATTTTGCATGGGAAGAATCACGTTAGTCTGCAAAATGCAAAGCGCAGAACAGCGGCCCTATCAGATATTCTCTTTTTGCTTGGCAGTAATTGATACTCAAGAGTCTTATAATGAGAAGTAGATTAGTTCAGCGTGCGTTTTCATGCACAAGAACATAATTGTCTCATCAAAAGATCAATCAATTTTTTTTATCATTCAGTCATAAGTACCCCATCTCTCAGATCAATCAATTTTTTTTTTATCATTCAGTCATAAGTACCCCATCTCTCAGATCATCTGGCCCATCTCTATATGATAGCATTATGATTGCTTTGTTTTGGCTTTCTGGTCTGGTCCCAATATGTTTATCATTATGGCTCTTTTGGACCATGGATCTTGGACTTTGTCTTATATATTATGAGTAGAACTGGATATCTAATCTTTGAAACCTTCACCATGCAAGTGTATGTCCAAATGCAATAATGAATTTATGGTGTTTCCTCTTTAATTATAGGTATCATGATTGAGGCAAATTCTTACACACGAAACACTTCTGGGCTCTTGTTGTCTTAGTCAGCATAAAAGTAAGCATGCCACATTTTATGGCAGGAGCACTAGTATTGTCATTATTTGGATATAATAATAGAAATCCATGAATATTAGAAATTAGTATTTTAAATTATAAATACGATTATTAAATATATAATGTCCTATTTCTTGGATTAAGAAGCCAATAATGCATATTAATATTTAACATTTAAGTTGATTAATAAGTTATTAATGTAAAAGAAAGAACTTGTGTGATAAGCATCAATGCAAGAGCATATTTAATGGTGAAAATGGGAAAGGGAGAACTTTAGAATAGTCATTAATGTAAAAGATTTAGCTATTTCAAGTTTTAGTTGTTTATGACATATTTCAAATTAAAATTAGAATACTAAAGTCTAAGTGTATACTCAAATTGTATGAAGATAAGTAAGATTAGATTTGCACACTCTAATACCAAAAAATAAATGTAAATTAAGTGTTACAATAAAACAAAAATAAAGTATAAAATTAATAAATATATATATGTTCAAGTGTATACGCAAATTGCATAAAGATAAAATTAGATTTGCACACTCTAATATTAATAAATAAATTTAAATTAAGTGTTACAATAAAACAAAAATAAAGTATAAAATTAATAAATTTTGAATTGGAATATGAATATATATATATATGGAAAAATAGCTTAGGCTTTGTTTATTGTAAATGATTCCCTCATTGTTTGAATATATTTATTGTAAAGTTGATTTCAATTAGAATTATTATTAACTTTTTAATTATAGTTTTGTTTGAATATATTTATTGTAAAGTTGATTTAAATTATAATTATTATTAATTTTTTAATTATAGTTTTGTATGGTATGATGTACATTATATGTTTATAGATTTTTGTTGTTGTGGTGTTCTTTAATTTTTAAATTTAAAAAATATGAGGTGTACAAAGATTATAATGTAGAAAATAAATGAAAATATGCAAAATATATCTTTGTATTATGATAATTACACAGATAGGTGTTTTGTTTTAGAATTTAGGGTGGACTAGAACCTATGTTTTTCCTAGATTGAAGAAGGATGAGACAAGTGTACTATTGAGATTGATTATATGGCAGTCGTTCCAAATTCAAAATAAACAATTATATATCTATATATATATAAGTGGTATCTCATGCATGGATAACTCTTAGTTGATGCAAAACAATTTTCACTTGCTTCTTAATGTGGAGAAACCTTTTAGTTAAGAAAATCTCCAAATACAACAATATTTAATAGAACAATCCATACCCTCCTAGCTGTTTAAATAGGATTTCAATATCTTAGTTAACAAATATACCATTTTTACGTTAATTAATTATCCACTAATATCTAATGGTCCTTATTCAAAGGAGATGGTTGCATACATTGATTGACTAACTCTTATGTTTCCTAAAGTAGGGATATTAGGGTAGGACCCTGACACGCCCTCCTTCAAGAAAAGTGTTGTCCTTAAGGATGAATTTGAGGGAATCAATTCAAAATCATTGCTAGTACCTATGTGGCAACTATTGGTTGCATATCTTTCCACTAGATCAAGACTTCTTGTACCAAACACTTGCACAATTGATGTTGTCTAGTATCCAATACTGATTCTGACCAGATCCAAATGGATACCTCTTCGTTTACAATTTGATTCCATGATCCTATAGATGAAAGACACATGAAAGAACATAAGAATATTGAAGTGATATGGAAGAGCGAGCTTGTATGCCATCTATCTAATGCATTGCATGATCTTATAGGGTTCTAAGAACTTAGGTGTTAGTTTATGCTGGACTTTATTTTTCAATGATGTTTTTTATAAGGTTGAAGATGGAAAAACACCTGATCCATTTAAGAAAATGGACATTATAAGCAATGCTAATCAACCTATTGTTTCATACTACTTTGATCCATAACCAAATTTTCCTTAAGTGTGTGGTGAATACCTTCTATGGTGTGAAATGTGCTATCCACTACATGAATTTTGGAGGTGTTTGTTAAATAAGAAACCAATGACATGGATATTTTTTCCATATATACTTCATATGGTGTCATTTTGGTAGCTCCATTATAAGTGGCATTATACCACCACTTTTCAAGAGGAATCCATTGTGCCTATTGATGTGGCTTTTCCAAAGAAAAGCATTGACCATATTAAGAACTTATTGACCATTTTTGTTTGACCATCGGTTTGCAGGTAATATGCCATATTAATGTTTAGTTGGGTAACCTTGAGATTAAATAGCTCCTACCAAATGTTACTAATGAATGCAGGGTCTTGATAAGATACAATGGAAGTTGGCATGCCATGTAACTTAAAAATATGACCCATGAAGACTTGGGCAACTAACGATGGTGTATTAGGGCGTGAAAAGGTACAGAAGTGAACATATTTGTAAAGACAATCAACAACCACCATGATGATTGATTTATTACCCACATTCATAATTCCACTATAAAATGCAAAAAATGATATTAATCCATATGCGGGTTGGGATTATAAGTGGTTGCAATGCCCTTGACAACTTCATCATCTCATCCTTGTGGCTTTGGAAAGTGTCGCAAGCCACTGTAAAATTTTGGATGTTTGTTTTCATGCCTTCCAAAAAGGATGAGCACTTAATCCTTTCATAGGTTTGTGAGAGCCTAAGTGACCTATTGTGGGTGTTGAATATAACTCTTCTAAGATCCATTTTTAAGGCATAATTCTTTACCATAATTTTTTTTCTCTTTATACCTCATTGTATCTTGGTTCCATGTATACCCTTTAGGCCTTCCTGAATCCTTTGGATGAGTTGAACTATGGTGTCATTTTCTAGCCATTCTTGACGAGCTTCCTGAAGCCAACCTAAAACCGGTAAGGATAATGCAAATATGGATCCATCCTTCTCAAATTTCCCAAACAATACACCAACCAACAGTTTTTTTGTACCCTTCTTATATATAATATCATAATCATAGACCAACATCTTAATAATCCACTTATGATGCTCTAGTGATGACAACCTTTTTTCAAGGAATTTAAAAAAAAATATGATGGCTAGTCTTGATCTGGAAACACCTCTCTGTGGGATATGGACACCATTTTTCAGCTACATGAATGATGACCAACATCTCTTTTTCATATCTATATTTTCCCTTGAACTTTTAATCACATAACTTCTTACTAGTTAATGCCAAAGGGTGTCTTTCTTGCATCAATATCGCTCTAAGATTTATTCCTAAGGCATTGTATTCTAGGACAAAAGTATTAGTAAAATCGAGCATTGGTAATGCTAGAGTAGTTCACATGGAATCCTTGAAAGCTCAGAAGGCATGCTTTGTGATTTCACTCCATACAAAGAATTTTTTTTATTAGTGAAGTTATGGAAGCCACAATTTTCACAAAAATTCTATATAGTATCATGTAAGTCCTAGGAACCCACACAATCTATTAAGGGTTTTGGGATGTGGCCAATCTTGCATAACGAATACTTTCTTGGTGTCTATGTATACTCCTTCCTGACTTGTAATGTGAACCAATTATCTAGCCTTGGAAACCCCTAAATCACATTTGTAACACTTTATGAATAACTAGTGGTACCTCAATAGTTACAACATCTGATCTACATGCTCTATGTGGGATTATTATGTTGTCTTGTAGATCAAGATATCATTAGAGAAGACTAGAACAAAATTGCAAAGGAAAGACCACATGATCTTGTTCATGAGGATCTAAAAGGTGGATGGAGCAATGAAAAATCCAAAAGGAATCACTAAAAACTCATAACAACGTGTGCATAAAACTATATTAGGGATGTTTTCCTTTTTCATCCTTATTTGGTGGTATCATGAACAAAGGTGCAATTTAGTGAAAAACTTGGCTCCATGAAGCTCATCCAAGAGATCACCAATGAACATAATGTGAAATTTATCCTTGATAATCCACTTATTGAGATCCCTAAAATTATGACACATTTTCCAAGTGCCTTCTTTTTTTAATACCATGAACGCTAGTGAGGAGTAAGGGATTGTACTATGATGAATGATGCAATCTTCCAACAACTCCTAGATGACATTTTCTATTTCATTATTTTTTGCAAAATGATGTCTATAAGGATGTACATTTGGGGATTGTCTCCATAGAATTAGTGGAATACCATGGTCATGCTCCCCATGGGGGGGGTGGTAAAACCTTGGGTGTTTCAAAAACCTATTGGTGTTTAGAGAGAACTAGTTGCAAGTTAAGGTGAATGTGATGTGGGGGTGTGTCCAAAACTTATATAGCATTTAATTGTGCAATAATTCCCAAGTACTCATTTTTCAATAACCTCTCCACAATGTGAGGTGATAATATAAAGAGAACTTGAGGTGATCCCCTTGCGATTATGTTTATGCTCATTCTTAGTGAAGCTAATGTATATATCCTTGAAATCCATGGTGATAAGGCCCAAAGTACATAGCCATTCTACCCCTAGAATTACATCATAACCATTCATTTAAATAGGAAACATATGTATTTTGAGATGGTAATCACCCATTTGAAGTTTCACATTTTCACATTGCCCCTCACCTTTCATCATACCACCATTTTCTATCCTACCTTCACACAAATTGACGTACTCATTTATTAAGAAATGAATGTATTTGAATTTTGTTCATTTGAACTTTTTATTCTAATTTTATAAGATTAGTCCTTTTGTATGTAGATGTTTTAAAAATAAAATTTTAAATTAATGAAATGTTAGGATGTAAGATATTCTAGATGGGATCTTGGATAATCCATTCAATTGAGTGTCTTTTGACCATTTTCAATTGAGTCTTGTTGATAAATTTGATGATTATTTTAATTATTATAATATGCCATGATGTTTTTTTTAAATGTTTTAAAGTATAAGATTTTAAATTAGGATGCCAAATATTTCGCATGCGACCTTGGATAACCGATTCAATAGAGTAGCTTGACCAAGTTTAATTGAGTTGTGGTGATAATTCGCATAAACAAATTAATTAAAAATAGTTGATATATCTCGATCGATAATATTATTAAAGATGAGAAACATGAATGTTATATATATCGCTTGAAAAAATATCAACTATTTTAAATTAATATATTTATGTTAGTTGAACTCACATTTGGGAAATACAAGAATAATAAGATGATTATAATGTGATATTTATATTTATAATTATATTAATAAGAAAATATATTATTAATAAAATTATATTAATATTAATAATTTAATATTATTAAAAAATAATTTAAATATAAAAATGATAATAATATAAAATAATAATTATGGTTGATTTTGGATAAACATGATTAAATTAGGTTTTCTATGAATGGTTATGGTTGATAATGGTTAATCATGGTTGAGCATGGTTGGTGGCATGTTTGACTATGGTTAACTATGTTTGACATTGCTTAATTATGATTGACCTTGTTATAATTTCCAAGCTTCTGGTGGACTATGGTTGACTATGGTTAACATGGTTTGATAATGGTTGACTATGATTGAATATGGATGATTATGGTTGATCTTGTTTGACTATGCTTAACTTTGGTTGGCCACAGTTTTTTTTGTTTACAATGGTTGACTATAGTTAGCACTGTTGATTATGTTTAACCATGTTGACCATTTTGATAAGGGTTAACCATTATTGATTTTCACTAAGGATGGTTGACCATTTTTTGATGTGGATGACTATGGTTGACTATATTTTACTATGGTTGAACATGTTTTACTATGATTGGCTATGTTTGACTATGAATGACTATTGTTGACCATGTTTCACTATGCTTGACTTTAGTTAACCATGGTTCACTAAATTGACTTTGTTTTCAGGGTGCTCATTTCAAAACTAAGGAAGCGTCGCAAAATCAACTCCTCAAATAACATAATCGTATGGTAGATCTATGGGACAACAGGGAGATATGTCTTTCAAATATCGTCAATAACAAGTGAAGAAATTGTCGAGTTTTTGAAAGGATAGATACCTTCAACCTTCAATAAGAAAATGATAGATTGAACATGGAAACTTTTCCCAATATTCCTTACATGGAATCTATGGAAGGAAAGAAACACTAGAATCCCCGTGGGGAAAGAGTTGGGGAGTTGGATGGGGTGCTAAAGATAAACAACAAATTTGGAGCCTCGTTGAAAAATTGCCAAGAGATGGTTGAGGCATTTATATGTGACAAGGAAGAAAAAAGTATGATAGAGAAGGAAAGGATCATCCTCGAGGCCTTAATACAATATGTGACAATTTATCCTTTTCCTAGACAGTTGTCTCATTTTAGAGAAACTCTCCCACCACCTAGTCTCCCCATAACAATTTGTTGTTAAACTCAATTTTGATGGGGCCTTAAAATTTCATTTAGGATATTATTTATGCAGTGGAGCTTCTAGTACTATTAATGATTATGTTAGAATTATTTTTGTCTATGCTTTCACGTGAGGATATGATAAAAATAATTTAATGGATATCCTAATAGTTGAGCATGGCCTAAAAAGAGCAATAAGAGTGGGAATACAAAGTTAGTTTGTGAGAATTTGTAACTGACACAATACAAAAACTAATATAAGGGGTTTACCAAGATCCACTCTCCCATAATTGATTATTAACAACAATCATCGAAAGTATAGGAAACATTGTAAACATATTGTGTTACCTTCTTCCATCTCACATATGAAGATGAACCAACAAACTAACACATATATTACCTAATGAAGGGGTAAGACTTACTAGGATAATGTTTGAAGGGTAGTGGAACAATATTCTCATAGGCCCTCTTAGAAATGAATGTCAAACTATGGTTTAAGTAGACTTGAAAAATCATTAAATAAAAGAAGAAAAATAAAATTCCTTGGATGTTGTGCTCTAAAATGACCTTGTAATGGCCTTGCTAGAGGACCCATCCCATGCAAATTATGCTAACAATGGCTATCAAAGGCTCTTTCCTTATCAAAATTCATATGAAATCATGCAAGAGGAGGAGGTATTTGCTACCATCACTCCTAATGATAGTCTAAACTGGACCCATTGAATGTAGATAGGTATATGGGTAGAGCTAGCTTTCTTGTTGTGACCCCCCCCCCCATTTTCACCATATAGAATGGGTACACAAAGGAAGCGATAAAAATGTGTATCATAGACTAGTTGAGATCATTTCATATCTAGGAATGGTGACCATCAACTATTTATTCTTTAGTATCTATTCCCTTATTTTTATTAATGTCTACAATATTTATGATGTAGAGGAAACCTCATTTTGATACCTAATTTATATTAAAGGAAAAATAGAATCAATTAGAATTTAGACATTCCAATATTGTTATTTATTTTTTCTATTAAGAAACTCAAAATTTTATATAAACAAAAAATATGCTAATATTTTGAAAAAAACCATAAGAATCTTACATCTAAACCATATTTATATTCCAAATTACTCCAATTTGAAAAGTTATTATCTCATGTCTTTTTAAAATATTTTGTATCATTTTACAATTATAAATAAGATATAGCCTAAAATACACATGCTTATTCTTTCATTACTACTATTGTAGGTAAGGGTAAACAACTCTCATGTTGAATGTAACTCTAACATATACTACTCGACATTTCTTCTTTTAGTTAAGTGAAAGCTATCTTTGTTTAACATTCCTTTACTAACTTAGTAATCTATTATGATTACATGGAAATCAAAATGTTGAATTTAAAAATAAAATTAAGAATTTTTTAAAAAAATAATATAATAATATTTTTTTTTCATGGTAAAATTGTGGACATTTTTTTATTTAATCTTCCCAATAAAAATATTACACCATATCCTTGATTACATGTATATACCACTCAAACGGTTTATAATTAATTTATATTTTATATTATTATTCTAATAAAAAATTATGAATTTATTGATGTTACTATTATTTATATATTCTTATCCTTTCATGTTTATTCATTTCAAATGTTAAAAGCAAAAATCATAAGAGACTTTATGTCACCTTTTCGTAAGTCTCGAAATATACCAAAGAAAAAAGTCCCTTTTGCTTAATGTTTAAGTAACTTGATTGCAACTCTATGGAAAATATATTACTAAAATATATAAAAGAGAAGGAATATTTGTGGAGTTTATCCAACGTTTAAAATATTATAATCAATATACATAGCTTGATTATTCAAAGCCATTTGTTTTGAAAATGTTTTATAAAAGAAAGATATTAATGTAAACTTTTAATTCTATCAAATCATATAAATTTTACATTTAATTCCAATTATTATACCCATATTTTGAAAAAAATCATTAAAATAAACCTTTTAATATTCTATCAAATCACTTAAAACTTACATTTAATCTCAACCATTAAAATCTGGTCTAAAATAATACCAAACTTTATTTGAATGAGACAATAATGAATATTAGATCCACATTAAATTTTTAATAAATATATATTCTAGTTAATAACCTTATTGATGTTATCATTGAAAATCCCAAAGCAACTTCACCTTCCACCAACAATATTCTTCTTCTTTATGGTGATAGTGAAATAAATAGTGCTAACTTTTGTGTATGATACGGAAGTTATGTCCAAAAGCAAAATGTTATTTTATTAAAAAAGTTCAGTTTAGTTAGGATGACTATCACCTTTTATATGAACAACTTCAAAGGTTACATGCCTAATAAATCAATAGACAACTTTTAGTTGACACGAAATCATTTCGTTCAATAATCTTCTCTAAAGTAGAGTGCAATTTGAAACATTCTTTTATAAAGTACTCTTAAAGAATATTATTATATTAAATGAAAAGTAAGAGGTAAAACTTCATGGTCTTCCATGATATTAATAAATGCAGGTTTAATAAATATTTTACAAAAGCACATGAGTTAGTTTTGATTATAAATATGTGATATATCATAAATTAATGTGAAATGACCACATCAATAATATGACTTTATTTAAAATTTAAAATTGAATAATATTATTTTAATAAAGTGGTAGTTTAGGAAGTAATTATTATTTTTAAGTATTTAGTGATAATTAGTTTTAAATTATTTATGCTTTATGAAATTTTTATTAAAATTAAAGTCGATATATCTTATTCTATTCTCTTCGTAAAAGTTAGTCTCTCTCCAATTAAGAGCAAGATTATGATTAGGTACTTAATGTATAAGAACAAAAAAAACAATATGGGAGACAAGAGGCTTTTTAAGATTGCTTTATACTCTAGTCAAAACCACATGAGACTTAAGTGAGGTCAATTTGGAGCGATAATATTTTTTTTTTGTAATTAAGTGAAAACTATATTATTTCAAATGTAAAAACCAACATTGTTGTACATACGCAGTTTGTATCTTTGGGTTTTCCATAGGAGATGCCAACCCATTTGAAACCAGCAAAAGTACAAGACAATTAAGCTAGACTTTCTGAGCGATCCATACAGTCTATCCAAATTTTGATAAAATCACATGTTCGACTACTGAGAGGCCACTATAAGACAAAACAAAGACCAAAAACAAAACCAACCAACATACTCAGATTTGACCCATGTTTGGAGACTCAACATTGGTTGAATTCGCCTCAGGAATTGAACGCAAAGGGATGGGTATGTTAAATAGAACCGTGTCTTCACCCAAAAGTACAACCTCCTTCTGAACAAGCTCTGGGCAAGCAATGTTGGAAATAAATAAATCAATCCAACGACCCATACATTCTATCTTGAGTGTCAGGTCCATGATGTCCCGGTGGCTGTCGAATACCATATTGATAAGAGCAGCAAGCAATTGACCATTGAGAGAGGAGGTATCAGAGCCTCCTAAAGCAGGCTGACTCGGGTGAGGATCGATGTGAGGATTATTCGAAACGGCCTGGAAGCCTGTAGGAAATTTCAGCATATGCTTCTAGATTGCTCTTACTGAAGATCATAGGGTTCATGCTCATGCGTGATCTTTCCAACTGAGTTGGAATCCATTGAGATCGTTGGAGGCCTAAAAAAATCTGCAGGACCAACAAAGAAATGGATAGAGAGAAAGAAAATCTACTAGCCTGATGAGAATGACCTCTTAAGCATAATCTAGGTATGAAGAAATGAAAATTGAACACTAGTTTGTTGTAAGGCGAAGACGAAATGAAGCGATGGGGGACTGAATCACTTACATATATTCATAAACTTGATTATGTCCGCCATTACTACACTTGAGGCTAGCATTCATTGCAGGATGATACATACTAGTACCCCCAATGTGAGTTGTGTAAATTTCCATTGCAGTCGACCAAGCAAAGCAACAAGCCATCACATCCCCAACATTCTAGCTCTTGAGTCTGGACCTCATAGTAAATAAACAATAATAATGATTAAGAGAAGGCTAGCGTCGACAACATACATAATCTTATGTACCTCAGATTGACGTGGGAATAAGGACCACCACCTATCCATCCCTTCCTAGATCCACGCCCATATTTTCAATCTCCGGGGGTCACCCCATCTGGGGGAATTGGGGTGATAATATTAAAAGTATTATTACATTTAAATTCAAGGAGAAGATGAGGTGCAATAAAGAGTTAGAGGATAAGAGAAAATTAAGATATTATAAGGAGGTGATCAACCTGAATTTAGAAGATCAAAAGTATGTTTATGTTTTAACTGACATAAGAAGAAAACCAAAATTGCTAAAGTAAGAAGAAACTCTCATGAGCTCCATATTGAAACAAGGCATTGGACAATTCCTAAAACACAATGGGATGAAATAATTTGTCATCTTTGTGACACCAAGAGGGTTGAAGATGAAAATCACTTTCTCATAGAATGTCCTAGATACACCCACGTTAAAGCTCAATTTCAAAATATTTGCTATATTAATGACCTTCCTAATATTTTAACTCATCAGAAATTAGGATGATTTAGGAATGCTTGTCTTAAAACTTTTCAAGTATAGAAATAAAATTTTAAAGAAAACCAAGTAACTCCTTACCTTTCAAAATGTGATAAACCAAAATATTACATCTATTTGAAAATATATTTAAAAAATAACATTTTAACTATAAATTCACTTTGTAATTGAATTATATATTTATATTTACAAAATTAATATACAAATTATAAATTAGTTTTATTAAAATTATTATTATTTTTTAAAACTTTTAATCCATCATCATTTATGAATGAGCTTCCAAATAGAGTACTCTAAAACTCTTTAGCTAATATTAATTATTAAGTAATCCTAATTACGTTTAATCATATTATAAGGAAGTTTGACATAATAAAAGAGAGATATTTCATGGGTATAATTTCTAAACATAATAATCTTATATTTAGGGGATTGTTTTTTCTATTTTAGCATGTATTATATATATTTATATTTTTGTTGATATTATGAATATTTTTAAATATGTTAACTTTGTAAAGAACTTTAATCTCTTTTAGTAAAAGGAGATGTATATAATTGAAAACTAGAATGAAATAGAATTATGAAGAATACAATAAATTTAAGAAATGAAATATTAATATTGCAAAAGAAAGAGAGACATTATCAAGAGTTAAATGATTTAATGGTTTTTAAAATCAATTTTATTTTTTATTATGATCAATATTAAAAGGTTGAAAACTTAACTTAACATTTGTGAGTAAATGGGAATGCTACTAGATGTTGATAAAAAAAATAATAAAGAGAGATTAGATTGGCATGCTATGTAATCTATTTGTTATTTGTTATTTATTAGTATCATATTATTTATTATTCACATTTTTCATTATTGAACATTGTTTTATTATTTTTTACCTTATTTTTTTATGTAATTTTTAAAATAACAATTTTGATAAATCTAAATTATAGTTGATATAATAATTTCAAACTATAAAATTAATTTACAACATATATATAATGATCATCATACACATTTTTGATGTAGTTATTCATAAATGAAATCAACCTAGATTCATATTAACTCAAAATTTTCAAGCTTTGAGAGGGATTGAATCCATGAAAGTGAACACTAATTTGATCATTCTCAAATGTGATAAATGCAAAGATAAAAAGTTTTCATATTAACTCAAAATTTTCAAGCTTTGAGAGGGATTGAATTCATGAAAGTGAACATTAATTCGATCATTCTCAATTGTGATAAATGTAAAGATAAAAAGTTTTGATGTAGTTATTTATGAATGAAATCAACCTAGATTCATATTAACTCAAAATTTTCAAACTTGAATTTTCAAGCTTTGAGAGGGATTGAATCCATGAAAATGAACACTAATTTGATCATTCTCAGTATGCGATAAATGCAAAGATAAGATGAATCTAAACTAATAAAAAATATTTCTTATAACTTATAATAAAATATTTAAATAAATTTTCAAGGAATGATCATTATGTGAGTGTATCCATTAAAATCATCAGGCATGATTTTTTTTAGATTTTCTTTTCATTAAGAGTGAGGATGCTTTTTTTTTAGATTTTCTTTTCATTAAAAGTGAGGATGCCTTTTTTTTAGATTTTCTTTTCATTAAGAGTGAGGATGTCATGAGAGAAAGGGTGACCAAGGAGGTGACTCTATTTAAATTATAGTCAAGTATATTCAATATTGTGTAATCTTTTCCATTTATATTTTGTGCTATGTATAATGTTGAATAATAAATAGTTGGAAGCATGCATGAAAATATAAGATTTGCTTTATTTAAATTATAGTTGTATATTCAATGTAGTGTAATCTTTTCCATTTATATTTTGTGTTATGTATAATGTTGAATAATAAATGTTTGGAAATATGCATGAAAATATAAGATAATAAAATAGATAATTTATATGAAAGATAAAGATAATATAATTTCATTGTTATTTGTAATTATATATATGCATCTTATATATCTAAAATATTTAGGGAATTGTTTATTATGAGTACATATTTGTACATAATTTATGGCTTTATTTTTAATATGTCATTAGAGTTGTATAAACAACTTTAATCTCTCTTATTAAAATGAGATAGGTGTATTGTTGAATAATAAATAGTTGGAAACATGCATGAAAATATAAGATTTGCTTTATTTAAATTATAGTTGTATATTCAATGTAGTGTAATCTCTTCCATTTATATTTTGTGCTATGTATAATGTTGAATAATAAATGTTTGAAAATGTGCATGAAAATATAAGATAATAAAATAGATAATTTATATAAGATAATAAAATAGATAATTTATATGAAAGATAAAGATAATATAATTTCATTGTTATTTCTAATTATATATATGCATCTTATATATCTAAAATATTTAGGAAATTGTTTATTATGAATACATATTTGTATATAATTTATGAATTTATTTTTAATATGTTATTAGAGTTGTATAAACAACTTTAATCTCTCTTATTAAAATGAGATATGTATACTAGTTCATTTATTTTAATTTATGATATTAATTTATTTATTCATTCAAAAATACAATTTTATCATTGAAAATTTGCAATTTTACCATTAATATTTAGATTATTTTTTAACTATCCATCTTTCAATAATTATAAAATGTTTACAAACACATTTATATTTAAAAATAAAATTTTGATTTTCAAAAATTATTTTCTTCATATTATATTATTTTTTATTTTTTATTTTTTTTTCTTCAAATTGTATACTTTATGTTTAAAAATAAAAATTTGATTTTCAAAATTTATTTTCTTCCCATTCTATAATTGAATGCCTAGAAACACACCATGAGAAGTTTAAGTCATAGAAATCACCCTCATGCCTAATGGATTTCAAAAAGATGTTCATGAATCAGCAAAGTGGGATGTTTAAGTCATAGAAATTACCCTCTTGCCTAATGGATTTCAAAAATATGTTTCTGAGGCACTTTTATATTCTTTAGAAAATTTGTTTTCTTTCAAATCAAAATCTAAAGTTTTGTTGAAATAACTTGTTGGAATTGAAAATGTGATAAAGTGAATTTGTTTAAAAATTTAATTTTTTTAACAAGTTAACTTGTAATCATAGGAGGTCGTCTTTAAGTAGATCATGATGCAAAAGTGATTATATTGAAAAATATGTCATTATATTATAAATATAATAATGTTGTGTTTGTTTTTAATAATTTTTTTTTTTTACTAAAACGGTTATGAAGCTTTCAATTAAAATTTGGCTAAAAACTGCCAGTGGCTTTACAATAATTCTGTTCTTCCTGAACTTAAATTCAAATTCTTTACATCCATATTTTCCAGAATACCATAATTCAAAAAGAAGGACGATCAGTACCAAATCGACCATATCAGCTACCTATCCATTCCAATGAACGCAGACTGAGAGGAGCTTAGCGATTCCAGGTGGAGTTAGAGAGGAATAACAGTAATTCCCTGAGAAATCCATTACTGGAGAGAAGCATGACCAACTGGGGAGCGCCAATTAATTGCCCAGATCCATTTCTGGAGATCCAATGCACTGAAACCAATCTTCACAGGTCCAATTTGATTCACCACTAAAACTAAGGAATTCATCTATATTGTGTCTTTCCTGGAGAATTGGGAAGGACGATCTGGTTTCCATTTCGACCCTAACAGCTACCTTTCCATTCCATTGAACGCAGACTGAGAGAAGCTCAGCACTTCCATCAGCAGATTTCAGCAATACTTGGTGGAGATAATTGAAATTTAACTTCAACTGACTTTGGAAAGAGTAACATTGATTCCTTGAGATATCCATTGCTGGGAGGATTCAGGACTCTGCTGGGGGATGCCAATTGACAGCCCAGACATTACTTGGCGATCCTATGCCACAGTAATTCTGTTCTGCAAGTGCATAGTTTCCAGAAAGCAGACAAGGATATGCTCACTATCTCTAATACAAAATTTGAAAAAAATGTGAACAGAAAAGAACTTCAATCCAGCATGGAAGTTTTATGCTCTGCTTTTTGATGTATTCCATTCTCCGAAATCACTTCCTCCTCCTTCAAAGCCAGCTCAGCCGGCCATAGCACACTCCATTTTGATTCGAATTTCAAGTCTGGTAACAAATGGATCAACATAATAATGTTAAAACATTAGCTGTAGGTAAGCTACTGGTAACCGATTCGCTATGCATCCTCGATCTTGCCTGAGCTCAATGCTCCTCCACCTCCTCCTTCTACACGAAGTGCCAGAAGGTAGCTGTTTCAGCCTGTATTTCCCTTAATTCTTTAATTGACAACTGATCAACCAAAGCATGTCTTGCGCTAGGGGATGGACGCTCGCTTTTCTATTCCATTAACAATTATAATTCCCTTGCTGAGGGAATCTCCTTTATTGGCTTCATTATCTGCTAAATGATTAAGATTTCGAAGGACATGGTAGCATTGAACTTCTTCAAATTCTTTCAGCTGTGCTATGATTTTCTGGTGATAGTGGGCCAGTCTCATCCCATTGAGCTCTTTCTTCAAATTAATTGTCTGCATGATTATTCGAGAGTCACCAAATATAGCCAGCTTGTTTATGGATAGGCTTCTAGCTTGTTTCAGGCCTTGCCAGATGGCGAGGATTTCAGCATTGTTGTTGGTATTTTGGCCCAGCCCCCAGGCGAAAGATAGAATAATATTCCCAGATATGTCTATAATGATTCCTCCACTCCCCGCAGGTCCAGGGTTCCCTTTCGAGGCCCCATCCACATGCAGAGCATGCTTGTTCAGGGATGATCTCCATTTAATAAATTCTTGCTCCTCTAACCTGATTTCCCACTTAGAGTAGTGCTTGACAATGTTCTTGGTTCTGGTAAGAAGGGCTGAGTCTAGCCCTTGAAACCAACTGTACTCCTCTTTGTCGGGTGTTTTTTCATTGGAGAGCTTAGGATTATTGGCCACTAGCTCTCCTATCAGCGCCTTGACTTTGATTGCGACATGGTCTGGCGAGACTGCCTTGTCCCTGAAAATTCTATTGTTACGTTCAAGCCACAATTGTCAGCAACCGATTTTTAGGACCCACATCCAACAGTGCTTTAGTAAATTCAATCTGGAGAAAGAGAAGGGAGCAGAGCAGATCTAGGATGCGAACATGGAAGAGATGGAAAGAGAGGGGGCAAGATTCAGCTGAGCAAACAGGATATTCCATAGTTCTGAAGCAAAGGGACACTGAAGAAATAGATGGGTCGAATTTTCCTCATGGCAGGTGCAGAGAGGGCATCTTGAAGGCCCCTCCCATCCTCTTTTCAGAAGGTTATCCCAGGTAAAAATGCTGTCCTGGAGCAGAGACCAGCAGAAATGGTCAATTTTGGGAAGGGAGGGTAGCAGCCAGAGGTTCTTCCACTTAGCAGGGTCCGGAGCTGCCCAAGGAATGGCTTTTAATGCAACATATCCAGCAGCTGCAGAGTAGGTGCCTGAGGAGGGCCCCCAGCCTCTTTTGTCCTTCTTGACAGAAGAGGGGGAAAGACCTTGCAGGGCCTCTAACAGGGAGCTTGCTTCATTCTCCAAGGCTTGCGGGACATCCCCCAAATTCCAATCTGACCAGCAGCCATCCGGACTCCAGCATGAAAGATCCCCTAAGGTGAATTTGCTATTCAAATGAAGCCAGTTTTTAATATTTTCCAATCCTTCCAATTCTTTTATAGGGGGCTGCCCTAAAATGGAGTCATCCCAGAACTTAATACTGGAGCCATTTCCTGGAATCCATGTGAGATTGGAGGTTATCAAGTCAAGATATTTTAGACAAAGAGCAAGAATTGAGGAGCCTTTCCGAGTCTTAGGAGGGTTGTCCAAGCACCTCTCTTTGTGCCCGCTGAAGTACTTTGTCCTTAACGCTTTGGAACTCCACGTTGTTTTGCCCCTTATCATTTTCCACAAGATCTTGCCCCCCATAGCCAGATTCTAAGTAGCCACGTCTCGGATTTGCAGCCCACCTTCAAGCTTGGGGGCTTTGACCTTATCCCAACTGACTTGATGCATTTTCCTTCCCATGTTCCTTCCCCCTTCCCAAAGGAATTTTCTCAATATTTTATCTATTTCTTTCACTATTCCTTTCGGGGCTAGCAGAATCGAGGCCTGGTATAGAGGAAGGGCAGTAAGGACCGAGTTAATTAGAATAGTTTTTCTTGCTTTGTTTAACCATGAGGCCCCCCATGCCAGCAATTTAGCCTTGATTTTGTCCAATAGTGGCATCCAGAGATTCCTTCTAGGTGTCGCTTTAATAAGTGGAATGCCAAGATATTTTATGGATTCCCACTTTGAAGTTCCTTCCATTTCCAGCATTCTAGCAATATCGATCATTTCAATGGGGGTGCAATTCCAACCGTAGATTTTACTTTTCCTCAAACTGATCTCACTGCCAGATATGTCCGTGTAATCGTCCAGCTCTTTTTTAAAAGATCTCGCCGTGTTCAGATTAGCCTGGCCCAATAGAAGAGTATCATCGACAAATTGAGCATGGTTTATGTTCTTCACTCTAGGGGTTATTGTGATCCCCATTAGAGATCGCTGCTGAAGGCCCTTGTCCAGCTGGAAGCTAAGGACTGACGCTTGGATGACATAGAGCAGAGGGGACATGGGGCAACCCTGCCTGAGTCCCCTTGAGGCAAGAAAAATTTTTGCTGGTCTCCCATTTATCAAGGGGGCGATCCAAGGTCCAGATATGCAGGCTCTGATCCAGCTTACTAACTGGGGATGGAATCCTAGTTTGAACATAACAGCATAGAGAAAATTTAACCGAACTTTATCAAATGCATTAGCGAGGTCCAGTTTTACTATCATACCTTTCTCCTTCCTTTGGCAGCTTGAATGTATTGCTTCTTGGACCAGAATGATATTGTCTTGAATGTTTCTATCCTTGATGAAGCCCCCCTGGTTCTCCGGAATGATCCTGGGGAGGACCTTCTTAATTCGATTAGCTATAACCTTAGTGATAATTTTGTACCCTGTGTTGCAAAGTGAAATAGGGCGGAATCTAGAGAAGCTTTGGGCGCCTTTCTCTTTGGGAATTAGCGTAAGGAAGGAGGAATTAGTACTTCCACCAATTTTGCTGCAAGTCTGTGATTTCCTCACCATCTTGAGCAAGTCTTTCTGTATAATGTCCCAGCAAACTATGTAGAATCTGACCGTGAAACCGTCAGGCCCAGGCGCTTTGTCTGGATTCATTCCTGTCAGGGCTTCCTTTATCTCCTCAATTTTAATGGGGCAGATCATATTTCGATTTTCATCATCATTGATAAGCGTAGGGAGGACGTTCAGAGGGTAGCGATCCAGCCTTGGAAGGGCGTCCAGATCTTCGGTAAACAAATCTCTGTAGAAGGAGTGGGCAGCGTACTTAATATCTTCGAAATTATTGAAGGTTTGGTCTTGATAATTTATTTCTCTGATACAATTATAATTCTTCCGGGCTTCAGCGTATTTGTGGAAGTAAGTCGTATTTCTGTCTCCCTTGTTGAGCCAAAGACAACGTGACTTTACCTGCCAATGATGCTCCTCTCTTCTCAGTGCCTTATGGAGTGTTTTTTGCAGATCGAGCTCAACAGCCAGCATTTCTGGGGTGATATTGGCGTTTTCCATAAGCAGCTGGTGGTGGCCCAGATTTCGTTGAGCTTCTTTCCTTTCATCGGTGGGGGATATCTTGAACTTTGCCCAGCATTTAAGTGCAGCTTTGAGCCTTCTCAACTTTTCTTCCCAAATGAAGAAAGGTGAGCCACATACAGCTTTTTGCCATGTTTCAGATACCAAATCGTAGAAGCCATCCATGGATATCCAGAGTGGGCTGAATCGAAAGGGGATAGGACCCAGTTTTTCTCCCGGAGACAAAGTAAGGGAAATCGGCTTGTGATCAGAGGTGCAAGCCTGGAGTATGTCAGAAGTTGCCAACAGTCCAAGAGTGAGGAAGGAGGAATGTACCAGGAAGCGATCCAGCCTGGCAGCAATGTGCCCAGGGCCCATTCTCTTGTTAGTCCATGTAAACTTCCCTTTGCTGGGTTTAATGTCCTCCAGGGCCCAGTCCATAATGATATCTTCGACCCACTCCCGAGCCGGGTCGCTTACCGGGGAGCCTCCTTTTTTTTCAGCAAGGGCGAGAGTAACATTCAAATCTCCAACCAGGACTTTATTTTCATACCGATTAGTAGATAGAAAGGAGTTCAGCGTCTCCCAACACTCTCTTTTTTCCGCTAAGAGGACAGGGGCGTAGATGTTGAAAAGGCATATCTGATGCCCTGTATTTTGATGCTTCAACTTCGTGAATAGCCAGTGGGTAGTGCTATGATTCTCTAGCAGGTCAAAATTAGTGGAGTTCCAGAAGGTTGCTAGCCCTCCTGAGGCTCCTCTTGCACTGACTGCTATACTACCTCCTTTTTTCCAGAACTTTTTGCTTGCTTGGATGGTATCAGTCTCCACAATCTTCGTCTCCTGGATCAGCAGAATATCCGGGGAGTTCATTCTTACTAGATCTTTAATTGCTTCTTCTTTGGGCTTTCTTCCCATGCCTCTGCAATTCCAGGAGATGAACTGCATTAAAATCAGGAGGGGGGGGGGGTGGCTCCTTTCGGAACCTTGCCTTTTCTTGTAGATCTGGTTTCCATCATATCCGGAATTGTGTGCTGGACTCCTGCTGTGACGTCCCTGTAGGATTTCTCCTCTCTTTTTTTTCGTTCTGGTTTCCGTCCTCTTGGGATCTTTTCCGGAGTTCCGAACGAGCTACTTGTCTCTGTGGCCTCCCCATCTGAATCCGCACCTGGATCAGGACCTATCTTGTTGTATTCATTTTCTGATTTTGAGGATTCTTTCTCAGATCGACCGTTCTTTTCCTTGGCAGTGTGTTCTGAAAGAGGTATGGATTGGGAGACTATTTCTATGGGTTCTTTCACCGGTTCCTTTAATTTTTCAGCATCTTCTTTCAGGTTCTCCTTTACAGAGCTGGCATGTTCCTGGAGATGATCCTTCGCTTGGACAGCCCTTTGTTCTTTGTTTTTTTGGGCTGCTTTACTTTTCCTCACCTTTTGCCATCCTTCAGCTTCTTCCTTCTCAGGTATTTGATTCTTTGGGCAATTTCTCTGGAAATGCCCATGTTCTTGACAGGTTCTGCATTTAAATGGAAAGTGTTCATAGTCGACTTTCTGAAAGTGAGTCCATGTGCCTACCGATAGCTTCACTGCCTCCGGAAGCCCTGCCTCCAGATCCACTTCCACACAGATCCTGGCGCAGTTATAACTGGATTTGTTGTCTGCTTTGTCAATGAATTTCCCTATTCCATTTCCGATTCTTTGCAAGGCTTCATAATTCCAACAATGGACCGGCAAGTTGGGAAGCCTAACCCATACTGGAACTTCCTTAGGCAAGGCTACCGTGGGGTCAAAATCCAGCGTCCAACGGTTCAGGTACAGCCCCTGGGTTCCCATAAAATATGGCCCGTTTCTGAAAATGAGATCCTTATCCTCCTTATTTATGAATTCGAACAGGAAGTAACCACTGCTCAAAGGATAGCAGGTGACTCCTTGCTTAAGCTGGGGCTTCCAGTTTCTTTGAATCCAATCGTCGGTGGTTTTTGCAGATGGCCAAAGCCCCATGAATTGACCGACCAGCCCTCTTTCTGATAAAGCCAGGGCAATTTTTACTGAAGTCGTTTCAGGCAATGCGATTTCGGGGATTTCGTCCAACTTTTTGATGAATTTCGGAACAGAGGGAGGTGCTTTCCTCTTGCCCCCGTTGGAGATCAGCATCCTGAACGCGTCCATCTCCGAGAAAGGTTGGGGATGGAGATCCCCACCCCCAGGATCGACCATGGCTGTACCTGCAAACAAAAGAAAAAAACCCTAGCTCCTCAAACTCGCGCTCGCCCTAGCTCCTCACGCGCTCTCTGTATCAATTATTAGCAAAGGAATTGTGAAAGAATTGATTTCAACCATCGTGGAACTGAAATTATTACTGAATTCATGCAATTGTTTTTAATAATTTTTAATATAAAATTTATTTGAATTTTTTTTAAAAATTTATATAAAAAAAGTCTTTAAAGTAAGTAAAATAGAAATATAAATGAAATATAAAAGAAATTCTTTTTCAAACTCTCGTTATTTTTGTTATTCTATATAGTTGTGAAGCTTGGGGATGCTGTATTTCCAGAGAGTCTTGGAGAAGAATTGAGCAAATCCAAAACCGATTGATTACTTATAATCTTAAAATTAAGAGCAACACATCCTATCCTATTCTCCTCTTAAAAATAGGGTTATCCCCCATTGAAAGCATGACTATGATTAGACATCTAATGTACAAGAACAAATTAAACAATATAGGAGATGACCGACTTCCTAAAATTGCTCTTAACTACAGCGAAAAGCACCTTCGCCTCAAGCGAGGATGGCTTAAAGATGCCACGGCTTGGTCAAACTATTGGAGGATTAATTAAACTACCACTCTACAAAATATTGATAACATTAATTACATTATTACTTTTCCTTCAAAGAGAAAATGTGGTGCAAAGAAGAGTTAGAGGTAAAAGAAAGCTTCGGTATTACAAAGAGACCATTAAACCTAATCTCGAGGATCAAAACTATCTTTCTATCTTAACAAGCTCAAAGAAAATAATTAATATTTCTAAGATTAGAATGAACTCTCATGAGATTCATAGTGAAACTGGGTGCTAGACAACCCCTAAAACGCCTTGGGCTGAAAGAATTTTCCATTTATGCAATTCCATGAGGGTGGAAGATGAAAATCAGTTTCTCTTATAGTGCTTAGCTTTCACCCACATTAGAACTCAGTTTCAAAATCTATGCTTCGATACTAACCAAGCTCTAACCTTCTAGATCCCCAAAACTACAGTGAGCTAGGGACGCTCCTCTGTAAGATTTTCAAGCATAGAAATAATATTTAAAGAAAACAAATTAATCTCTATCTTCTTAAGGTCCGATAGACCAAGATTGGTCTCAATGGATGTTAAAGACCATCATCATCATCATCATCAAATATTTTTATTAATATTTAAGTTATTATCTAAACTATTTCAATTATGTAACTTTTTTTAATTCATTTGATCAGAATTTTTTCTATATTAAACGAACAGGGTTTGGGGAAAACCATTAACAACTGCGTTGGATTTTTGGGTGTTTCCTCCCAACTAACTCACCCAAAAGGTATTTGAACTTGGGTCTCCCTTGGTGAATAGCCATCCCTTGACCAAGTGAGCTAGTGAGAATTGACAAGTTGCAACTCTATATCAAGGCCTCCTCCAAGCTCGAATTCTCAAACTAGACCATCTGACGGTGATTGGAGACTCATAAATTATTTAATCAAGCTAGTGCAAAGTGTCTCCCCTCCCAAGGACATCATTTTCGCTAAATGTATAGTTAGGATAGAAAATGAGATCAAGAATTTCAACACTATTAACTTCTTCCATGTTCTTCGCCATCAAAACCAAAAAGTAGATGAAAGGGAAAAAACGTTGCCCGAAGTAATGAAGGGTCTCTAATAAACAATGGGGCCATCTTTTTGAGCCATATTCCCTTATTCACTTATGTATGAAATATCCATTTTTCTTCATTCAATTCTCATTAAATTGGTGTGTACTATCTGGATGACAAGCAGAGATATCAATCGTTCTCACACAAGTGGGAGCCTTGAAGTTTTAATCCTTGATATGAGTGATAAAATGTTCCTCCAAAATATGCGTTGTCCTTTTGGGACTCAATCTCCTTTAGACACCAGGAATGAGGTGGTCGCTGGGGATCTAGGAAACATTAGAACCTATTTGAAGGCCTTATCCCTCCATCAATTCGCAAGTAACACTCCAAAAATGTACAATCTCCAGCCCTATCAAAATTGTGATATATGGTCAATTCTTTGGAAGCATTTTCAGGACTGTAGGTGTTTTCTTAGGTTGACAAATGGGTTAAAATTTTCTTTAGAGGAAGGTAACCTCAATCTCGTTTCAATTGAAGTGTATTCGGTTTGTATTCTGTCTTTTTGTCTCTCTATCGTCAAAGTTCCCCACTTTATTAGGAGGCATAAGGATAGGAAATGTGAAGAGATAAACAATTCTAGGACATGCTCTCAAAACTTTGTCCATTGGATAGATACTTTGAAGATAAATCATGTTTATAGGAGAAAATTTAGGTCTTCAACTGTGTTTAATTTCCACTTAGAAGAAGGCAATCTCATCATTGAAGAGTATTAGTACGCTAAAGTTCGCATTAGGTGTTTCAATGCTGAGGTTCTTTGCATGGTTGGGAGGAAAGAAATGACTTGCACATGGGATTTGGGACATCACCAGCAACTCCCTTTGAAAATGGAGTGCCCAAAGTGTAACCAAAATATGTATGAAATTGTTGAATTGAAGAAGACTATGAGGCAACATGAAGATCAATTAATGAGTAATAGCTCAATTATGTAGTCACTCTCTTCTCGTATTCAAAATTCTCGTATTCAAAATATGGGGATGCAAAATGCATCAACTGCTAAAGCCTTGGATGCTCATCATTAGCATTTAATAGTTTTGGAAGAAGAGGTGGATGTCCTCCACAACTCTGTCAACAATGGGAATCACAACTCCACCTCTTTGGCCTCAAATCAGTGAAGCATGATGGAAGGAGTCCATGGCCTTCCCAGGGAGGAAGAAACAATGCATGCCAATCTCAAGAAAATGTGGAAATAATCATAATTTCTCACTCTTCCAATATTCAAATTAGCAAGTATTTCCTATGTTTTGTAAAATCTTTTTGATCCTAGAAATCCTTTAATAGAAGTTTCTATTTTTTTAAGACTATGAAAAATTGTAACATTGATCTCGGCATGTAAAAACTTTTAAACTCTATTTTATAGATAATTTTGTTAATACAATCTATCACTATATAAAAAAATGAATTTTAAACTTTTTAAAATATTTTAAAAATACTTTTTTTTTATAACTAAAAACAAATATTTTAATTAAAAACATCTAATTTTTTTTTTTTTTAATCATATAATAATAATAATAATACATAAATATACACATTCTTATATACATAAATATTCTTGTTCCCTACTCACTTTTCCAATAAAAGAGAGTGTAACACCTTCGTCCCACCACCATATAAATATTACATATAAAAAATATTATTACTATTTCGAACACACTCCACTATCATTTTGTCTAGCACCATGCATATTCTTTAATCCTCCCTTCAAAAAATTTTACGCAAGGAGTTTTACTTTATTTAAATCCCATCAACCTAATCGTACTATATTGTATAGTGTTTCACTTAACAAAAATATCTTACCACTTGGAATCATATCATAAAAAGAATTATTTATTTAGTTTCAAGAATGCACTCCCACATTCTTGGTAGTCATCAATCCAAAAGCAACTTCTACCTATATTTAGTTTTTAAAATTGAAAAGCAACTTCTACCCATATTTAGGTTTTTAAAATTGAAAGCTATGTATAGTGCCATTCACTTCATTGTCCAAGAACTATAGTTTTTCACTTCATTGTCCAAGAACTATAGTTTTTGATATATAAATCCAATCAGTAGACACTCGCAGTTTTAAATATATCTTGGCTTGTATTCGTTATAAACGATTAAGTATGGATTTAGGGTTCGATAATCTCGATGTTATTTAAACGATAAAAATATACCACTGAACACTTTTGCCCTCGAAATTAGCAAAAATACAGGAATAAGCGCAGAACAGAACATTGTTTGAGCTTCCAAGGAAAAAAAGAACATTGTTTGAGCAAAATGAAGTCTGTCCCACGATATCTCATAAAAGCAGGATTACGAATGCAAGGAGGGCAAGCCGAGAAGAAAAAGTGATTGTGAAGATTGAGCAAAGCAATGGATTAGCAAGGTCCTTGATCGTGTATTTGTTAGTGGTTGGTACTGGCGGTCCCAGGAGGCACGACTGGAAAGCCAGACAAATTTGATCACCACCCAGACAAATGTAGAAGCAGCAGTCAGCGATAGGGCATATTTCACCGTCCGTTCTATTTTGGAAGACATTGGGCGTTGGTCTCGGCTGATGTGGTCGTTTTTCTTTTACTATGAAGGTGACACCCACTTTGAAAGAACGCTTGCAGAGTCGGTGCCCATAGATCATCCACCATGCCATTAGATGAAAATAAGCTATCTGACTGGGGGCAGACCTGCCTGTAATTCCCTTGGGAAAGTGCGAGCTTTTGGCCAAAGGAAATGTAGGAGTTCTTGTTGATGCAAATTGATGTTGGCCTGTAGAGTTCTTGTGGGTGCAAATTGATATTGGCATATAGATCAGCTCTTCATGTATACCTCCTGGGAATAACAAATCTGAGGTTTTTTTGTTAGTTTCTTTCAAGGTTAAGAACAGAGATCTGAGAAATTGCCATTTCAAGGTTAAGAACAGAGATCTGAGAAATTGCCAAGTCTGAGAAAGTGCCTTACAAACTTTTGGGAGTGTCCTGTTTTTTGCATTTACCCAATTTTTTAGTTGGTCAAGTCGATGGAAAGTTCCGAAACATATTTCTTTCTGGTGCACTGTGATTCATACCTAAGCCAATGGTGGTAATCTCCAGGAAACTTACGGCTGGAGGAGCGCTCGACCAACAAGCGCCGTGCTTTCATTATGAAGGAAATCGAGTCGAATCGGCAATAATTGACATTTGCACCTCAAGATCCTTCATAAGTCTCAGCCCATAACAAAGTTTCTTCATCAGTCTCCCCGTTTAACACATTCGGGATTAAAATGGATTTGTCCTAGTTTACACGGTCGGGAACTGGATAGAGAAAGTGGCGAGCTTTCAGAAAAAGGATTGATCTGGAATCTGGGTTTTGTAGTCCTGTATCAGTGTATAGTATTCAGGACTGGAAGGCGTTTGAGAGAAATATATATATATATATATATTAACATATCTGTTGAAGATCCTAGGCTGAGAGATGAGAACCGGGGGCTGTTCGATGCACCAGACACTCACAGCCCAGGCTGCAACCGTGGTGAGAAACGCGGTGGGGTTAGCTCGGAGACGGGGCCACGCACAGGCAACTCCCCTCCACGTTGCAGCGACGTTGCTCACCTCGGATTCGAGTCTCCTCCGCCGCGCCTGTTTGCAGTCCCGCGATGGCGTTACCCATCCCGGTGGGGCCTCGTCCTCGGCCTCCTCTCTGCAATGCCGGGCACTGGAGCTGTGCTTCAACGTTGCACTGAACCGGCTACCGGCGGCCGTTCAAGGGCAACCGGCTTCGTTGTCCAACGCGCTCGTCGCGGCTTTGAAGAGAGCGCAGGCGCACCAGCGTAGAGGATGCATAGAGCAGCAACAGCATCAGCCCTTGCTGGGCGTTAAAGTCGAGATGGAGCAGCTTATCATATCCATTCTCGATGACCCCAGCGTTAGCAGAGTCATGCGGGAGGCCGGCTTTTACAGTGACCATGTTAAAAACAACGTAGAGGCCGAGACCCTAACCCTCACCATGGCGGGGACTAATTCCAGCGGCCTCCCATTCACTGTTTCATCTTCTTCAGAATCACAGAATATCATCAGACCTAACACCGATGAAGACAGGAGGAATTATACATTTCTCCACCGCCAACAACAGCAAGAACCAAAAACGCCATCGGATTTGTGCTTTCTGAGGCAAAAACCTGTTATGGGCAACTCAGAATTCTTGTACTCTCAGGGAACCAGAAGCAAGGATGTCGAGTTTCTGATCCAGGCATTAATGCTGGGTGAGTCGAAGAGAAAAAACATAGTTGTTGTAGGTGAGGAAGAGCTTTATACGGAGAGTATTGTGAGAGAGCTTATGGTGCGTGTTGAGTCTGTAAACGTACCCGAAGCTTTGAAATCCGTTCGGTTTATTATCCCTCAGTTTTCGGGGTTTTGGGATGAGGTTGAGCTGAAGCTTGCAGAGCTGAGTAGAATTATCGAGAGCTGCCATGATCATGGAAGTAATTGTATTGTTTATGTTGGAGACCTGGTATGGACGCTGGAAAACCATGAGAGGGAGGAATTTAGAATGGATTCTCGGAATCGGTATTGGTATTCTCCTGTTGGACTCGTTGTTAAGGAGGTCGGAAGAATGTTGGGTCGTTATGCTGATTGGATCTGGTTGCTGGGCACTGCAACATATCACACCTACATGCGCTGTAATACAAGGTGGCCATCTCTCGAGTCGGAGTGGGGACTGCAAACACTAGTTGTTCCAGCGGGAGGCCTCAGCCTGACTCTCTTCTCCAGGTTTGGAAACAAGAACTCCTATGCCTCCAATTCTATTATTGTTTATCAAATTCCTTCTACAATGACAAACGCATTTCCACACTGTAATCTTGTGCATATTGAAACCTGATACTTTGATACTTTTAGGAGGTTAATTAATTTCATTCAAATGTTTTTGCTTCAGAGACTGATCTATATAGTCCAAACATTTTTCTCGCAAAATTTACAAAATGTAATCTTTATCTTAGTGCAAAGATCATTGTCTTTCATCTTTTAGAGTATATTATTCGTAGTTAAGGTTTAAGACAGACAAAACCCCCACAACCTTACTTCTCTGTAAACTACTAAGTGACATCCCCACAAAGTTAAGCTCCGTCTTCTAATTGAATACTGCATTCCCACGAAAGCCCGGCTCTCCAAGGCAAACTATTATTAATTAAAGACTTCAACTCCAATGCAATACTCTATTACCTAAATTTCCTTGTCACAGCTTGAGAATACTGACTATTTCCCACTAAAGTGTCAAATTCACTTGCATTTATGCTTTAATTTGCCTGTACAATCAAGTACAACGTGTGACCGATTAACTAGTCGAACAAAGTAGGTAGAACTGGTGACCAATAACCCATCGAATCAAAGCAGTCGGTAACTAAGGAGATTAACAACTTCACCAAATCAATGCGTAGTATACTTTGAATGTAGAGATGTCACACAGGTAATAATAGTACTCAAGTTTGAGTTTCATGTATATAGGTAATAATAATACTCAAGTTTGATTGCGCATATATATAGATATATATCAAATCAAGACAGTCAGTAAGTCAGTAACTAAGGAGATTACCTACTTCACCAAATCAATGTATAGTAGAGTTTGATTGTAGAGATGTAACACAGTTAATAATAATACTCAAATTTGATTTAACACTTGTAACAAATATATATTATTATATAAAAAATAATAGTATTAACAATATATATATTCTAAAAATATAATATATCTATAATATAATTTATTCTGTAAAATAAAATATAAAATATTATATGTGTGTTTTGTATAGTTTAATTTGATATATATAAATATATATGTTTTTTTGTGTAGTATAGTTTAATTTTAGAATGACACACACTTAATAATAAAAGAGATATGTTATAGTAAAAGAGATATGTTATTATATAAAAATAATAGTATTAATACTATATATTAATTATATATTTTTAATTATATATATATATATATATATATATATATATTTAAAAGAATATAATTCTTATATATATTAAAAGAATATAATTGTTATATATATATATATATATATATATAAGAATATAATTGTTATATATATGTATATATATATTCTAAAATATATATATTTATAATGTAAAATTATAAGATATATTAATTTTATATATAAATAAAAACATTAAAAATATGATATTTATAAAAATATTGTTACCATGAGAATATAAATATTTTAATAATAAATAATTTATTTTATTTTTATACATTTATATCTATTTAAATTGTGATTTATATCTATTTAAATTATGAATTATATCATTTATGGATTTGAGTAAGATTATAACTAATTCAATTAATTAATTAATTTTAAATAATAAAAATAATACATTTTAAAAATTATAATTCTTATATATATTTGATAAATAAAGTTAAGTATAAATCATTTAAAATTATCAATTTCTCTATCCAATCAAAACAGAAACTAAGTTTAACTCAAATTTAAGAAATAGTGACCTTTTATGTGATTCCTTATCTTTGTCGTGTGTTTGCTTCACGCTTATTGCTATGCTTATTTAAATGGTTTAGTTTTGTATTTTTTTTGGTAGTTTATTTTGGAATATTAAGTTATTTATGAATTTGCAAGTATGATGTTTAAAGTTATTAAAATTTGTAAAATATAGTTTTTTCTTTAATATTTATATATGATTTTATAAAATATATTAAATTAAAAAAGAAATATTATATTTATATATATATATATAATTTTGATGCGAATTATTTTAAGGATGTCTTGTTATATAATGTATTCTTTTTTTAACAATGTTTTAAAATATAAAAAGAAGGAATATATTATTTTATTTTGAAAAATTTAACAAATTATGTAAAACAATGTATCATTATATACATTTTTTTCTCAATTTCTTCTTATTCGCAAAGTAAATATAGACATTTTTATAGCTTTAGATTTTTCCATCTCTTTGTTTGAAATGTTAGGTAATGAACACTTAGCATGCATGCCATTTTCATTTTCTTGTTGTTTACAAAGTAAGTGTGGACATTATTGTCATTTAAGTTTTTTACTCCTTGGTGTTTCAAATATCACTAATGGGAATTTAGCATGTATTTCATTTTCAACATTTTCTTGTTTTCAAAGTAAACATAGGCATTCTTTTAGTTTGTATTTTTCCACCATAGTGTTTCAAATGCAAGATAATGAGAAATTAGCTCCATTTGACCAATTATATGTTTTTTATGTGTAGATCCATCTTAACTCCGCATCTAATATATCATGCACTCATGGATCAATTTCCTTAGGCACAAACCTTTTTTAGAGTGCAAAACTTGAGGAGAGGTTTCCACGGGTCCGTGCCTGATATCTAAGATAGTATATGTTAAATTAAATTCAATATGCTTCATATTTATTGGATATTAGGAGACTCATGTAAATCATAAATAAGATATAGTTTAAGGTTTGGAGTGTGCTAAATCTATTTGTGGATTTATAAAAATCTACAATGAGTAGATCCATCTTAAATTAAACTAGACAAAGAGTAGATGATTGATGTAGGAGTGATCACAACAAATCAAGGGAGATTGTTTCCATTCATTCCACCAACGCACATTGTAAATGGGCACCTGCTAAGTTCCAAAGGAAACCGTGAAGAACACAAACAGATCGCAACCGTTCGTGGGAAGGAGATCTTGGGAAACACGCCATGGGTAATGGATGCACTAACCATGGATATTTGATCTCCAGGAATAGATCATTGTGAATGATTGGGATGATAAGAAGCACATGCAAAGGGTTGAGATGAAACCCGTCATGCGCGAATGGCCCATAGTGGTTCATGGGTTAGTTTTCAAGGAGGCTCGAAACAAGTTTATTATTTATTATGCCAATGACGTCAATGTCAGATTAATGGAGGGTTTACAAGTTTTAAAGATCCTCGGATCGAGACAAGAGGCATTAGGAAATGAAGGGTTATTAGAAGAAATTTGAGTTCTAAAATGCGCCTCCTAAGGAAAATAATAAAATAATAGTTAAAATAATATTTATTGATTTTGGAGGAAGAAAAAAAAAAAAAAATTGTTTGTATTTTCAACATATCTTCATGTGTTTTTACTAAAATTATGAGAGGGAGCACTTGTTGGATGCGGAATTAAATTATCCAATGAGTACCCACACTACATACTTTTGACGACCCCGTTGCCCCCAAAACAAGAAATACCTGGAAAAAACATGAGGGTAATCACTTTTTTTCAGGTATTTCTTGTTTTTGGGGTAGCAGGGTCCATCAAAAGTATGCGGTATGGGTACTTGTTGGATGCGGAATTTAATTCTGCATCCAATGAGTGCTCCTGCTCATAATTTTAGTAAAAACACACAGGGATACATGTTGAAAATACAAACAAAAAATAGTTTTTTATGACAAATATCTCAAGTCAACCATTATGGTTGACTCATTTTATTGAAATTTTACTCGTTCTTAAATTCCAACTCATCAAGAAATTATGGTTGACTTGTTTTCTTATATGATTGCTCGTTTTCTTATAAGTAGACCCCAAATTTCCTCTAATGATGCGTGGCATCATTTTTGCGGCAGTCGACCCATTCCCTCCTAAAAACTATTAAATATCATTAAAAGAAAATTTATTGAAAGGAGGGATCTCATGATTTGTTTTGGGAAGAGTTCGAGAGAGTCCCACGTGAAGGGGTAAGCAGATGGAAGAATAGAAATTAAGAGAAGAAGAAATAAAATAATTGGGGGAAGAGCTTAGAAGCTCATGGAGTAGAACAGAGAAGAGACCAGGGGAAAGAGGAACAAAGAAAAGGAAGAGTAGAGGTAGAAGATAAAGAAAGAAAGCCTAGTTGAGTCTTAGAGAATAAGAAAAAAAGGAGGAGTTGTAAAAGAGCATCACATAATTCCTATAGTTCTGATTGTAATATCCGATGAATATAATACCTTCCCTGAGACTAAGACTAGGTGGGATAGTTTCAATTGATGTTTAGTGTAAATATGATAATTTGAAGATTTTAAGCTTGTAAAAGAAGGCTGTAAATTTTTGGGCTAATCTTAAAATAATGGATGGATAATTTTAATGGTTTCTTCTTGCATGACTTATCGTAGGTGTGTTCTAAATTTCATATTTGAATTGTTGCCTTGTGGATTGAAATTTCCTAATAGAAATATTGAGCAAGTTGGAGAGTCTAAATTATGCTGGTGTTGATGTTTGTATGTTTGGATCTGTTGTGTCCTTGTTGCTGATGATTGTATGTTTGGACCTATTGTGTCCTCGTTATGTCTGTGGGAGTTGTTGAAGTGACTTGCAGAGCGGGGTGAGGGACCCTGTCTGCAATATTACGATTTATGTTATGTATTAATGAATTGTTTTGGTTTTGGAATTGGACTACGCACTCTGTTACTTGCAGCCTTGTGGTGGATGTGCTCAATAGACCTTACGGGGTTGTATGAATGACCATTATTATGTAAAAGAAAAATAACAATGTAGATCCATCTTCCTTCTACACATATCATATATTTTAATTAATTAATTTAGTTTTAATTAGTTCGAATATATATATAGTTTAAATTAGGATCGATATTGTAAAATTTTATTTACTTAATATTTTATTATTTTAATAAAATCTCATTTGTTCAAATTTAGCACGAAATTAGCTAAAGGAAAAAACCTCTGATTACAAAAAAAAAAATTAAAATTATTTATTTGTGAAATTAAAATATCTAAAAAATTAATAATTTTATTATTTCATGTTATACTTTTTAATATATATATATTTATTAAAATTTTAATTTAATTTTAAATCATAATTTTTATGTTTAAAAAGTAATTTTTTTTAAAGTTATTTGTATTGAAAGAGAAAATTATAAAAGCATCATAAAGTCATTTAAGCTAATTGGCCACATGGGTAACCCCACAAGCCACAAATCATAATTTTTTCATACAAAATTATGGAAGCTATGTAACCAAAGTTTAAAAGAACTAATTCTATCCTCGGTATCAAAACAAATTCTTATATATTCTAAAGAAATAACTATGATAACATAGTGTTGTTGGACTAAGAAAAGTGCTCTCTTATACACATTCTAGAGAAATAACTATGATAACATAGTGTTGTTGGACTAAGAAAAGTGCTCTTCATGATCATAGATGGATATGAGGGGCACCTTTTGTGTTGAAGTAGGAGGTTGACCCTCATCCTCAATAACTTTGTCATTGAATTTATCACTTTGGCTATGAGGTTGATTTTCTCATTTATTTGTTTCATTTGGTCTTTGAGTAGGAGGGTGACTCTCATCCTTATCATTTTAGTTGAATTCAAACCTTGTCATCACCTTGACTATAGCTTGATTTTCTGATTTATCTCCTTCATTTAGTCTTGGAGCTCATCGATCTATAGAAGAATTTCCTTATTTTCCTTTCTATAATCCAAAAGCACTTTACTTAATATAGATTTGATATGCCAATAAAAGCTCCATCGATCTATAGAAAAATTTCCTTATTTTCCTTTCTATGATCCAAAAGCACTTTGCCTAATATAGATTTGGTATGCTAATAAAAAATACCATCTAAAAGTACTTGGTATCTCTAGTTCTAGAGTTTGCTTGGAATCCAGATTTGTTGTTCTTTTGAATATCCACCACATATGTTACCTCTTGTTCCTGTTTAACCCATAAATCAACCTTCTCAAAGTTTATATTTGTATATAAAATTATTATAAAAATAAAAATATATTTTATTTATTTTTATATTTTAAAAAGTTACATATTAAAAATACTTAAATATAAAATTCAATATTTTAAAAGTAATAGATTTAGTATTTGATGTATTTTTTTTCCAAATTTATAATTATAAACATAAGAGTAAATGAGTATATGGTATCTTTTGATTCTATTTTTTTTGGGTGCTAAACAAATATTGAATTGAAATAAATTAGTATACTAATTTATTTTTAAATTTGAAATGATTATATTTTTTTATTTTAAAAGATATTTATAATTTTTTTAAGGGGAATTTGATAATTAAGATGGGGTTCGTCCTCACATGACACTAGCTTTTGATTGTATCTTTTTACCATTTTTTATATAGAAATCGATACTTATTATATTAATAAAAGAAAAAGGACTATATAATCGAATCATTCAATCTCAATGTACAAAGTTTATAACAAAAAGAGGTCCAAGGAAGGCCATGAGAGAGGCCTTGTTAAGAAATGTTGGCTTCAAAGTGCCCAACTCTACCTCAAGTTTTCTTAACACAAACATTGAGAATGGAATATTGGTGAACAAACTATCTTAGTAATATGATAAGTTTACAAAAAATTAAAATATGCTAGATAATTAGGACGAACCATGATGTCTATGTATCTTTTGACCTACCTAAAACACCAAAAGGGGTAGATTTGGATGGCCTTTATGCTCTTAGTTCTAGTCGACAATATCTTCTTCCATTATTGTTACCTCCAGGAGCCCACTAAATCTTCATGAGAGACAAATTATGGATTTCCTCAAAACCTAATCACTATTCCAATTCCAAATAATGAGATTTATACTAAAGTTCTTTAACCTAGGCCTTTGCTTGTTCCAATCTTTCTTTCAGGCATTGCACATCCACCTCTAGAAGAACCAATTTCATTTTCTGCTTAAATATTTGTGCTTTCATAAGAGTCATCTACCTTCTTTGGGATTTCATTTCACTATCCTAGTTGAGTTCCCAGTAACATCTCCAAGAATATCATCATGACAACAGAGATGCCTTCCCAACAATTGTCACAATGTTTTTCAAACCTTTGAATTGCTTATTTTAACTCAAAATGTTCATAGAGGGAACATCGGTTGGGATGACAATGAAGAACAACCATGCTTTTCCTTCATTGAAATAACACAGGACCCACACAACCAAGAACCACTTGAGAAGTACACTATTCCAAATAGACCACAATCCCATGAAAATATGAAATTGTTACTAACATTGGCAAGTCTTAGTGATGCCCAGAAAGAGTTTACTTTTTCGATAACAAAAAAAAAACAAAACAAACTTGACAATTCCTAAATGGGTTCACCTATAAATACAACCAAAGTGTTGGCTCTTCTTATCTACTCCTAAATCAACTATTAGTTTCTAGGCCAATTCCCAATGGAAATTATTAATGAGCAAGTCCACATGGGTCTCAGTAATGCTAGAGTGCTTAACCAAAGTCTCAGGAGGTGCCCCTATTCGTAGTTGAGCCAATGATAACGATTTTAATGGCTAGGCCAAGGTGGAAGTGGGTTCAGTCATGCCCACATGCACCGAACCATCCCATTGACGGAGTGTTCATAATACTACATGTGCAAGATATCAAACAAAGAACATGGAGCATGAAGAGCGGAGGGGTTGAATTATGTATGCAATAGATAGTGCATCACTTGTTTCCATGTGAAATGATATTACACATTGTAAAAAGTGGTCACAAGTTCAAACCTCAATTAACTCGTGGTCATGTGGTTCACCTAGGAGTATAGTGGTAGTCATGCAAGTACATTATGTTTTAATAATTTTTTAATATAAAAGAATAATTTATATGATGATAATAGATATATCACATTCATTAAAAAAATCAATTTTGCTTTATTAAAATTTTAAAAATATATAAAATTATTTATTAAATTAATATATATATATATATATATATATATATTTAAATTAAAAAATAATAATATATATTATTTATAAGAAGTCTATATAATAAATTAATTTTTAAATTTTAATGATTATATATATATATAATTTAGCAGTCAAGCATGGTTTCCCTAAGACTTGGACTCAGATCCTTATAGTTCCTCTTTAAAAGTGGAGATAAAGATAACCCTTCTAATTATCGTACAATTATGATTATCCCTCTTTTAGCCAAGTTATATGGCATTATCCTTGAAAAGAAGATTAGCATATGGCTAGAAAATGAAGGAAAGAGGGATAAAGGCGAAGCAGGCTCATGCTTAGGATCATCGCAGAGGAGTGTCATAATAATAAATCCAATCTTTTTTGTTGTTCCATGGAATTTCATAAAGCTTTCGATACAGTGCCTAGATATAACCTTTGGAATAGATTAGAAGAGCTAAAAGTTCCTCTCGAGTTTAGGGCTGCGACTATAAGGTTATATGAGAATGTCATTGCCAAATTAAAAAACACTAAAGGATGGTCGCAAGATATTAATTGTAATATTGGAGTTAAGCAAGGTTTCCCCCTTTCCCCTACTCTTTTTGGCATTTACATTGATAACCTTGAAGAATGTTTAGAAGAGGCAGGTTGCACGAGCACGACCTTGACATGAATATACATCATGCTACTTCTCTATGCCGACGATATCGTTCTTATGGCAAGGTGCCCTTATGATCTTGAGAAGCAATTACAAATTCTCAAAAATTCTTACACCAATATGGGCATGACCGTTAACATTGACAAAACAAAATTCATGATTATAAAGTCCAATAAAGGTACTTATGACAAATTTTCTTATGACAATAGAATCTTAGAGGAAGTAACCTCCTACAAGTACTTGGGAATTGACTTTCATCATAAGCTCAACTAGAACTATAACATTGAGAATAGGAAAGGTTGAGGGTGGAAAGCCTAATTTAGCCTTGAAAACAACTATAAATTGGCAAACCTTGTGATGTGGGACAAAAATAATTTCCTCTTTAAAGCGCTTGTCACTCCCGTTATTTTATATGGTTGTAAAGCTTGGGGATGCAACATTTCTAGAGAGTTTTAGAGAAGAATTGAGCAAATCTATAAACGATTTATTAGTTATAATCTTAAAATTGAGAGCAACACTCCCTATCCTATTCTCTTCTTAGAATCTTGGCGCTCCCCCATTGAAAGCATGGCTATGATTAGATATCTAACGTACAAGAACAAATTAAACAATATAGGAGATGAACGAATTCCTAAAATTTCTCTTAACTCTAGCCAAAAGCACCTTCCCCTCAAGCGGGGATGGCTTAAAGATGCCACGACTTGGTTAAATTTTTGTGGGATTAATGAAACTACCACTCTACAAATTATTGATAACATTAATTACAATATTACTTCTACCGTCAAAGAGAAAATTTGGTGCAAAGAAGAATTAGAGGTAAAAAGAAAGCTTCAGTATTAGAAAGAGATCATTAACCCTAATCTCGAGGATCAAAACTATCTTTCTATCTTAACAAGCTCAAAGAAAAAAATTAATATTTCTAAGATTAGAACGAACTCTCAAGAGCTTCATACTGAAATTGAGCATTGGACAACCCCTAAAATGCCTTGGGATGAAAGAATTTTTCATCTATGCGATTCTATGAGCGTGGAAGATGAAAATCACTTTCTATTAGAATGCTCAGCTTTCACTCACATTAGATCCTAGTTTCAAAATCTTTGCTCCGACACTAACCTTTCTAACCTTATAGATCCCCAAAACTATTGTGATCTAGGGACACTCCTCCGTAAGCTTTTTGAGCATATAAATAATATTTTAAAGAAAACCAAATAATATCTATCTTCCTAAGTTCCGATAGACCAATATTAGTCTCAGTGGACGTTAAAGACAATCATAATCATTATCATCCTATTAAAACATTTCATTTAATAAATATACAAAATTAATATTTTAAATATTTTAAAAATTAAAATACCTAACATAATATCATTTAACAAGTTTTGTATTAAATAAAATTGAATATAAAACTCTACCCAACCTGGTTATACAAAATAAGGTTTCAAAATAATATTTAAATTTAATTTAAAATAATAATATGTAAAATAAAATTATTATAAAATTATAAAAAAAATAATTTATAATTTTAAAGCAATAGCATATATAAATGCTAATACCCATAGGGATTTGAACTTGTAACCATCCATTTAGAACTTCTCATCCCAATTACTCATTACCAATTGCTCTACCCCCTTGGGCTAAGAGATGACGCATATTATTAATTGGTAAATTTGGTAACTAAGAGTGTTAGCTTATATTAGTGAGATAGTTTGATCTTAAATTTTCATATATTAATGGATGTTTTTGTTATAAATATGTTTTTAAAAATATTTATAAATTTACTGAAATTTTAATATGAAAAGTGTTTTAGAGTATTTATTGATAAGATCATGCTCTTTGGATTTCTACTACATCAAGAATTTGAAATCTACATTTCGAGGAGAAACCTCTACTCATCTTCAGGGAGGCAAAAACATCGAGAAGTTTATGAAGAAATCGAGGAGGGTTTCTGCTCAAAACGTCCATTTCAAATTCTTGACGCAGTAAAAATCCAAAAGAGCATGGAGTATTTACTGATGTTTTTTATTTATTAATGTGATTTTTTTTTTGTTCTAAAAATTTATAAAAACAATATCAACAATCTTTTCGGATTTAAGTGGCACTAATATTGTTCCTTTTTGCATTGTATTAAAATACGGTTGCAAGTATATTATTCAGAGCTTAACTCTTCAATCTAGTGGTCAAGCAAGGTTTTCCTACTCCTTGGAAGCAAAGCCTCATTATCCCTATTTTCAAAATCTTAATTATCAGATCATTATGATTAGCCATTTCTTCGCCAAACTATATGGTATTATCTTGGGAAAGAAAATTTTAGCATATCGCTAGAAAGTGAAGGTAAGCCTACTAAAGGTAGGCGAGCTTCAAAATACACCACTCAACCACATACCACATCGTTATGCTTAGGATCATTGCACAGGAATGTCGTAATAATAAATCCAATTTCTTATGCTGCTTTATGGAATTTGAAAAATCTTTTGATACAGTGCCTAGAAATAACCTATGGAATATATTAGAAGAGATCAAGGTTCCTTTCGAGTTAAGAGTTACCACGATAAGAATGTATGATACTATCATTTCCAAGTTTAAGAGCATTGAGGGGTGGTCGCAAGATATTAACTATAATATTGGAGTTAAACAAGGTTGGTCCCTCTCCCCTACCCTTTTCGGCATATACATCGATAAACTAGAATGTTGTTTAGAAGAAGTAGACTGCACTGGAACTACCTTAGCTAGAGTAGTCACCATCCTTCTTCTTTCTGCTAATGATATTGTTCTTATGGCAAGGTGTCTTGGTAAGCAATTAAGAATTCTCAAGGATTTATGCTCTATTATAGGTATGACTACTAACACTGACAAAAAAAAATTCATGAAGTTATTAAGTCCAAGAAGGTCACTTATGCTAATTTTGTATATATGACAATTTCATCCTCGAGGAAGTGTCTTCGTACAAATATCTCAGTATTGATATCCATCACAAGCTCGAATGGAACTATAGCATTGAGAAAATGATTAATGGAGGGTGGAAAACTTATTTGGTCTTGAAAACAATTGTAAATCAACAAACATCAGTGATGTGGGATACAAATAAGTTCCTTTTTGAAACCCTATTCACTCTCATTATCTTGTACGGTTGTGAAGTTTGGGGTTGTAACATCTCTAGAGAATCCTAGAGAAAAATAGAACAAATCTAGAAAATTTTTATAACCTATAACCTAATAATTAAAAGAAATGTATGCCATATCCTATCCTCCTCATAGAAGTGGGTCTCCCCCCCATCGAGAGCATCACTATGACTAGGTATTTGATGTACAAATACATGATAAATAACACATGGGAGATCAGAGACTTCCTAAAATTGCTTTAAAATCTAGTCAAGGCTTCCTACGACTCAAGAGAGGTTGGTATAAAGACACCATGGCTTGGTTACACCATTGGGGGATTGACAAAAATGCCACATTGCAAAATATCAATACCATTAAAAATATTGTTACTTCTAAGTTTAAAGAGAAGATGTGGGCCTAGAAAGAATTAAAGGGTAAAAGAAAATTAAGCTAATATAAGGAGGTCATTAACCCTAATTTAGAAGATCAAATGTATCTCTATGTTTTAACTAGTCCAAAGAAGAAAATAATATAGCTAAGATAAGAATGAACTCTCATGAGCTTCATAGTGAAACAAGGCACTAGACAATTCCTAAAATACCATGGGTGGAAGGATTTGTTATCTTTGTGAGATTATGAACATTGAAGATGAAAGTCACTTCCTCTTAGAGTGCCCTATTTATACCCACATTTGATGGTAGTTTCATATGTTTTTTACAATACATACCTCCCTAATTTTCTAACATGTCAAAACTATGGTGACAATAAAGAACTAGAGATGATAACCTTTTCTCTTTATTATTTAAGTTATATTCAATTAATAAAAAGGCTTATTTTATTGTATCTTATCAACCTAAAAATTTAGATAAATAATAATAATATGGGTACACGCACATTATTCTCTTATTAAATTATATTGAATTAATAAAACAAAATTAATTTATACTATCTTATCAACCTAAAAATTAGATAAATTTAATAATAATAATATAAATTAATACTAATTGAAATATAAACTAGAAGGTTGTTTAGAAGAAGTTGGTAGCGCTGTTATGAAGAAGCAGGTTGCGCCGGCACGATCTTAGCTGGGATAGTTATCATCCTCCCACTTTAAGCTAATGATATTGTTCTTATGGACATGTGTCCCTTTGATCTTGATAAGCAATTAAGAATTCACAAAGATTTATGCTCTAATATGGGTAGTGAGTTTTAACATCGACAAGACAAAAGTTATGATTATAAAATCCAAGAAAGACACCTATGCTAATTTTATATACGACAATAGCAATATGGAGGAAGTGACTTCTTACAAATATCTTGGAATTGATATTCATCACAAGCTCAACTGGAACTATAGCATCGAGAAAAGGAATAACGAAGGATGGAAATATTATTTTGGTCTTGAAAACAATTGTAAATCAACCAACCTATTCAGGTGAGATAAAAAGAATTCCATCTTTTAAACTCTTGTCATCCTCGGTATCTTATACGATTGTGAAGTATGGGGTTACAACATTTCTAGATAATCTTGGAGAAAGATTGAGCAAATCCATAAGCGTTTTATAACTTATAACCTCAAAATTAAAAGCAATACACCTTATCATATTCTCTTCATAGAAGTGGGTCTCTCCCCCATGGAGAGCATGGCTATGTATAGGTACCTGATGTACACGCATAAGATAAATAACATGGGCGAAAAGAGACTTCCTAAACTTTCTATAAAATCACGTCAAAACCAATTATGCCTCAAGCGGGGTTTGTGTAAAGATACCATGGGCATTGACAAAAATGACATTTTGCAGAATATCAATAATGTCAAAAATATTATTACATCTAAGTTTAAAGAGAAACTGTGGTGCGAGAAAAATTTAGAGTTTAAAATAAAATTAAGATACTATAAGGAGATCATTAACCCTAATTTAGAAGTATCTCTAAGTATTAACTAGTTCAAAGCATAAAATTAATATAGCCAAGATAAGAACAAACTCTCATGAGCTCTGTAGTGAAAAGGGAGGTTAGTCTATTCCTAAAACATCATGGGCGGAAATGGTTTGTCATCTTTGTGAGTCTATGAACAATGAAGATGAGAATCACTTTCTTTTAGAGTGCTATGCTTACACCCACATTAGATCTAAGTTTCATAGTATTTGCTACAATACAAACCTTTCTTACCTCCTAACTTGTCAAAAGTATAGTAAGTTAGGAGAGCTTCTCGCCAAGCTTTTTGAACATAGAAATAAAATTTTAAAGTAAACTAAATAATATCCTTCTTAAAGTTCGGTAAAAGAAAGTTTGTCTAAGTGGATTTTAATTATCATCATCACCATCATCATTATCATTATCATCATCATCATCAATAATAATAATAATAATTATAAGCATATTATTCTTTTATTTAAATTAAATTCAATTAATTAAAAAAAATTATTATACTTTATTAACCTCAAAAATTAAATAAATATTATACTTTATCAACTTCAAAAAATAAATAAATAATAATAATATGGTTCCAAGTATATTATTCTTTTGCATTGATCTTTATAATAAATAATTGTAGATCACAATTTTTCCTATATTATTAAAGTTAGATTTAATTAATAAAAAATATAATTTATTTTATTATATTATAAAAAATTATATAAATAATAATATTCAAAATTAATTTATGTTTAAATGTAATTGAATAATTTTTTTTTTTCTGTTTTTTATAACAAAGAATATACATTTTTAAATTAGATTTAATTAATAAAAAATATATTTTATTTTATCTTACCAACATAAAATATATATAAATAATAATATTTAATATTTTTTTTTCACTTAATTATTTATGAAAATAAAATATAAATATTAAGAAAAACACTCCATTTTACAAATTATCAATTTAAATAAACCCCATTAACATTTAAATTTAATTTCTTATCAAAATAAAATAAAAGACAAAAAAACCTAATTATAATATATACTTACTATAATTCAAAATAATTCACATAAATTGATTATGTGCTCTTCGAATTCTTTGTACTCATATAATACGTCTATATCCTGATTGACTCTGAAATACATATCTATCAAACTAATAGATAAAAAAATTATTCGATTTTCATATTGTTACTTTATATCCCAACTTAATTATATTTGGTCTCATATAATCTTATAGTTTGTCTCTCTCCCGATTGAATCTGAAATACGTATGTATCAAACTAATAGATAAATAAATTATTCTATGTTCACGTTGTTCCTTTATATTCTAAAGGAATTATAGTTGGTCTCAATGGATTTTTTTTGTGTACGGGGTATGACATTTAGAATGTCTTCTGTATGACATTTAGAATGTCTTCTGCATTGATTAATGTAATGTCCCTTGTTAAGAATTTTATTAAAATTGCAATTTTTCACTTTTTTCCTTGGTTCGACCTTGGACTAGTTTCGATCTCTAGGTCTCAAATTTGCCCCAAATGATCCCAAATCTTCTGAGAAGGTATATGAATGATATTAGAACATAAATATGTGTTTCAGGGATGCCTTTGTACCTTTAAAACACTTCTGCAAATACTCTTTCAATTCTGGTCAATGTAGGTAACTTTACTAGTGATTTCCCTTTGACTAGTATTGGTCTCTAGGTCTCAAATTGACTCCAAATGCCTTCAAATCTTCAAGGAAGGTTTATGAATGATATTAGGAATTGAATATGATGTTCAGGGATAACATATGGCCCCCAAAATACCTCTGCAAACTCTCTTAAGATTCTGGACCAAGTATGCAATTTTACTAGTAATTTGGGGTTCAAATCCCCCTGATGTAAGTACTGAAAATGGCTTCCCAAATGCCTCCAAACCCACTCAAATTTATGAACAGAGGTATGTAATGTGTTAAGTATGTTATTAAGGTCTCATATGCACCATTAATGGTTTATTACAACTGTTCTCACCCTCTCCCATTCAACTGCAAAAATCTCCAATTCGACCCTTGGGGAAATGGCACTATTTCACCTCCCAATACAACTAAACTGAGTAAAAATGCTTCAAATGCTCAAGTAAAGTACATGAAACTTGTAGAAGACATCCATGGCAGTATATTGATCACAAATATATCATAGAATCATCCATTCATTCGAAATCATCATCAATACATTGGTTCACAACAAGGTAGTGGGGAAATGGCATTGTTCTTCCATTAAAAATGAGATTTATACATTTCTACTTGGAATTTCGACCTGAAACTTTCTGGAGATGAAGAACAGAGTATTTAATTCATATTACAAAAGATATGGGGCATTAGAAGCTCCCCCAAAGAGTACAATAGCTCACCAAAAACGCCCTCCCTCAAGGATCAAGAATATGCCATCAAAACTGGAAATGGTTGAAGGAGCGAGCTGCAATAGAAGAAACCATGAGCTTCCCTGTAGCTTACACCTGCAAATAAAGACTCCATTAAAGCTCCAAATGAAAGGTATGAATGGCCTTTCCAATTGCCAACTTGGATGGGAATCTTTCACCCTCGAAATTGGCTAAGGCAAGAAACTAGTCATCCACTAGCTCTCCCTCTTCACAAATGCAATTGCAAATTCTACAAATGATCAAAAGCCATTCTAATACTTCATTTCTACATTTTATAACCAACATTAGCCTTCTAAGGGTCGAAATCCTCTCAATAGATTCAATAGATTTTCATTTAGGAAATATTCCACATTTGCCACTTGTCTCCTAGTTCCAACCTTCCATCTTCTCCCAAATTCGATTTTGAGTCTCTTTGGCTTCTCCAACTCCCAAATTCGCCTTCTTTGAGCCTATTTTTGGGGCTGGCATGTCATAGTGGTCAGATGTCAGAGGTCAGGTCTGCAATTTGTCATAGTTGTCATAGATTCTCCATCATTGGTGTCATAGGGGCTAGGGAATCTAGCCCAAGTGTCCACAAACTTCCACTTTGACTCTTTATCTTCCATGGAGGTTACCAATCCTTCCAAATTCGACCTAATATGCTCAATGACATGTGTTATGACTTACCAACTCACCCAAGAGTGTTCACATTCCCATTAATTCGAATTTGCAAAAGAGAGATACCATGTATTATGAAAAATCAAGCTAGTATGGGTCCCACATCCTCCATATGTCTCCAAAACCATTTGTCACTTAGGATTTATCTTGAATTTCTTTATTCAATCTATTTATTAAATACTTGAACCCTTCTAATGTCTAAACATCATTTATTATCCCACTTATTCCAAATCCCAAAGCTTCCACCCCAAACCTAGGAAGCTAGTAATTTTCCTCCTTGGCAATTATTTGACCCTTAACATCAATTTTACAAACTCTAATGAATATGGCTAATGTGATTAGGCCATTGTGACCCAATTCCAAATTTGGGACATGACAAATCCTCCCTTCCCAATATTGCTTGTCCTCAAGCAATTTCAAACATGGGTGTTGAAGAACCTGCTTTCTGTATAATTCTTTGAAGTTGCCATTGAATTGCCAAACCTTGAGTCTTTGAGTTTCCATGAATATTTTAGAGAGGAACCACCATGCTTGCTGCTGCACTACTCTTATTAAAATCACTTTATTAAGTGGGGAATCCATCTCCCATGCTGCTTGCTTCCCCCAAAAAAATGAAACCAATGAGACAAAAATTATTCCAGGGTCCCATTGCTTGTATTGCACCCCAACAATTAAGAGTGCTCTCCAACCTACACCATTAGATAAGAGGATTCCTGGATCCCATTTTCTTGTATGCATTATTCCAAACATCATGAGTACCAAATATATATCATCAAAGTACATAACAACATAATGAAAATGTACATCAAGGATATGCTTCATCAAAGAGTCATGAAAGTGCTTATACCTCCAAGCAAGTAGACCACCATTTTCCAAGTGCATACAAGCTTCAAGTGACCCATCAAATCTGCTCCAATGACATAGGTGAGGATCCCATGTCCTATAATGCTGCTCCAAAAGGATGTGATATGCATCAAAAGATTCAGCCATGTATTCTTTCATCCAAGAAGTGAATGAAGAATCTCCACTAGAATCTGAACCAAATAATGAGCAGAAAAAACAAGGAGACTTCAAATGACTCAAAGAAGTCTCACCCATACATCCATGAATGTGAGAATCATAAAGATGTAACAAAGTATGTGGCTGCCAACAAAAATGTTCTCCCATCATAAATCTATTCATCCAAGTGTTGGATGAAGTTCCTTTAACATCAAATGAACCCAGTGTTGAGCAAGAAAAACCATGAGTATTCAAGTGACTCAAATCCATATCATAGGTGCATCTATGTATATGTGAATCATCATAAAGTGACAAATTATGCTGCTGCAAATGTGAATAAGAATGTGCTCCAACCATGTCATCATAAAAGTTAAATCTAGGAGTTCCATACTCCTCATGTGGCACCATCAAAAAGAACCCTTTCACCCATACTTCATTGAGACTAATACTGCAAAACATGGAATTGTATGATGTAGGAGAATGTACTAACTCACCCAAATGATCAAAAAGTTCAGGAGTTTCATCATGGGAAGGATCCATGTGGGTAGTATCATGCAGCTCCTTCAAAAGTGTGAACTCTTTGTTATAGTTTGGTTCCAATGTAGAGGAATCGTGCTCTTCTTTAAAAATTGCATAACCTTCATCAAGAGGCAATTCAAATTCCTCTTCCACCACATCAAGTGTTTGGATCTATTCAAGTTCATCTTCAAACACATCAAGAACATTCAAATTTTCACATTTCTCATGATCCACCATGTCATGAGAATCCTCCAAACAATCTACCATTTGACAATCTGAAACATAGGAGGAAAAATAAGTATCTTGCAACTTTTCAAGAAGTTGCTCATTTTTAATTGTGAGCTTATGAATATCCTCATTATTCTTCAAGTATGCATCATGTAACAATTCATTAAGCTCAAACAAATGGTTTCTATCAAAAAGCAAAGACATGAAATTACCTTTGATGTGGCACATTGCTCTTTGAATCTTCTCCATGTCTTCAAGGAAGGATGTTTCCTCCAATGAAGTAGCTCTCCAACAAGAATTTGACACCAATGCTTGAGTGTCATGGAGAATGCTGAGGGACTCTTGGATATTATTTTCATTCATCTTTAAGGACCCTTCAAGAAAATGAGGCTCTTGCAAATGAACCTCCTCATCTTCTTCAATTTTGCTTGGACCAACTTCATGAAGCTCAAGTGGTGATGGGGAAGTTGATCTTGGTTCTTCTTCAACCGCTACAAGGTCTTCATTATCATGCTTAATGAAACTTGTACTTGTAGAAACACTTTCAAAAGTGATCTCTATGTCACCAACATAGAGGTGTGAGCACCCATCAGTAGGTACTCCTTCATAGTTTAAGCATCCATCAGTAGATGCTCTTTGGTTCATGTCTAAGCTAGAAGGTGTCTCGAAATGATCTTCCATATTTTCAATAGAATCTTCTTCATGCTCTTGTGATGTCTCTTCCTTTTGCTCATTAAAGCAAGCTGATGCATTTTTCCCCTTGTTTTCCTTAGGATCAATATATTTGGAATCTCTTCTTGAATAAATCTCAAAAGCTCTCCTCAAGGAGGACATCATTTCATGCACACATATATGATACTCGCTCCAAGGGTTTTTACAAGAAGGGCATAAACCTTTCTTCACTAACTCCACATCTTCATTTTTGGGCCTATTTTCAAAGACATGTTCAGCATAGTACTCAAAAGACATGGCATTTTGTGTATTTTTGCTAAAAGCAAGATATTCTTGATATTTTTGATATTGTTGGGGCAAGGTTTTATATTTTGCTCTCAATCTTTGGAACTCACTCATAGAATTATCCTTGGTTGGTGTGACACACTCATATTCATTAGATTTAAATACATAAGAATAATCTTCATTTCTCTTGAAATTGTAAGAAGTGTTGCATGATGGCACCTCTTCCTCATACCATTCACATTCTGCTTCATATTGCTCATAAGCATCTGCATATTCCTCATAAGAATTGTACTCATAGGATTCATCATAATAGTAAGACATGGCTGCCAATTATTCTTGAATGTATGTAACTAATACACAGGTGCAAGGACCATGCTCTGATACCACTGTAATGTCCCTTGTTAGGAATTTTATTAAAATTGCAATTTTCCACTTTTTTCCTTGGTTCGACCTTGGACTAGTTTCGATCTCTAGGTCCCAAATTTGCCCCAAATGATCCCAAATCTTCTGAGAAGGTATATGAATGATATTAGAACATAAATATGTGTTTCAGGGATGCCTTTGTACCTTTAAAACACTTCTGCAAATACTCTTTCAATTCTGGTCAATGTAGGGAACTTTACTAGTGATTTCCCTTTGACTAGTATTGGTCTCTAGGTCTCAAATTGACTCCAAATGCCTTCAAATATTCAATGAAGGTTTATGAATGATATTAGGAATTGAATATGATGTTCAGGGATAACATATGGCCACCAAAAGACCTCTGCAAACTCTCTTAAGATTCTGGACCAAGTATGCAATTTTACTAGTAATTTGGGGTTCAAATCCCCCTGATGTAAGTACTGAAAATGGCTTCCCAAATGCCTCCAAACCCACTCAAATTTATGAACAGAGGTATGTAATGTGTTAAGTATGTTATTAAGGTCTCATATGCACCATTAATGGTTTATTACAACTGTTCTCACCCTCTCCCATTAAACTGCAAAAATCTCCAATTCGACCCTTGGGGAAATGGCACTATTTCACCTCCCAATACAACTAAACTGAGTAAAAATGCTTCAAATGCTCAAGTATAGTACATGAAACTTGTAGAAGACATCCATGGAAGTATATTGATCACAAATATATCATAGAATCATCCATTCATTCGAAATCATCATCAATACATTGGTTCACAACAAGGTAGTGGGGAAATGGCATTGTTCTTCCATTAAAAATGAGATTTATACATTTCTACTTGGAATTTCGACCTGAAACTTTCTGGAGATGAAGAAAAGAGTATTTAATTCATATTACAAAAGAAATGGGGCATTAGAAGCTCCCCCAAAGAGTACAATAGCTCACCAAAAACGCCCTCCCTCAAGGATCAAGAATATGCCATCAAAACTGGAAATGGTTGAAGGAGCGAGCTGCAATAGAAGAAACCATGAGCTTCCCTGTAGCTTACACCTGCAAATAAAGACTCCATTAAAGCTCCAAATGAAAGGTCTGAATGGCCTTTCCAATTGCCAACTTGGATGGAAATCTTTCACCCTCGAAATTGGCTAAGGCAAGAAACTAGTCATCCACTAGCTCTCCCTCTTCACAAATGCAATTGCAAATTCTACAAATGATCAAAAGCCATTCTAATACTTCATTTCTACATTTTATAACCAACATTAGCCTTCTAAGGGTCGAAATCCTCTCAATAGATTCAATAGATTTTCATTTAGGAAATATTCCACATTTGCCACTTGTCTCCTAGTTCCAACCTTCCATCTTCTCCCAAATTCGATTTTGAGTCTCTTTGGCTTCTCCAACTCCCAAATTCGCCTTCTTTGAGCCTATTTTTGGGGCTGGCATGTCATAGTGGTCAGATGTCAGAGGTCAGGTCTGCAATTTGTCATAGTTGTCATAGATTCTCCATCATTGGTGTCATAGGGGCTAGGGAATCTAGCCCAAGTGTCCACAAACTTCCACTTTGACTCTTTATCTTCCATGGAGGTTACCAATCCTTCCAAATTCGACCTAATATGCTCAATGACATGTGTTATGACTTACCAACTCACCCAAGAGTGTTCACATTCCCATTAATTCGAATTTGCAAAAGAGAGATACCATGTATTATGAATAATCAAGCTAGTATGGGTCCCACATCCTCCATATGTCTCCAAAACCATTTGTCACTTAGGATTTATCTTGAATTTCTTTATTCAATCTATTTATTAAATACTTGAACCCTTCCAATGTCTAAACATCATTTATTATCCCCCTTATTCCAAATCCCAAAGCTTCCACCCCAAACCTAGGAAGCTAGTAATTTTCCTCCTTGGCAATTATTTGACCCTTAACATCAATTTTACAAACTCTAATGAATATGGCTAATGTGATTAGGCAATTGTGACCCAATTCCAAATTTGGGACATGACAAATCCTCCCTTCCCAATATTGCTTGTCCTCAAGCAATTTCAAACATGGGTGTTGAAGAACCTGCTTTCTGTATAATTCTTTGAAGTTGCCATTGAATTGCCAAACCTTGAGTCTTTGAGTTTCCATGAATATTTTAGAGAGGAACCACCATGCTTGCTGCTGCACTACTCTTATTAAAATCACTTTATTAAGTGGGGAATCCATCTCCCATGCTGCTTGCTTCCCCCCAAAAAATGAAACCAATGAGACAAAAATTATTCCAGGGTCCCATTGCTTGTATTGCACCCCAACAATTAAGAGTGCTCTCCAACCTACACCATTAGATAAGAGGATTCCTGGATCCCATTTTCTTGTATGCATTCTTCCAAACATCATGAGTACCAAATATATATCATCAAAGTACATAACAACATAATGAAAATGTACATCAAGGATATGCTTCATCAAAGAGTCATGAAAGTGCTTATACCTCCAAGCAAGTAGACCACCATTTTCCAAGTGCATACAAGCTTCAAGTGACCCATCAAATCTGCTCCAATGACATAGGTGAGGATCCCATGTCCTATAATGCTGCTCCAAAAGGATGTGATATGCATCAAAAGATTCAGCCATGTATTCTTTCATCCAAGAAGTGAATGAAGAATCTCCACTAGAATCTGAACCAAATAATGAGCAGAAAAAACAAGGAGACTTCAAATGACTCAAAGAAGTCTCACCCATACATCCATGAATGTGAGAATCATAAAGATGTAACAAAGTATGTGGCTGCCAACAAAAATGTTCTCCCATCATAAATCTATTCATCCAAGTGTTGGATGAAGTTCCTTTAACATCAAATGAACCCAGTGTTGAGCAAGAAAAACCATGAGTATTCAAGTGACTCAAATCCATATCATAGGTGCATCTATGTATATGTGAATCATCATAAAGTGACAAATTATGCTGCTGCAAATGTGAATAAGAATGTGCTCCAACCATGTCATCATAAAAGTTAAATCTAGGAGTTCCATACTCCTCATGTGGCACCATAAAAAAGAACCCTTTCACCCATACTTCATTGAGACTAATACTGCAAAACATGGAATTGTATGATGTAGGAGAATGTACTAACTCACCCAAATGATCAAAAAGTTCAGGAGTTTCATCATGGGAAGGATCCATGTGGGTAGTATCATGCAGCTCCTTCAAAAGTGTGAACTCTTTGTCATAGTTTGGTTCCAATGTAGAGGAATCATGCTCTTCTTTAAAAATTGCATAACCTTCATCAAGAGGCAATTCAAATTCCTCTTCCACCACATCAAGTGTTTGGATCTCTTCAAGTTCATCTTCAAACACATCAAGAACATTCAAATTTTCACATTTCTCATGATCCACCATGTCATGAGAATCCTCCAAACAATCTACCATTTGACAATCTGAAACATAGGAGGAAAAATAAGTATCTTGCAACTTTTCAAGAAGTTGCTCATTTTTAATTGTGAGCTTATGAATATCCTCATTATTCTTCAAGTATGCATCATGTAACAATTCATTAAGCTCAAACAAATGGTTTCTATCAAAAAGCAAAGACATGAAATTACCTTTGATGTGGCACATTGCTCTTTGAATCTTCTCCATGTCTTCAAGGAAGGATGTTTCCTCCAATGAAGTAGCTCTCCAACAAGAATTTGACACCAATGCTTGAGTGTCATGGAGAATGCTGAGGGACTCTTGGATATTATTTTCATTCATCTTTAAGGACCCTTCAAGAAAATGAGGCTCTTGCAAATGAACCTCCTCATCTTCTTCAATTTTGCTTGGACCAACTTCATGAAGCTCAAGTGGTGATGGGGAAGTTGATCTTGGTTCTTCTTCAACCGCTACAAGGTCTTCATTATCATGCTTAATGAAACTTGTACTTGTAGAAACACTTTCAAAAGTGATCTCTATGTCACCAACATAGAGGTGTGAGCACCCATCAGTAGGTACTCCTTCATAGTTTAAGCATCCATCAGTAGATGCTCTTTGGTTCATGTCTAAGCTAGAAGGTGTCTCGAAATGATCTTCCATATTTTCAATAGAATCTTCTTCATGCTCTTGTGATGTCTCTTCCTTTTGCTCATTAAAGCAAGCTGATGCATTTTTCCCCTTGTTTTCCTTAGGATCAATATATTTGGAATCTCTTCTTGAATAAATCTCAAAAGCTCTCCTCAAGGAGGACATCATTTCATGCACACATATATGATACTCGCTCCAAGGGTTTTTACAAGAAGGGCATAAACCTTTCTTCACTAACTCCACATCTTCATTTTTTGGCCTATTTTCAAAAGCATGTTCAGCATAGTACTCAAAAGACATGGCATTTTGTGTATTTTTGCTAAAAGCAAGATATTCTTGATATTTTTGATATTGTTGGGGCAAGGTTTTATATTTTGCTCTCCATCTTTGGAACTCACTCATAGAATTATCCTTGGTTGGTGTGACACACTCATATTCATTAGATTTAAATTCATAAGAATAATCTTCATTTCTCTTGAAATTGTAAGAAGTGTTGCATGATGGCACCTCTTCCTCATACCATTCACATTCTGCTTCATATTGCTCATAAGCATCTGCATATTCCTCATAAGAATTGTACTCATAGGATTCATCATAATAGTAAGACATGGCTGCCAATTATTCTTGAATGTATGTAACTAATACACAGGTGCAAGGACCATGCTCTGATACCACTGTAATGTCCCTTGTTAGGAATTTTATTAAAATTGCAATTTTCCACTTTTTTCCTTGATTCGACCTTGGACTAGTTTCGATCTCTAGGTCCCAAATTTGCCCCAAATGATCCCAAATCTTCTGAGAAGGTATATGAATGATATTAGAACATAAATATGTGTTTCAGGGATGCCTTTGTACCTTTAAAACACTTCTGCAAATACTCTTTCAATTCTGGTCAATGTAGGGAACTTTACTAGTGATTTCCCTTTGACTAGTATTGGTCTCTAGGTCTCAAATTGACTCCAAATGCCTTCAAATCTTCAAGGAAGGTTTATGAATGATATTAGGAATTGAATATGATGTTCAGGGATAACATATGGCCACCAAAAGACCTCTGCAAACTCTCTTAAGATTCTGGACCAAGTATGCAATTTTACTAGTAATTTGGGGTTCAAATCCCCCTGATGTAAGTACTGAAAATGGCTTCCCAAATGCCTCCAAACCCACTCAAATTTATGAACAGAGGTATGTAATGTGTTAAGTATGTTATTAAGGTCTCATATGCACCATTAATGGTTTATTACAACTGTTCTCACCCTCTCCCATTCAACTGCAAAAATCTCCAATTCGACCCTTGGGGAAATGGCACTATTTCACCTCCCAATACAACTAAACTGAGTAAAAATGCTTCAAATGCTCAAGTATAGTACATGAAACTTGTAGAAGACATCCATGGCAGTATATTGATCACAAATATATCATAGAATCATCCATTCATTCGAAATCATCATCAATACATTGGTTCACAACAAGGTAGTGGGGAAATGGCATTGTTCTTCCATTAAAAATGAGATTTATACATTTCTACTTGGAATTTCGACCTGAAACTTTCTGGAGATGAAGAACAGAGTATTTAATTCATATTACAAAAGAAATGGGGCATTAGAAGCTCCCCCAAAGAGTACAATAGCTCACCAAAAACGCCCTCCCTCAAGGATCAAGAATATGCCATCAAAACTGGAAATGGTTGAAGGAGCGAGCTGCAATAGAAGAAACCATGAGCTTCCCTGTAGCTTACACCTGCAAATAAAGACTCCATTAAAGCTCCAAATGAAAGGTCTGAATGGCCTTTCCAATTGCCAACTTGGATGGAAATCTTTCACCCTCGAAATTGGCTAAGGCAAGAAACTAGTCATCCACTAGCTCTCCCTCTTCACAAATGCAATTGCAAATTCTACAAATGATCAAAAGCCATTCTAATACTTCATTTCTACATTTTATAACCAACATTAGCCTTCTAAGGGTCGAAATCCTCTCAATAGATTCAATAGATTTTCATTTAGGAAATATTCCACATTTGCCACTTGTCTCCTAGTTCCAACCTTCCATCTTCTCCCAAATTCGATTTTGAGTCTCTTTGGCTTCTCCAACTCCCAAATTCGCCTTCTTTGAGCCTATTTTTGGGGCTGACATGTCATAGTGGTCAGATGTCAGAGGTCAGGTCTGCAATTTGTCATAGTTGTCATAGATTCTCCATCATTGGTGTCATAGGGGCTAGGGAATCTAGCCCAAGTGTCCACAAACTTCCACTTTGACTCTTTATCTTCCATGGAGGTTACCAATCCTTCCAAATTCGACCTAATATGCTCAATGACATGTGTTATGACTTACCAACTCACCCAAGAGTGTTCACATTCCCATTAATTCGAATTTGCAAAAGAGAGATACCATGTATTATGAAAAATCAAGCTAGTATAGGTCCCACATCCTCCATATGTCTCCAAAACCATTTGTCACTTAGGATTTATCTTGAATTTCTTTATTCAATCTATTTATTAAATACTTGAACCCTTCTAATGTCTAAACATCATTTATTATCCCCCTTATTCCAAATCCCAAAGCTTCCACCCCAAACCTAGGAAGCTAGTAATTTTCCTCCTTGGCAATTATTTGACCCTTAACATCAATTTTACAAACTCTAATGAATATGGCTAATGTGATTAGGCCATTGTGACCCAATTCCAAATTTGGGACATGACAATTAATCTATGTAACTTACAGATTTTGAGAAGCTTTCAAACATATTCATTAATATTAAGATATTGAAATGTTGTATTCATGATATTTTTAGTTTTTAGTTTATTTATATTTGTGTTTAGTGATTAAAATAAATTTCAATTATTTGATTAAATTTCTTATATATGATGATAATGGCTATAACCTATACTAAAACCAATATATATCAAGTATTATAGTTTTGTATGTGTGTTTAGTGATTAAAATAAGTTACAATTTTTTAATTAAATTTTCTTATATAATGATGACCGTTAAAATAATATGAAATACTCTTCAATTTTATTGAGTATCATCGTATGTAAGAGTTTTTCAATTCTATTGACAAATGTTATGTATGATTAAACTATGGCAGTGCAATAATGCAAGATACCAAGATGGAGGATGATAAAGTATCCCTTTCAAATGAATCAGAATCAGAATTCCAGATCAGTTCAGATGGTGATATCAACAATTGCTGTGCTGAATGTTCAGCCAACTTTGTAGTAGAAGCACGAATCTTCTTAGATCATAAAAACTCAGTTATAACCAGATCTACTGAAACTGAAATGCCTCTGAATAATCTTCTTTACTGGCTTCCAAAGCACAAGAATGAGGAATCTTCTACATCAACTCATCAGGTAGATATAGATTAATTTTTTCATTGTATTCATTGTTGTTATAACTTATAGCAGTGAGAAGTGTTGAATCTCTTCACTTTAAACACCACAGATTGTTGTTAAATTTGATTGAAATAGGATACAATAAAATTTATTTACTTGATACTTTTATCAAATTTATTTGCTAGACAGCGGTAATAAAAAACTGAAGTGTAAAGCTCCCCCGATACTATTTAGTAAACAGTATAACAGTATTTAATCTCAACATTTAGGTAACAATTAAAATTTTTATTTGATCTTAAAAAAAGTCTATAACGTTTAGACTACTTAAAATAAATAAGTAATAGGCTGATAGATGTGTTATCTTACTGCATTTCCATGTACACCGTTCAGGGTACAGATTCAAGTGAAAGACTGAGGGGACTGCGGAAGAAATGGTACCAGAAATGTCGCAGTGTTCATCCAAAGGAATTTCGACAAAAATATCAAACAGAAATGAAAATGAAGCGTGAGAACTTCTCCCCTTCCTTTATGGTTTCAGGTGTATGGGAAGAACCTCGGGTAATGCAGCGATCCCCCAGAAATTCCAGGGAAAGTTATTGTATTACTTCTAATTCTCCCAGCTTGATTTGCTCTAATCAGAGCGAACCAATTTCCAGCTCGACTCAATGCCACTGGCCGTTAGTAATGGGATCTGTACATTCTATTGACAATTCTACTAGAAATTTTCTTTTTGAAAATAATGCCTCTGGATCTCACCAGGACAGAAAATTGGAGGTCGATACTACCCTTGCCCTTGGCAGATCAGAAACCACCAGCGACCATGAAAATACAATATCAGATAAGCTGAGCTCCGCAAAAGATATTTTACGATGCACTAAGCCTTCTAATCGGCTTTGGTGGCAAAATGCTCCAAGCTCTCCAGATTCAATGTCAACTTCAGTGGGCAATGATAATTTTGGTCGAAATACAGAAATGTCTAACAGAAGGTATATGAAATTCGACCTAGAAAGCTTGAGGATACTGTGCAACGGACTAAAGGAGAAGGTGAAATGGCAAAGCAAGATCACACAAGCCATTGCAACAACAGTGTTGAGGTGCAGGTCTGAAATGGCAAGAAGGCAAGGGGGTGCTGTGCTCAAGCGCGATGCATGGCTGTTATTCTTGGGGCCTGATAAGATGGGCAAGAGAAAAATGGCCAGGGCACTTGCAGAGATCGTTTATGGCTCTGAACACAAGTTTGCTTGCATTGGCATTAACAATTTTAATTCTATCGATCACAAAAACCAGGATTTCCATGGTCTCAGAGGGTTGAGAACAATGGAAAGGCTTGCGGAGCTCGTCAGACTTGACCCTCATTCTGTGGTGCTCTTGGAAGAAATAGAGCAGGCAGACACAGCTGTGATAAACAGTTTAGTTAATGCCATGGAAACTGGCAAGTTACTTGATTCAAGCGGGAGAGAAGTAAGTATATCTGATGCTATCATAATCATGACATCGTCACTTGGAGTAGAATCCCATAATACTTCTGGATCATCGATGGACGACGACAGGTTACTATCAATCATGGAAACTAGTATAAAATTGTCAGCAATAGCTCAAGCTAGTACTAATACCTCCCCACCCTCATGCATCTCCAAGGTTTCAGTAGTGGATTGCAAACAGTACAGTAAAATTAATCCCATAAAGGACCAACGAGTGGGAAAATTCCCATGCAAGCGCAAGGTGGACTGTATGGAAGAAAGCAGTGCATATAAAAGCATTAGCAAGCCATCACCACGAGCATTGGATTTGAATTATTCTGCTGAAGATTTTATTGAATCTTGCGGCAACACCGGCGCATCACAGGATGACTGTGATCTAACAGCTGATGAGCTCTATGTTCTTCGTTGTGTTCAGGAATACTTCTCCAATAACTTCTTCAAATTAATAGACAAAACTCTCGTGTTTCAGCCATTTGATTTTGAGCAACTAGAAGAATGTCTATTGGACGAGTTAAACAATGCTTTCTCGAGAGTTACAGGAGGTAATGGCTGTCTACATATCGATAGAACTCTTATGGATCACTTTGTAGCCGCATCTTCATGGCAGTACTCTTCATCTCCTGTTCAAATATTTTCAAAATGGGTGGAAGATGTATTCGTGGATGGCTTGGTAAAACTTCTTTCCGTCCATAAAGTTTCCTCACAGACACTTATCAGATTGATTGCCGTGGAGAAGACGGAGCACAGTAATTCTTATCTTAATTCAACTCTTCCAACAAACTTTGATATCTTATTCTCTTAAATTCAAAGTTATATTAGTTAAATAGGCGGTGTGTAATTGAGATGTGTCCCTTATTGTGGCTGCTGCATAACAGCTTTAGAAAAATAAAGCTGTCAATCAGATTCATTATGCAAATGAGGAAAATAATGGTTTCCATTGAGAATCATCAAGCGAATCCCGTCCTTGTGTCCTTGCAACAGTTCAAAATTCTAAAAAGTCAAGGAAAATGGTTTCTCTTTATGAATTGAAATGAAGGTAATTCATATTAACAGCGGTCCAGTGCAACTTAATTTTTCATGGGAGCTTTTACAGAGTGAAACTAAGAAGGTTGCGATTAGGGTTTTGTGGTGAGATTCGAATCTTTTCCCTCTACTTTGATCACTTGTATGTTATCAAGTTATCATATGCATTTCAGACTTTTCGAGTTCTTTGTTCCATTTCCTATGGAAACAAATATGGTAATATATAATTTGGAATCAAATTTAGTATTGGTGTAACTTTGCTATTATTATTATCATAATTATTTAACTTATGGTTGGTAAATATGATAGACCATAAGTTAAGTATTACAAATAAGTTATCTGTTATATGTTCTTTATGTGTAGTTGTAATAACTAGCTACTATTAACTGAGTGTTATTTTTGAATAAGCTACCAGTTATTTTTTATATTCTTATTTTTTTATAATTGTTTATTTTAATTTGGAAGGACAGCCATAAATATCAATATATAGAGAGTGGGCTTTTTAGGGTTTTCTCATCCTCTTGCAATATCAATATAGAGAGTATCTATAAATGTGATTGTATCTATGAATTAGGGTTTTCTCATCCTCTTGCAATCTAGGAAAAGTATAGGAGATAATCCATCCTAGATTCTAAGATATAAACATCTATATGGTGTAATAAACACATATGAATGTAATTATTATTAATAATATTTAGTATTTTATTTTTTATTAAGTACTATAATTTGATTAGGTAACAACTAAAAATATATTAGAGATGTCTTTTATTTTGATTAATGTCAATGATTTATTAAGATTCAAAGTCAAAATAGATTTAATTTAGTTATAATTCTTTAATGATTATTATTATGTATATGTTTTAAATGAATTTTATCTATTAAATTTTATTTATACTTTATAATTATTAAAAAAATTATTTCAAAATTAATAATAAAATCAAAGTTAAATAATAATATTCAATAATGAAAGGAGGTGAATAGTAAATAATAAAATCCATATAATAAACCATATAATATTTCTTTCATATTTTCTTTTATCCATACATAGTAGCATTCAACCATAACTCTTAACTCTTATACCCTATCTCTCTTACTTTGAAATATAAATAGTTTTTATTAATTTTTAAATGAGTATTTGTGTTCATCACTGTTATTTCATTCTTGATATATTATTTAAGAGTATAACAAACTCTAGTTTACTTGCACATTACCAAGAGCTGTAAAGGTTTGACATCTAAACATAATATTCATTGTTGGAGTAATTAAACTCTCCCACTCGATTTTAATTTAAATAATCCTAAATCCATTAATTTCGGGCCTAGTACCCCTTGGATAAGAGCAAATAATCTGACAATGAGAAATTACAAAGCAAAATGTAGCTACAAGTTGTTTGGATAGTTTGACCGTGCAAAACCGAAATGGACGGCATAGATGGATTGTGGAGTATTTGGGGTGAGCAATCTCGCCGTACGCCCATTCCTTCACAATCAACTGCAACGGCAGACCTCCTGCATCAACTATACTGGTATTACGACAGCTCCTGATGATCGTGGACATCTTGCCAAAGGTTCGAGTAAATTGTGGAGTTTTATGACTTGAAAGGTCACTATCCCCATATAATAGGTTTCGAAATATCCCTTCTAATTTCTTTTTGTACGATCGATTGGAAGTCGCTTTAGCGTTGGAATTAGGGTTTATTCCTTTTGCAACTTTTGTCTTTGCTGCTTTTTTGACCAGTCTTACAGGCAAAAGATTTCTTGGAAACAGAGAGAAGCAGCTTCTACAATATACGCAGGCAAGGGTATGTATTAGAGCACGAGCTGAGACTGAGCATTTGCTTTCAATCCTCCATGTAAACACAATTTCGTGTACGCAGTTATGAGTGGTCTGGGGGTTAATTAAAACACTCTTTAGGTAGAGTAATTATTGTCAAAATCGCAATTTGGAATGTTTATATGGTAATTTAGGTAGTTTTAAAATTAGACAATTAGTGTCAAATAGTCAATCTCAATTGTTGGGATTACAAAAATGCAAAAATAACAATTTTCAGCAAAAATTTTAACCAATTTGTATCCCAAAATAATCGGAAAAGCCCGGCGTTTTGGTTGTCTTTTATCCTACACGCACTACACGCACGGGGATGGCATTGAAGGAATCCCCACATATTGCGAGGTACTATGAATATCAGGACATATGTATGTGATAATTGATAGAATATTAACTGTGTTAAGGAAAGTGGTCTCTAACCACCGGGCCATTCCGACAGGAGAGACTGTGGAAAGCCACTTTAGAGAATAATCGCCAGCTAAATCTGACATCATATATTCAAAGGAGCCGTTTTTAAAGAAAACATTCCACTTACCGAGCCGTTTTTAAAGAAAACATTTCACTTACCATCAGAGTCAGAATTTTCATAGATTTTGAATTGTATTGATGAGATCAGTGTAGAATTTCTACTTTAGGAAAACTTTAATCACGATCAACCTACGGTTTAAAAAAACCCTTATGTTGGTACAGAAATACTTTCAACTTTCGAGGCGTTTAATCATTATGAATATCCTTCTAAGATGCTCTTTTAGACTTTCATTTCTGTTTGTTGTTCATACTCTTTTCTTTTTGTGAATTTGTGGGCCGATTGTGCTAGTTAGTAGGCATCTCCTCATACGAACATGTCTTCTCTATATATCTCTTTACAGTAGTGTGGGAACCTCCTTTTTCGTGTTTGAGTCCGATGAATTATAATTTCTATTGTACACACGGATTGTTTATATTATATATATTGTGAGGTTTGAACAAGTCTGGTGTCTGTTACATACCCCACCAAAAATCATATTCCGATCTAGATTATAGTCCCTTGTTAGTGGTGTTGCTTGTACAAGCATCCTACCCCACTCACGGCATCTCAGTCAAAAGGATTTTTCAAAGTGTTATAGTTATCTCCTTGCAGAATGATAACCCTAAGGAAAATTCGCGCTGGTTTGGTTTTGTAAGAGAAATGGGAGAACAAATCATTTCACTTCTGGCGTCGCTCTCCGTTCGATGGGAAACCTAAAAGCGTTGTCGAATGATGCCGGTTATATACTTTGCTGTGCAGTGAAAAATATTAGATTATGCTATATATATTTAAGCAGTAGGCGTATATATATATTAGGGTGGTGTTTCAAAATTTTTAATTATTGTATTAAGGGAAAACCACACCTGTAAGTTAAAAAGATGAACTGCATAGAACTTTCATCACTATGAAATATGTAGTGAAATATTTTGGAAATCTTGATTTCTTTTATAAACAGTAAATGTAAATAACAATTTTGAAAAGATGTGCGACATATAACATTTAACATTCTTGAGAATGAATACATAAAACCATGGACTTATATATATTACTCTATCAAAATAGATTGATAGAGCAATATATGGAGATGAGATTTTACTGTGATCTTTCATTTCTTACAGAGCTTGGACTCCTGGTATGAGCTTCTTCTCCTTTCACTCTTACTCTTCACTTCTTCCCTTCATCACTCACACATCTGGCTCTGTTTTTCAATTATATTCTTCTATATATATAGGAATTGCATAACCACTGACTTGATATCCCTTCACCTAAAAAACCTGAACGGGATTGGTTGTAGACTGACTGACATTTCAAATATAAATTAGATTATATAAACATGATTCTACAAAACAGTTATATTCTTCCTAGCTTTCAACAATGGAGGGATCGATTGCAAGTTAAACCTGGGCTTCCTCGCCTCCATTTCCAATAATGGAGGGATTCATTCCAAGTTAAACCTGGACATTAATTAAAAAATAATATGGGTCGACCTTTCCCCTCCTCGCAAAAGTTTACATCGCCTTTATGGGTTCAACTACTTCGTAGTAGATTGGATTCAAACTTCAAGGTCACCTTCAAAATTCAATGGCTTAGATGAATACACCATTCATCTTGCTTGATGGGAATTCATTTGGCTTCTATATATTGGATATTATATCCAATGTAATTAAGTTTTTTTAAGTTTTTTTAAGTTTTTTTTTCAAGTAATAAGTTTGAATTGAACTTTAATTATTAGGGTTAATCAAAATATGAAATGTATGTGGCCGGAGGTGAATTGATTACCCTTGGCGATCTCAAGCTCAGCTTACTTTGTGACTGTCTCAGGACTTTGTCTCCGTGGTTGTTTATTTTGTGATATCTATGGGGTTTTTGTTTGTAGATGTGTTAGTTTTTATAGTATCTCATCAGTATTTGGTATAATTTTAAATTATTATGAATTTAAAAGTTTTTGATAGCCTTAAATTCATTTATATTATAACTAGCACAGTCACTTAACTTGTGGTTAATAAACACTCATAAATTATTACAAGTTAAGTGTCATGAATATGTTATATGTTACTTGTTCTCTTCCTTTTCTAATTAAACTGTACCATAAACTATCCATGTTATAAATTATAGATGCATCAGCTACCAATTAATTTTTATATTATTTTAAATAACCATGCTCAAAAAGTGGCCATAACTATTTTTTTAATATCTAGTTCTGAGCCTCCAGTTTACGTGTCAGAAGATAGATACCTAATACTTTCTCCCTTCAATCATTCAGCATGCACTCGGTCCATTATGAGTTAGCGTGTAAAAGCACAAGTGAGAAACTGAGTTTGTCGCTTGTTAAATTATTCCTGCGTGGTGGAAATATCGAATTCGTCCGTTATGCTCTCAATTTAGCTTCACACAGCTGCCCCGATCTTAAAATGGATACTACAGCAGTCCTCACTCCCCACCGTTTAATATGATCCCTTCTATCGGTTAAGAGCACCCTTTCTGACAATATTTTGATTGGTATAGAGTATGGTAGTATAATTCTATATACGGAAATAGACTGCTTATATATAATGTTTTTTAATTAAGTATTCAAAAATATATGATAAATGTACATATATATTTATATTATAAAATCAAATATATTTAAAAAACAAAAAAAATAATTTCAACAACCTGCCATATGGTTTTTAATAAGAAAGTATAAATTGAATGGTATTTATAATTTATAGTGTTTAAGCTTATTTTTTTTAAATTGGTTTTTAAACTTTAATTTTCCATTACTAAGAATTTGTATTAATATTACACTTACACCAAATATTCAACAAATTCAAATTTGTTTGGAATTTCCATACCTAAAATACCAATACTACCAAATTATGTTACTATAATATAGAGCCTGAGTAACGTTTTCTTCTTTTCGATACATGTATAATATAAATATATTTGTTTGCAACCATTATCGATACCTTAATATGAATATAATCATTTTACACTGGAATAATCACGTACGTCCACAAAATGCAGAGCGCAAAACAGTGGTGAACCATCCGATTTTCCTACTGCTTGGCAGTAATCGATACTGAAGAGCCAAGAGTCTTAGAATGAGAACCATATTACTTGTGTTCTCTCCATTCAGTGAACAATAAAATTATTTGCTAGTGCCGATAAATAATATTGTCTCGTCGTCACAAGGTTAGTAAATTTCTTCTTCGGTCAGCTAAAGTACCGCCCATCTCAACGCATTATCATTTCTTTATTTTTGGCTATGCTGCCATTACTTTATTTTGGTTCTCTAACCCATATGTTTAGCATTATGGCCATTCTGGACCATTGATCTGGTCTTATTTATTATCCCACACAAGAAGTCTTGAAATCTTCATGAATTAAAATTTTGCATCTTAGGCTGATGGAAAAGGTTGATAGGTATTATTGTCTAATTCTAAATGGAATAGAGATCTACAAATATGTTAGTAAATCTTTTCAAAAATCTAAATAAAAATATTTGGTAAAATTTAATTCATTATTGAAAAAAATCTAAATCAATATTTAATCAATTTAATTTATTGTTGATGTAATAAAATGTTATGAACTTGGTATGTACCGTAAACATAGATAACCAGCCATGACAAACAAGCCATTTAATTAACAAATAAAAATTACTTAAACCCTTCTACTCCGTGAATCCACTTAGATGCATGTTTTACATATGTCCAAATGGAGTGTGCTACATCCAATGGACCTTCATTACTATCTATTGTGAGAGGGAAATGCAATATTCTTATCTTAAATTTGTTATATGAAAGTAAAAAATATGTTTTTATTTTTATTTTTTATAACATTGAGTAATGTTACTTTAGTTATTGGGTTGAGGTGCCATTTCTGCATCTCAAAGTGGATGAGATGTGTCACACTTGTCATATGTGGACTCCAAATTTAAATCGGCTAGATTGTAAAATACATTTACAAATATACAGTGAATATCAATTTCAATTTCCTTTTATGGATCCTCACATTGTAAATATTTTTTTTCATAAATAGTTACAAGAATTACTATTTTACTTCATAATCAATGAATGAATGCAATTTTTGCATATTTGTAGGGTTTATGTGTTATTGTTTAGAATCCCAAATTGGAATAGTTGGAAGGTGGATGAATATATTGGATTAAATGTATTGTTAAGTTAATAATAGAACAATAAGTAAAATATTAATTTTGTGATAATTGCAAATAAACCAATAATTGGGTAAATTTACTTCACAATTAATTCATGCAAATTTTGTGTATTTGTAGGATTTATATGTTATAATTTACAACATGAAATGGTTGGCACTTGAAGATTAAATTTGGGTAAATAACTATTTTACTTCATAACCAATTAATGAATACAATTTTTGCCTATTTGTAGGATTGTTGTGTTATACAACATGTACTAGTTGGCACTTAGACCATTAAATTTGGGTAAATAACTATTTTACTTCATAATTTTAATTAATTAACTAAATTTTTGCTTATTTGTAGTATTTATGTGTTAGCATTTACAACATGATTCCAAATTTGAATAGTTGGTGGTTATATATTAGTTTTGGGTGAATATCTATTTTACTTTATAATGAATTAATTAATTAATGCAATTTTGGCCTAAATGATTATAACCTAAAACATATTAGATTAAATGTATTTTTAAGTTGATAATATAACAATGAGCTAAATATTAGTTTTGTAATAATTGCATATTAATAAACTCGCATAGATCCATCTTAACGCTCTATCAAGCTGCCGAGATCACAAACCCCTTTTTAGAGTCATAAACTTCCTCAAGAGATTTGATCCCTATCGGCCCTTGATATAGCTAGAGTCAAGATGGATTTATGCTGATACAATATCTCTCTCATACTAGGATGACTAAAAACATGTCACATTTTAGGGTAATAACCTTTTATGTATCCCCTTCATGATTGTAGATAATGAACATGCAAAGATAAGTCCATAGAAGATGTTCACTCATGTTTTGGGCATCTTAGATTAACATGATTGTCTTTGCAAGCATGAAATAAGTTGTAGGTTTTAAATCAATAATCCTTGAGAGTTTTTAATATTTTTATAACATTATGTAAGGTTACTTTAATTATAGGTTACGACATCTCTTCCATACTAGGTTGACCGAAAACATGTCGCATTTGAGGGTAATAACGTTTATGTATTTCCTTCATGATTGTAGATAGTGAACATACAAAGATAAGTCCATAGAAGATGTTCAATCATGTTTTGGGCATCTTAAACAAATATCATTGAACATGATTGTCTTTGCAAGCATGAAATATGTTGTACGTTTTAAATCAATAAGGTTGCAAGAATAGGTTTTAAATCAATCACAAATCAATAAGGCTGCAAGAGTAGGTTTTAAATTAATAAGGTTGCAAGAAAAAAAAATCATTTTGACATGGATTTAAGGATTTAATTATAAATACTTTTATATATATTTTAGATGTATAATGATGTTGAAGGATATTATTAATGATGATGTTGATTGGTTAATAGCTCATCAGTTACGACTATACTCAAGGGATATGCATCACATATTAATGACTTACACTACACATATAATTCCAAAAATAATATATCATATGTTGGACAGCGAGATATCCTTAATACATAAATAAAAAGTGTAACAGAGCTCTAATTTAGTAGCTCATTAGGTACAATAAATGCTAAGGTTTGCAAATTTGCTTGATTGTGGGTAAAAATCCACAGTTAAGCACACTTTAGCTAGAGAAGTCTTGGGATGGGTGACCTCTCCAAAACTCTTGATCATCGGTGCAACCCTTAGAGGTGATGATTCTGATGTTATGTGATTCATTTGTAGTGAGTGCTAAGTAGTCTATTCAAAATCCATGAGAAATTTGTTAGTTGCAACCACACTCATGGGATATGGGTCATAAATTAATTTGACTTACACTACAAAGATAACCCCAAAAATGATATATATCATAGGTTGGAGTACAAAAACCCTTCAATATATATATATATATATATTATGGAATCTATATGCATGTATGGCAATAGATTTGTGTAGCGTATTTAAAAATAACATGAAAAAAAATATATTTAGAGGTGTTTGGAAAAATTGAGGTTTTGTTGGTTTTACAAACTAAACCATAAAGATCATTATACCACACCTAAATACGAAGCATAAACATGTCATCAAATACATAGGTGCACACATTATAGAACAATTGCATGCACTAATAATAAACACACGTTCTATGCACACATTATTCTTAATATAAAAAAATATTTTAGTAATTTGGTTATATACCTTAATAGAATAATTGGGAATTCATAGCATAAATAACAAAATAAAGCAAGATTTCAATATGAAAAGATAGAATTACCACAAGAAAAGACAATCGCAGATAACAAAATATCACAATAGCAATATCTTTATTGATGAAAGCAATGCCCACTTGCCTCTTCGAGGAGTAAACCTCCAAATGAAGCGAAGCTCTAATTACAAAATCCTTCACAAAAAATCTTGTTTCATTGCTTCTAGTCCTATATATAATTTCTAGTGAAGGGAATTTTTAGTAGGCCCTACATAACCTTCTAGTATGCCTTCTTAGTGAAGAAAATTTCTAGTAAGTGGAACCTTCTAGTGATTTTTCTAAAAAATATTGCTTTCCCACCATAGAAACTTTCTAATAGGTGGAACCTTCTAGTAAATATTTTACAATTATTGCTTTCACATTATATATATTTTATTGGCCTTATTTAAATATATGGTCATAATACATAACAACCTATGTATGAAGAGGGCTAGGGTAGGACCTTAACCCCGTCCCCCTCCCCCCCTCTAAAAAAAATATTGTCCTCAAGGTTGGAGATGTGGAAATTGTTGAAATATTTGTGTAGGTTCCCATGTGTTGGATGAGCTAATTGACCCATCAGACTAGAGCAATGAAGCAACCGGTCGATTGGGTCGGTCGCATCAGTCGATTAACCCAATTGGTCCACCAATCAACAATTATGGAAGTTGTAACTCCCTCTCCCATGATGTAAGATATTTAAGCATGGTTATACAAAACATTATGTATGAATATATGATATAATATAAGACTATGTAAGATATTTAAGCATGGTTATACAAGACATTATGTATGAATATATGATATAATATAAGACTACTTATCAGTGATTCTACCATTATTTGTTTTCTTTATATTTTTTTAAATGTAATATATGTTATAATATATGATGTCTCATGTTTGCTACATGTAACCACTTTGCACAAATTACTAGATTACAACAAGACATATCTTGCTATAACATCACTATAACGTGACTATAACATGCATTATATGCATTACATAAAAATAAAATATATGTTGGTGTTCAATAAAGAAATATATCAAACATACATAAATTTCTCTATAACATCAACATGACAATCATGCCGTGAATTATGCCATAAAAATACAATACTAGGCTAAATCCCTTAAAAAGCAAACTCCATTTGCACATGTTCAACATTTTTGAGTTAAGAAAGTATTATTTGAATATCAATAACTAGTAACACAAACCTAAACTTGGGTGGAATACTTGTGGAATACAAGCAACATTTAAAAGAATTTATAGTAAGGTGTTCCTTTAGAAATAGAACCTACCCAACACATATCTTAATAAAATGTCATGTGACCACGATGAATTGCATTACACAAAAATAACATTTGTAGATGAGATGCACGGTTGTGAATGATTTGGATTTATGCCAACATCATGCAAGTACCCCTTAGTTTTTTCAATAACACAACAACAAGCTCCATTTCATAGTCTAAGATGGATCAATTTTCCTATTTTGAATTTGTCAAGACATTCACAGGGAATAAAAATAATTTCAACATGAGCATGTCCACGTTGGAATAACTCCTATTTAAAGTCTATGAAATTAAAGGAATTGACAAGAATTTCTAGTGGTATCATCCTAGTGATTGTTTTGGGTGTTAAATTAAGTGATTTTTATGACATTAGTTTGGTTTCAATCTTTTCTATCTATCAAAATGTCACAACCTCTATCCAACTCACCACCACCAAGCCATGTCTTACATTTGTTAGGATCATTAACTTTGATCCTTTAATGCTCAATATCATTCCTCTACTTCTTAAACAATTTTAAAAGTGATTCCATATTGTATATGGCCATGCATAGAAAAGCAGGAAAAGCATCTAACTATTAGATATTTTGATACACATAGTACTAATTCAATCAAATTGATCCAGTGAATCTTCCAATATATGGTAGTAGCGATAGTGTTTATCAATTATTATGTATCTAATCACCAATATTGTTGCGCCGAAGAGGCGCATTCTACAACCGAGTAGGGGGAGATGTATAACTCCTTCCATGCTCATCTTGGAGTTAACACGTGTCTTATTAAAAAAAAATTATAGATCCCCTTATGTAGATCCCCTTTAAGATGGATCTATGATGGTTTTAATACAATGGTCGACCTTGCCATGCTCTATCTATGATCTAGTTTAGTTCATTCAATTAAATCTAAGGAGAAGAATGTCTAGACACATCCACATTGAGAAATTATGGCCCAATGAGTATAAAGATGGCAGAAATCCAAAGAATTACAGGTTCCTGAGCATACATAAGCCTTGTTTCCCATTGATAAATATTGGTATGCCTTGATTAAATAGCTTGGTTCGACATACATGAACCATGATTCTTGTTAACATATTTTGATATGGTTCTATTCAATAGATCAATGCAACAAGCTTGATTCAATAGCTTAATCTACAACGCCAATAAAGTCTTTATTTGGTAATTTTTTCTATGGAAGGAACAATAAAGACCATAGTAAACCCACATTTCAATCGGCCCATAAAAGACTAGAGTAAGACTACTCTCAAACCTTTGTCATTATTATTCAAAAATCCCCATGACACATTGCCATAAATCAACTGCATCAATCGACCCATGAAAGGCTAGAGTAAGACTACTCTCAAACCTTTGTCATTATTATTCAAAAATCCTCTTGGCACATTGCCATAAATCAACTGCAAATGTTGCATCCCTTCACCTATGAGAACAATATCCCAACCTTTATCATTATTATTCAAAAATCCCCTTGACACATTGCCATAAATCAACTGCAAATGTTGCATCCCTTCACCTATGAGAACAATATCCCAGATTGTCCTATCCTTCACATAGTTAAAGGCGACACATTTATAGTCATCTCACTTTCGTGAGATACAAGGACAAAGGGATCCAAGTCGTCAAAGGTTGCTGGGGTTGTACTAGGTCTAAGTTAAGTGATAAAAGACACCAAGAGTTTCTAGATGTATACACCAAGTCCACATCAACAAGTTAGGAATAAGTCCTCATGTGAAACACAACAACATCATCGGCCGAGGTAACACGTACAAGGGACTATATTTATCCTCGTAGAATGTTATTTGCTTTGTATAATTATATTTTTAAATCTTTTGTGTCCCTAAAGTTAACTACTTCTTTAAAATTTATAATAAAGTAATTTTGTTTATAAATTGATACTCATAAACAATTTTCACAATAAATTGAGATTGTGAAAAATCATAATCAACTTTATTAACAAATTACGTTAAGAATGGTTGTGTGACAATTTTAATCCAACCCAATAAACACACCCATTCCCCTTACTCATGTTGAAACATGCCAACTCACCATAATAAAAAAGTTAACTACACAAACCCAAAACTCTTCTCTATGGTTTAAATTCATAATAAACTAGTCTAGATCCAAATCCTAGGCTCTATCAAGGGCCGAGAGGGATCAAATTTCCCGAAGTGCAAACCTCTCCTTGAATAGCTCCTTGAGTGCAATACATGAGCCACCTAATCCTAAGCTATAAAGTCTCTAGTTTAAGTCTCATATTTACCTTTTATTTTGTATTATTCTTTTTTTGTTTATGGCCGACATAATATTTATTACTTTTTACTTTGTATTATTCTTTTTTGTTTATCGCTAACATAATATTTACCACCTAATCCTAAGCTCTAAATTCCCTAGTTTAAATCTCATATTTACTTTTTACTTTGTATTATTCCTTTTTGTTTATGGTTGACATAATATTTACTACCTAATCCTAAGTTCTAAAGTCTCTAGGTTAAGTCTCATATTTGCTTTTTACTTTGTATTATTCTTTTTTTTTTATGACCGACATAATATTTATTAACTTTTACTTTGTATTATTCTTTTTTGTTTACTTTGTATTATTTTATTACTCGACAAACTCGACAAACACTCACATGTTACAAGATCTCCCTCATACTAGACTGTAGAACGCCTCTAGACGCAATTATCATAATAAACACTATCGATAATATATATATATATATATATATATATATATATATATATATATATCCCATAAGTATTTTTTAAAAATCCATCAATAATAATATCTAAGTGAAAATCTCTCTTTCATACCATACTTTTTCAACGCAAAAAATCTAAGATATGAACACTCAATGCAGATGTGGGCCATATTAGGATCCACCTTATACCTTTCCAAAGGTTAGCGTGTGGTATTTAGTTAAGCATCGATTTTTTTGTCTAATAGGTTTGTTGTTTCGAGTTGGATTGTGGGACTCGTGATTTGAAGGGCACCTTTTCCGTATATAAATATTCCACCCTTCTCATGCCTTCTTTTACAGGGAATGAAAGTTCTTTTTGCCCTAGAATTAAGGTTTATTCTTTTTGAACTTTCATCTTTGTCGATTTTTGACCAGTCTTTATGCCAAATTTATTGAAAAGCGAGCGAAGCAAACTCTATAATATAGGCAGGCGAGAGTATGTGTAAGAGCGTCAGAGACTCAGGATTTGTTTTCAGTTGTCACTTTGGACACAATCTCTTGTATATAGTGAGGCATAGAAGGAGGCTCTACATACTGCAAGGTACTCTGAGTGTGAGAACTTGAAATTGATGAACATTCCAAAGAAAGAGAGCGTGGACCACTGCTGCATGTGGAACAGTAAGTAGAATAATAAATGCAAGAAAGTGGAACTCCACCCCCGGTGGGCCATTCCGAGTTTCCTACTCGGAAAGGCTGTGGAAAGGCACTTTAGAGAATAAATTGCCAACCAGATCCGACATCATATACTCAAATAGTTTCGGCTTTTGAGGCGTTTAATCATGATGAGTATTATTCTCAGATAGCACTATTTCCTACTTTCTTTTCTATTTGTCGTTTATTCTTTTCTTTTTGGGTATTTGTGGGCCGATTGTGCTCGCCAGTGGGTATCTATCTGACTCCTGCTCGTCATGCGAACGTGTGTATATATGTCTTTACAGTAGTCCAGGTATCTGCTTTTGTGTGAATCCGAATTGTAATTTCTGTTATACAACATCTGTATATGTATTGCTTACAAGTTACAATATATATAATATGAAGCATGCACGGGGCTCTGTTGAATAGTAAAGACGGTGTGTTTCGTACTCTTACTAAGGTTCAAATGCCTAGGTCTCATCGGGTATGCTGCCTCACCATCTATTCTTTTTCAGAGTTGTATGCATATCACATTATAAGTAAATATCAGCTAATTTGGGGCTAGTGAATAGTGATAACCTTTATCAAGGTTACGGAGTTATTAACTATCATATGTAAATATATAATTTTTACATATAGATACTCAATGTTTTAACTACCTGTTACATTTTTTAATTAAACACTTAATTTAAAAAGTTCTATCATTTTAAAGAAAATTTGTTTTTTTTCCACCTTGAAAAATTCTTATGGAAATTTTTAAAAATACTGGTTACAACTCTCAAACAATGAAATTTTGGGTGCCCAAAAGATTTTGATGGTATTCATCTAATTTTTAAACAACTCCTTAGTTAAATGGATAGGTGTGGAATGACGCCAGTTGTACGCTAGTAGTATACCTTAAAAAGAGTGTGTATATATATCGGACCGTTATATGATCCAAATATTTATATGAAAGCTGATTTGATATTTATAGGGTTCTCGTGCAAGCGTGCTCTCAGTTCACCTCCCTGACACAGCTGCCATGAGTCTTGGAAAGGATATTACAGCAGTTCCCACCCTTTAATCTCCTTTCTACTGTTAAATGCACTGCTTTTAAATAGACGAAGGACAATATTCCTATCAGTACAGAGCCATGAGCGAAGCTTTCTGCATTTCGGGACATGTATAAATATATTTATGAGCATCATTAGGGATATCTTCATATGTATGATGAATATAATAATTTTTCATGGTAAGATTCACGTTCGTCTGCAAAATAGGGGGCGCCATCAGATATTATTTCTGCTGGGCAGTAATCGATACTTAAGAGTCATATAATGAGAAGCAGTTTCCTTCCCCTGTCTTCATTCATTGCATGATCAAATTATTTGTACGAGCATGCCTGCCTTGGCAAAGAAAAGAATATAAATGTCAAATCAAAAGATCAATCAATTTCTTATTTCTTCATCATTCAGGCATAACTACCCTATCATTCACACCGTCTGGCCCATCTCAACACTTTTTTCTATGATAGCATTATCATTGCTTTATTTTTGGCTCTCTGGTCCCAATATGTTTACTACCATTATGGATTTCTGTACACGGATCGCGGATCTTGTCTTATCTATGATGGGGCAGAACTGTATAACCAATCCTTGAAATCTTCCTCATGCACCTGAATGAACAAATGCAATAATGAATTTATGGCGTTTCCCTTCAATTATGACACTTTTCAATTATAAGTGTCATAATTGAGACTAATTACAAAATGAAATATTTATTGGTTTTCATTTTTTTGGTTAAAGCTAAGCATTGAGTTGCAAAGCATTAAATGCCACTGCTAAATGTTTAAATCTCCAAATCCAATGAACCCTAAGCATTGAACTGCCACATTTAATGCTGGGCAGCTGGATGCTTAGCTTTGGCCTTTTTTTGTTAGCTGTAATTCTTCTTAAGCATAAAATGAAAAAAATCACATTTAATGAAGTACCGCTAGGTATATTATGACTTTAGAGCGCTTATATTTCACTCTTCCCGTTGTAAATTTGGGTCCATATCGACGGTATTAATTTTTTATATCATCTTGATACTAGTGACCCTTTTTCTTGCCTATAGGTTAACAATGATGGTAAATTGAAAAGCTCCTCGAAGAAGGCTTCAGAATAACTTAATTGGAACTTGAAACATTTTATGTTGTGGAAAAACATTGCTTTAAAAGTTATTGTAAAGTTTTATGTTATTGGCCAAAGATGGTCAAGGATAATTGTAATTGAATATTTTATTATTTAATAATTAAAATAGGAGACACCTATTCAAAGAAGAATGTTGAAGAGTGTTCACTGACCCACTAGGAGGAATGAACTGGTGTAGAAGGAAAATTGACAAGTGGCAGCAATTGCACTCACTTTCTAGCTGTTGCACGAGGAAACTTCCCTAAAAATGTGGTCATGTTCCCCAAGGAAGGTGGAACTGAGCAGGTGGCTCATTAAATGATAAAACTGACCCAAAGACCTAGGCAATATTATATCCATCGAATGAGCAGGTGGCTCACTAGTTAGTTTATGCCTTGTGGATGGCTACTTACTGAAAAAGTTAAGCACACAAGAGGATTCGATGAGGGGAAAGCTAAAGTGAGTGGTTAGTTTAAGGACTGCAAAATTATTCTGTTGAGTTTGTAGAGAGTGTATTGTCTACAAGTCTTTATGATTGCTGAGATACAAAGAGACTATTATATGCTTCTACACAGTGTCTTCATCCTGGTGGTTTAGTGAACAAGCTTGGGGGTCCTGAAGAAAGTAATCTCGGTTGCTTCTAGGAGACGGTTGGGAGGAACGGTCTTCTTTGGGTGTTTCTCCACCTCAACAGTTAAACAGGTTCAACATTCTCTAGTTTAATTGCTTCTAAATTGTTATGTATATTATGAAATTTTTTATCTATGAGTTATTAGTTTTCTAATGCTTCTTAGATTTTCTAATTGCTATTAAAATTTTTTGAATATAGAACTGGAAATTATTTTTTGTATAAAAGTTTGTATAATTAGAATGGAAATATAGAATAATGAAATATAAACCCTTTCTGTATTTTTCCTTTCACCGAAGTGATGTACTCTAGTATGGAGAGTTTGTTTAAATAGGTAGATTATAAATGATCTCAATAATGTAGGTAGAATGCTTTAAAACAATAGTAAATTAATCAATAGATGCACAGTAGTATAAAAGCCGAATAGCTTAGTTAATAAACATAGTATTTTTATTACAGAGCAATATTATATAAATATTATATATATAATATTTTTTATTCCAAAATACCTCTGTAAATTATAAAACAACCAATGTTTATATCAAACCTTATGGTTTCCAAACATTTTATCATTTATTAAAATTATAACCAGAAGCAAGACAACCTAGTCTTCATTAACAAATTTCAACAAAATCTCTCACAACTAAACACAGTTAGAGTGTAACATACCCATGTCGTCGCTTTGTCATTGTAAAAAACGAGGTGCAATAAATTTTTTTCCTCGACATCAACAATTAAGGTATTAGTCATATTATGTACTCCCATTGCAATTAGTATTACATATAACACTTGTTCAATCATTAAATTTACCTCATTCCATAACACTTACACATTAAACATGATTAGCCATATTCGCATAAACATCACTATTAATTAAGTCTTACAAATTAGTACATGATAACACAATTGGGAATACCCCAAACATTCCTCATGATCACGAAACCATCAGAACCTCCACAAGTAAGCCATCATTTTACATGTAAACTTAACCAATGGTTAATTAACATTCTACTTTGAATCTCACTTACCATTTTAAACCACAATTCTCACGTAAAGTAAAACACATCAAGTACACAGAGAAAGGAGGCCTATATACGTGGTTCACCCAACTCTTTGGGCTACATCCACCAAGGAAATGTCGCATCTTTATTCATCAAAATAGAAGAGTACAATTTGCAACAATGTGTGTGCAATATTTATACTTTCTCAAGCCTCTCACCGAGAGCACTTTTCCAAAATCCTCCACCATCTACCTCAGATGTATTACAGGGATTCTCTCCCACGATGATCATTAGAGATCATGCTAAATTCATAAATTGAGATACCCTTCCTTCATGAGGATTCTATGGCAGTAATGTAATATAAAGAGGGCACGTGCATAAAGTTTCCATACCAAAACAACTAAACACAGTTAGAGTTATTACATCGAACTCCTTAAATAATCAAGTATCAAACAATAGAATAAACTAAAATCATCACTGACATCCATGGCCTTTCGTTTTCAATACAAGTATGATAAAACCCTAGAATAACTTCTCGAATTCTTTAAGAGTCTTTTTAGCATCTTATCCTGATAAAACCCTAGAATAACTTCTCGAATTCTTTACAGAGTCTTTTTAGCATCTTATCCATCTAATCTAGTACATATAAAGTATACAAGACTACGACTAAGGCTTATCCGAGAAGATACTATAATCTCATACTCAAAATTGTTCAAGCATTCTAATAGCTCAGGGTTTTGCCTAGTCTCTTATAAACAAATTCTTTAAATAAAACACAACCCTTATAATCCATGTTCAGGGTTAAAATGTTTTTAAGAAAATAGAAACAACTCAACGAAAACAACACAGAGCCAGTAGGTATCGGATTATTTTCATCTTTTATCTTTACAGAGTACATTTTACCTAGATGAGGGTATAGCTCCCAAAAAATGACAACGTTTACTATATAGTATCTTTTAAAATATAAACCCTAAAATTAACCCAATGTTGAAAGCATTGAGACAAACAGAGTTTTAAACATATAATGAAATACAAATAAAACGAGATACATCATCACCATGGTCATAGGGCTTGAATAGATTATTTAACTTACTGTGTAATCGGAAGGTCGTTGCACGTAAGGTTTGCCCAAATAATAATAAACATTGTATTCATATAAATAACCAGAAGCACCGAAATACATTACAAACAGAACCTATATTCATAGACAAAGTCGAGACCTCATCTTTTACAGAGCCATTGTTGGCGTAAGTTCTCATTACAAAATAGTATAAAAAAAATAGTATTAATATTTAGGGCTTAGCCCAGAATTCATTAAACAAATTTATGAAGCTAGCAACAGAACAAAACTACATTCACCAAAAGTATAAAGGGAAGTCAAATTATAACTAAAGCTTCTAAAACCCTGAAGTTTTAAACCAAGAAAATATACATAGCACATTATGAAATTTCCTGAACACTATAATTCTTCTTTCATTCATAAGTTGGGTGAAACCCCAAATGTGGGTGTATAGCCACAAACGTTAAAAAACAACATTGTTTCCGAGCTCTGCCATTTTGGCTCTAAGATTTTAAACAAACCCTAAGTCCCACAATAAATAATTAACACAATGCTTGCACAGAGTAAATCCTAGACAACCCGGGGCTTACCAAAGCTTTTTCTAAACTCTGTAACCTTCCACCATTAAGTTTCTTTATTGCCGAGTTTCATATCACGAGCAGAGAATCCCTCGGGTGTGTGAAATTCTTGTGTCAATACATTACAAACGTGACATTAAAAGATTGATAACATTGCAACAAAATAATAAGAATGCAAATAGAATCTTATAAGGGTGCTAATTGTTTACCTCTGCGAGTTGTTACCACGTCTGCGAGCCACCTCTGCGTGGTAGTGTTCCTCATTGCCATGAGTAGACAAACAACTATCTCTACAAGAAAATCCTTTCACATAACACTGTAAAACTCATCAAACTAAAACACGGTGAAGAGTTCTCCTAGCCATGGCGGCCGAGAGCTCAGACCTCCATTACAACACAAATGAGATTTAGTTTTTTGATACAGCCTTTTGCAAAGGAGTAAGGGTTGAGCCAACTCGGCTCCCCACACATGGCCTTCATGTGGTCGCAATAACTCTGGCAGTTGTAACCACTATAGGTTTAATTCATAGCCACACTATATAGTTTATGCTACGTTTAAAAAGAAACTTCAATGCAAGCCATAAAAACCTTGGATAAGACTTGATCTCCTAGATCGTGTTCATTATTTCAACATTGGATTAATGCATATTAGGATACCACTATTTTTATAGTTGGTAATCCTTGTTAACACTCGCATAAAGCTTTAAAACTCATAGTTAGGTTATCTTCCACATTAGTAGACGTATTTTCATGATCTCCAATCCAAGTCAATGATAATTGAACCCTTACCTAGAACATGAACATCATTCAACATGCATTAGCTTCATGAAAGCTATGTAAGCATCGGGGCATCATAAGAATCTCTTTCAAACAAAAAGAAGATAATAAGCATCACAAACATCGCAATCTAAGAAATCATATTACGACAATGAGAGCGTGCGATTAATCAATAAACGAGAAATTAAATATCGACATCGATACAAAGTGCTCATTTATTATATTCAATACAGTAAAAGAGATCCATGTTCATTTTCAATGCATTTAGGAGACATTAAATAAACGTTGATTTGGTAAATAAACAAGTGTCATCAATGATTACTAATACAGTTAAGCAGTTAATAAAATAAGAAGTATTCCTTAAGCATGATTCTAGATATTATGGACAGTTATACTATATATATAAAAAAAATTATTTTTATGGATTTTGGAGTTGTTACATGTGGTATCAGAGCGCAAGTTCAAACACTAGGCCTGGAAGTGGCTCAACTCGTGCATTCGAAATAAAACAGAAAAAACAAATTTCATGACTTTGTTTTAAAATTGTTTTTGTACAGAACATTCAATATCTATTTTGTAGGTAATGGAAGGAGTAGAGGCATCTATCAAGGATGGATCCCATCATAATAATCATCAAAATGAAAATGTTAATGAAGATAATATATACGTGGAATTAAATGATCATTCATCCAAACTACTTTGAACTGTTAAAGATTTAAAGGCTGAATTGCAGAATGTTAAAGAAGATAATGAAAGAATCTTAAAAGTACATGAAGAAATAAATCAAGTGTTGCTAGATAAATTACATAGTGAAGGAAGGGATAGAAGAAGAGAAACTGAATCTGAATCTAGAACTATGTCTTACAAACGTAAAGTTAAAAAGTTAAAATTCTCTAATAATGAAAGTAAATCATCCTCAAAAACTAATGGCAAATCACACAGAAAGAAACATAAGTATTCCAGTGATAGCAGTGATAGTGACTGCAACCCTAAAAAGAGAAAATACAAACCCTATGAAGAAATCTCAGGAGAGTTTAAAAAGATAAAACCTCCAATGTTTAATGGAGAGATAGAAAAATGAGAATAAGCTGAAGCATGGTTGTATGGGATGAAGAAATACTTCCAAATCTATAATTACTCAGACATGTTGAAAGCTAAAATGACTATTTACAATCTAACTGGGAAGGCTGATATATGGTGGCAGGATATAAAAATGGTGAAAAACATTAAAGAAAAGAATATAACTTGGATTACTTTTAAGAGATATTTTAAAAGGAAATTTATGTCTCAACAATACTATGAAGAAAAGGCTAAATAATTCTATGATTTAAAGCTAGGCTCTATGAACATGAAAGAACTAAGCAGTAAATTCTTAATTCTATTAATATATGTACCTTATATCATCAATGAAAAGCCTAAGATATAGAGATTTCTGAGTTGTTTAACTTTTAGCATCAAGGACAGAATTGAATATGATAACCCTAAGACCCTTGAGGAAGCTATGAGGAAGGAAAAATTTTATTTCGCACAAAGCAGAAATAGAAGGGAAAGTCTACCTAGATGGAAGGTTAAAAGACCAAGTAATTTTGAACAAAGAAGAAAAAGCTTTAAATTTAATAGAAATGCTGGAAATAATAATTCTCGGAATTATCCTAACATAAATTATCAGGGAACAAATTTTAAAAGAAATGCACAACAGAATTTTACAGCAGCAAGAAACAGAGACATACCTAACAATTATGTTAAAAATAATGAACAACGAGAACCAGTTAAATGTTGGGATTGTCAGGGACCACATTATGCAAAGGACTATCCTAATAGAAAAATAAACTTCAACAACATGCATACGATACAGGAAGAGGAAACAGTTGGCGACTTAGCGAATGAGATGCCCATAATTAATGCAACCTTGGAGAATCGATAGACTGATCACCAAACATCAATGGTCGAAATAGAAGGTATGATCAAGAACAAACCAATATCTATTTTAATTGACCTAGGTGCTAGTTTAAGCTATGTGTCACCTAGTATAGTAGAAAGTTGTAAATTACATTTGGAAAAGTTTGAAAAATCTTGGTTGTTTCAGTTAGCTACAGGAACCAAAATAAAGGTAGTTAGTTATGTGAAAGATTGTGAATTGTTTATGAGTCAATTTAAGACCCAAGTAAAACTGAATGTGTTACCTTTAGGGTCGTATGATGTTTTAATAGGTATGGATTAGCTGGAAAAACACAAAGTAGTTTTGAATTGCTTTGAGAAAACATTTACTTGCTTGATTGAAAAAGGAGAAACAACCGTAGTAAAAGGTATTCCTAGAAAGGTTATGTTAGACAGATTTCTGCATTACAAATGAAAAAGGATGTACGTAAAGGTTGTAAATTTTTTGTTGTACATGTAATAAATGATGAACACTTGAATAAAGAAGATAAATTAAAAGTTGAAGACATACAATTCTTGAAAGAATTTTCAGATGTATTCCCGGAAGAGATTCTGGGATTACCTCCGAAAATAGATTTGGATTTTACCATTGAGTTGGTACCTGGAGCTGTACCAAACTCAAAAGCTCCTTAGTGGATGAATATCCTAGAGCTTAATGAATTAAAACTATAGTTAAAGGAGTTAATAGATAAAAATTACATAAGACCAAGTGTGTCTCCTTGGGAAGCACCTGTCATATTCGTTAAAAAGAAAGACGATACCTTACGCTTGTGTTGTAACATACCCTATTTGCTGGAAAACATTTTGTGTTAAGAAACATTATGATAACTTTTATTGTAAAGTTTTATGTTGGACAGATGTCCAAGGATGACTGTAATTTGCACAATATATTATTATTTAATAAATAAAATAGGAGACAAACACCTAAGAGGACTGCTGAAAGAGTGGTTACTGATCCACTAGGTGGAATGGAATCTGGGGTAGAAGGCAATGTACAAGTGGAAGCATCATGATGCAACTAACTAGCTGTTGGTATGGGACAAATCCCTTGAAATGTGGTCATAGTGCCCTGAAAGATGGGACTGGAGCTTGAGGCTCATTTATTCCAAACTGACCACTAAAAGACCTAGGCAGTCTATATAATAGCCATCAATTATTGAACTGAGGTTCATCACTTTTCCTGATGAGGAAATTTACCTCGGGGTTTTTCTGTGTTTGTACCCAAGAGATTTGATGAGGGGATATGCTATGTTGTTGATCATGTTGTGAGTCTGCCAAACTCTTATTGAGTTCAGGAGGTTGATGCTGAGTGGAGAAGGCATTTCATTTCAGGAGGTTGATACCGAGAGGAGAAGGTATTTTTGAGTGCCTTGCTTCTACACAGATTCCACCCACTTATTGGATCAGTAATAAGGCTCGAGGGTTCATTAGAATCCAACAAGTTGAGCTGCTTTTTCTTAGTTACGTTGGGAGGAATAGGCCTCCTTGGATGTTTGTTGGCCCTATCATCCTTTACAGGTTCTATTGTCTTATCTATTTTTATTTTAAAGTTCTGCTATATATTTAACTTTTACTGTTTAAGTTCTACTTCAGTTTTTCTAAATGATTTGATAATTCTGTATAAGTAGAAATGATTGAATAAAATAGTCTCTGCATTTTTCCCCATGCAAAAGGAACAACATCGTACTCTAGTACAGAGACAGATTAAGATAGATGAGCATGATAGGAAAATGGCCATGATATTGAGAAGATAAAATTATTATAAATTATCTCAATTTTTCTACTTACTGTTAAGTCCTATGTATACATTTACAGTATCCTCGCTGTCATTTACTTTTAGCTAAATTATTTTCCTAATTTACATGTATTGTTTCTGGTTTATAAATATCTTTGTTTCAAATAATTAGATTTATGTTCTAACAGTAAAGAATTGTTTTCTGCATTCAGTAGTTAAAATGTATATGTTTATACTAGGATAAATGTATTGACTTACTTCCATTATACAGTAGAATGACATTTCTTTTACAAACAATAAGAATTTCCATTTATTTCATGCTCTCATTCGTATATTGTTTTATACCATAAACTACACTGTGGAAATCAAAACATCTATTGTTTTATGCTATAACCCTAAACAGAGTTATCGACTATAAGTTTATAGTCAACATTTCCAATTTAAACAAGTTAAACTTTATTTCTCTTCTTGACGCAATGTCCAACTAAGATAGAGTATTATTACATTGAAAACAGAATAGAGATTTAAACTCAATACTTTAACAGTAGACAAACCAAATCCAACAGGAGCACTCAGAAAGGCAAGTTCTAATGCCAAGAACATATCAAGAGTAGAGTTGGAGCAAGCAACTACTTTCAACATTCATTTAAAACGACATGGGCAACATCATGTTTTATAAAATAGTAATATCAGTTTATACTTTTCAAACGCTTGGCAAACCATGTGACTATAGTCATAACATTAAAACATATATTAGCATTTTATTAACTTCATAAATCAACAAAGTTGAAGACTTGACTTCATGACGATGATCAAGTTAAGTCATACGTTTTCTTCAAACCCTAATTCACATAAATCAAAGAATGATCACGATATCCAAGTCTAGAGAGACATACGACACAGCTATACGATTTCACAGTTATTACATGCAGAAGAAACGTTACCAAAAGACTTCCATCACATTTCTCATCTATAACTTTATTCATCAAACCGTAAACGCAGTATCATGTTTACAAATAGACAAACTCCATACAGGCCGTAATCCATTCATAGATACTAATTATCTAGCCTGTAGCAACAGACATATCGTTTTTACAGACTTCATACATTTTACATTTCAAACTTTCACCATTCACAAAAGAAAAACGATAACAGTAGAGTCGTGAAAACACCATTTATCATATTATCCAAGTGTGAGGGTAAAATCCCTGTTTCTAAACTGTTGTATTCACAATCAAACACGACAGTTGCCTTATGGGTCGAGGCATATCCTCCCCATATATTTAAAAAGTTTACAAACCCTATCCCTACAAAGTTACATATTCTCTGAGTTGAGTTACAAAAACAAAGAATATCACACAGTCGACCACCATCTTCATTTACACAAGGTTCCAGGGCAACCGCCGAGGCTTACCAGTTGGTATAGCTATTTCCAACCTTCAATGCCCAGAATTTGAGGAGCCATTGCACAATGCACCTGCAATAATATTACGAACGTGGTTAAAATAGTATCCAAGAAGGAAAGATTACAGTATTGAGATTTGAATAACTGTTAGTACCATCGTATGCACATTACAGTGAAGGAAATCAAAACACATTACCTTTCAAATGATAGCCGTAGTAGCAATGAACGCCGAGACATTTCAACTGCAACGAAAACCCTACTTCGTCAATTGCTGGTATAGCCGAAGCCAACACAAAACCCTTAACAAGTCGGGGTATCGAACCATCCAAAGACAAAACTCTAAGACTGTCAACGAGACTTTCACCACTATAAAAGAACACAAGAGAGCTCGGCTCTATAAATTTCAGAGGTTACGAGTTCAAGACTCAGGAGCAACGCCTCCATAGGCCAAAACAACAAGACTACAAACCCTCAGCCTGTCGGCCATGTAGAGCTACCACTACCAAATGACAATAAACACAATAAACTCATCGAATGCAACAAAGGTAGGGTTTAAACCCATCATTGAAATCCCTGCCAAGATCAACGGTGAGGATCATCGACGAGATTTACGAAATCACATTTTATCTACCACATTAAAAGAGCCATCACTATCATAGCCACGAAGGATACAACTCGACAACGTTCAGACCTTTGTCAAGTTACAACTCAGCACTTTGTTGTTACACCAAGATGCATTCACGTGAACCAAGCTTACTAAGCCATCCATGAGGGAATCCCACTATTCTCGTTGATTGTAAGCATTCAATGCTTAAGACACAATCACATCTGCCAACCTGTAAACCATGTTAACATTTATATCAAACAATGTGGAAATGGATATGGTAGGGTCGTGTAATACACCCTTGTAACATTAAGTTAAAGGTTGGTTAGAACTTCACTGAGGTTGCATAAGTAATACCTAGGGATGCATAAGTGCACACAACACATAATAAAACATCTCCATAGTTTACATAGTATCGTAGGATTATATAGTAAGACATGTTTACAAATTATTGATATAGTTTGTATAATGTCGCATTTCTGCATGGCATCATAGGTTTGCATAGTTCACTAGGGTAGTATAACATCACATGGGGCCATACTATTGCACATAACGCCCAACATATAATATGTTATATATATATTTTATAATTGTTTAATCATGTCCCAAACACCATATAAATGGATTGTATAATAATCAAGAAGATTGTTTATACATATCATTCTATTGTATAGTGAAATAAAAGACATGATGATAAATCAAATTATCATAACCATGGTAGGAGTATAGACTATATTCCAGTTAGCAAAACAGTTACATAGAATCTCCACCAATTCGCCACGGAGGGATAAGATAGATATTTACATACAGTTCAACATGAATGGAAATAAAACATAAATCTGAGTATAGAGCTGAGATACGATCATTACAGATATTCTCTGATAAACTGTTGAATACTTGTCGCAACTTAGTCTCTTACCTGTAAAATTGTCACAAGTACGAAATCACATGTTTTAGCATGAATGCTAAGTAAGCCTCGGGGCGTCCGTAGGACCCCTTCATCAATCAAACAAAAGTACATTATTCAAACAGTTGTTTCAATAATCATAAATGACAACAGTAGAAGTTGTAGCAGCACAACTAAATTTGGATAACATTAAGACATAAGCTGAAATCTGTTTGTCGCAAATTCTTACTTAATAAACCAGCATGGCATTTTAGTACAACAAGATAACATTTCATGCATTCTTCTATTTCCACATTCGTTAATTAAGCAATAAATATCACATAGAAAAAATTTAAATTTTTGTGATTTTTTCGGGATGTTACATGTGTATAGATTATCATCAGTTAAATAAAATGACAATTAAAAACAGATATCCATTGCCCTGCATAGATGATCTGTTTGATCAAGTACGTGGAGCAACGATATTCTCAAAAATAGACTTGAGATCTGTATATCATCAAGTCAGAATTAAAGACGAAGATATATTTAAAACTGCATTTAGAACCCGTTACGGGCATTATGAATTTCTAGTTATGCCTTTTGGGCTAACAAACTCTCCAATAGTTTTTATGTGCTTAATGAATAATGTCTTACATAAATATTTGGATAAATTCGTAATTGTTTTCATTTATAACATACCAATTTATTCAAAAACAAAGGAAGAACATGATGAACATTTACAGATAATTTTACAAGTACTAAGAGAACATAAATTATATGCTAAATTTAGAAAGTGTGAATTATTTAAAGATAAGATACAGTATTTAGGTCATGTGATATCCAAGGATGGAATCTCAAATAACCTGGATAAAGTAAGAGCAATAAATGAATGGCTTGTCCCTAAGGATGTAACAGATGTACAATCATTCATGGGAATTATAGGTTACTACCGAAAATTCATAAAAGAATTTTCGAGAATTGCGAATCCTATTACATCATTACAGAAAAAAGGGAAAAATATTTGTGTGGGATGTAAAATGTGAAGAAAGCTTTAAAAAGTTAAAAGAATTATTAACTACTACACCTATCTTAAAAATAGCAGATCCAAACAAAGACTTCGTTGTATGCATTGATGCATGCAATGAAGGCTTGAGTGGAGTCTTAATGCAAGAAGGTCACGTAATTGCATATGAATCAAGAAAATTAAAAATACATGAAAATAATTATGCTACTACGACTTAGAGTTTCCTTCCGTAATACATGCTTTGAAAATGTGTCTCCATCATCTAATCAATAGAATATTTTTAATAATGACAGATAACAAAGGTCTAAAATATATGTTGTATTAACAAATCTGAACACATGGCAAGTTAGGTGGTTAGCTTTCCTTAGCGAATATGATTTCGAGATCAAACATATAAAAGGAAAAGAAAACAAGGTGGTTGATGCCTTAAGAAGAAATGAAAAACTGAACTTTATGGCCGTTGTTAGCAGCTATAAAACAGATTTGGAAACTAAGTTTGAAGACGGGGTAAAAATGGATAAAAATTATCAGAAGTTACAAGAAAAAGTTGCAAAAAATGAATCTGAAAATATAAAAACAGATTTAAATTTGAATGAAAGGGTCTAATGTTGTATAAAAACAAATTATATGTACCTAACATACCAGAAATTAAATTGTTGATTTTAAATGAACTACATAAAAGTCCTTATTCAGGACATCATGGTTACCAAAAGATGATAACGATGTTAAGAATACATTATTTTTGGCCAAACATGAAGAATGAGGTGGCTGAATATATAGTTAGGTGTATTGAATGCTAGCAAGTTAAGGCTGAGCATCAACAACCAGCTGGCTTAATGCATCCATTACCAATTCCAGATTGGAAATGGAAAATTATCAGCATTGATTTTATAATAGGACTGCCTAAAAATCAAAAGCAAAATGATTCTGTGATGGTAGTAGTGGATAAACTTAGCAAGGAAGCTCACTTTATACCTGTCAAAACTACTTATAAGGCTTCTAATAGTGCTTATGTGTTTATGAAACAAGTTTTTTGTTTGCATGGAATTCCTAAGGTAATAATTTCTTATAGAGAGTCTAAATTTACTGGTAATTTCTAGACGTCATTGTTTAAAGTTTTGGATACTAAATTAAATTTCAGCACATATTTTCATCCATAAACAGATGGACAAACTAAAAGAGTAAATCAGGTTTTAGAAGATATGTTAAGAATGTATGTTAGAGATCAACTAAACAAGTGGGAAGAATATCTGCACTTAGTTGAATTTGATTATAACAATCATTATCAAGCTTCAGCTAAAATTAATCATTTTGAAATATTGTATGGCCAAAAGTGTAATACTCTCATTTCATGGAGTAATCCGGTTGACAGATTGATGTTAGGACCTAAGTTGTTGAAATAAATGGATTTAACGGTGAAACAGGTACAAAGCAATCTGAAAATTACACAAGACAGACAGAAGAGTCATGTAGACCTTAAAATAACTCAGAAAGAATTCCAAGTAGGTGAGCATGTTTTTGTGAAGGTAAAACCCAAAAAAAACTCTTTTAAGATGGGGAGTTGTGCTAAATTAGCACCCAGGTATTGTGGACCATTTGAGATATTGTCAAGAGTTGGACTAGTGGCTTATCAGTTAGCTTTTCCACCTAATCTCAAAATACATAATGTATTTCATATTTCTATTTTGAAAAAGTATGTACATGATGCTACTCATGTAATCAATTGGAATGATATAAAGGTAGAACCAAAAGGATATTTTTAGGTGGAACCGAATTGTATCCTCGACAGGAGAGAAATCTTACTCCGGAATTGCACCATTGGACAGGTAAAGGTGCAATGTAAGCACCTTAGTCCATATGAAGCAACGCAGGAATTGGAGAGTCATATGCGGGAAGCATATCCAATTTTGTTCCAGGAAGACATAGATGATACTTAAGCAACATCGAGGATGATGTTGAACTTAAGAGGGGGTGTTTGTAACCTACCTAGAACTTGAAACATTTTATGTTGTGGAAAAACATTGCTTTAAAAGTTATTTTAAAGTTTTATGTTATTGACCAAGGATGGTCAAGGATGACTGTAATTGAATATTTTATTATTTAATAATTAAAATAGGAGACACCTATCCAAAGAAGACTGTTGAAGAGTGTTCACTGACCCACTAGGAGGAATGAACTGGTGTAGAAGGAAAATTGACAAGTGGCAGCGATTTCACTCACTTTCTAGCTGTTGCAGGAGGAAACTTCCCTAAAAATGTGGTCATGTTCCCCAAGGAAGGTGGAATTGAGCAGGTGGCTCATTAAATGATAAAACTGACCCAAAGACCTAGGCAATCTTATATCCATCGAATGAGCAGGTGGCTCACTAGTTAGTTTATGCCTTGTGGATGGCTGCTTACTGAAAAAGTTAAGCACACAAGAGGATTCGATGAGGGGAAAGCTAAAGTGAGTTGTTAGTTTAAGGACTGCAAAATTATTCTGTTGAGTTTGCAGAGAGTGTATTGTCTGCAAGTCTTTATGATTGCTGAGATACAAAGAGACTATTATATGCTTCTACACAGTGTCTTCGTCCTGGTGGTTCAGTGAACAAGCTCGGGGGTCCTGAAGCAAGTAATATTGGCTGCTTCTAGGAGACGATTGGGAGGAACGGTCTTCTTTGGGTGTTTGTCCACCTCAAAAATTAAACAAGTTCAACATTGTCTGGTTTAATTGCTTCTAAATTGTTCTGTATATTTCTGAAATTTTATATATATGAGTTATTAGTTTTCTAATGCTTCTTAAATTTTCTAATAGTTATTAAAATTATTTGAATATAGAACTGGAAATTATTTTCTATATAAAAGTTTGTATAACTAGAATGGAAATATAGAATAATGAAATATAAACCCTCTCTATATTTTTCCTTTCACCGAAGTGATGTACTCTAGTACAGAGAGTTTGTTTAAATAGGTAGATTAAAAATGATCTCAATAATGTAGGCAGAATGCTTTAAAAGAATAGTAAATTATTCAATTGATGCACAATAGTATAGAAGCCCAATGGCTTAGTTAATAAACATATTATTTTTATTACAGAGCAATATTATATAAATAATATATATATAATATTTTTTATTACTATTTTTTATTCCAAAATACCTCTGTAAATTATAAAACAACCAATGTTTATATCAAACCTGATGCTTTCCAAACATTTTATCATTTATTAAAATTTTAACCAGAAGCAAGGAAACCTAGCCTTCATTAACAAATTTCAACAAAAGGTTTATAGTAATGTCTCTCACAACTAAACAGAGTTAGAGTTATTACATCGAACTCCTTAAATAATCCAGTATCAAACAATAGAATAAACTAAAACCATCACTCGCATCCATGGCCTTTCGTTTTCAATGCAAGTATGATAAAACCCTAGAATAACTTCTTGAATTCTTTACAGAGTCTTTTTAGCATCTTATCCATCTAATCTATTACATACAAAGTATACAAGACTGCGACTAAGGATTATCCCAGAAGACGTTATAATCTCATACTTAAAACTGTTCGAGCATTCTAATAGCTCAGGGTTTTCCCCAGTCTCTTATAAACAAATTCTTTAAATAAAACACAAGCCTTATAATCCATGTTCAGGGTTAAAATGTTTTTAAGAAAATATAAGTAACTCAATAGAAACTAGGGTTTTGCTTAGTAAGGGAGTGTGCAATTTTTGCACATGGGGGTCAAATTTGCAAAATCATCGACCCGGGATTTATGGCTAGTGTTCCCAACTGGAACCTTCCTGTAGACACACTTGCAGGACTCCCTGGAACCCGGTTTTTTTGCACAATTGGAATTCTATGCCCCCAGTAGGTATCGAGCAGGTGTCCCTGAAGGCCTTTTGGATGCAAGACGGAACGAGCCATAGAATGACGATCGTGGCTCAGATAGACAAACTATCGAATCCATTGGATTCAGGATATCAGGATAGTGCTAGGGGTGCCCCTCTCCTCCGGTCCCATGGCCTAGGTGTCATCTTGTAGGAACATTTTTGAAACTAGGGTTTTTCTCTGTAAGGGAGTGTGCAATTTTTGTACATGGGGGTCAAATTTGCAAAATCACTGACCGGGGACTTATGGATAGTGTTCCCAGCTGGAACCTTCCTAGACACACTTGTAGGACTCCTCGGAACCCGATTTTGTTGCACGGTTGTGTAAAATCTCCATAAAAAAAAAAAAATTTCCTTTTCCTTTACATCTTAATCTTGTAATTTCATTTCACTCTATAGCACCTGAATAGAAGACAGTTCTGCGTTTATCAGTATCTAAATTTGTTAATGTCCTTGTAGCACGGAACTTACAGGTGACCTTACCCTTGTTTTCCTACTAGTTAGAAGGCTATCACATTGACATACCACTTACTTAGCTGTGGCTAATCCTCCCTTATTTTTTGGTATGCAGGTTCCTATGCTTCTGGAGTCTTGCCATGATGTCGGTAACAAGGTATGGATACTTTTTAACAAGCCAATTCTTAATGTTTTGTATATGATTTAGTGTCGCACTTCCACATAGCATACATTCAACCAAGGATCTTAATTTGGAATAACAATTGTGTTAATATGGTTATAACACAACCAACCTAACTTCGAAAATACATCACTATGCTATTAAGGTTGTGGGTTTAAAAACACACAATTCTTAAGTCTCAAAAGCATGTCGAAGGAATAATTAAGAGCACTAATGTTATTCAATCTCATAATGATAAATGTCTGATCGTCACTAATGTCTTACCAGCTAGGTGATTTAAATAAGCTATGCATTAATTTGTAAACCCCTTTCAACATGGAATGACTTACTATCAATTAAACTACAGGGTACCTTACACTTACCAATGAAGCTCAGCGGGGTAACTGAACCATGTGACCCATCAATATGTATGTAGTTGAAAACGCCACCTGCATTTCGACAGGGTACCCGTACTGGGGTCATTCACTGGTTCCCAGGCGGCCATGTGACTACATTTAATGTGTTCGAATGTTATGGTGCCATCTGCACCTGAAAGGACAGAGTTGGTTGTCTTGGCGTTTGGGGTAAGTAACTCCTCAACAAAACTCGAAAACTCTCTGGAACAATTTCCTCTTTGGCATTCGAATTGGGGTTCACAAGTTTGTCCCACCAAACCCTGGCGATTTGATCAAACCTCGATCCCTTACTATCGCTGTATCTTCTTCTGCAATGAGGAGGAAACGATTAATACAATAGTGGTTACTCCAGAGGGAGTTCTCCTCGCTTTAAGGCGCAGCCACTTCCCTGAGTTGCCTCGGAGGTAAAACTCCAATACTGTAACTCGACAGTTTTTCTAATAGTAGGTTTTGGTGGTGTAATCTATTGCCATTTTGCTAATAATGTACTATTTTTCAATGGTGGTGATAGGTATTTCCAGTTTGAGACAGCGCAGGTTGCAGAGGGGACCTTCCCTAACGGTAAGTGGTATCGCTCCTTTGCCTTCATATATCGACAGGAAATCTTGGGAAGACCTCTTCAACGGAAACAAGAAGTTTGTAGTTTGCATGTCATGGTTAGTTCATTTTTGAAGCTTCAAGGATTCGTTGTGGCCTGGGTTTTTCTGCCACGAATCCGATGTAATAACTATTCCTTTATGATATTTTCTTTCTATGGTTCTAGGTTCTGGAGAAATGCGTATTGAAATAACTGATTTTAATATCGGGGTTTCTGTTTCTAACTTCCCGAAGGATTTCAATACCCTATCGAATTTACCCAGAATACGGAACACTTTTGTAATGTTATGAGTGAAACGGATTTGATCTTCATGGTTCTACGACCTCAGGGTTAGCACTGGAAAAATGATTTTGATTTTGGATGCTTTAAAATCCTGTTTAGATAGAACTACAGGGTTGGTATGATGCCATTTTCTATTTCCTTAAATATTATAGACAGATATGGTTACTAGGACAAAAGGTCTCTGTATTGTTCTGTTTTCAACCATTTCGTATGCCTGCGTGGTAGATAAGGGTCTAATACTGATTTTATTTTTATCTGCGGGGATTGGAAAAATCGTGATAGTATACACCCTTATTTCACAAGTTGTCGGAACAATTTTTAAAGGATTCTGTGTTTAAAGAACTCTGAAGTTTTCGTTTGTCTCAACTTTGTAAGCTGACTGTCTACAGGATGATTGTGAACTGTAGTAGATGACTACGTCCCCAACTTAGAACTTGTCAGACCAACCGCTGTGTGGTTCCGTTGTACTTTTCTATTTAAACATGATTGTAAATGTTCTCGCAAGGCCTGGAAGAAGCTATTCTATTTTCTATAGATCCATGTCTCAGTTACTGTAGGGGCATTGCCTGGAAAATTTACATTAACAGAATAGATCCTTGAAAATGATAATGATAATGGTAGAAGGTGCTGTTATCGGTTTTCCTCTAAATTCATACTGTCAATGTATCTAGTATTTAGACACTCTAACTACCAGTGTAAATGTCATGAACGATGGCGACCCTCAAATACTATTTTATGACTTGCCTTTACAAAATTTCCTGTGAATGAGGGTGGAATACATAGGTTTGTGTGAGAGTTTAAAGGATTAGGTCGAGAATTATCCCTTAAGTTAGAGATTATTCCGTGAAGGAATAACGGAGGGTGTTGGCATTCGATCCAAGAGAGTTATTTTTATGAAACTTATAAATATTCATAATATACAGGTAGTTGGGATAATACATCGTTTCAGTACTAAATCTCCATATCCTATCTGCGATGAAACAATAATACCCTAATGATGTCCGCATGGAAAAATAGTGGAATTTCTGTACAGAGTATTTCTATACTATTCATGACCCATGTTTTCTTTTCTTTATTTGTCGTGGAGTATAAAGAAGGTCAAGATTTATCCCCTGGACTCTAACTAGATAATATAATAAACAAAAGGGCGTAAGAGAAAATCATGCAATTTCCACCGAGGCTTTATAGATCTAATTTTATAACAAGGAAGATCGATTTAATAAACAATAAGAATGTACAGAAATCATGCAATTTTGTACTGAGGGCTTTATAGATCAATTTGTAAACAATGATAAAATCGAATATAATAAATAATAAGAATGTACAGAAATCATGCAATTCTTTACGAGGGCTTTATAGATCAATTTATAAACAATGCTAAAATGATCCCTCTGTGGTTACATTATCCATTCCATTTTGTCGCTGTTTTATCCTCAATACTAACTATCTATGTTACAGTGCAAGCATTATTCGAATCACGGAATTTACTTAGACACGATAAACACTATATTTTTAACAAATGGAGACAGATAAATAACAGAAATTACTTAGACATTATAAACACTATATTTTAACAAATGGAGGCAGATAAATAACAGAAATTACTTAGTGTCTGTGATAACAAAACCTGGAACTTGTAAACCAAATGCAGTAGGAACAGCCATGTTCCTCCCAACCGTAGATTAGGTACAAACACCAAGTCTGTACGCAATCACCCTCGAGCCAGACACATGCATGGAAAAATGTGGACAGTTAGCCTCAAACTCAGTCTTGTTTCCTGAAACCCTTGCCTAACACAGAGTGCTCACACAGCAAGTGAAATCCTCTCCGGCTATACTCAGCAACGTCCTGCCTCCTCACATATGCCATCCTTTTATAATTTTGCCTAGGTCTTACCATTAGCAGCCAATTCCTCATGGAATTTTCCCAGCTAATCAAATCCCTGATTTTCAGGGTGTGTCTAGTGTCTTAAATACACTCCTAACACTTGTTCTGGTTCCCCAGAGGCTAACTCTAACTTGTCCCCTACTTCTCCATGCATGATCTCCTCATTTAACTTGGCTGTTCCTACTCATTCTTATATTAATATAATAAAATCGTTTGCTTACAACAGTCCTCCTAGGACTTAAGTCAGCCGATTTCTCATCTGGCTTCCTTATTGCATAATCTCAAAATAAAAAAATAATAAAAAAAATCAAACATAATGTTATTTTTTTATTATTCGAGAGGGATGTCACATCCTTGCCCCCTTATTGTGAACACTGTCCTCAGTGTTCTAGTATTCCTCCATCGATTCTGAGAATAGATTCGGGTACCTTTCTAGTATTTCGCTTTCCAATTCCCAGGTTGCCTCCTCAGGACTAAAGTGCTTCCATTGTACCTTTACCTGAGCGATGGCTCGGTTCCGAAGTACTGTTTCTTTCCTGTCCAGAATGCGTAAAGGTTCCACATGAAATTCGCCTTCTGGAGCCTCCTGTATCAAATTCCAATCAATAATATGAGTGGGGTCGTGAATATATTTTTTCAGTAACGAAATGTGAAAAATATTATGAATTTTTAAGTGTGCTGGTAATGCCAGTTTATAAGCTACGGGTCCAATCCTTTCAAGTATTTGGAAAGGCCCGCAGAATCGTGGTGCCAGTTTATTACAACTCCCCATCCGGAGTGAGATTTTCTTTGGTTTAACCCACAAGTATACATGGTCTCCAACTGAGAACTCCTTATCTCGTCTTTTCAGTTCAGCATAGCTCTTTTGGCGGTCCTGGGCCACCTTTAGATTCTTCTGTACTCTTTGGATTGTTTGTTCCATGTCTTTCAGCAAATCTGGTCCTACCAACAAGCGATCGACCAGACTATCCCAGCTAACTGGGGTAGTGCACTTTCTCCCATAAAGAATTTCGAATGGACTCATTCTTGATGATGCTTGGTACCCGTTGTTGTAAGCGAACTCTACCAGATGTAAGTAGTCTTCCCATTTGGTGGGTCTCTCCATGACGTACATTCTCAGCATATCTTCAATGATCTGATTGTACGTTCAGTCTGTCCATCCGTTTCAGGGTCATAGCTTGTGCTGAAATTAATTCTTGTTTCCAAACCTGCAAATAAAGATTTCCAGAACTTGGAGGTAAATTTTACATCCCTGTCTAAAATTACCATCTTTGGTACTCCGTGTAATCTGAATATTTCTTTTAGAAATATTCCTGCAATATCTGCTGCCTTGTAGGTGGTTTTTACCGGAATGAAATGCGTAGATTTGCTAAATTTGTCCACCACCACCATTATGGAATCATGTTGACGTTGGGTTCTCGGCAAACCTGTGATAAAATTGTAATATCCCTCCTTGCATCCCTATTAGAATTGGAAATTTATATTGAACTATGTATGAGGCCCTAGTGAGGAGCTCAAGGCCAAAGCCCCACCAGTGGATCTTGAATGGTGAAGGATAACATTCAAGGTTAAGAAATCATAATGTCCACGGGTCATCATAGGAAGAATATTATTTCGTGTTCAAGGAATTATGTAATCCTATTAAGTAAGATAGTTATGCTTGGAAGGAGAAAACGTTTACTTCAGATGATCAAGTATGGATATTGTAGTATGAAGAATGAATGATTTTCTTATTTACAAATATTTGATTTTGTTATATAAAGTGTTACTAACAATTGAATTTGGCAGATGGCCAAAACTCGGTGGAACTTGTTGAAAGACAAAAGCTTAATATGCATGGTACAATAAAGGGGTGAGGATGAAAGATCCACATTGCAGCTTTTATTATTGTTAATTATTGTTGAATAAAGAACTAGACCAAATTGGTCAGAGAAATTGTATGGTTATAAAATGTAATATGACGAAATAATTGATGAATTTGAATGAGATTTTCCTAGACTCAAGCGAGGAGGCTTGAGGGGAATAGATTCCTGGACTCAAGCAAGAAGGCTTGAGGGGAATTGTGTAAAGAGTGTCATAATGGCATTAAAATACTCCCTAAAATCAGGGATTGAACAGCCACTAGGATTCTCGGAGAATCGGCTGGCTGTAAGACCTAGGCAAGCTATAAAAAAAAAATGTATATGTGGGAGGCAGGACGCTGCTTAGTATGCATGAAAGAAATGTTTGCTGCGTGAGCACTAAGGTGTTAGGCAAAACATGAAAGAAATGTTTGCTGCGTGAGCACTAAGGTGTTAGGCAAGACATAAAAGAAATGTTTGCTGTGTGAGCACTAAGGTGTTAGGCAAGGCATGAGAGGAAGGATTGCTGTGTGAGCACTAAGGTGTTAGGAAAGAATTTCCTGGATCAAGTGAATGCTGTTTGTTGATTTTGTCAAACAGTATACAATCATGGAGCGCTAGATCTATTCTAAAATATTGCAAGTGATATGTGCAATAAAGAACTCATGATTTATGTTTCTGAGTTTGATTATGAAGTTGATGATAAAGTTTTATTATTATTTTTCATTTTCCTGGAAACCGTTGTTGTAGTCGAAAACTCAGGTGTGATCCATAACGACTTGCGAGAAATTCTTGAAAGGCTAGAAAGGGTAAAAATAGAGATGACGAAGCAAGCGAACTACTAAAAAGTATGAACACCGAGGACGGTGTTATTTTTAAAGGGGAGGAGGATGTAATATCCCTCCTTGCATCCCTATTAGAATTGGAAATGTAGATTGAACTATGTATGAGGCCCTAGTGAGGAGCTCAAGGCCAAAGCCCCACCAGTGGATCTTGAACGTATCGTTATTTCTGTTCTTAGGTTGTTATAAGTCGTAACTTATAAGGGAACAACTAAATAACGATGAGCAAGTGAATCACTAAGTATTACTATAGGGACTTCACATGTTGAAGTGATCAGGATAACACCAATTATAATAAATATATATATATATAGATCGTTGAGGGTTTCCATTTTTAAAAGAATATAATCCTCCTTTATAACAAAACAAAAGAGTATAAAAACACCCCACGTATGAAAACGGATTAGAGAAGTATATTGTTATGTGAAATAATATTTAGAAAATATACTATACAGCGGAGGGCGAACCATAGAAGACGTAGGTGATTGTTGAGTCATTTCATTAACTCCCCACCACCGGAATGGAGTATTTGTGAAGACGCCGTGGAGGCTCTTGATGGTTGCCACCGTTGCACCTTCACCTAACCTTCGTTCTGGGACTCCATGTGGCGGGAGGATCCTTTAGCCGAAACCGACTCTCCAAGGAGGTGAAAACTTGAACACTTTTAAAAAGGGTTTAAGGGGGAAGAACACGGGGGGGTTGCACAATGAGGGTTGGCACAATCTGTCTATGCATGAGGAAGGGATCTCACCTACCTAACACGGGAAATAGGAGAGTTTCTAAAGATCTGAATTCAAGTTTCAATGGCGATTCCAGGTTTTCATTTCATAAATTCTGAGTTTCTATTTCGATTGACGATTGTAGGTTATGTTTCATTTCATAATTTCTGAGTGACGATTGTAGATCTATAATTTATGGTTCATTTCATAAATTCTGAGTTTCTATTTCGATTGACGATTGTAGATTATGTTTCATTCCATATTTCTGAGTGACGATTGTAGATCTATAATTTATGGTTCATTTCATAAATTCTGAGTTTCTATTTCGATTGACAATTGTAGATCTGTAATATATGATTTTTAAAATGATCTGGGGTATGAGATCTATCCAAGAATTATGTCAATCAGAAGTCGATTTGAGTCAACTCTTCAACTCTATTTGCTTTTCATTAGTTTTACATTATAAGTCGAATTAGATCGAACTACTCAGACCCTGATTGCTTTTCATTAGCGTGTCCAGATCCTCTAAAAAATGAATTGCGATTTAAACTTGTGGGTTTCCATTCCGAAGCTATCATTTTGGCGTTTTTCCAGGATTGAGGATATTTGTATTTTGGCATTAAATAATTTTGTATCAGTTATGAAATTTGGCGTTTTTCCAGCATTGAAGATTTTTGTATTTTGACAATTAAATAATTTTGTAGCAGTTATGAAATTAGGCGTTTTCCAGCCTTGTAGAAGGTTGTAGCTTGACTATTAAAAAAAAACCCTGTCTCTGGTTGGGAATGGCGTCTTAATTTCTTTCTCAGAAAATGTTTTTCGATTTATTATCCAAGTCTCTGCGGCTATCCATTTCTCTGTCCTTGACTAACGTATAAAACAGTTACATTTTGGGTAACGTGTGCTTAGACCCACGTTTTCTTTCCCGCCAATCCTGTGCCGATCTACCATAACTAGATACTCCAGAGCTAGGATTACGGTCGCTGTCACCGGTTATGTGTCCGTTAAATTCTTTTAAATGTTTTGGTAATGACCATAATTGTATGCAACCGTATCTCTATTTTGGTTAATGAATATATCACCCATTCCAACACATGGACTTGATGAGTGGCGGTCAATGCCATTACATTATGAAGGGTAAGTAAATTTAAGTATAGCCATAAAATGATAAAGGCGTATCCTCATAGAGGATATTAATGTGTGGATGAAAAGATACTATGTTTTTATATTTCATTAATACAATAGTATGTGTAGATGAAAGATACTTCTTGTTTATAATTCATAAGTCAAGTTATAATTCATAAGTCATGTTAAAAGCATATTATGTTGAATTAAACTGCTACATTATCTATGTTGGATGAATGTGTAATGCATCCTGATTGAACTTCATTAGTATACTTAAGTGGATGAGACTTGTGTAATGCATCTATGTGTTAGATCTATGCATGCGTCGGGGCCAGGATAACTCTACGAGAGTTCGGACCCCATCCCTTCCTGTTATGTTATTCTAATGTATAAGTTGATTTGCCAACAGTATATGGAGATCAAACTAAGATAGGTCTAGGTAAGTATGTGTTAATTACCAGAGATAAATTCTATAGTCCTTGATATTAGGGTGGAATGTCTTAAAATGTCCTCTAGGGGAGAGACATTGAGAAAGTGGAAATTGCAACAACTGAGTTGCTGGATGTAAAACCCCTATGTGATGAATAATAAATACGACCTTTGTGGACGTAGCCCGGGGATTCGGGTGAACCACTGTATATCTCGCCTTGCTCATATGTGTAACAATGGTGGTTCATTGTTTATGACAATGTCAGAAAGGCTTGGAATGTTGGAAGTTAAAGAACGCAACAATTGGTTGCAGATGTAAAACCCCTTCTCGTTGAGTAAATAAAAGAAATGACCTTCCTTTGTGGACGTAGCCCAATAGGGGTGAACCACCTACATATTGTTTCATGTGTTATGACGCCTCATTGTTTTAGTTAGATGCATCTCTATTGTAGTCATCTTTATATCATTGAGTAATTTGTTAGTTAAATGAATAAATATTGTGAATCCTTGTTAGTGGATTGAAGAGCTGACATAAGTCTTATATGGTTTGCTTCTCATTATCTTGTTGCAAGAATAAATTCCATAAATAACAAGCAAGTGGTTAAGAAAGCCTTATTGATCGTTAAATTGTCATTATGCAGTGGTATGAATAATGGTCTATGATTTACAATATAGATGATTCTCATTATGAGAGTTGGAATCAATGTATTAGAATTACATGAATGTTATATAAATGTTATGATAGGGAGTTAGTTTTAATTTTTATGAAGGATTTCAATTCTTTCCAAATTACTAACTCGTTTAATTTGTGGAGGTTACATAAAGCTTCCATTATATTTTCTACAAAATAACATCAGAAATATGGAGATGTTACAAAAATCTAGTGAAATCACTTCCCATTTCCATTCAGGAATTGGTAATGGTTGTAACAACCCAGCAGGATGCTTATGATCTGCCTTCACCTGTTGACATTCCAAGCATTTAGAGAAATAATCAGCTAGGTCAGTTTTTAATTTAGGCCAAAAGAACTGTTTTCTAAGAGCTGTTATCATTTTTTTATACCCGGGATGACCTGCAAAAGGAGGTTTGTGCATCTCATTTAGAATAAACAATTTAAATTCCGCAACATTAGGCATGTACAGCCTATCTTTGAACCAAATCAGACCTCTCTGATCCATTTTGAAATCTGTCCCGTTCATGTTTATTTCGTTTTGCTAAATTTTACTTTGCAGATTTATGTATTCTGTGTCCTGTTTGCTTGCCATTATTACTTTGTCCGTGAGATTACTTTCTGGTTGACTCATTATTATCTCGTACACCTCATGGGTCCTTCGACTAAGTGCATCTGCCACTGTATTTTCCTTACCCTTTATGTGTTTTACATCAAAGTCAAACTCACTTAAGAAGGCCATGCACCTTGCTTGTCTGGCATTGAGTCCTGGTTGGTTAAATAAGTTCTTGACGCAAGTGTTATCGGTTAATAACAAAAACTTCTTTCCCAGCAGGTAGTGACGCCACATTTTCAGTGCGTGTACTACTGCTGTTAATTCCAAGTCATGAACCACGTAGTTGCGTTCATGTTCCTTTAATTTCCGTGATTCATAACACACTACATGTCCGTCCTGGGACAATACTCCTCCTACTCCCTCTTTGCTCGCATCTGTACAGACCGTGTATTCTTTACATGGGTCTGCCACTTTTAGAACAGGTGCCTTGGTCAGCAACTCTTTGAGTCGTTCAAAACTTTCCTGACACTTGCAGGACCACACAAACTTTATCCCCTTTTTCTGTAGTGAGGTAATGGGATAGGCGATCTTCGAGAATCCCTCAATGAACCTCCGATAGTAACCTGTGAGTCCCATGAAAGATTTAATATCAGCTACATCTCTCGCTACTGGCCAATCCGCTATGGCTTTTATTTTCTGTGGGTCGACTGAAATTCCTTCAGCAGAAATAATATGGCCTAGGTACTGGATTTCCTTTTTAAAGAACTCACATTTCTCCAACTTTGCATACAACTGGTGGTCCCTCAAGGTTTGCAATACGATTCTTATATGCTGTTCATGTTCTTCCTCCGACTTAGAGTATATTAGGATATCATCAATAAAAATCAACACAAACTGGTCTAGATATTTGTTGAAGATACCATTCATTAAACACATGAATGTGGCAGGGGCGTTGGTTAACCCAAAAGGAATTACTACAAATTCATAGTGTCCATATCGGGTACGGAATGCGGTTTTACTTATGTCTTCATTTTTAATACGAATCTGATGGTACCCAGATCGAAGATCCAGTTTGGAAAAGATCCTAGCTCCCCCTACTTGGTCGAACAAATCATTAATTCGTGGTAAGGGGTATTTATTCGGTGCACCCCAAGGCGAGACACTAGGTCTTATATACCCTTTGTCTAGTAATTCTTGAATCTGAATCTTTAATTCTGTCAATTCAGGGATACTCATTCTATAAGGTACTTTTGACACTGGTGCTGATCCTGGGTAACAGTTCAATGGAGAAATCTATTTCTCGTTGAGGCGGTAACCCCGGTATTTCCTCTGGAAATACGTCTAGGAACTCACCTAAGACAGGATGTTCTACTATGGAAGTCTGACTTTCATTGAGAAGTAAATCAGATACTCTTACAGCGTAAATCTTGCATCCTTTCCTCATACACTTCTTTAGCTGCATAGCAGAAATCTGCCTAACAGAAACAGGTTTCTGTTTTCCAATCACTGTTCTTAGAGTTTGGTCTTCCACAATGTAGGTAAAATTCTTGGTAAAGCAGTTCAGTACTACTCTATATTTTTCAAGCCAGTCCATACCTATTATCATGTCATAAGATCCTAAAGGCAACACATTTAAATTAATCTTTGTTTTGTGGTCCTGTATTTGAAGTTCACAATCAGATATGTATTCCGTTACCTTCCTATTTGCTCATGTAGCTAACTGAACTAACCAGGGCTTTGGGTGCTTTACCTTGGTGATTTGACAGTGCTCCATCATCTTGGGAGTGATGTAGCTTAAAGTTGCCCCAGGGTCTATTAAAATAGTACAAGTATGGTCAGAAATTGTACCTTCAATTTCCACAATTGCAGATTGATGATCTGCCTGTCGGTCCTCCAAGGCTGCATTAATCCGGTGATAACTTTTCCCAATGTCTCCCACCGTGGATGCTTCTTGCATATTATGGAGTACTCTATTTGTTTCATTGTATCGGGGACAATTCCTGCATAAATGGGCTTCACCACATTCCCAGCATTTCAGGGGTTCCTTAGGAATACCGATACTTCCTTTTATCCCCATGTTAGGGGTTTTAAAAGTTTTCTGCTGTAACTGTTCATTTCTGGGAAATGAATTTCCCTGGAAGTTTTTGGGCATGTTCCTGAAGGGCGGGGGTTTGTAACCTTTCTTCCGCTGGTTAAACTTTTCCTGTTTCTTGTCCTTCCATGCTTTAGTAGTATCATTTCTTTGTTTGTATTGCTCAAAACATAATCTGGCCTTTCTTAGTGCTTCTTCTAAAGTTCTGGGATTGTCGAACTCAATTCGATCTTTATAGGACTGTGGCAGGCAGCTTAAGAACCGCTGTACCTTCAGTTTTTCTTCCTTGATATATGGGACGAACCGTAATAAGTCCAGGAATTTATTGATAAGATCTTCCATCGTCATTTGACCCAGCTTTAATTCGTAAAATTCCTTGGTTTTTCTTTCATAATAACTTTCTGATAAGTACTGCTTCTTGAAATATTTCTTAAATTTTGACCATTCAAGGTTCTTCTCTTTCAGTCCCTGGGAAATCTTCAGGTCTTGCCACCATATGCTGGCCTTCCCCTTTAGGTTGTACACAGCCATTCTGACTTTCATATTACTGGAGTAATTGTAGATTTGAAAGTATTTTTTTTATGTCCAGCAGCCACGCTTCTGCTTCTTCGCCAGTTTTTGATTCTCCATCGAAGCTAGTAGGTTTTATTTTTTTGAATTCACCCTCCAGATGGTCAACCTTTCTTTTTCCCATAGTCTTGTCTTGATGCTCAGATTTCTGGGTCTCATTGGAGGAATCTCCCTTCTTCTCAGCGTTCTCGTCAGTCTCCTCTTTCCTCTTAGTATCCTCCTTCTCTTTTTCGCCATTGTTCCTTTGGTGAAGACTCTGCAGCAAAATTTCATTGATTTCTTGTTGTTTTTCCTGAGCTTTCTTCAGTTGCTCATTATCTGCTTTGAAACTCTGTATCTCCATGATCAGGCTTCTCATGGTTTCTAGTACCTGACTTGCTTCCGAATGTTCTGCTGTTCTCGCCTGTTCGTTTCCTTCAGGCTCTTCTCCGTATTCCTCGTGTGAAGTCATCTGAAAATTCAAACTGGAACATACGCATGCAACATTCAAATATATATATTAAATTTTGATTTCCTGCGCAACAAAACTAGGTGTTTCCAAGGCGACAGGGTTGAATCTAGCTCCGATACCATATGTAAAATCTCCATAAAAAATTTTTTTTCCTTTTCCTTTACATCTTAATCTTGTAATTTCATTTCACTCTATAGCACCTGAATAGAAGACAGTTCTGCGTTTATCAGTATCTAAATTTGTTAATGTCCTTGTAGCACGGAACTTACAGGTGACCTTACCCTTGTTTTCCTACTAGTTAGAAGGTTATCACATTGACATACCACTTACTTAGCTGCAGCTAATCCTCCCTTCGTTTCTGGTATGCAGGTTCCTATGCTTCTGGAGTCTTGCCATGATGTCGGTAACAAGGTATGGATACTTTTTAACAAGCCAATTCTTAATGTTTTGTATATGATTTAGCGTCGCACTTCCACATAGCATACATTCAACCAAGGATCTTAATTTGGAATAACAATTGTGTTAATATGGTTATAACACAACCAACCTAACTTCGAAAATACATCACTATGCTATTAAGGATGTGGGTTTAAAAACACACAATTCTTAAGTCTCAAAAGCATGTCGAAAGAATAATTAAGAGCACTAATGTTATTCAATCTCATAATGATAAATGTCTGATCGTCACTAATGTCTTACTATCTAGGTGATTTAAATAAGCTATGCATTAATTTGTAAACCCCTTTCAACATGGAATGACTTACTATCAATTAAACTACAGGGTACCTTACACTTACCAACGAAGCTCAGCGGGGTAACTGAACCATGTGACCCATCAATATGTATGTAGTTGAAAACGCCACCTGCATTTCGACAGGGTACCCGTACTGGGGTCATTCACTGGTTCCCAGGCGGCCATGTGACTACATTTAATGTGTTCGAATGTTATGGTGCCATCTGCACCTGAAAGGACAGAGTTGGTTGTCTCGGCGTTTGGGGTAAGTAACTCCTCAGCAAAACTCGAAAACTCTCTGGAACAATTTCCTCTTTGGCATTCGAATTGGGGTTCACAAGTTTGTCCCACCAAACCCTGGCGATTTGATCAAACCTCGATCCCTTACTATCGCTGTATCTTCTTCTGCAATGAGGAGGAAACGATTAATGCAATCGTGGTTACTCCAGAGGGAGTTCTCCTTGCTTTAAGGCGCAGCCACTTCCTTGAGTTGCCTCGGAGGTAAAACTCCAATACTGTAACTCGACAGTTTTTCTAATAGCAGGTTTTGGTGGTGTAATCTATTGCCATTTTGCTAATAATGTACTGTTTTTCAATGGTGGTGATAGGTATTTCCAGTTTGAGACAGCGCAGGTTGCAGAGGGTACCTTCCCTAACGGTAAGTGGTATCGCTCCTTTGCCTTCATATATCGACAGGAAATCTTGGGAAGACCTCTTCAACGGCAACAAGAAGTTTGTAGTTTGCATGTCATGGTTAGTTCATTTTTGAAGCTTCAGGGATTCGTTGTGGCCTGGGTTTTTCTGCCACGAATCCGATGTAATAACTATTCCTTTATGATATTTTCTTTATGTGGTTCTAGGTTCTGGAGAAATGCGTATTGAAATAACTGATTTTAATATCGGGGTTTCTGTTTCTAACTTCCCGAAGGATTTCAATACCCTATCGAATTTACCCAAAATACGAAACACTTTTGTAATGTTATGAGTGAAACGGATTTGATCTTCATGGTTCTATGACCTCAGGGTTAGCACTGGAAAAATGATTTTGATTTTGGATGCTTTAAAATCCTGTTTAGATAGAACTACAGGGTTGGTATGATGCCATTTTCTATTTCCTTAAATATTATAGACAGATATGGTTACTAGTACAAAAGGTCTCTGTATTGTTCTGTTTTCAACCATTTCGTATGCCTGCGTGGTAGATAAGGGTCTAATACTGATTTTATTTTTATCTGCGGGGATTGGAAAAATCGTGATAGTATACACCCTTATTTCACAAGTTGTCGGAACAATTTTTAAAGGATTCTGTGTTTAAAGAACTCTGAAGTTTTCGTTTTTCTCAACTTTGTAAGCTGACTGTCTACAGGATGATTGTGAACTATAGTAGATGACTACGTCCCCAACTTAGAACTTGTCAGACCAACCGCTGTGTGGTTTCGTTGTACTTTTCTATTTAAACATGATTTTAAATGTTCTCGCAAGGCCTGGAAGAAGCTATTCTATTTTCTATAGATCCATGTCTCAGTTACTGTAGGGGCATTGCCTGGAAAATTTACATTAACAGAATAGATCCTTGAAAATGATAATGATAATGGTAGAAGGTGCTGTTATCGGTTTTCCTCTAAATTCATACTGTCAATGTATCTAGTATTTAGACACTCTAACTACCAGTGTAAATGTCATGAACGATGGCGAACCTCGAATACTATTTTATGACTTGCCTTTACAGAATTTCTTGTGAATGAGGGTGGAATACATAGGTTTGTGTGAGAGTTTAAAGGATTAGGTCAGGAATTATCCCTTAAGTTAGAGATTATTCCGTGAAGGAATAACGGAGGGTGTTGGCATTCGATCCAAGAGAGTTATTTTTATGAAACTTATAAATATTCATAATATACAGGTAGTTGGGATAATACATCGTTTCAGTACTAAATCTCCATATCCTATCTGCGATGAAACAATAATACCCTAATGATGTCCGCATGGAAAAATAGTGGAATTTCTGTACAGAGTATTTCTATACTATTCATGACCCATGTTTTCTTTTCTTTATTTGTCGTGGAGTATAAAGAAGGTCAAGATTTATCCCCTGGACTCTAACTAGATAATATAATAAACAAAAGGGCGTAAGAGAAAATCATGCAATTTCCACCGAGGCTTTATAGATCTAATTTTATAACAAGGAAGATCGATTTAATAAACAATAAGAATGTACAGAAATCATGCAATTTTGTACTGAGGGCTTTATAGATCAATTTGTAAACAATGATAAAATCGAATATAATAAATAATAAGAATGTACAGAAATCATGCAATTCTTTACAAGGGCTTTATAGATCAATTTATAAACAATGCTAAAATGATCCCTCTGCGGTTACATTATCCATTCCATTTTGTCGTTGTTTTATCCTCAATACTAACTATCTATGTTACAGTGCAAGCATTATTCGAATCACGGAATTTACTTAGACACGATAAACACTATATTTTTAACAAATGGAGACAGATAAATAACAGAAATTACTTAGACATTATAAACACTATATTTTAACAAATGGAGGCAGATAAATAACAGAAATTACTTAGTGTATGTGATAACAAAACCTGGAACTTGTAAACCAAATGCAGTAGGAACAACCACGTTCCTCCCAACCGTAGATTAGGTACAAACACCAAGTCTGTACGCAATCACCCCCGAGCCAGACACATGCATGGAAAAATGTGGATAGTTAGCCTCAAACTCAGTCTTGTTTCCTGAAACCCTTGCCTAACAGAGAGTGCTCACACAGCAAGTGAAATCCTCTCCGGCATACTCAGCAGCGTCCTGCCTCCTCACATATGCCATCCTTTTATAATTTTGCCTAGGTCTTACCATTAGCAGCCAATTCCTCATGGAATTTTCGCAGCTAATCAAATCCCTGATTTTCAGGGTGTGTCTAGTGTCTTAAATACACTCCTGACACTTGTTCTGGTTCCCCAGAGGCTAACTCTAACTTGTCCCCTACTTCTCCATGCATGATCTCCTCATTTAACTTGGCTATTCCTGCTCATTCTTATATTAATATAATAAAATTGTTTGCTTACAACAGTCCTCCTAGGACTTAAGTCAACCGATTTCTCATCTGGCTTCCTTATTGCATAATCTCAAAATACAAAAATAATAAAAAAAATCAAACATAATGTTATTTTTTTATTATTGGAGAGGGATGTCACAAGTTGGAATTATATGCCCTCGGTAGGTACCCAATAGGTGTCCTTGAAGGCATTTTGGATGCGAGACAGAACGAGCCATAGAATGACGATCGCGGCTCGGATCGACAAACTGTCAACTTCGTTGGATTTAGGACAGCAAGATAGTGCTAGGGGTGCCCCTCTCCTCTGGTCCCATGGACCAGGTGTCATCTTGTAGGTCAATTTTGGAAACTAGGGTTTTGCTCAGTAAGGGAGTGTGCAATTTTTGCACATTGGGGTCAAATTTGCAAAATCATCAACCAAGCACTTATGTCTACCGTTCCCAGTTGGAACCTTCCTAGACACACTTGCAAGACTCCCCGAAACCCAGTTTTGTTGCACGGTTGGAATTCTATGCCCCCGGTAGGTATTCAACAGGTTTCCCTGAAGGCCTTTTGGATGAGAGACGGAATGAGCCATAGAATGACGATTGTGGCTCAGATAGACAAATAGTCAACTTCATTGGATTCAGGACATCGGGATAGTGCTAGGGGTTCCCCTCTCCTCCGGTCCCATGGCCCAGGTGTCATCTTGTAGGTCCATTTTGGAAACTAGGATTTTGTGCAGTAAGGGAGTGTGCAATGTTTGCACATTGGGGTCAAATTTTCAAAATCATCAACTGAGAACTTATGGCTATAGTTTCCCTTCTAAATCTATGCCATCACTCTTGATAAAGCAACAAAATCTTACTAAATGTCAGCAGAGCTAGGCATTAATTCAATGCACAATTTTCATTTCGTTATGGAATAGATGTATTATAACTAAGGACATGTCCTTTCAATGCACAATTTTCATTTTGTGCCTCCAATTTCATTTAGGTCAAGTGTCTCAAGGAGATATGGAAAATTCATCCTTGGGAATAATAACCAAACCAAGCAACAAAATAGAATGTTGTAATTTTTGGAAAGTGTGTTTGGGATAGACCAACATGAGTGCATTGTCCATAAACTCTCATGCAATTTTTTTATGAATTTGACCTTTTAGGTTTTGTGCACTATAAATATAAATAAGTGTTGAGGAATAAACATGGTTGGGGGGACAATGGATTTAATTCCAAACTTAACATTCTTGAGCTCAAACACCATGACAGAATCCCTCTCATAGGAGTATTTGGAATTCAAGTTGAATATGGACACCATGATCAAGTCTTGGGCGTCTAGGTTTCTAGGTTTTTGGGTGATGAAATTAGGTATCTAACATTTCTATTTGTGTGGATGATGGATGAGAATCTTATGGTGAAAAATTGGATGGTGATGGTGACAACATGGGTAGGAAGAGCACGATGGTGATGTTCATGGTGGCATGGTGATGGCGACAATGACCATGGGGATAGTGATAATGAGCATGAAGATGGTGATGGTGCTAGTGAACATGAAAATGGGCATGAGGATGCAGATATTATGGTTTACTTAGATGGGAGAAAAACAAAAAGAAAACAAATCCATGATGAAACTTGTGCAATTTATCAAGTTGTACCAAGTCTATGAAATTTATCAAGCTATCAATGTATGGCTGCAATAGTCAAAATATTAATGTCAATACTCAATAAGACCACGAAACAAAATCATAGCATACATGTACACCACATACCTATAACATAGTACACAATAAAACATGCAAACCACATACCAGATTACTTACCTATGGTCATTCAACTAGATCATCAGGATCACCTCGAATACCAATGGTTTCCTTTAACCTCTCGTGCTCGGAATAAGGCAATAAGTATCGTTCCTTTGATGAGTTCTTCCTTGGCATTGTTTGCAGCTGGAGGTTTGTGCCAATAGCTAATTTTGTATAATGGTATACAATCTCACCTCGTCTATAATCTTCATATGTATACCGTTTTCTATTTGCTGAGTGGGAAACCTAGTTCAAATATTCTCCCTTTATAACCCTCGACCCAATCAGAAAATCATTGGCCTCATAGTCCCGTAATGGAAAATTTAGGGTTTGCTTCCCCTCTAAGCAACATGCCAGCCAATAGTTAGTGCGCCATGCATTGCGTCTCAGGGAAACCACTGCGTATATGTGCCTTGGAGAAAATATAGTTCCAACATTTAAGACAACTAATTAGACACAAGTAGTTGTCAAAAATATAAAAAATATACAGAGCTAATTAGACACAACTAGTTGTCAAAAATATAAAAATATTAATTGAACCTAGTTGTACGAGATCTGATATGTGGTCATAGTCTGGTGAAATACTTGATTGGTCCTCCTCCAACTGGGATAATTCTATAGCTATTCGTCGACCAATGGAGAGTGATAAACAGTCCCAACTATCAACCCAATCCATGGATTCACATTCGTCCCATTCACCACTACTGCATGGAGAATAAAAACATGACAGTTTCCTTGTCCACATTTCAAGTATAACATTGTTCGACATTTTAACTGAATGAAATGCACGAGTTCCTTGGATGGTCTTGCACTCATATAACTGTGATCTATCTACATCCACCACCTCCCAAAAATATCTATGTACATGTGCTTTCCTGGTTGAGTGATCTTCCTGCCTTCTTGCTCCCTCCCCCATGACTGAAGCACACCATTCAACGATGGTTTTCGCATCTCGGATGATAGGTCCATTTGTGAACTTCATTTCTTTCCTATGTAATGTAGTCTTTATGCACGCACCTGCTCCATCATATTCAAGTTTCCATGTCCGGTCTCAAAATAGTTCCAAATATGTGGCACCTTGTGCCTTTTGTGGAGCATACACAACCAGAAGACACGGGCATTTTTTCATTTCCCTGCACAACCGTTAGATCAAATCCAATGTTGTTCCATCCGTATACTGTTATCCTTCAAGTGATTGTAGAACTTTTGAAATTTGTGTTGTACAAAAGCGAAGTCGTGACACCTATCATCACTTATGTAGAAGTGATACTCCTTCAATATAACCCAGTTGTCTTCAGTACTATCTGCCCCATGTCTATAGGTGATATGGACCATTAGGCTGACCTGGTCTGAGTGATAGTATTGACTCTGAATCTCATTTTGTGGTTGAAGAGTGTAGTTTTCCGCAAAATCGATCACTGATGGGATAGTCCCAATAAGAAATGTATCCCTGCACGTTCTAAACTGCTCATCTTTCCAATGACCCACATGCACATGCTTTACATATTGTTGTGTATTTTCAAAGAATTCCTCCATGAAGTTGCAAATCTGTACCTGGTAGATCAACAATAAAGACATATATCAATAGATTGTTACATATGAAATTGCAATTTGAAGAAAAAATAGTATCCAATAGCTCATTACCAACCTAAGAAGTGACCAATTGTATTTTTTTTCTTCCGTTCCCTCCATCAATATCATACGTGACATATTTGAATGACTGCAAGTTCACCTCTTGCCTCCCAAGTTCATGCTCATCAGTCACATCTATGCATTTTTCTAATAATGTGAATCCACCACACCCTGGGCATGTCCCATCTATGCAAGTTTTTTGGATAAAATGTGCAATTGTTTGGCCTTCTACACAAAATGCTATGAATAAAGTCTCCAAATGGAATCGATGTGTAACATCCCCATTAAAATCCTTAGATGTTATTTCAAGAAAAGAAAGTACTTGCTACTTAACCGAGATCTTTAGCCAACACCTGTCAGTTAGCCCCAATGAAAAAATAAACACTACTTCTAATTTACTTTCATACATAGTGAATTTTCTTCAAGTAACCCTTGTTGGCATGAGTCGAAACATAGCTGTACTAATTCTTATTTTTAATAGTACCACATTTACATTGAACAACAACATAAAAATCATTCCCCATTTTAAACCAAGGAATAAAGGCAAAAGCTATATTTATAAGAGTAAACTTAATTAAGCATGAATTCGATCAATACCATCCCTAGTACCACAAGAATAACACATAATATCTTTACCAATAAAAATTTGACAATACAAGCATCTTCATAAGCAACACAAGTCATTAACATAACACACATGAAGAGATATTTCTATTCATCGATCCAACAGGATTCCGCAAGCCAGCGGTTACAATACTTGTAGTTCTACTTTCTCGAACCTCTCTTATAAAGAGAGCATTATCAACCCTTAAAGGTCTACCACTGTAGAGACATCTATTAAGTTGATCATAAAAGAAAGTTCCTTCAGAGATCTTGCCACAACTCGGCGTTACTCTCATTTTACAAGGATAAAAAATCCAAACCAAACAAATACGGAGTTTAAGTAAGAAAAATAGGCCCTCTGGAAATTCAGAACAATATCTTAAAATACATACGTAGTTAAGATATTAGACACCAAATCTTATTGCAACAGCAGTATTACAAAACTTAAACTAACCTAAAACTATACCAAGTATGTTAATTGATAAACCAAGCCCCAAACATGACCCACGAATCCATAAGCCTTGCTCTACATTCCAGAAACTTAGCCAGAATTAAAAATCCCGATTCCTTTATAGAGTTTCCAAGAAAACAACGATCTATATTTCGTTCATTTAACCAGTACGATTTCATTTACGACCAAAGGTTCTGAAGAAACAGAAAATTTCTGCTATTATTCCATCACACAAAACGTTGATATAATAATGAAGTTAACCACTTCGGATTTCGATTTCGGCGTTATCAAACAATTACCACCACTATAACTGACATAAGTCGTTGATATAAGAATGAAGACAGCCACTTCGGATTTCAAGTTCACCGCTATCAAACAGTTACCAACTATAATTAACAGCCACAAGATTCATTTGATATCGCACAGCACTACATAAACACATATACAACCCGAGATCGACCAGGATCTCTATCATTTCATCCCGCAATACATGTAGATATATAATACAAACAAACATCCAACATCTCTAGGAATTCCATGCCGTAATATTTAGACAATATATATATAACCCGAGGATAATCAACATCTTTTATGATATAATAACATGCAGGGATCAAGCCTTAATACTTTAATTTCTATCTAAAATCTATAAATAAAGTAAATTTGCAGTGATCATTATTACTGCATTCCTTCAATCCAAAATAGTTTACAAGTAATAAAACTTACAGCAATTATTAATATCCCATACTATCTACCCGAGCATGTTAAGTAAAATAAGTAAATGGGAATTAAGATATTGCGCCAACTTTATTTACTGGGCAACTCCATACGGATTTTAGGGTACGCTGTACTAACTTAGAGATGAACAGGGATCCTAGGGTCTACTCGGATTTAGAGGAGGCAAGCATCAAACTTTATCCAGTTGTCAAATCAGTTCTCAATAAAAAAATTTACTAGGTTGAGTTTGAGTTCTACCCAACAACTAGATCTGGAAAAACAGAGATATACGCTACATCCAACAAAGAACTGGGGAACTAGACCAAAGGGATCAGAAAGATCATCACCGTACATGCATTAAAGACCAGAGATTATGGTTTCCAGAATTGTAACTAGTGAAATTTCATCACAAAGTTTTATCTAAACAATCGAAGAAGACGAAATACATAAAACAATATTCAAGCAGATTCACGTTTTTGCATAGAGTATAAAACTACCACAACGATTGATTTACCTGTATGAAGGTCATTGTACTCCTATGTTGGTTCGATCAAGCGTGCAAGTCGTTCAACCATATTTGATGACCATCGTGGAAATGGAAGATCGCACTCTAAATCCATCATAGACGAAACTAGATTTCCTGAAGAGTTAGATCTTACTCTTTAAAAATACTGAAATGGGGGATAGCCTTTTTATACTAAGTTAAATGACATGGGATCGATACTCTTACTGGAGGTGACCAGATCTAGTCAAAGAGCAGAGATAATTAAAAGCAAACCCCGATGCTGAATTCGACCTACCAATATTTATATAGCTGGAAACTAAGTCAACAAAATGACATAATTATATATATACAACAACAACAAGCTAGCTGGGCAATTGGCATAATATTCATACTGAAAACTAACCAATGAGATGGTATGATAGTACCTGCAACCGAAACTACCTGTGCGATTAGCATATAAATACCAACACGGATCACTATAAACAACGCAGCTCATAGAAGGTCAATTCTAACTCTATGGAACGCAGTCTACTGCAATCAAACGTCGATCTCTATTGACTACATTATAAATCCAACTGGTTAATTCTCAAAGCATTTTCTTACGATTTTCAGAATAAAAAGATATGAAATGTAGAGTAGGAGAAATACACACCCCATCAGAATTACCTCTGTAGCTCGGATCCATCTCATGAGTAGTTCGCCCATCGTCATCCTCCCGATTCATTTGAAAAGTCCTTCCTAAAAGCTAGAGCTCCCTCTTCTCCCTCGACACACCCTTTTACTCTTGCCAATAAGCGGAGATCTACCTTGGGAGATCCGTCCGATGTAGAGGAGGTACCCTTGATATGTGGAGGGTGGTCCATCTCAAGTGCGATCATCCCCAACTCTCCCCACATGGGGATGTTTATAATGCCCAAGTATCAACACAAGGTAAACAAGTGGCAAAATTAGGGCTTGGAGCGCTCTGCTATGGCGACAAATTCCTATGGAAATTTTGGGAGTGTTCGTCCAAGTGTTTGATTGAATTTTAAATTTATTCCTCCTCAAAATAGTGCGGCCCTATAGACCCTCTAAGTTGTTCCTTAAGCTACTACACTCTTAAATATGATTTAACTTAACCATTTGATTTTCTTTTCATAGAAGTAACATATGTATATAAGTGTTACATGTTTTCCTATATATATATATATATATATATATATATATATATATATATAGTTCATTTCCTTACATTATTCGTGGAGGGTCACTACGAGGAGTCTCACTACTAAAGTGGAGTCATTTAAAAAGAGAAATCATAACTTATATAAAATGTTCCTTTAGTGTAACCTATATGATTTCTATAAATATATATTCGCATATATAATTATATTAAACAACCATATTATATATGTACAACCACGAATTACACCTAAATACCCACTCGGTTTATGTAAAACCAAGGATAACTTCTAGTAATTAGGTCGAATACACTAGTATTCTTAATCACTAAGCTAAAATTATTTTTAGTTAGGAACTTACCAAATCCTCTAGTATTCTCCTTTCGCACTAGATCTAATACTTATCCTAAAAGAATTTGGGATAATATTTAAAATCATAAGTAACCTATCGCGCTATACAAAGGCATAGGTCATAAGAGTTTACTAACCGTACAAGTATAGTTTTAGCAATCAAATAGTTTTGTCTAGTGACAAAAATCGGTCGTGGGTGACGATCATAACCTTACCTCCCTTTAGTGAATTCAGCAGTAGTTATCCAAATGAATCATCGCCCTTTAACTCTTAAGTTTACAAATTATAAACTATCACTTGAACCTCATAAGTTACCGAGTTTACTAGTGGGGCCTTGGCCTGGAGCTCTTGACTAGTAACCAAGTGTACAGCAATATTTTCATTTTTTTTTAACATAATAGGTCATAAAGGAGGGATATCACATCCTCATCCCCTTTAAAATAACACCGTCCTCGGTGTTCACTCTTCTCTTGGAGCAATCATTTATACCACAAAATTGGAATTCAAAAGAAACATTGTTTAGTAACAACTTGTCATCAAACTCATAAACATAAATCATGAGTTCTTTATTGCACATATCACTTGCAATATATGGAATAAATCTAGCTCTCCACAATTGTATGCTGTTTGACAAAATCAATAAACAGCGTTCACTTGATCTAGGAAATTCTTTCCTAACACCTTAGTGCTCACGCAGCAATATTTTATCTCATGCCTTGCCTAACACCTTAGTGCTCACGCAACAAACATTTCTCTCATGTTTTGTCTAACACCTTAGTGCTCCCGCAGCAAACATTTCTTTCATGTCTTGCCTAACACCTTAGTGCTCACGCAGCAAACATTTCATTCATGTCTTGCCTAACACCTTAGTGCTCATGCAGCAAACATTTCATTCATGTCTTGCCTAACACCTTAGTGCTCACGCAGTAACCATTTCTTTCATGTCTTGCCTAACACCTTAGTGCTCACGCAGCAACCATTTCTTTCATGTCTTGCCTAACACCTTAGTGCTCACGCAGCAAACATTTCATTCATGTATACTAAGCAGCGTCCTGCCTCCCACATATACATTTTCTTATAGCTTGCCTAGGTCTTACAGCCAGCCGATTCTTCGAGAATCCTAGTGGCTGTTCAATCCCTGATTTTAGGGAGTATTTCAATGCCATTACAACACTCTTTACACAATTCCCCTCAAGCCTCCTCGCTTGAGTCTAGGAAAATCTCATTCAAATTCATCAATTATTTCGTCATATTACATTTTATAACCAAACAATTTCTCTGACCAATTTGGTCTAGTTCTTTATTCAACAATAATTAACAATAATAAAAGCTGCAACGTGGATTTTTCATTCTCACCCCTTTATTGTACCATGCATAATATATTAAGCTTTTGTTTTTCAACAAGCTCCACCGAGTTTTGGCCATCTGCCAAATTCAATTGTTAGTAACACTTCATATAACAAAATCAAATATTTGTAAATAAGAAAATCATTCATTCTTCATACTGCAATATCCATACTTGATCATCTGAAGTAAACGTTTTCTCCTTCCAAGCATAACTAACTTACTTAATAGGATTACATAATTCCTTGAACACGAAATAATATTCTTCCTATGATGACCTGTGGACATTATGATTTCTTAACCTCGAATGTTATCCTTTACCATTTCAAATACACTTCCTATTTTAGTTATACAACTTCTTTTGTATATACCAACATCACATAGAAAGAACCAATTTTCTAAAACATACTTGCATACCTTATAATGATAACCATATACCTTTGTAAGGGTGACCGCATATCTTCTTATTATAAGATCCTCATATGTCGAGGTACCAGTTTACCTGTATCATCACATATTAGTATTACACTAAATATCACATGAATCTATATATCCCATTTTACCTCTTGACTGTTGTAGTGATGTGTGGGAATATAACATTCCGCTCGACCACAACATTAAATGTGTTAGTCGTAAAAAGAAAAATGTAATTAAATCATAAGAGCAATCATGCATAAAACATATGTCAATCATCACCTTGACTTGTTTCATAAAAGCTTATACATCAATTACTGTTAAATATTACTTCTGATCTATCATGGAAATTCCATGATATTAAAGGTTTTCCTTAACTCCTAAAGCGGATATAAAACAGTCATTATAAAGACATCAGAAAATTAAAGTTTCATGTATTACCATTCCGTGGCGGTTCTAGTTTTCCAATACTTTTATTCATACAACAACACATACTCACCATTAATTACATCTATGCATTCATTATGTGAACAATATGATTAACTATAATTTTATCTCTTAACCAAAATAATCATTTTGACACCACATATAATTGTATGTGACAACAACTCATCATAAATCATGATCTCATAAAAGTATAGTTTTTATTACTACCATTCATAGTATCCCAACATCCATGAAGATGAGGTCATGCATTTCCATCATATATTCTATTATTTACCCAACTTTTCCCTCGCAGTCATAGGGAAAATTTTCAAACTCTCTTAGTTTGTAGTTAACAGAATCTAGACTAGAAAGTCTACATTTCTTGTGGAAGGTCAGTTCGGCTGTATGCATTTTACCAGAATTTACTAGTTATTTCAACATCATAAATTTATCATTCCAAGTGGCTTTATATATGAAAGGAACTTGACAGTTCCTAACATAATCAAAACATTAGACCATCTTCTTTAGTCAAATATTAGCATATATAATTACTTTATAAAAGACTTACCAGATATAAGTTGCTTATTTTATCTATCTGAATCTCATATTCGGAAATCCTGCCGAATGGATCAATAAAATTCGATTAGTCAGAAACAATCAACAAACTGTATCAACCCTATTCTCCCATATGACGCGTTTACTGAAACTGAAAGATATCCACTCCTAAGAATAACAATAAAGGTAGAGAAGGTAATAAGTATTTTAAGACGAATTATCAAATCAACAGATTTAGGAGAGTCCCTCAGTTTAGCACATTCACAACTAGGAGGACTTTCAATATACGAAGACTCATTCCACAAAACCTTAACCGTTATCATTCTAAAGACTATTTTCTCGTCGTCCAATGAATCTAATTGTAAAATAGGAGGATATATTTATCAGCTAATATTTACCAATAACAGATCATTCATCTCCATAATGAAACATATACTATCCTTACCTACAAACAATGTTGCGCCATTACAATGCTTTCCCAAACGAAACATACTTACTTGCAATTCAATGACGACTTGTAAGCTACCTGTTGTCGATCCGTTGAATTGAAATTTTCTATTGCGTCTTGTGTCGCCAGTTTGACTAACTCATATATGTTTCCCCGACTGAGCCCAAATAAGCCCGAGTGTTTGCAACCTGTGCTCTGATACCACTTGTAACATCCCCATTAAAATCCTTAGATGTTATTTCGAGAAAAGAAAGTACTTGCTACTTAACCGAGATCTTTAGCCAACACCTGTCAGTTAGCCCCAATGAAAAAATAAACACTACTTCTAATTTACTTTCATACATAGTGAATTTTCTTCAAGTAACCCTTGTCGGCATGAGTCGAAACATATCTGTATTAATTCTTATTTTTAATAGTACCACATTTACATTGAACAACAACATAAAAATCATTCCCCGTTTTAAACCAAGGAATAAAGGCAAAAGCTATATTTCTAAGAGTAAACTTAATTAAGCATGAATTCGATTAATACCATCCCTAGTACCACATGAATAACACAGAATATCTTTACCAATAAAAATTTGACAATACAAGCATCTTCATAAGCAACACAAGTCATTAACATAACACACATGAAGAGACTGTATGTAGGTGGTTCACCCAACTCCACGGGCTACGTCCACAGAAGTGATATTTCTATTCATCGGTCCAACAGGATTCCGCAAGCCAGCGGTTACAATACTTGTAGTTCTACTTTCTCGAACCTCTCTTATAAAGAGAGAATTATCAACCCTTAAAGGTCTACCACTGTAGAGACATCTATTAAGTTGATCATAAAAGAAAGTTCCTTCAAAGATCTTGCCACAACTCGGCGTTACTCTCATTTTACAAGGATCAAAAATCCAAACCAAACAAATACGGAGTTTAAGAAAGAAAAATAGGCCCTTTGGAAATTCAGAACAATATATTAAAATACATACGTAGTTAAGATATTAGACACCAAATCTTATTGCAACAGCAGTATTACAAAACTTAAACTAACCTAAAACTATACCAAGTATGTTAATTGATAAACCAAACCCCAAACATGACCCACGAATCCATAAGCCTTGCTCTACATTCCAGAAACTTAGCCAGAATTAAAAATCCTGATTCCTTTATACAGTTTCCAAGAAAACAATGATCTATATTTCGTTCATTTAACCAGTACGATTTCATTTACGACCAAAGGTTCTGAAGAAACAGAACATTTCTGCTATTTTTCCATCACACAAAACGTTGATATAATAATGAAGTTAACCACTTCGGATTTCGATTTCGGCGTTATCAAACAGTTACCACCACTATAACTGACATAAGTCGTTGATATAATAATGAAGACATCCACTTCGGATTTCAAGTTCACCTCTATCAAACAGTTACCAACTATAATTAACAGCCACAAGATTCATTTGATATCGCACAACAATACATAAACACATATACAACCCAAGATCGACCAGGATCTCTATCATTTCATCCCGCAATACAAGTAGATATATAATACAAACAAACATCCAACATCTCTAGGAATTCCATGCCATAATATTTAGACAATATATATATAACCCGAGGATAATCAACATCTTTTATGATATAATAACATGCAGGGATCAAGCATTAATACTTTAATTTCTATCTAAAATCTATAAATAAAGTAAATTTGCAGTGATCATTATTACTGCATTCCTTCAATCCAAAATAGTTTACAAGTAATAAAACTTACAGCAATTATTAATATCCCATACTATTTACCCGAGCATGTTAAGTAAAATAAGTAAATGGGAATTAAGATATCGCGCCAACTTTATTTACTGGGCAACTCCATACAGATTTTAGGGTACGCTATACTAACTTAGAGATGAACATGGATCCTAGGGTCTACTCGGATTTAGAGGAGGCAAGCATCAAACTTTATCCAGTAGTCAAATCAGTTCTCAATAAAAAAAATTACTAGGTTGAGTTTGAGTTCTACCCAACAACTAGATCTGGAAAAACAGAGATATACGCTACATCCAACAAAGAACTGGGGAACTAGACCAAAGGGATCAGAAAGATCATCACCGTACATGCATTAAAGACCAAAGATTATGGTTTCGAGAATTGTAACTAATGAAATTTCATCACAACGTTTTATCTAAACAATCGAAGAAGACGAAATACATAAAACAATATTCAAGCAGATTCACGTTTTTGCATAGAGTATAAAACTACCACAACGATTGATTTACCTGTATGAAGGTCATTGTACTCCTATGTTGGTTCGATCAAGCATGCAAGTCGTTCAACCATATTTGATGACCATCGTGGAAATGGAAGATCGCACTCTAAATCCATCATAAAGGACACTAGATTTCCTGAAGAGTTAGATCTTACTCTTTAAAAATACTGAAATGGGGGTTAGCCTTTTTATACTAAGTTAAATGACATGGGATCGATACTCTTACTCGAGGTGACTAGATCTAGTCAAAGAGTAGAGATAATTAAAAGCAAACCCCGATGCTGAATTCGACCTACCAATATTTATATAGTTGGAAACTAAGTCAACAAAATGACATAATTATATATATACAACAACAATAAGCTAGCTGGGCAATTGGCATAATATTTATACTGAAAACTAACCAATGAGATGGTATGATAGTACCTGCAACCGAAACTACCTGTGCGATTAGCATATAAATACCAACACGGATCACTATAAACAACGCAGCTCATAGAAGGTCAATTCTAACTCTATGGAACGCAGTCTACTGCAATCAAACGCCGATCTCTATTAACTACATTATAAATCCAACTGGTTAATTCTCAGAGCATTTTCTTACGATTTTCAGAATAAAAAGATGTGAAATGTAGAGTAGGAGAAATACACACCCCATCAGAATTACCTCTGTAGCTCGGATCCATCTCATGAGTAGTTCTCCCATCGTCATCCTCTCGATTCATTTGAAAAGTCCTTCCTAAAAGGCAGAGCTCCCTCTTCTCCCTCGACACACCCTTTTACTCTTGCCAATAAGCGGAGATCTACCTTGGGAGATCCGTCCGGTGTAGAGGAGGTACCCTCGATATGTGGAGGGCGGTCCATCTCAAGTGCGATCATCCCCAACTCTCCCCACGTGGGGATGTTTACAATGCCCAAGTATCAACACAAGGTAAACAAGTGGCAAAATTAGGGCTTGGAGCGCTCTGCTATGGCGACAAATTCCTACGGAAATTTTGGGAGTATTCGTCCAAGTGTTTGATTGAATTTTAAATTCATTCCTCCTCAAAATAGTGCGGCCCTATAGACCCTCTAAGTTGTTCCTTAAGCTACTACACTCTTAAATATGATTTAACTTAACCATTTGATTTTCTTTTCACAGAAGTAACATATGTATATAAGTGTTACATGTTTTCCTATATATATATATATATATATAGTTCATTTCCTTACATTATTCGTGGAGGGTCACTACGAGGAGTCTCACTACTAAAGTGGAGTCATTTAAAAAGAGAAATCATAACTTATATAAAATGTTCCTTTAGTGTAACCTATATGATTTCTATAAATATATATTCGCATATATAATTATATTAAACAACCATATTATATATGTACAACCACGAATTACACCTAAATACCCACTCGGTTTATGTAAAACCAAGGATAACTTCTAGTAATTAGGTCGAATACACTAGTATTCTTAATCACCAAGCTAAACTTATTTTTAGTTAGGAACTTACCAAGTCCTCTATTATTCTCCTCTCGCACTAGATCTAATACTTATCCTAAAAGAATTTAAGATAATATTTAAAATCATAAGTAACCTATCGCGCTATACAAAGGCATAGGTCATAAGAGTTTACTAACCATACAAGTATAGTTTTAGCAATCACATAGTTTTGTCTAGTGACAAAAATCGGTCGTGGGTGACGACCATAACCTTACCTCCCTTTAGTGAATTCAGCAGTAGTTATCCAAATGAATCACCGCCCTTTAACTCTTAAGTTTACAAATTATAAACTATCACTTGAACCTCATAAGTTACCGAGTTTACTAGTGGGGCCTTGGCCTGGAGCTCTTGACTAGTAACCAAGTGTACAACAATATTTTCATTTTTTTTTAACATAATAGGTCATAAAGGTGGGATATCACACGATGGTAATGTAGCTAAGCATTCATGCACAAGAGTGTTATGCAATACACGAAAATATATGTATATGTGTCATAATAGTAACCATACTCAATGTGGTATCGAAAACAACATGTGTTACGAATTGTGTTTATTTTAACATACCATGGTTTGCAGTTTTCAAAGGATCTTTGGCCCAAGTCAAATTCGTTATGTTCATTCTTAAATCTCTCATATAATTCTGTTTGTGCCATATCAAGAAAATGTTTAATGTGTGGTTCACGATCCTTTGAACCCCTTCTCAATTTTAATACATCTTTTTGGTTGGAAGAAGGTGTAGTGTTGTCATGCCAAAAATATTGCACTAATCCCTTTGCCGCATCAATGAGCTTCATATCAGAGCGTGGCAACCTGCCAATGAAGGCCCAAACATTTGTTTGACCGGTTTCAAGTTGTTCTCTTCTAACAAAATACCTACGAAGTTTCTTCACATTCAAATTAATAATTTTGGATGTAGGTTTAAGAAAATGACGTGCGCTAGTGTTTTTGTTCACGATTGATTGTGACAACACACGACGAGCCGCATTGTGATCCTTTGAGCGAGATTTCTTTCCAATTTACTAAATGCATCTACTAAAATTTTAACAATATGAGAACTTGGTTCTAACTTTTTGGTCATCTTTATCTTTAGCGTTCTTCTAACAATAACCATAGACCTAGATTTTAACAATGATAAAAATAATTTGCACTTGTCCCCATCACATTTAGAATAAAAAAATTTATCAAGTATTTGTCAAAATTGATAAGCAATAGCACGTTTAGAAAATGTACCTTCAAGTGAACTAATGAGAGTTTCATCAACCTATATACGTTTCGGATTTCTTCGGCATGCAGTTGCTAATGGAGGTAAGGGTGTTGGAACTGGAGCATGTAGAACATCACCAGGACGCTCCGGCGTTTCAATAAGAGCCTCTTGTCTTTCATTCTCTTGGACGGTCTCCATAACATTTGCTTCTTCCATTGTAAATCCTTCACTCAATGCCTCTCTAACTTTGTCGCTTTTATAACCACTACCCAACAAGTCATTCACTACCATATTATGAGGTTGACTTGATGTGGGAATTGAAACATCCCCCGATGAGCACCTACGTCTTACTTCTTGACTAGTGCCATGGGGTGCTTGTTCATCAAATGTTGTTGAAATTGAGGGCCCCTCTAGTGAATTTCTTCGGATTTCTTGAGGTGGATGGGTAGGAACGACCGTGGCATCATCTATGGTTGGAATTGGATGAGTTTCCATGGAATGCCTTCGATTCCACATGTCCAATCTTTTATTTTCTCTAACTTCTTCCACGGTTTCTTGAGGCTTCTCTTTCCTTTCCGATTTCCTTTTCAATGCGTGAATTCCCCATGACCACAATGAGCAATACTAAGAAAATAGATTCTAGAGGTGTTCCCAACTATTCAAATATCCAAAAAAATTCTCAATTGTGAATATAGGTTCTTCAAGCTTGCTCAATTGGCAATACAGATTCTTCCTCAATTGTGAATATAGATTCATCAATCTTGCCCAAATGTGAAAATAAAGTTTCTACCTCACTTGTGAATATAGAAAATTCTTCATTTGTGAATATAGATTCTTCAAGCTTGCTCAATAATGAATGTAAAATCCTCTTGAAGCTTGAAATTATGAATGTAGAATCCTCTTTATGCTTGCAATTGTGAATGTAGAATCCTCTTGAAGCTTGCTAATTGTGAATGTGGATAATACACTTGTCTCTTCCTCCTTCAATCTAGAAAAAGCATAGATGATAATCTACCTATTAATATAACTAGCACAGCCACAAGTAAAGTGGCCCGTGAACACCCATAGGTATAGCAACCACTTAGTTTTGTGGAGATAGTTGCTTGTTAAACAAAGGTTAAACATTAAAATAATTAATATAAATATTAAAGTAACATAAACATTAAACTAATTAATATAAATATAAAAACAAATACTATTTAATAAACATACCCATTTTCTTAGCCACCCCTTAACTAAAGCTTATTTAAATCTTAATCAAGATGCATTTGAGCATAACAAAATACCAGGACGATAAAATTAATCCCCACTCTACACTTGTTACACTCAGCTTAATTTTGTTAATCCATTCAAGGAAGTCCAAAATCTTAAATAATATTTAAACACCTATCAATATAATGAAACTTTCATTGAATAAATAACAAAAAAATCATAAAAAAAAACCTTAACTACAATAATTAAAATAATAAAAACCTATGACCAAAAAAAGCATTCCCTTTCACCAAATATAAAATGGCCTCGGAAAAAAATCCATAACTATAACAAATGAGGCCTCTAAGTAGACACCGGGCATTGGATAAGTCTAATCTCTAACAAACTTTCCCTACAATGACTTTTACTTTATTTTCATCCTACCAAAGAAATCATTTTGTTAAGAAAATGACAATCCAATCATTCATTTATCTTAAACATTCATTTACCATAAACAGTCAAGATAAATAATTATATTTATATTATAAAAAATTATTAATAATAAAAAATTTTGATTTTTTTAATATATATATATATATATATATCAAAATCTCTTTAATATCCCACTATGGTATTTAATAAGACCGCAATGGATTTTCACTCCATCACTCCTTTATGGAACTTGAACGAATGATTGATTAATCAAAATAATTATTTTTTTATAAATTTGAATCATTTCTTAATACTCTTTATAGTGTGATTTCACAAAATGAAAATATGAAATTAAAACATAAAAACTAAAAAAAAGGAAAATAAATCGCTTAACAATAATCATCGCTTCTAAAACTTAGTCCCACCCAAAACTCTTTTAACTCAAGCACTTTAACAAATCACATGTTTTGTCGGAGAAATAAAATATTATATAATATACATACACATTGTCGGAGAACTAAAAAAAATTATATAATGGGAGGTTCAGAAATCATTGAGAACGAATATAATGACCATAATCTCGATGCTGTAAACGATGAAAGATACGTTCGGACACTTTCGCCCTCGGAATTGGCAAAATAAAGGAATAAGCGCAGACCTAAACATTGTTTTTGCAAAATGGAGTCTGTCCCACAGTATATCATAAAAGCAGGATTACAAATACAGAGACAGAAAAAATGGTTGTGAAGGTTGAACGAAGCAATGGATATCTTTTATAAGTCGGTGGTATTGGGTCCCGGAAAACAGGAGCTGGAAATTAGCCAGTAAAATCTGATCCATAGCCGGCCAAATATAGAGTTAGAGACGGTATATTTCACCTTCTGTTCTATTTTGGAAGGCATTTGGCGTAGATCTCGTCCAAGCCGTCGAAGATTTAACTGTCATAGTTGATGTTGTTGTTTTTAAAGTATGAAGGCGACACCCACTTCAAAAAAAACTCTTGCGAATAAGCGGCCCACATACTATCCACCAAACAAAGTCGGCCAGTAAAGAAAAATATCTCGCTGATTAGTGACTGCACGAACCCCTTTAGATCCAAAGAGAAAGCATGCAATAACAAATCGAGAAAGTGAGTAGGTTTCATTGTTTTTCTAAAAGAAACCGCTCATTTTGGGGGACCGGAGATGGATCGAAACTGCTGGGACTGTCGGCCGGCTTTTATTTTTTGCCCAGAGCGGAACGAAAGTTCTGAAATATATTGCTTGAATAGAACTTGAGCCAGTGGTGCTAAACCCCAACAAATCTACGGCTAGACGATTGCCCAACTGAAGAAGGAAATGGTATCGGTAAGAATTGATATTGGCAGCTCAAATGTCTTTATAACTCAGCCCATAACAGTGTTTATTGGAGTCTAGGTTTGGCAGAGCCTTCAGGAAAAGGAAGTGGGTTTATTGGAGTCGTTTGGCAGAGCCTTGTATAGAATACAGCACTGAAAGGCGTTGGGGAGAAATATATATGATATATCTGTTGAAGGTACGAGGAAATGAGAACCGGAGGCTGTTCTGTGCATCAGACACTCACAGCCGAGGCGACAACAGTGGTGAAAAATGCGGTTGTGTTAGCCAGGAGACGGGGCCACGCACAGGCCACACCCTTGCACGTCGCAACGACGTTGCTTACCTCGGATTCAAGTCTCCTACGCCGCGCCTGCTTGCAGTCCCACGATGGCATTCCCCATCCTGGCGGGGTCTCGGCCTTCTCTCTGCAATGCCGGGCACTAGAACTGTGCTTCAACGTGGCCCTGAACCGCCTGCCGGCGGCCGTCCAAGTGCAACCGGCTTCGCTGTCCAACGCGCTCGTTGCGGCTCTGAAGAGAGCGCAGGCGCACCAGCGTAGAGGATGTCTAGAGCAGCAACAGCATCAACCGCTGCTGGGTGTTAAGGTCGACATGGAGCAGCTTATCATATCCATTCTTGATGATCCCAGCGTTAGTAGAGTCATGCGGGAGGCCGGTTTTTGCAGTAACCATGTTAAAAACAACGTGGAGACAGAGACCCTAACCCTAATCAGATCGGCGGCAGCTAATTCGAACGGCCTCTCATTCAACTTTTCAGCTTCTTCAGAATCACAGAATATCAGAAGATTGAACAGCACTGAAGACCGGAGGAATTATATATATCTCCACCGCCATCAACAACCAGAACAAAAGAAGCCCTCAGATTTGTGCTTTCTGGGGCAAAATTCTGTGATGGTCAATTCAGAAGTCATGTACTCACAAGCAACGAGAAGCAAGGATGTCGAGTTTCTGATCCGGGCATTAATGCTGGGAGAGAAGAGAAAAAATATAGTTGTTGTAGGCGAGGAAGAGCTTTATACGGAGAGTATTGTGAAAGAGGTTATAGCATATGTTGAGTCTGGAAACGGACCTGAAGCTTTGAAGACTGTTCAGTTTATTGTTCCTCAGTTTTCGGGGTTTTGGGAAGATGTTCAGCGGAAGCTTGCAGAGCTGAGGAGAATTATCGAGAGTTGCTATGATCATGGAACTAACTGTCTCGTTTATGTGGGGGACCTGGGATGGACGTTGGAAAACCATGAGAGGGGGAACTTTAGAATAGATTCTCAGAGTGGATATCGTTATTCTCCTGTTGGGCTCATTGTGGAGGAATTGGGAAGAATGTTGGGTCGTTATGCTGATCGGCTCTTGTTGCTGGGCACTGCAACATATCAGACCTACATGCGCTGTAATACGAAGCGGCCATCTCTTGAGTCTGTGTGGGCACTGCAGACGCTAACTGTTCCAGCGGGAGGCCTCAGCCTGACTCTCTCCTCCAGGTTTGAAATCAAGAATTGCTATCCCTCCAATTTTTTTGCTTGTGTTAGTAGATTTATAATTCCATCATGTAAAACACACGCAGGTCTACACAAGTAATTAATATAATACATATTGAACCATGATAATTTTAGGAGTTCTTTTCCAAGAATATTTTAGGACTTTAATTTCAATCAAAAGTATTTGGGGGAATTTAAGTGCCATCAAAAGTTTGATACGATGGTATTTCGAAGACTGATCTATATACCCAAACATTCCTAGCGAAAAATACGCATGAACTGACATAGAAAAATTTCATCTTTATCTTAGTGCAAAGATCAATTGTTTCAACGCTTTATGGTAGCTGGTTGTTACAGTTATTGTTTAAGACATCCCACAACGTAATTACTCGGTGAAGTTAGTGGCCCTACAAAAGTTAATACTGCACTCCAAAGAAAGAAGGCCCAACGTTGTGTATCTTATGCTTTGTACATTCTGCTTCAATCGTCTCTTGGAGGCAAACTGTCATTAATTTACTACACTTCATTCTCACTGTGGGAGAACATTACTTAAATCTTGCAACTTTACTGTCGATAATTACTTGGTGATATGATTTAATTTTCCTCTATAAACATGTAGAGAAGCACCTTTGAAGCTGAAATTAAAGGAGGATCTGACTCTGGTGCAAATTAGAATCCAAATTAAAAAACCTGTCGTTGTGAGCTTATTTGCGAAATTCAATTGCTCATATGCACTTTAATTTTCCTTTATAAACATAGAGAGGGCACTTTTGAAGGTGAAATTAATGGAGGATCCCCACTGCCTACTGCAATTCGTTGCAAATTCAAATCGAACTCAACCAAAAAACAACTTGAGTCATCATGATTTGATTTAGTTTAAGTTATTCACACCTAAACATAAATACATATAAAAAAATAGAACTTAAAGGGTTATTATTTAAATTTTACAAATAAAAAAAAATTAACAATAATTATTATTTAAAATTGTTATTTTTGATTGATTATTTATGATGATGATAGTTATTTTATGTAAAGTGATTTTCTTCTTTTTAACTTTTTAATATATAATTTTTTCTATTCTAAGTTTTTTTTAAGAATTGCCTAAAACCTATTACAATATATAGAAGATTTTGTTCTTATTTTGAATATGTTGATTTTCTTTTATAAAATAATTAAAAATAAGATACTTTTTATCTTTTAAATTAAGGTCCATCATCTCATTTGTTTCTTGTATCCTTAATTTTAACACTCAACATTTCTTTATATAAAAGATTCATTCATAAAATAAAGTTTTAATTATGAAAAAAGTTAAATATTTTATCAAAAATCATATTTTAAAATCATTCAAAATCATTATCACAAATATACTACAAAATTCTCTATTTGTAAGAATACTCTTCAAAATTATTTATAAAAAGAATATCTAATGACCAATCCTTTATATGACCTAAATTGAAAGACTGCTTAAAAAAAATCTATGTAAGAAACCTTTGATGAGTCCTTAAAAGCAATATGAAACACAATTATTCCTCTTTTAATCTAAATTAAAAGACGACTATGAAATATACTTATGAAGCCTTTTAGGAGGTAAATTATCAAAATAAATAAAATTATGTTGAAAGGCATTTCACTGGCCAATTTATATATATAAAACGTGAACTATTGAAGCTTCTATTTTGTTTTCCAACCCCAAATGTGGGAAATGATTTTGCATAGTTTTTCCAGGTCTCTTAAATTCTCATACAGAGTAATCGCTAGAACAGATTAAATCCCCGTTAAGGTAACGAATCGTTAGCTCCAGAAACAATCGAGATGGATCCATGTTGTTCCAATAATAGAGAAGAGGATCAAGATCCAAGAGACATGGTTATTGTCCACAGCCCATCAAATATGATATCTACTTACCACGATATGCTTGATGTAGGAGGTTGCTAGGTTTCAAATTGCACATTGCAAGTATGTGGGAGGAGGTTAGGTTTCAAACTGCACAGAGCAAGTATAGATTTTTCTGTAAACTAAAACATATTCGAAAAGGATCTTGGCATTTCTTTTGTGTCCTAACCCAAACGTAGGGTTGGAGAAATTGATGAAAACAGATTAAAGGGCATAAATATGCATGCGAGATGTTTGATCAGTGGGATTATTGTAGTGCCCTTTTTGCTTTTTCCAAGTACGTTTGAAGTCTAGTCTTTTCTGCGTGTTATTCTCAGTATCTTACAAAAGCTGCAAATATGGTAACAGTAGAAGAGTATAATTTATGCATATTTTTTTGACGATGAAGATAAATTTCCCAGCAGAGCAGCTACATCACAGAGACCATTAATTTTTTGCACTAGAGTGTTGTTAGTCTTGGTTCCGAGAATTGGAATCGTTGTGATGATTTCTACAGACTATAAATTGTGCGTGGATAGAATAAAATTGATGAAACCATTTGACATGCTATTTGTTGTCCTCGAACCACCTTATACATTGCATATGAGGTCATCGAGAATAACGTCATGCAATCCTAAATCACTTGAATTGTATATACAAATATCTCTGAATAAACGGTAGGCTTCACCTGAAACCACTAAATTGAAGTGACTGGTTGAAACCACTAAACACAAACAAGGACATAATAGGGACCATTGTGTTTTGCACTCGAGTGTTGTCCACTATGGATCCCAAGAATTGGAATCATTTCCGTTTTGTCATGATGATGATTTCCAGAGACAATAAATTGTGCATGGATAGAATAGAAGTGTTGAAACCACCTAACTTGCTAATTGTTTTCTCAAACCACTTTATCCATCCGTATGGGTCACTGATAATAACTAAATCAGTAAATAAGGATAAGCTCTCCCTCAAACCACTGAATTGCAATATCAAGCCCATTTTTGTCCTAGCCTATGCATTAACCATTTCAAAAACATTTCCCAACATACCAAAAATACGTAGCATAAGGTTTCACTTTCAAATAATGAAACCCATACTAAGGAGAAGACAAACTAAATACAAAAACCATTGACATCAAAGTGAAACCTTTCCATAGTGTGGTGGAAAAATTAAAGTCAAGAGTATTGTCTTTATAAACGGACAAGTTTCAAGCTTCAAGGAAGTCATCAAAATAGGATACAAATGATCCCAACTCCAAACTTCCCAAGCTTAGCCTACACTCAAAAATTTTAATATAATCAGAAGAACAAGCTAGTGACTAGATTCTTTGTTAATGACACCCAATATTCCTTTAGCACATCCATTGGGATGGACTAGAGTGGAATCCTTTTCAAAATTTATTGAAAAGGGATAGACTAGAGTGCAATTCATTGTAAAACTCTTGAAAACCCTAACTTAGATAGGTGGGAGATCCATGGAAAATGAATGAGGAGAAGCTTCAAGTTGTAGAGCTTTCCTAACCAAATGATGGAATGAATATATCAACTATGCAATTCAAATGAGTTTTCCACCTTTCAATTCCCCGCATTAGATTAGATAGTAGGTAATGGTGACATGGACTTAGAAATATATTGCATGAGAGGCACTCAATTTATTTTAGGATTTATTTCACTTTCCATTCCTAAATTCTATAATCAATTCCTAAATTCTATAATCAATGTATCCATCTCATCACTCAAATGGAATCCAAGTAGGTGGAATTATATCCTCAAAACCAAAGTTTTAATATACCGTCCGCTTTTCATTATCCAAGTGGAATCCAAGTACATGAAATTATATTCTCAAAATCAAAGTTCCAATACACCGTCCACTTCAAATCTATGGATTCAATACTTACAAAAGATCTAGTCTATTGAGGAGAAAAATCATCCATTTTTACTCATAAAAGTTGAACTATTTAATTAATCATGCACATTCTTATCATTGTAATACATTCAAAGATGACTTCATTTGAATGAGTTATCTAAAAATGAATATTTATAGAACTATAATAATTATATAACTTACCTATATATATATATATATATATATATATATTCTTTTATATTCCACTTTATAATGTATTATAACAATGTCTATTAAGAACTATAAAATTTATATACAAATATTGCCATAGATGATGAAACATGTCTTCATAATATGGATAATTACAAAACTATAAAAACTATAATAGAATAAATATTAAAGAATAATGTCTAGAATAAATATTAGAGAATAATGTTATTGAAAGTCATGTCTAGAATCATTATGATATCACACACTAAAAATGAAAGAAGACATTAATATACTTATTTAATTCCATGATGGCATATACATATGCTTAACTTTAAGGCTAAGTTAATGTTAAGGTGCATTGATTTCTATAATGATATCGTGAAAAATGATTTAAACATAACTAAAAACAATAGGATGCATGATTTTAATGGTGACAGGGTGATCTAATATATTGAAAATGATTCAATGCATTAATTGAAAAATGATACCAAGAAAGTTGATGGCTGAAAATGTTTTTAGCAACTAATAGTGCAGATTATGAAGCTCAAAACCAATTTAATAAAACACAACTCAAACAATTTCAAAATGCATACTATGATGTTGCAAAAAAAAATCTCACTTGTATATACTATGCATTAAAATCAAAAGCATACACTAGAATGTAAATAGAATTGTGAGGAGCATATAAGGCTGGAGAAAACAAAATCAAATTTATTTCTCATATAATTGATATGAAAATATAGAATGCTAGTAATTATGGTTAAATGAAAAGTTAAAGAAGACATATTGAGGTTGGTCATTATTTTATTTTATAAATCCTATTACTTTCTTACACTTCACCTTTTTACTCATTGAACCTTGTTATTTTATTACTACTCACCTCAATCCTTATGCATCTTTGGAAGCGACAGTTTTCATAGTACTCTCAAAATTATAGATGATACTTAGTAAATTTCAAGGAATCAAATGATGTTCATCTAAAATTTTGATGCGAACTAAAACTATATTAGGTCCAATTTAACTCTTAACAAATCCAAAGTTAGAAAGAATCTAGATTAGTTACAAATTGCTAATTAAAAAAGACACATTAAGTTTAAATAGAAATCTAAATCTAAGCCCTAGAAAGATTATTTCTTTTTAAAAATAAGAGTTGGTTTTATTAATAATTTAGGTTTTCCAAATTTTTGCCTATCTTAAATTTAACTAAACTTAAAAAATATAATAATAAGAAAAATTATTATTTATTTATTATAGAAAAATTATAATAATAATAATGATTATTGTGTAAGGGGTTGTAATTATTATTTTAATATCATTATTATTAAATATAATTTCTTTACTATAGTATAATATAGTAATAATAATGATAGTAATGAAATTGATGGTTGATTATAATTATAATAATGATAATGATTAATATTTAAGGGATGTGAAATTATTATAAATATCATTATTATAATAATAATAATGATATTTATAGTAAAGTTATAATAATAATAATTATTATTATTATTATTTTTATGTAAGGAGGGGTGATTATTATTTTAATATCATTATTAAACACTCACACCCAAATTTGTTTGGAAAATGCTAAAGTCATAGCTAGGGAGGACAACCTAATAATAAGGTTAAGTTCATTGACTTTAAAAACCCCTTTTCTCTTCAACTTAGAAGAACTTCCTTGATTAATAACTAAATATAATAAACAAATTAAAATATAAACAATTAAAGAATAATCCCATCCCATGAAAATTTATAAATATCATTATTATATTATTATAATAATGATATTTATAATCACCTCCCTTAAATAATAATAATTATTAAAATTATAATTATAATCAACTAACATTCATTAGTATCATTAGTATTACTATACTATACTATAGTAAAGAAGTGATATTTAATAATAATTATATTAAGATAATAATCACCCCTCCTTACATAATAATCATTATTAGTAGTATTTTGCTATAAATATCATTATTATTATTAATATTTATAATGATCACTTTCTTTAAATATTAATATTATCATTATTAGAATTATAATCCACCATCAATTTCAATTTTATTAATATCATTATTATTATTATTATACTTTACTATACTAAAAAAATAATTAATTTAATAATAATGATATTAAAATCATAATCACCACCCCTTACATAATAATCATCATTATTATTATACTTTTTTCTATAGTAAGAAATAATATATTTTTCTTATTATTTTACTTTTTACATTTAAATTAAATTTAAAATTAATAAAACCTACTCTTATCATTAAAAATAATTATATTAAGATTCATATCTATCAAACAAAGATATCCTTAAAATTGGATGCTTGTTTCATATCCCTAACATTCATTCACTTTTCAAAATAGTAGTTAAACATGGGTTCCCCAATCTTTGGACTAAAAGTGATGACATTCATATTTTAAAAAGTTGTGATAAAAATAGTCGTCAAATTATGTTATAATTATTTTAAAAAATTGGGATAAAAATAGTCCTTATAGAATATGTTATAATTAATTTTGTATATTCAAGTTGTATGGGATTATTTTGGAAAAGAAGATTAATTTATGGTTATTTAAATTCATGCAAAAAGAGAAAAAGTAAAACTTAAGTTTTAGAAGCTATCATTCAAATGTGGATAAGAAAAAATGTCAATATAGTAAAATCAATCTCCTTTGTTGCATCATTGTCTTTTGCAAATATTTTGATACAATACCTAGAAATAATTAATGGAAGATATTAGAAGATTTAAAGGTTCCTTTTGGATTAAAAGATTCAAAGATAAGGCTAGACAAGAAAGTAATATATGGCATAAAAGCTAGTTAAAGGGGAGGTAAACTTATGTTAGTCATGAAGGCAATTTGAGTATATTTTCTTTCATCCCAAATGGGTTTTAGAAAATATTAGAAAAATAAGCTTTAAATTCATAGTCTTATATATATGGCACAGAGGAATATACCTATGGTATGCAATTGTCAAGTCAAAGATCTAACTAGCTAAGGGCTATATAGATGATGATCATGAACAATGGGTTGTGCACTCAAGTTGTTGTCTAGAAATTTGTTGATCACTTAAATAAGGCTTACAAATCAATTTCATAATTTTTCGATTATTTGGAAGGCTATTTTGAATAAGGCCTACACATAAATTTCATAATTTTTCAATTATTTGGAAGGTTATTGTGTTAGCTTTAGTGAATAGAAGATTGGATGGTGTGGAGACCTAGTCATGGAGATAGAGTGATTGTAAGTTATATAACATTTTGATACTAAGTAGGAAGGATACAAACTTCTCAAAAATCTAATCAATATTTTTCATAATAAGGTATCTATAATATAGGCCAGGTTGCATATCCAAAGTTATCTACAACCAATTTGGCACCAAGAATGAAAGCTCGAATAATTTTTTCGTTATCCTTCGTATTTTTTTTATTATCCTGAATCTAAGATGCTTACATAAGCACCCTTAAGTCTATTCATGTGAAAATAAAGCATTGAGTAAATGAGTTGGTTTGGTAAAAAAAATGTATACCTTTAATATAGGTTACAAGGCCTTGTGCAAAAATAAAAAGGTTGAAGATGTACAATGATGGTGGAATTCACTTTGGCTAAATTTTTCCTCTCTACTAATTTTTAATGTTTTTTTTTTTTAAAATCTCATAATAAGTAAGCATGTGTACAAAGAACATAATAAATAAATAATATTTCTAAAGAAGTAGTTCAATTATTTGAATCAAAAAATGATTGAGATACTAATTAAAACAAATTAAATCCAAAACTCAAAAGTATTCATTTAAATATTAAAGTTTTTTTATTATAGTAAGAAAATTATATATATAACAGAATCCTAAAGATATTTAAGAAAAATATGAACATACAAGAAGAAAATGAATTAATAAAATTGATCTATTTATTTTGATGGAGATGTATTTTTAATTTAATTTTAAAAAAATATATATTTTATATTTGAAAGTAAAGGGAGTTATTTGTATTATGGTTTGTGCTTGGACTCTCATCATATTTATATATATATTAAAATATATGACAGTGCACTTGCACAAACCATTATAAAAAATAACTCTTTTTACTTATTATATTTTTATATTTATATATATATAATTAAATTAAATAAAGAAAACATCTTGAGAAAATTAATATTATTATATTGATTTCCTCTTCCATGTTCATATTAAAAATGAAATTAAATATATTAAGGTTTTCTTAGAAATGAAATTAAATATATTGAGGTTTTTTAAGAATGATATTAATATATTATCCAAACATCAGCAAATGAAATATTGAGATATATTAATCCACCGGGAAAATAAATTTTATTATGTTGAATTCCTCTCATATGTTCATATTTTTCTTTTTCATTTGAACAAATCGAAACTGAAATTGAATATATTTTTCTTCTCCATTTCAACAAAATGAAATTGAAATTGAATATAGTGGGTATTTCATAGAAAAATCTCAGTCACTGAAATATTGAGATACATTAAGTTAGATAGGTTATCAACTGGTTGAGGGTTATGGGTTATAAGTAGAAAGTATATGGGTCAAATCTCCAGATAATATATAATTATACATAAATATATAAAGACCCCTATAAATTCTTTTATACATAATTTCTATATAAATTGGACTTGGACTCTATTCTCTTCTATGAGATTGAGAAGAGAATTGGCTTAATAATGGATATTAAAAAAAATCTTAAACCAAAATATACTTTATAATTGAAACACATTTATTCATGTCTGTTTCCCTACAAAGTCGTTATTGAGGCACAGTAACAAAACATTTTCGTGATAAAGTTTATTTGTGTATCTACTGAAATACTCTTCCATTATGATGTTTAGCATCGCCTGTATGTGCATATCTCAAAGCTTATCTCATTTTTAAGAACACGGTTTCTGTTCCACTTTTTTCATTTCTGTAAGACGTTTTCACTAAGAGAAGTGTTTGTGGATGAAATAACACAGTGCAACGATTCAAAATACGAAGACGGAGGGTGGCAATGGATCCTTTCCAAATATACCAGAATTCCAGACTGAAAGTTCAGATGTTGATATGGACAATTTGAATTGCTGCACTAAATGTTCAGCAAACTTTATGGTAGAACCTCGAATCTTCGTAGATGATAAGAACTCAGTTACCAGATCCACTGAAACAGAAATTCGCCGTAATAATCTGCTTTACTGGCTTCCAAAGCAAATGAACGAGGAGTCTTCCATATCGGCTTCGGAGGCTTACGCGGTAAACATGGTTTAATGTTCGCAAAATATTCTGCATTAATTTATTTCATAGGTGGCAATGCCCCTCGCTTCGTTAAATAGGTTACTTTATAGAAAATATCATTTTTTCACTTTCATACAACTTTATAGCAGTAAGGTGTTAAACTCCTTCGCCGTCGATTAATATAGATTCAGAAGTGTTAAACTACTTCACCGTAGATTCTTCTTCTTATCTTTAAGAGTGTTATTATATTTTTTTTGCATTTTATCTGCAAATTTATTAAAACAAAATGATTTTGTCATCAGTTAAGGACATTAAAAAACTGAAGTGTAATCCCTAAAGATTTGCACCCAATACTCTTTTTGTAAGCATTAATTACTCTAAAATATATTCGATGCTAAATTGAGTCTATGTCAATTAAAGAGACACCGGTCGGAAAAAACTGAGTAAATTCATTCCACAGAGATAGTGTTATTGCAATTTGCAACCCATTCTCAAGACTAACGGTCGGAAAAAATGAAGAAATTCATTCTACAAAGAAAGTGCGCGCTATTGCAACTCATTTTCAAAACTGTAACGGTACGAAAAAAATGAATAAATTCTGTCCCATTTTAACGGTCCAAAATAAATTAATAAATTCGTTCTACAATGAGGAGTGCCATATTTGAAATTCATAGGTTATACTGAGACTAATATTACTATGCTTCAATATAATCTCGAATTGAAAGAATAGATGGGTGGGCTGATAGAGGCAGGTATCGTCTTTGTGCATTGAAGTAAGCATTAAAATAGGCTTTTCTTGATCTTAATCAATTCCATGTGCACCATTCAGATCACAGGTTCAAGTGAAAGACTGAGTGACCTGCATAAGAAATTGTACCAGAAATGTCGCAGTATTCATCCACGAGAATCAAGACAAATACATCAGTCAGAAATGACAATGCAGCGTCAGAATTTCTCCCCATCCAGCATAGTTTCAAGTGTATGGCAAGAACCTTGGTTAATGCAGCAGCCCCCTATAAATTCCCGGGAAAGTAATTGCATCACTTCTAATTCTCCCAGCTGGATTTTCTCTGTTCAGAACAAACCAAGGTCCAGCTCGGCTCAATGCCCCAGTTGGTCAGTAATGGGATCTGTGCATCCTATTGGTAATTCTACTAGAAATCTTATTTTTGAAAACAATGCTTCTGGATCTCATCAAGACAGAAAATTGAAGGTCGATACTACCCTTGCTCTTGGCAGATCAGCATCCACCAGCGACCATGAATGTACAATATCAGACAAGCTGAGTTCTGCTAAGGATATTATACGATGCACTAATAAACCTTCTGATAGGCTTTTCTGGCAAGATGATCCAAGTTCTCCAGATTCAATATCAACTTCAGTGTGCAATGTTAGTTTTGGTCCAAATACAGAAATATCTAACGGAAGGTTTAGGAGATTTGACCTAGAAAGTCTGAGGACACTGTGCAAAGGACTAGAAGAGAAGGTGAAATGGCAAAGTAAGTTAACACGAAGCATTGCAATGACAGTCTTGAGGTGCAGGTCGGGAATGGCTAGAAGGCAAGGGGGTGCTGTTCTCAAGCGCGCCGATGCATGGTTGTTATTTCTGGGACCTGATAAGATGGGAAAGAGAAAAATGGCCAGGTCACTTGCAGAGATCGTTTATGGTTCTGAACACAACTTTGCCTGCATTGGATTTAACAATTTTAATTCTATTGATCCCCCAAAACAGGATTTGGTGAGAACACTGGAAAGACTTGCGGAGTTCGTCAGATTTAATCCTCATTCTGTGGTGTTCTTGGAAGAAATAGAGCATGCAGACACAGCAGTGATAAGCAGTTTAGTTAATGCCATGGAAACAGGCAAGTTACTTGATTCAAGCAGGACAGAAGTAAGTATATCTGATGCTATCATAATCATGACCTCGTCTCTGGGAAGAGAATCGCCTAATACTTCCGGATCATCAATGGACGAGGACAGGTTACTAGCAATCAAGGAAACTAGTATAAAATTGTTAGTAATAGCTCAACCTGGTAATAATACCTCGTCATCCTCATGTACCTCCAAGGTTTCTATAGTGGACTGCAAACAGTACAGTAAAATCAATACCATAAAGGAACACGAAGTGGAGAAACGCCCATGCAAGCGCAAGGCAGGCTGTATGGAAGAATGTACTGGGGAGAAAGAAATTAGCAAGCCATCGGCAGGAGCATTGGATTTGAATTATTCTGCTGAAGCACTAGAGGATTATATTGACACTTGCAGCCACACCAACGCATTACAAGATGACTGTGATCTAACAGCTCACCAGCTCCCTGTTCTCCATTGTGTTCCGGAGTACTTCTCCAACAGCTTCTTCAAATTAATAGACAGAACCCTCGTGTTTCAGCCATTTGATTTTGAGCAATTAAAAGAAAGTTTATTGGATGAGTTCAACAGTGCTCTCACAAGACTTACAGGAGGTAATGTCTGTCTACAGATCGATAGAACTCTTATGGATCACTTTGTAGCCGCATCTTCATGGCAGTACTCTTCATATCCTGATCAAATATTTTCAAAATGGTTGGAAGCTATATTCATGGATGGCTTGGTAAAACTTCTTTCCATCCATAACTTTACCTCAGAAACAGTTATCAAACTGATTTCCGTGGAGAAGATGGACCATACCGATTCCTATCTTAATTCAACTCTTCCTACAACGTTGGATGTCTATGTCGATGTCTAAACTTCATGAATACAAAGTTATCTGATATTTAAATCTCTAAAATCCGAAGTTATATTAGGTATATAGGGTTCTCTTTATTATAAACGCTTTTCCTATTCTAAATTTAGGGAATACAAAGTCATTTTATATTTAAATCTCTTGCATCCAACCCCAAAGATACATAGTTATATTGATATCTATATAATTCTCCTGGAGTTGAGGAACTTGACTGTCCGGCTTTGGAAGATCTTCAAAAAGTCTGGGAAGGTTTAAAGAAGTTGGCCAGATATACCTACTACAGTTGGCATAACAAATTAAAAAATATAAAGTTTTACATTAAGATAAATAAATCAAACCGTGTCCCTTTTGCTAATGGTTCAAAATCCGAGAAAGACCATGAATTAAGTTTTACACAAAGATAAATAAATCAAATCGTGTCCCTTTTGCTCATGGTGAGAACGACCATGAATCCAACTGTTTTTGAATTAAATGGATGTCGTCTATATCATTAAATAATAATAATAAAAACAAAAAGAAGGTATTGAATCTCATTGTCTCTATTGTGAATCATATGGCAAGTGTACTATATGTCAAGTGTACTATTTCTTACATCCTGAAACAATGAATTGGTACATTGAATTCTCTCATTTAATGCAAAGTTTTTAAATCTAAAATTTTAGAAATATGCAAATAGAGTGTAAATTGAAGTTTATTTTTATAAGAGCATTGTAAACAAAAATTTTGCATTTTAAGGCAAATAAGCAATTTCCATTAAAAAGAAATATAAGAAAGGTTATAGGATATGTGATAAAAAGATGGTTAATGTTTATAATTATAAATAAATTCGGAAATTAAAATATGATTTTAAAAATATAGAAATTAGTTTATTAAAAGATTTAGAAGATAAATAAGAGAAAAAGTCTTATAATAGCATAGCTTCTAAAAATAAATAGTGAATATAATATAACATCGTTATATGATATCCAAAACTACATGGTTAAGAAGCTTTAAATAGTGGTTTTGTTCCAATGATTGAATTTGAACTTATGAACGCATTTCCATCTTATTTTTATTTTTGGGAAAGTAAATTATATATAGAAATAAAAAGAGAAATATTAAATTTACATAAAAAATAATGTTATAAAGTAAATATATAAATACATCTTAGGAATAATAAAAAATATATATAAATCCATATCCATATTTACAAAGTTTTGAGTTTTTCAAAAAAAATAGTATCTATAATAAATACTAATAATAATATTATATGTTAATTAAATATATACAAACTAAAATAAAAACTAAATAAATAAATAAAAAGAAATATTAAATGTAAATATAGATAGAAATATTTAAAATATCATATTACAATGCATAGAGAGAATAATCAAAATTATATTATTCATATCTATATCACAAAAAATTAAGTTATGAGTTTTAGTTAGTTGAGTGACATTATAACTAGTTTTAATTGCTCTTAAATTATCAAAAAAATTATAATTCAAATTATTGAATCTCTTTAGATTCTTAATAGATTTGGATTATGATAGCCTAGGTTCTCTATATCCCAATCATGTCTAAGAAGGACATATTCATCTTAATACTCAACAATAAGTACTAAAAAGGAAATTAGGGAAATTAATGATAAAGCTATGTTGTGATTTCTCAAATAAGAATTTACAATGGATTTCTCAATTCTTCACAAAGAAGGTAAAATACAATTCCATAAAGTATTATTAATGCATTTCAATGTTATTATTTAATTTTTTTTATAAAATATTTAATATATTTAGACAAAATTATTTACAACAAAGAAAAAACAAAATAACCAGAAAATATATATATATAAAGGTATTTACATCCTCAACTAAAAAGAAAATAAAACAACTAAATAGTATGTGCAAGATATTCACATATTCTTCTTTAAAAAAAGGTAAAAGAAATTTAAAATATGATTAAGAATCTTAATTCAATCTTTGATCAACAAAAACCTCAAAATAATAATTGCATTTAAGAAAACTCTTATAACCTTGAAGACTTCTAAATTTATAGGTTTTCTACTACAACCCAATTAGATTTCTAAATTTATAAAATTTCTACTACAACCACAATCATTAAAACTAATTTAAGAAAACTCTTATAACCTTATAAAAACCCTTACTTGGGACGGTGCATATGTAGAAAGCCTTTTCTTTTGTTCTTACCCATAGAAGACTTCTAAAATTATAGGTTTTCTACTACAACCCAAATCATTAAATTTCTAAATTTATAGAATTTCTACTCCAACCACAATCATTAAAACTAATGTGTAAATAGAAATGCAATTATTACTATAGATCTTTATAGATCTTTAATAGGGTTAGACAATGAGCATTTACAAAAATAATTTGTAAACAAAAAAACACAATCATTAAAACTAATGTGTAAATGGAAATGCAATTATCACTATAGATATTTAATAGGGTTAGATAATGAGCATTTACAAGAAAATATTTATAAACAAAAAATAGAACAAATTTGTTTGATTATGTTATATAGAAAACTTTCCAATTTCCTAAATTTATTTTCGGTATAAAATAAAATAAGAACTTTCTTAAAGTGGCCTAAAATAATAAAATATAATATATTTAACAATTGTTTATAATATATAATTTTTATTTATAAAAAAAATTGTAGAAATGTTTAAAAGTGGAATTTAAAATTTTAGAAATATAACATATAATTTTATGTGCACTTAATATGATAATAAATTTATTTTAAAAGTAGTAAAGTTGTAATGGACTTGTGTAAATTATTTAAAAAAAAAATAAATGGTTTAGATAATTTAAGTTATTTTCAGAAAGAAAAAAACTAGTTTATCATGTGTTTATTAGCATACATATTCATAATATATATGAATAACAGCTAAATAATCACAATGAGATTTCCTTATGAGATAAATGTTCAATTAAAAGAACAAAGGGATTCTACTAGCCTAGTCCTTGCCTTACATAAGTGTTGTGAACAAATCTCAGTAGAACAAGAGTAACCTGCACAAAGAATTATCCTCGGTTTGGATGACAGAATCATATAAGTCATATTATACAATATTTACATCAGCTACCTGGGAACCAAGGGGCTTCCCATGCAAGTTTACCTGCAAACAACATGCAGACCTGAATAAGTATAAGATATATAATATAACACAATGTTCGACAGGAACACCAATGGCATAATTATCATAAAAATAATGCTTGAAATGAAATGTAAATAATACATAAAAACTAATCAAGTTGGTTAATCTATGAGAATCCTAGCATGCTTGTTGCATAGCTATATGGCGAGGGAATGAATACTTGGCCATAGGCCGAGTGGGCGCTTGCTTTATACAACCCTCTCTCCATAACCATAGAATAAAAGAGATTGAACACCTCACGTTCAGATCTGTAACTCAACTATATACTACCTTTAAAAGAGGTTGACCCAAGCTAAAAGAGTTAGTATATATATATATTCTCAACAAGGAATAGAAGAGTATGTATAACCAGTGACTCATCAAGCTAACATATGCATAGAACATATACAAAAGGGGAATCGTTACATAACTGGATAGAGGCATTACCAAGGGTGTTATCACAAGATCGATTATATGTATTCTATGCTCGACAGACAAAAATATAAAATCAGTGATCATGCACAAGCTGGCCAGTAGCCGAATTGAGGGAGGTCATGGCCTCCTCTCGACCCGAACCTTCCTATCTAACTAAACACTCATAATAAAAATGGGTGGATGAAAACGCAGAACTAATTCATTTACTGGAAATGAGAATCATTAACCATAAAGTGGAATCGTAAATACAGGAAGAATGATCCTCTAACAAGGGGTCGTATGAATGGAAGAGTGTATACATATATTCAGTAGTTAAAATATTGATGAGCAGACTGTAAGTAAAAAGAATGCAGACGTAATATATATGTTTATATAAACCCTATAGGAAGGAAAGATCCTATGGTTTCTTCCTCTTCCCATCTAACGAATTTTTTCCCATAAGGGTGGCTAAGACACGCATGGTTATATACCCTATGGGGGTCGTCATGAGTTAAAAAGATCAAATAGTAAGAACATGTGAAACCGTGACTTAGAACTATTACATGGTCTTACCTCTCCACTGTGTTGGCAGCAATTAATTACTTCACTGCCACAGTCTGAAAAGTCATTCACCGCCCTGTTGAGTGGCCGCTGAAACTGTGAGGAGTTAATAACCGCCACATCGTTTGATTTTGTCATGCTGTCAAAACTTCAAAGGGGCATCACACCACATCAATTTCTGAAGATGCAGTTACAGTCTCTGTCACAGTTCATCGAATGATTATTGGGGCTGAGTATTACATTGATTTTTGAAGAGTCGTTTTTGAAGAGTCATCCAATGACATGTTCCAGCTGATCATATGTTAGAATGGAGCAGCGTGTTTCATGATATTGATGAAGGGACATCACTGTAGCTGCACATTAAATTTACCAGCTCTGTTGCATCCTATCAAAGATTGAAGGGGCGTCCATCATTCCTATTGCAACTCATGAAAGGACATAGAATTAATTAAATTCTGAATAGTCAATTTTGGTGTAGCGAAAGGTCGAGTTGAATTAAATGACCGACTGATCTCATGTTGTATAAATACCGATGTAGTATTGGTTTTGTACTCAAGTGTGAAATAGAGAGATGGAGTTAAATATGAAACAGAGTTTCGGCTTTGTAATATTGTTGTGTTCCTCTCTGTCTTCATGAGTTTGTAAACTCATGGTTGAATGTGTAAATGATGTTTTTGCTGTAGCATGGTAATTTTCTGTGTATATGATTGACTGTAGAATGTTTAGTTTTGTTGTAGCAAGTTAGATTTCAGAATTGTTGAAATAGAGTGTGCTGAAACAGTCACGGTTTATGAACGCAAGGGTCATCAAACATAGCTGAAACAGTTAGCTACGACCATGGGGGGTTCACTATCGAGGCAATATCATATGACGTCCATTCATATTGGGGGTTTGAATACTCTTAAAAACCTCAAAAATATATTGCTCTGTATTAAGGGGTCAAGGGGGGTTTTTAATTTGGCATAGTAATATAAATATTGGGGGTTATTTTATTTGGGTGGTATGAAGAATAACCTCCAAATCATGGGATGTATTCATACCTCCAAATCACGGGATCACTTCATACCCACCTAAAACTTATGGCGCCTCCATTTTTATTTGATATTGAGGCTTATAATGATCCTAAGTTTTCCATAAATCTGATAATAATGTACCAATGTTGATATCGATGGAAGTCTCTTTGGAGTACTAGCCTTGAGCAATCCTCATTTAATAGCTTATTTAGGCTTGGTTTGAATTGATGTTATATTGTTTTTCATCTTTAAGTTAAGATATGTAGTTATTTGGGAGTCTCATAGTTGAAAAATTGTATTGTATTTTTTGTAGGAATTCGAGTAAAAGATCTAAATATTCATTTTTTAAGTTGGGTTTTAGGTGTGTATTGAGATTCAATCAAACCTTGCTCTACAACAACCAAGAAAAGTGAGATCAATATTTCTTTGCTCACTCGAACCAAGATGTTTGTTTTGATAGGAAGGTAGGGGCATCCGTCCACAAAAGGGTTTCAATTTTTCATTTTTATGGAGTTTAATTTATTAAGCTTATAGAAAACATGAGCTCTATATGGCTGTAATTGTATTTACATAATCTAAAATTGGTAGATTGGCAGGCTATGGTGTGAAACATTTTCAATTCTTATATTTTCTAAGCATTGCACTAACTAGTGGACTATTAGTCTTTTACATTCTTTGTTATGTTGATCTCTTCAATGGGTTTCCTTCTACACATTTGTCCTTCCCTAGTACTTCTTCGTTGGGTCTTCCACTGTCCAATGTTACAGATTGATCAGTCACCCATGCAATCTTGGTGGGATCATTATTAGCATTATCCTATTATTTTATTTAGCATATTTTTTTCTTATACTAATATGTGTTAGGGCTCTTCTTTGTTACAACTTGATAATATGATATAAAGGGGGTATTAAAATTGGGTTGATAAAAATGGATACCTACAATATCTTGTGAAACTAGGGGTTTTCTTAATTGGAAAGGCATATTTGGAGGGGGGTTCAACAATACAATTTTAGGAGGTATTTTCCAATATTTAGTGAAAATAGGGATATTCTTTAATATCGTGCGAATGATCGTGCTATATAAAAAAGTTCACTGAGTGAACCCCCCGTGGCTACGACAGTGCTGTAGATTATTGTTAACTGCAACTATCAGCTGCAACAATCTTGTAGATTATTGTTTTCTGAAACAGTGAGATGTTACTGTTAGCTGTGACTGTGTTGAAGATTACATTCAGCTGCGACTGTCCTGTAGTTGAAATTTCTAAGTCTGGAAACTCATGTGTGTTGCTGGAAGTAAGAGAAACACCCCCTTGTCTTCTCTCAATTGGTATCAGAGCTAAGTGTTTATGATTTATGTTAGTTGGTTCTGTGCTCACTTCATGAATGAGTCGTATGATTGTGTGTTGAAAATTTTATGTTTTGTTTAGAGATTTTGTTGTTGATTTTTACTCCAGCGCCCCCTTCCTACTACATAGAAAGAGAAGAGGTAAGTTCTGTGTTGAAAGAGAGCTATTGTTCTCCCTTAAGTAAAGGTTGAGTCATCATTTAGTAGCAAAAGTATGAATTTGACATGGTTTGTGTAAAGAGAAGAAAGGGTTGTAGCCTGAGGAAGAAGTTGATTATGTGTTTGTGTTCCCTTAGATAGAATTTGATCAGTTGAAAGGAAGACATTCTTCTTAGTTGATAGCTCCCATATAGTTTAATGGTAGAGCAGTTTGAATCCCACTGTTTGGGAAGTTTGCTTGGTTTGAGTTGAAGCTCTTATGCGTGAAAGAGGACTAGGAGTAAAAAAAAAAATTAATTTGTGTGCAATAATTTATTTGAAGACAAAGACATGGGGAAAAGCATAAGGCTTAAACGAATGAAGAAGAATATTGTGAATGCAAAAGAAGTTGGTTTTGCCATAGCAGAGATATTAGGAGAAGCCACCAAGGAACCTGCTGAAGCAGAGGAATTTCAAGAGAAGGCAGAGGATAATGAAGCAAATGAAGTTCAAGGAAAGGTAGAGGATGCATGGAGTAGCATCTATTATCCACCGCCATATTTCTCAGGTATAGCATATGAATTTTGGTCAATTAACATGAAAAAAAATTTGCATTGTAGAGGTTTAGAGGTTTATGGAATTTTGTTGAGGATGGAGTTAAGAAACTCCAGGATGAGGCAAGAGATGCATTTGTGTTGTACTACATCCAGCAAACTCTGGATGATAATATTTTTTATGTAATTGCTGAAGCAAACACAACTAGAGAATCCTGGGAAAATTTGAAGATAAAGTTTGATGTAAGGGAGAGATATATGGCTGAGTCATGGCCTGTTAACATTTTAGTAGACAAATTTGCAGAAGCAACAGAAAATAGTCAAATTATTTGTGAATCTCACAGTTGTGTTGATATATCAAATGATGAAAATGATGTCGAAACTAAAGGTGAAAATGAGGTTGTTGTATCTTGTATAGTAGCAACAGAATTTGAAGAAGTTGAAATTTATATTGATAAAGGTGTTGATATAGTTTCTAATTTAGATATCACAGAAGTGAATTGTGAAAATGATGGAATGGTTAACATGCAGAATGCTGATAAATATGATAAATTCCTTAAGTATGAAGACAACAAAGAAGTATTTGTGCAAGAAGAGTCCTTAATGGACATGCCCATGAAGGTATTTAAAACATGTATTGATTATGATGATTGTGGACATGTAGGTACAATGAATCTAGAAGACAACTCTAAAGATGATGTGGAAGTCAAAGACCAAGATGAGTTTGAAATAAATTACAATAGTCATGTTGCAGAAAATGAAGAGTGTTTCACTCAGCTATTTGGTGCACATAAGGAAGATGTTAAAGCTTTGTGTGAAAAATACATTTATGAAAATGGTGTATTTGATGATGGAAAAACTACTCGTGATAGTTTTGAAGAAGAATCTATAGCAATATTGAATGGTGCAGATAAGGGCGGAAAAGAGAATGAGATGTTTGAAGGGTTTAATTCAGGCCCAAAAACCTACTTCATTGAAATATGCCATGAACTTGGCAAGAGATCTGCAAAATGTGCTACCCAAGACAAGGTATCCTCCCAAGCCCAACCTTCCTTCCCAGTTCAGATTTGAAAAGAAGCCATGGAAATAAGATACAATGGGAAAGGATAAGAAAGAAGGACAAAGAAGGGAAGAAATCAGAAGAAAGAAACTATGTTACACATGCTTCCAACCATGGGTACCAGGACATAAATGTGCTAAGGGGAAAGCACAATTCATTGAAGTATTTTCTGATGATGATGAGTATGAAGGGGATATGAAGGAAGGAGGACATATTTCATCCAAAGAAGAGGGATATGACACAGTAGAAGAAGGGAAATAAGAATAATATCATCCATTACCTGACAAAGGGAGACTGTGAGTGCTTTTAGGAGTGCCTCGTTTCCACACTATTCGATTCTAGGGAGTGGTACAAGGACAAAGGGTTTCGGTATTGGTAGATGGAGGAGCCAGACATAACTTCATTGATGCAGCCATGGTGGAGAGGAGAAAGCTACCTGCTAAACCATTCGAGTGCTTCACAGTCTTCATTCCAGGTCACCATAATATGGAGTGAAAAACGTGGATTACAAAGCTACAAATCACCATAGGTAATTACACATTTTTTGATAGCTTTTATGTGGTTGATTTTGTTGATACTAATGTAGTATTGGGAGTGCAGTGAATGTACTCTATAGGGGAACATACAGTGAACTATCAAATCCATGAAATGAGATTCAAATATTCGGAAGAAAAACAAAGGGTATTGAGAGGAATGCACACCTATCCGAATCTAGTAGTGTCCTTCCACAGTCTGAAACACAAGAATGAAAAGGTTTTGGGAGACCTTCCTCCTTGAAGGCCACCTAATAGAGGAGGAACAATTTTGCATCATCTTAAATTGAAATTGCTTGAGGGAAAGCAATCTTGGGTGGGGAGGACTATAATGTCCCCATTCAAATAAATCTCAAAAAGAGGAAATTCCACCAACCTACTAGTTTCCTACGTTGGGGTGGAAACATTAGATTTGGAATAAGGGAACTATAAAACCCCAAATGGACATCAGCTTGACCAAATATATTAAATGGGGAATAAATAAATAATTAAGACAGGAAAATAAGGTGGCACTTGGTCATGAGGGCACATTGGAGGTGTGGGGCCCACTTAAGCAATATTCCCCATGCCACATGGCATTCCACTCTCACCCATTCGAATCCTAGGTGGAGTCCAAAAATCTTGGGGAGTTCTAAGGGAATAATATTTGGCATGACTCAATGAGGGTCGAAATTGAGAGTAAGATTAACTCCCATGGAAGAGGAAGAGGCATCTTGGAGTTATTGGGACACTCGAGCTAGATTCCCTAGCTTCTATGACAACAATGATGAAGATGCTATGACACTTATGACATAAATCAGACTTGAATGCTGACATCTGACATATATGACATGGCAGAGATAAAAATAGCCTCCAAGAAGGTGCACAAGGAAGTTAGGGCAGCCAAAGAGACACCCATTTGATTTGAGGGAAGATGGAGATTAGGAATTGTTGGACAAGTGGCACACATTGGAATCTCTTCCCAACTTGAGTTGGCATGAGGCTTTTGGAAGGAATTCGACCCATGGAGGACTTGAGAAGTTTATAAAAGACAAGAACAAAGAAGGAGAGTGGATTTTGATCACTTCTCATTTTGCATATTGGAGAGCATATCTTGTCCATGCTTGTTGAGTGTTTAGTCTACTTTCCTTAGTACCAATTTCGAGGGTGAAAGATTCCCATCCTAATTGGAAATTGTAAAGGCCATTCACACCTTTCATTTGGAGATACAATGGATTCATTTTTTTCAGGTTTAATATACACTACTGATCATGGCATTCTCTTCTTCAACTTGTGTCCACACCTTTCTCAGTTTTCTCTTCATATTTTGGCTCTTGGAGGAAGGGAGTACTTGGTGAGATGCTGATCTCTTTGGGGGAGCTCTTGTGGCCCCATTTATTTTTAATATGATGTATTTACTCTGTATTTTTTTTCATACGATCCTCAAGTGGAAATACCAAACAATGTATAAATGGTGCCATTTTCCTCATATCTTGTTATGAAAGCTTGAAGTTGCTTTATTTCGACTTGTATCAGTTCATCGCTGTAATTTTTATTATTTATGGAGAGTCATTAATGTCTTGAAGAAGTTCATATAAAATGGTGAAGTTTCCTATCATTTCCCCCTATGTGAAGACATGTCCACAAACCTCTGATTTATGGGAATTTCAGCAGCCCTTAAAAACTTATTAATGATAAATTTGGGACCCCATTGAAGTAATTTAACAATTCCATGTCTCTGTTCTGAAAGTTTGGAGGGTTGTACTGCATTTGGGAAGCCATTTTTTCCCCTACCCTTGGGGGTTTTAAACCTTGAATTGACTAGTAAATTTCCCTATTTTCTCCTTATTGTAAATGAAGGTTGAAGAAGTATTTTGAGAGTGTCCAAGAATCCATCAAACTCATTTTTATGTGTTAATACCTTTCAAACACCTTCAGACCCAATTCAGAAGCATTTGGAGCCATTTGGAGGCATTTGAGTCATTACTAGTCTAAGGGTCGAATTGGCCAAAAAGTGCAATTTTTCCAATTTTACCAAATTTATTAAAAAGGGACACTACAAATCCACATATACTATAATAAACACAAGAGATCTTCCAACTTTATTTACAAATAATGTTGCATCATCAATATTGCAATGTTTGAAATTCAGCTTTAGAAGATGCTCAGTTAGCTTTTCATACCATGCTCGAGGTGTTTGTTTCAGGCCATACAAGGAATTGACAAGTTTGCATACCTTGTGTTCTTGTCCATTCACAACAAAACCTTCTAGTTAATACATGTAGACATTTTCTTTCAAGTATCCATTCAACAATGCAATCTTTACATCCATTCGATGAACTTTCCAACCATTTTGTGCAGCCAAGGAAAGTATAGTACAGATGGTGCCCCATTTTGTTGTAGGAGAGAATGTTTCTTCATAGTAAATTCCTTATTTCTGCGCATAGAATTTTTCCATGAGCCTTTCTTTGTGTTTGTCAAGTGAGCCATCTTATTTGTATTTTTTCTTGTATACCCACTTGCTTCCAATTGGTTTGGTTCTGATTGGAGCGTCAACCAGCTTCCAAGTTCCATTCTTTATGAGTGCATCATAATCATTATGCATGGCTTCTTTCCACTCATCACAAGCAGCATCCTCTTCAAAGGAATTTGGTTCAAAGTTGGCAGAAAAGTTCAATTCACAATTAATTGAGACATCCATGTCATCACCTGAGTTCTCTGCATTTCCTCCATCTTCTTGTATGTTTGAGCTTCTTGTTTCTGTCTTTCCTACTTCATCTGCATGAACACTTTCAAGTGTCTTTGTGGCCCATTTCAGAATCTTCCTTGATCATCCAGGTTGACCAACTAGTGTTGCATTATTCTCTTCTAGGTTCAATCTTCCAATCCTCTCGGTTACATCTTCCAGTTGAGTCTCTTGTTTAGTTGAAGTGACATGAACTTCTTCTTCATCATTCTCTTCATGAAGGGGTGTTGGTGCTGCTTCAAATGGAAATTCCATGGATTGATCCAAGATAGCTATCCCCCCTTCAAGATGTGGAATTTCATTATCACATTAATAATATGTATTTAGATGAGCAAACCTCTCAAGACAGTCAAGTTGTCTTTCAATAGACTGGTCATTTTTATTAGCTTCAAGAAAAATGACATCTCTGGAAACAACAAATTTCTTGTTTACCTCATCATAAATACAGTATGCCTTGGAATTTTTTGAGTAGCCCAAGAAAATGCATCTTTTTCTTCTAACACCAATCTTGTTTATTTTCTCCTTTGGTATTAAGGCATATCAAGTGGAACCAAAAATCATGAGATGGGCCTAACCAAAGGAAGGTGGAAAAACCACATTTCATATGGAGTCTTATCTTCAAGAACATGAGAAGGACTTCTATTTCTCAAATATGTTGCACATAGGACTGCATCACCCCAAAACATTAGCTTCCCATTCTTGAAAAACATCATTGAGCATGTTGTATTCATTAAGGTTCTATTCATCCTTTCTGCTACACCGTTTTGTTGGGGATTGTATGGAACTGAAGTTTGATTTGTAATTCCATATTTGAAAAGATAGTCTCCAAATTCCTTAGATGTATATTATTTACCATTATCAAATATGAATGTACCAATATGTGCTTGTGCTTGATTTTCTATCAATTCATGAAACTTCTTGAAAGTTTGAAATGCTTCATATTTTGTCTTCAAAAAATATACCCAGCATATACTACTATAGTCATCAACAAAAGTCATAATATACCTATTACCATTTGTAGAATGAATTGGCATGGGGCCACATAATTCAGGATGAACAAATTCTAACTTTCTACATGCTCTGAATTTAGACTCTAGAAATGGTTGCTTACTATGTTTGCCTAGTATGCATGCATCACATTTGTTATTTTGCTTAGGAATGGTTAGAAAACCAAATACACCATTCTTTCCTAACCATATAAGTCTATTATAATTCAGATGCCCAAATCTAGAATGCCATAGTAAACTGGATGACATATTACCTTTTTCATGCTGAGAGATATAGGAAAATTTTGAACTCTTGCAGAAGAGCCTCTCAACTTCAACTGTCCATCTTCATAACCAGTCATGATGACCTTGTTGTCAAATGATTTTCTAATCTTTACAATCCCTGGAGAACGTGTGGATGGAATGGCCTTGCCGAATCTACACTAAGAATAGCAAGCTTCTCTGGAAATTTGGAAGATAGAGAACATTCTTTAATATGAAATCAGGGAATCCAAGAAACTTTATCCTGATTAAGCCAATTCCCTGCGGTTTGAGGCTATATTTATCTGCAGTGTACACTATGCTATTTGCAATGTCATTCAGTTCTTCAAAGCAATCTTTTCTAAAATTCATGTATGAGATGTTGCACTAGTATCAAGCATCCAACAATCTTTGTAAGGTGAAAGAGAAGTTATTTCATTAATTCCAAGATTATAGTGTGCATCAATACAATGAGCAGAATCAGGGGATTTACCAACCTCTTGGTTTTTATTCTTAACTTCTTTATTCTAATTATGTCTACCTTTGATGAAGTTCCAAGATGCCCAAAACTAATCTTTTTCATGTCCAGTCTATCTGCAGCATGTGCACTTCAAATCTGATCTTCTACTAGAGTTGTTTCTTCCTCCTCTTCCTTAGAAATTTATTCTTCCTCTGCTTCTTTTGCTGCTATCTCCCTTAGAAGGGTATTTATTCTTTTTCTTTGATTTATGAGCAAATCAAAGAGATTCTATAGTACTCTCATTTGTCTTCTTTCCAAAATATTTCTCTATGTCTACAATATTCTCTACCAGGATTTCAAAGGTGAGGTTTTTGAACTTGTCACTTACTTGCAAGGATTCAAGGTATTTTGAGTGAGTAGGATAAAGAGACTTTACAAATGTTGCAAGTGGAAGGTTTGCTTTCATACTAGAGGCTTGAATCTTATGCATGATTGCTCTGATCTCAGATGCAATAAGCATGGGGTCATTATCTTTTACTTCCATACTGAACAGATTTAACATTAATTGGATCACTTCCATTTCAGAGTGTGAGTCATACAAATATATTAGAGTTTTTAAAGCTTCATAACATGACTTTGTAGGCAGAGTATGTCCGTTCTCCTCTTCACTCACAATGGCAGAAATAATGGCTAAATCATTCTTTTCTTTGGAGTGCCAAATAGAAAGCTCTTTCTCTAATGTTGGAGGCTTTGGATCTGATGCGATGACAGTGCCTTAATCAATGTGAATGGTCTTTCCTTCACAAATATCGTCCCACAATTCGTTGTAGACGTATGTATCCTTGATATTTATCCGCCATTCTGGAAATGTGTCTTTTTCGGTGAGTGTAGCACCAAAAACAGATGCTATAGAATGCATCATGAACCTGCAACTCTTTAGGGAAAATGTATGGCAGAAAAGAACTAGTTTGCATATTTGAGTTTCTACTCCCTTCTTTACAAATCAATTATGCAACTCAATTCTATGGCAGTCCTTTATTGCATATATTTTGCAGCAATATACAAACTTAACTCTTTCTAGAAGAGGAAATTACAATGTGTCTCCATACAATATTTTCCAAATATATTTATTTTCCCTCTCACAACTATTTAATGATCCTCACTCAAATAATTGATTCTCACTCTCACAAGGTAATTACAATAATGCAGTCTTATTACCATGGCGCCTTCCACTTGAAAAATAAAAAAATGAATCCACCACTCGTCAAAAGGATTGCAAAAATATTTTAACATTTATACCTTAAAAAAAATAGGATTTTCAAATGAAAAGGTCATTGCAGCTCTTTAATTCCATACAAGTCACATTTGTGTCCAAGCATGACATCAACGCAACTCCATTCTTGGCGTGCAACTCGCTTCCATTCTGCAAGTATCAAGTCTCAGTCTAATCCAGGTGGATGTTGGTGGCCACCGCCTATCCCACTTGGGGCCCCAACATTGTTCCTTCAGTTCTTTTAGTTTCCTTAATTATAGCACAACTTACTATTTTTAGCAGTTTTTCGGGTCCTAAACTTCCGGAGCCGTTTTGAGGCCCTAAACGACGTTCTTTGGGAAAAATTTGTCTTGAAAATGTGGAACATTTATGATTTTCAATGTAGTCCTCTGATAGATCTTTCCAATGAGGTATCATGTGCGTCAAACAGGGATCGTATGCCAAAGTTACGACACCGGGAAATTGATGTACCAATTTACCCCAACGAAGCCCATAGTTTGGCATTTTCATCTCCTAGGGTTAGGTTTTTGGATGATTAGGGTTTTCCTTTGTTTCTTAATAATAGATAGGCTTCGAGCCCCATTCTAACACAAAGTTCGGAGGCCAGTGGACACACATCTCTTCTCAAAGATAAGCTACGAGTGCCCCAACTAGTTTATTTCCATTATGTCTGTAAGCATATTTCCGTTACGTGATATTAATGAAATGAAGTCTTATTTTTGTTGCATCTCTGTGCTTATGTGTATTTCTATAATTCCTTGTGTTCCTTCATAAGTGTGGATCAGTGGTATCATAGTGGGTATGCTCTTTCTCGATCCTTCTTTGCATGTCCCAAACGAGGTCGAGGTATAAGGAGTTAGGGCTCGACCTGGTTGAACCCTTGCAAGATCAGCCTCGCAAACCCCAACGACCGCCCATGGCGGACGAAAAGAAAGACGAGGGAGCAGGAGATCCTATCAAAATATTGCTCGAGGAGGCCCTCGAGAAACAAAGGAATGCGATGATGGATAGCTTTGCCCAAATCCTTCAATGACTTCCCACCAGTAGCCACTCTGGAGGTGCAATCCCTTTTAAAGTACAAGTAAACTTTGACATTTCCATATTTGAAGGCCAAATAGATGCAGACGTCGTAGATAGATGGTTGAATCTATTAGAAGGGTATTTCTCGGTGCATGACTTTTCCAACTGGGAAAGAATCACTTTTGCACTCCTCAAAGCCGCCCCCCATGTCAAGGACTGGTGGGAAACCTACTGTGAGTAGAAGGACGAGAGGGCATCCTCTATGTTTTCGGCTGCACCCACTTGGAATTCTTTTCGAGATGCCATCAAGGAACAATATTATCCTGTGGGAAGCTATGAGGACAAGTACATACAATGGACTACACTGCGGCAGCAAAGGGATCAAGATGTGCATGAGCTGACAAATTTGTTCCATACCCTGCGCACAAAACTGGGTATCAAAGATTTAGAGAAACATTTGGTGTTGAAGCACCACAGTTGTATGCATAGATACATTCAGGAGGAAATGGATTTCCTCGACATCTCCTCGCTTGGTGTAGCATATCGGTTTGCTGCCAAGATTGAGCAAAAGTGTAAATAGAAGAAGAGAGACTTTGGATCTGCGAATCAGAAGCAAGGGAAAAGGACCCCCAAACCGCAGAACAAAGGACAAAGCCAAGGTAGGGCAGCCCAGGATAACCCACCAAAACCTCAAGCAAAGAAAAACACTGCTAGCCAAAGAAGGACACGGGAAAGTGGTGTGAGTTTCATAAGAGCTCCACGCACAACACAAGTGAGTGTTGGGCCAAGCAATCATTGGTGGTCGAGCTGAAGGCTTCTGAATCGGATGCATGCTCCGACTCCGAACCAAAACCCAAAAAGGGTAATGACAGGGGGAAGCATATTATCGATGCAGATCCCAACGCCACTGTTGCCACTACGAAGGTCTGGAAGGAGGAACCGAAAGATCCAGAGGAGGGGGAGCGCCTCTTCCATTCCCAGATGTGGGTAAAGGGTTCCCCGCTGCGGTTCATTGTCAATAGCGGGAGACAAAAGACCCTCATTTCAACATAGGTCGTGAAGCGGTTGGGCTTGCCGACCACAACACACCCACAACCATACACCATTGGGTGGCTTCGCCAAGGACGGGATCTCCGCGTTAGCCAACAATGTCTCCTTCCCTGTAGCATCAATCCCTTCACTGATGAGGTATTATGTGACATTGCTCCTATTGATGTTTCTGATGTATTATTAGGCCAACCATACTTTTGGAAGCGACATGATGTGTATGAGTCTCGACCTCGCGCTGTTATTGTTACTTTGGGAAATAATTTGTACAGGATACCGGAGGTAGCATCACCTGCCGCCATCTCTTTGGTTAGTGCAAAACAATGCAATAAGCTCATTTCCAAAACGAGGAAATTTGTTTTCCTGGCAATTCGCTCACAGAGAAAGAATAAGACTGTGGCCATGACCTCCAGACAGAGCTCCTCCGCTAGACAACAACAGATGGACAAAGTCGTGGAGTATTGCGGGGACATCTTCACTTCACCCGGGGTTCCTCTGCACTGTCAGGTCAAGCACGCCATCGATATGACCCCAAGTGCGTTGCTTCCCAATGGACCAATCTATCGACAGTCTATTCTGGAGAATGACGAAATCAAGAGGCAGATTCAGGAGCTGTTGCAGAAAGGGCACATCCGACCAAGTTCATCGCCCTATGGGAGCTCGATCGTGTTGGTGCAAAAGAAGGATGGGACTTGGAGACTATGTATTGACTATTGGGCGCTGAATAAGATCACTGTTCGGAATAGGTACCCGATCCCACGGATTGATGAAATTCTGGACCAACTCAGGGGGGGGATATTTCAGTAAGATCGACTTGAAGTCTGGGTATCACCAGGTACCAATCGAACTTTCTGATGTGTGGAAGATTGCCTTCAAATCCAAGGAGGGCCTTTTCAAATGGTTGGTCATGCCTTTCGGGCTGAAAAATGCTCCCGCAACCTTCATGACCTCTTGCGTCCATTCACCAACTCATTTGCAGTAGTGTACTTGGATGAAATCCTAATCTTCAGCCAAAATTGGGAGGAGCACCTCCACCACATCTGACAGGTCCTCCAAACACTGCGACAACACAAGTTGTGTGCCAATTTGGAGAAGTGCACTTTTGGCATGACCGAGGTTCAGTATCTGGGATACACTATTGACGAGCGAAGGGTGCATGTGGATCCGGCCAAGATCCAAGTCATTCAGTATTGTCCAGCCCCAACCACTCAAATAGAGCTCCACAGCTTTCTGGGTCTTGTCAATTTCTACTTCGGGTTCGTATTGGGATTCTCTCATATCACTTGGCCCTTGACCCAAGTCACCAAGGGAGGAGAGAAAGAAAAATTATTTTGGTCTAAATCTCAACAAGAGGCGTTCGTCGAGTTGAAACATCGCCTTTGCTCTGCCCCAGTGCTCACATTACCAGACTTGCAACAACCATTTGAGATCGAGACAGGTGCCTCAGACTATGCTATTGGGGCATTTCTTACTCAACAGGGACATCCAGTGGCATATCATAGTGAGACACTCTCTGACACAGTCCGAAAGTATCCCACTTATGACAAAGAGATGTATTCGATTGTGCAGGCTTGCCGACAATGGAAGCATTACATTTTGGGGAAGGAAACGATCATCCACACAGGCCACCGACCCCTGCAGTTCATGCAAACACAAGGGAAGTTGCAGAACAATCGCCATCAGAAATGATCCACATATCTGCAATAGTTTCATTTGAATATCAAGTACAACAAGGGAAGCACCAATAATGTTGCATACTGCCTCAACCGACCATTGATCATGGCGCTAACCACCGTGCTCAACTCTTGTGGGCAAGAAAGTTCTGATTGGCCACTTCTCTACAAGAGTGATCCAGAATTTGGCCACACATACAAGATGCTCTTGGAGGATAAGCAAGTTCTGAAATTTCACCTCCAGGATGGACTGTTCTGTCACCTGGGACACCTTTGTGTTCCTGTGATGCACCTGCAACAATTAATTAAAAAGAATATGTGAAATAGCAGAAATGACAGAACTCAGAATCACTTTTATATTGATCACAGACCACTTCGAGGGGGAAACCTCCTATGAGAAAGCTCAATACAAATAACTTCACGGTGCCTTCACAGGTCTCAACACACTCTTATATACTAAGTCTAGGCGCCAATACTATGGGTCAAAACCATGGGCCACTACAAACTATGGATCAACAATACTATGGGCGACTTACAAAGCATATGCGCCAACAACAATAACATAAACTATTGATCAACAAATACTACGGGACGACTTACAAAGCATATGTGTCCAACAACAATATACTAACAAAGTAAAGACATGGGTTCCTAACATCCCCTCCCACTTAAAAAAAGATTTGTCCTCAAATCTTTAGATGTGGAAATTGTTGTTGAATCTGAAGGAGTGGTTCCCATGTAGCATCCTCTGGTTGCATGCTGTGCCACTGAATTAAGACCTCTGTGATAGAGAGAGAGCGAAGCTGACGAGTGCACCGATTGAGGATGGCCTCCAGCTCCAAAAGGATGGATCCTTAATTAGCCAGTTCGGGTAAAATCGTTTGTCCACTGATGTTGGTGCCAAGAACTTTCTTCAGACAAGAGACATGAAAGACTGGATGAATGCGGGAAGAAGGAGGAAGTTCCAATCTATAAGCAACGGACCCAATCTTCTGAAGAATCCGATATGGCCCATAGAACTTTGGAGCGAGCTTATGACACCCTTTGAGTTTCAGGGAGGACTGCTTGTACGGCTGGAGATGAAGAAAAACCATATCGCCGACTTGAAAAGTGCGCTCAGAACGGTGCTGATCAGCTTGTTGCTTCATGCAATTTCTTGCCATGTGAAGATTGTCCCGCAAAATGCGAAGAATCTGATCGCGGTTTTGAAGGACCGTGTCAACTTCTTGAACTGGTGAACTGGTGGGGGTGTATGGAAGAAGAACTGGAGGTTCCTGACCATAGACTGCTTCATATGGAGTCATTTTAGAGGCAGTGTAGTAAGAGGTATTGTACCACCATTCAGCGAGAGGGAGCCACTTTTCCCACTGATGTTGTTGTTCAGAGGTGAAGCAACGAAGATAAGTTTCCAAGCATTTATTGCTAATTTCAGTCTGACCATTTGTTTGTGGGTGATACCCTGAACTCATCTTCAGTTTGGTGCCAGTGTGGCAAAATAGTTCTGTCCAAAAATGACTGGTGAAAGTCGCATCACGATCCGAGACAATGGAAGAAGGGATGCCATGAAGACGAAAGATCTGGTCCAGGAAAATTTGAGCGACTGAGGAGGATGTATAGGGATGGCTGAGAGCACAAAAATGACTATATTTGGAGAGGCGATCAACCACAACGAGAATTAATGACTATAGAAATATCTGTCCAAATCCGTGTACGTATGGGCAAGGGTTCGAGCAATCCTGGAAGGAGTGTTGTTTCACCCTTATTGCGCTGGTAGGTATCACATTCGACCACCATCTGTTGAATTGTCCTTTTCATTTCCTGCCAAAAGAAGTTACGTCGTGCCCGTTCATACATTTTGAGGAACCCAGAGTGCCCTGCCGATGGAGAAGCATGGAGTTCATAGAAGACAGCATGTTGAAGATCTGTGCTCTGGGGAAGCACCAGACGACCCTTGTATCTCAGAGAAGCACCATACCAAGAGTAATGTGGTACAACAGAAGGGTTTTTGGTCAAGCGTTGGATGATTTGAGATAAGGAAGAGTCATTGACATAACCCTGTTGAACAGATTGTAACCAATTTGGAACAGTCATAGAAATAGCTGAAAGAGAACCTTGGGCATCAAATGTGCGAGAAAGAGCATCTGCCACAATATTGTCTTTACCCTTCTTGTAAGTGATCTCATAGTCATAACCCATGAGTTTGCTAACCCGTTTCTGTTGTGCCGGGGAGGAGACACGTTGTTCCAAGAAATATTTCAGACTCTCGTGATCAGTCTTGATGCAGAAATGATTCCCTAATAGGTATGGGCGCCACTTCTGTACTGCATGCAAAATAGCCATCATTTCCTTCTCATAGGTAGAGGCAGCTAAATTCTTACCTGAAAGGGCTTTGCTGGTGAACGCAATGGGGTGTTCATATTGAAGGAGAACAGCACCAAGTCCATTGCCGCAAGCATCACTCTCAATAGTGAAGGGATTGGAAAAATTGGGCATAGCTAGAACAGGTGTAGTACACATAGCTTGTTTTAGTTTGTCAAATGCACACTGAGCAGCATGTGTCCATGTAAAAGAATCCTTTTTCAATAGAGCAGTTAATGGAGCTGTAATCTTCCCATAATCCTTGACAAACTTGCGGTAGTAGCCAGTCAACCCCAAAAAACCACGAAGTCTCTTGAGTGTCTGAGGATGTGGCCAATTGTTCATGGCATCGATTTTGGCAGGATCCACGCGAACCCCTTGTGCTGAGATAATGTGCCCGAGATACTCAACTTCCTTTTGTCCAAAAACACATTTAGACTGCTTCGCATAGAGATGATGGTCAGAGAAAAGTTGCATGACAAGATCCAGATGCTGGAGATGTTCATCCCATGTTTTACTGTAGATGAGGATATCATCAAAGAATACCATAATGAATTTCCGCAAGTAGGGTCGAAATCTTTTATTCATTAAGGCTTGTAATGTGGAAGGAGCATTAGTGAGGCCAAAGGGCATGACCAAAAAATCATAATGGCCATAATGTGTGCGAAAAGCTGTTTTAGGGATATCATCCTCATGAACCCGAATTTGATGATACCCAGAATGAAGATCCAACTTGGAGAAAAAGTGAGCCCCATGAAGCTCATCAAGAAGCTCATCAACAACAGGAATTGGAAACTTATCCTTGATGGTGATGTGATTCAGTGCTCGAAAGTCAATGCAGAGGCGCCATGACCCATCTTTTTTGCGGACAAGAGTAACTGGAGAAGAAAAGGAACTAGTGCTTGGGCGAATAATACCTTGCTTCAATAAGTCCCGAACGAGCATTTCAATCTCCGTTTTTTGGTGAAATGGGTAGCGATAGGGCCTAATGTTGGGAGGAACGCTGCCAGGAAGGAGCTGAATACGATGATCTTCTCGCCTGGAAGGTGGCAATCCCACTGTTTCAGCAAAAACACCTGTATATCGATCCAGAATTTGTTGTAGATCCAAAGGAGTAGTGGAGACCGTTGAAGGTTGCATCTAAATGGAATGGAGCTTAGCGATGACACCATGTGAATTCTTCTTGAGGATTTTTTCCATGCGATGTAAACTGATGATGCTGAGAGAACCTGGTTGTAATCCTGTCAATGTGTGTTTTTGGCCATTGAGGAAAAACTACATCCAAAGTTCAACAAAATCCCATAAGATAGGGCCAAGTGTGCGTAGCCATTGAGCGCCCAAAACCACATCACATCCGCCTAAGGTCAAGGCAAACATGTCAGAGCGCAAGGTATAATCTCCCATAGAGATACGCACATTTCGACACTTCCCTTTGCAAGGTAAGGTGCCCCCATTGGCAACCATGACTTCAAAGTTGGAGCAAGGATGGATAAAACAATCAGCTTGTTTGGCGATCCGAGGGTCAATGAAATTATGAGTGCTACCAGAATCAATGAGTATTGTAAGAGGAAGCTTCTTGAAGTAACCCCTGACCCGCATTGTTTGGGGGGTGGTGATTCCAGCTAAAGCATGGAGAGATATCTCTGGCTGGTCATCCTGAGATGGAGGGTCAATAGGCGGTTCCTGAATGTCAACCGGAGCATCCAGTGTTTCTGGATCTTCGTCACTAATTTCAGAGGCAGGCAGAGAATCCACATCCAAGAGATAGAACTTTTGCTGAACACATATATGTCCCCAAGTGAATTTCTCATCACAATTATAGCAAAGCCCCTTTTCTCTGCGTGCTCGCATCTCTGTTTCAGACAAACGCTTGATAGGAGTTGGTCGAGGAGCCTGCGGTATAGGTGGTCGTTGAGAACCCATATTTCGGAAGGGAACAAAAGTGGGCTTGGAGCATTGTTGGGCTGCAATCTTGTCTTCTGCCAACTTAGCCAACCCTAGGGCTTCCATCATTGTGTTGGGACAGAACATTTTGACCTCAGAGCGGATGGCATCCTTTAGATCATTGATAAAACAACTCCGGTAAAATTCATCAGACAATCCTTCAGTGTGGTTGGCTAGATTCTCAAATTCGGTTTGATACTCTCTCACAGTGCCAATTTGGAAAAGTTTAGTGAGGGCTCCTGTGAAGTCATCAAAAGCACTAGGACCAAATCGTTGCAAAAGGAGCTGGCAAAAGTCTGGCCATTTTGGCTCTGCATGAGCCTTGATGTACCAACGGTACCATTGAAGAGCTTCATGTTCCAAATGAAAGGATGCCAGCGGAACTTTGTTGACATCAAAAGTATTATGTAGACTGAAATACTGTTATGCACGATAGATCCATCCAGTTGGATTGGTACCATTGAAGCGAGGAAAATCAAGCTTCGGACCACGGAAATTGCTAGAAGAAGAGAACCCATTGTCTGATGAAGACTCGGACTGCCGTTTGTTGTTCATAGTTGAATGTTCAAGATGGAGGCCGAGAAATTTTTCATCCAGATCCTGGAGTTTGGCTTGGATGGCTGCAAGTGCGTCCTCCATGGTTTTTGCTCCTGCACGGGTGACAACCATAACCAGGAATTTTTAGTTTTTTTTTTGGGTTGACTGGGTAGGAAAACAAAAACAAAAACTACTTCAGTAAAGGAAAATCTAGACTTGGGAAAAAGTCTGAAGGGTAATTGGGGTTTGACTAGGTTTTGGACTTTGTCGAATAGACAGGGAAGCAAAAAAGAGGATTTCAGAAGCGGGGTGAAAAAATGGGAAAATTTGGCAGAGGGGAACAGAGAAGCAGAATTCAGAAAGGAACTCTGTTGTAAAATTTGAAGGTGATTGGGTGAAATATGAGGAAGTTATGGCAAACCCTAAAAATAGACAAATGTGGGATTTTGGGCTTTGGGAAGGGGAATTGGGGATAGGGTCCTCAGGAATGAAATATGCAGAATGGGATGACAGGGGTTCCCCGAAAATTTCAAGGGAAACAGAGTGAAAACAAGGGAGATATGGCGCAGCAATGATCGACAACAGTTCAATTGAAAATAGATATGGACCCCAGGTATGTGCGGCTTCCTAATAGTTCAAGGGTTTCACTCGGCCACCAATGTTGTCTGACGGCTTGCGTATTGGGGCAGTACCCTTCACTCCACGACTCAGGTAAAACTGATAACCGCTTTGCCACAAACGACAGCTCTTGGTTTACCTCACGGGTGGGAACTAGTCAATCAGGTAGGGGTCATTGCCCTTTTCGCTGGCAGGTCCTCTCAATGGGCCAGCTACTTCGGGGTTCCTGTGGTACTTCTCACAATGAATTTTAGGGCTTATGCCCAAGTACTTCCCACAGTTAAGCGGATAGGGATTATTCCCAAATCCAAACCTGCAACAGATGCGAAAAAAAAAATTTGGCAGAAATTTCACCCAGTGAGCCCAAGAAAATGCTCTGATACCAGATGTGATGCACCTGCAACAATTAATTAATAAGAATATGCGAAATAGCAGAAATGACAGAACTCAGAATCACTTTTATATTGATCACAGGCCACTTCGAGGGGGCAACCTCTTATGAGCAAGCTCAATACAAATAACTTCACGGTGCCTTCATAGGTCTCAACACACTCTTATATACTAAGTCTAGGCGCCAATACTATGGGTCAAAACCATGGGCCACTACAAACTATGGATCAACAATACTACGGGCAACTTACAAAGCATATGCGCCAACAACAATAACATAAACTATTGATCAACAAATACTACAGGACGACTTACAAAGCATATGCATCCAACAACAATATACTAACAAAGTAAAGACATGGGTTCCTAACAGTTCCTTCAAGCGAGCGCTCCAAGATGATTTGGGAAGCCCACTACAGTCGGGTCATTGGGCATTTTGGGGTCGAGAAAACAGTGGCAGTACTGCAGAAGTATTTCTATTGGCCAAACCTTCGAATGGATGTCGGGAAGTACATCAGATCCTGCACTGCCTATGCCATTGCCAAACCGACCATCAAGAAGCAAGGCCTCTACACTCCGCTGCCTACCCCTAGTCAACCTTGGGAATCCATCTCCATGGATTACATGTCGGGCCTTCCTTCTACTAAGCATGGCAATGACTGTGTTTTCGTGGTCGTCAACAGATTCTCGAAGATGGCCATTATGGTGGCTTGCAAAAAGAATATCACAACAGAAACCACTGCTAAACTCTTCTTTGAACGAGTGTGGGTACACTTTGGGATCCCACAATCTATCATCTCTGATCGGGACAGCAGGTTCCTCAGTGGATTTTGGTCCAGCCTTTGGTCAATGCTGGACACCAAGCTCACCAAGTCCACAGCTTTCTATCCCCAAACTGATGGCCAGACAGAGGTCATCAATAGGATGATCATACACATTCTGCGCATGTACAACTCTAAGCATCCACGCACATGGGATGAGAGCCTCCCCTATGTACAACACATCTATAACTGAGCTCTCCACAGCTCAACCGGCCACAACCCCTTTCAGGTGGGCTTGGGATTCCAGCCACTATGTCCCATTGACGTAGCGATGCCATTTGTGGTCACTCATGACGATTCGGCTCATGTCCAGTCGAAAGTTGACAAGGCAAACAACTTCATTGAGCGCATTCAGCACATCCGCCAACAAGTTCATGACATATTGGACAGAACCAATGCCAAATACAAGCAACGACATGATCAACATCGGGTGCCACACAACTTCCAGGTGGGCGACAAAGTATGGCTACATTTGCAGAAGGAGTGCCTCACTGGACCTTATCATAAGCTTCGCCCACTCCGATATGGGCCATACACTATTACCAAGGCTATAGGGGACAACGCCTTCGAGGTCAATATTCCACCCTTCCTTAGTCTGCACCCAGTGTTCAATGTGGACCGCCTTCGGCCCTACTTTCCACCCCTACTGGACTTCTCCGACTTTGCAGAACAATGCACAGCAACAGAGTTAAACCCAGACTGCACGGAACAGGCCACCACAGATCGTATCATGGACATGCAAATCAAGAACACTCGCCAACAAAAGATCCAATTGTGTCGGGTTGTCAAAGCTGGCCAACTCCTGCACCAGGGCAAGTGGCTCACCAGGGACCAAGTTCAACAGAAGTTTCCTCATCTCATGGAGGAACTCCACGCAATGGGGACCATTGCTTCAAGGGGGGAGGAATGATCCAGATGGATATTGGTGGCCACCACTTATTCCACTTGGGGCCCCAACATTGTTCTTTCGGTTCTTTTAGTTTCCTTAATTATAGCACAATTTACTATTTTTAGCAGTTTTTCGTGTCCTAAACTTCCGGAGCCGTTTTGAGGCCCTAAACGATGTTTTTTGGGAAAATTTCATTGGATGATTGCAAAACATTCACAATTTGTATTGTAGTCCTTGGATAGATCTTTCCAATGAGGTATCATGTGCATCAAACAGAGATCGTATGCCAAAGTTATGACGCCGGGAAATTGATGTACCAATTTACCCCAACAAGGCCCATAGTTTGGTATTTTAATCTCCTAAGGTTAAGTTTTTGGATGATTAGGGTTTTCCTTTGTTTCTCAATAATAGATAGGCTTCGAGCTCTATCTCTTCTTAGAGATAAGCTACCAGCACCCTAACTAGTTTATTTCCATTCTGTCTGTAAGCATATGATTTCCGTTAAGTAATATTAATGAAATGAAGTCTTATTTCTGCTGTTGAGCTTATGTTGATATTAAAATTCCCGATCCTTTGTCCTGCTGCTAAGCTTTCTTCTTATAGACATGGCCTGTTGCTGCTACCTAGTGCTAACTAATCTCTACTTTATTAGGGGTTTCGCGTTAAGGACACCACTTTATGTTAACACTACAAAAATAGGAAATACGTGGGAGATATAACTGAAAGTGGTTACTCTTTTCGTTCCTTCCTCCTTTAGAACCACTTTATAACCACTTTACTTTGAGGTTAGGGAAGGTGGTTTTTCATCTCTGAGCTGATGTGTATTTCTGTAATTCCTTGCGTTCTTCATAAGTCTGGATCAAGTCTTATGCAGCACTGAGCAGGATCTCCAAAATAAGAGAAGTGGCACGCATCTCCAGTCAATACGCAGCTACAAGATGTATGCACAAAACTCAACACAGTGCAGGTCGCAGCAAGCACGCAGCACTAGTTTTCTTCACGCTCAGAATTTGAGAAGCACTTCAGAGTGGAAGTCGCAGCTCACCACACCCAATGGACAGCTCCACGCAGATAAAATTATGGACACAGTTTTCAAAAATAAAGACGCAGCATTCAAAACAATCTCATGCAGCTCGACTGTGTAATCTTCAACAATATCCAACGTACCAACAATATCCACCATCAACAATACTACGGTCGGGTCGATCAATGAATTCACAAAATCTTCCTCCAGTGAGTCCATGCAGCTAGCTCAATCCTGTGTATCTCTTCCATTATTGTCAGTCTCCAGGAAGGTTGTAGAGGCCGATTTAGGGTTTTCTGCTTTGGAAAGAGAGTAAGGATAGATAAAGATGCAACCCACAGGTTTCATAGGTATGGGAGATAGCTTACGCTCAGTAATATGGAGATATTAGGGTTCGTTCGATGGAGGAGTAATGGAATGGAGTGGAGGAAACACCAAAGAGGCTCGTAGAGGAGAGGTCTCAGTCCGTGGGAGATAGACAAACGTTGCGATTTCTGGCAGAACGGTCTAGAAAATGAATAGGACAGTCATTAATGCAGAAAGCAAGATTGATGAGGGAACAGACGAGGAGAAATGTCTTGGTAGAGGACTATGGCAGAATGAGGATTAATCATGCAGAGAGCAGACCTTCAGGCTGGAAGAAGAATGCATAGCTAAAATAGGCAATCTGACAATGGAAGAACATGAGTTACTCGGTCTGATACCACTGTAGGTATAAATCCCGAGATGATTATTTCATTCACCAAAACATTTAATTTATACATTGTTAATGTGCCTCTTGGCATTCGGATTCCAAGTGATCTATTAGAGTCTCCAAGACTCTTTGTCTTCCTAAACTGAAATCATCATTATTTATTTACAAATTCTCGTAGGATAAGTTTGCTTCTTAGCTGGGTTCGATGTTTCTACCCATGGGTACGAGGGAATCTCTCCCCATGCATGAATATATGAATATAGGCATGAACTTACACCCTTCAGGCATCCCTTACCAGCTTACAACTTATAGAGGAGTTGCTATGTCCTATGTCCACTGGAAGAACTCACAAGGGGCTCACCTCAAGGGGTCTCACCCCGCGAGCTCTGATTATGGAGCCTAACCTGGTGAAGACATCAAGTGAGTCCCTTATATATCTATGCATAGACACCAGATTTGACCTCGAATATATAGAGAGAGAAAAAGAGAGAGGGCATGCTTAAACAAGCAACCTCCACAACGATAGCTTGTAATTACTTTAGTATTTAACACAGTTATATATCAGTTTTAGAGTTTAACAAATATTATATTATTCATGCATTATTTGATAGATATTATGTGGTGACTAATTGCTCTCTTTTACAATCATTATTACTCATACTTGTTATTTCTTATTAACTTTACTATGCATGTCATGTGCAGGTAGACTCAAGAGGGAATCCCCTTGGCTCCCGTGTACTTGATGTATCTCATCCACCCTTGATGGATTTTATTTAGCTTATATGATTATGTCCCAAAAAAATCGGAAAATAGAATTTATTGAAACTTAAAATTAAATATTATAAGTTTTTTTTTACTTAATTCCTTATAAAATCCTTCTCTTTAAATTCATGTAAATTCAGTGTAAAATTTGTATATCCATATACAAGGTAAAATGTTCATTTGTCAACCATACATCAAAGTGCACTAGAAGCAAATATGGGCCTTGTTCTTGTGTTAAACCCTTTTAATATCCCGTGATTTCTTCAAACGTTTGTTAGTTAGCGTCTTAAAAGGAAATATAATAGAATTAAATTTGGGAAAAGTAGCAAGTTGAATGAGTCCTAGACTTTTAATAAAAAATGTTATCATATATAATTGAGGTTATAGGTTAAGTTGACGTCTTAACTCGAGAAAAGGTTGTTGATATGTTTTTGGAGATTGCAAACCCACCGCAACCATTGGTTTCTTGAATTAAAAGGTTCAGAAATGTGGAAACACACATTTATGGTTCCTCGTTGCATTAGGTCATTAGAATTCGCAAGATTACAAAAATTATGAAATCTACATTGAAGAACATGGCCACTTGTATGAAAACATTATCCATCTCCTACACTTTGCAAAGCTCGGTTCTTTGATAAACAATGGTATGAAAAGGTTTCCAAGTCTCGCCAAATGGTCAGGTTATAGGTTAATTAATTTTTCACTCTCCGAGGAAGATCACTTTAATTTAATGGTGCTATATTTGATTCTATACTATTTCACATTTTCACCATTGCCCATAATCTAGCATCGAATGAATAAACGTTAAGTTACCTGGTCTCCAGGGGAGTGAATAACGTAGGTTTTAAAGCAAATTGTAGTGGATGCTCAAAATCAGGTTATGAGAAAATGTTTAAGTTAAGTTGACTTTTTTGTTTAGGCTAATTTTTTACGAAACCAAGGGGTAGTTCTTAAGAAAGGTTGCTAAGGCTATTATTAATTCATAGTTATGGATGTAAGGTTATTTAGGAGATTCCCAAATATACCACGAGGTATGAGGGATGTGTCCGGATTTTTCCCAATGTGGTTCTACACAAGAAAAGCTTGACGAGGGCATGCAGTCACTCTCTAGTTTGTCTTGCTTTCTTTGCAAATTTTACCCACAAATAACAATGCTTGTGATGTCGGATTTCCATTAGTTTTGGGGGATTTATTTTAATTAAGATGTGAGTTTTTAATTAAATGTGAGAAATTAATTGAACGTTATAGTTCCAATTTTGGATGGAAGAGAGAAAAAGTGTTTATTCCAATTGTTGCAAAGAAGCAAAAAGGTGTGTTATACTAATTACTAACAACCGAGAGTCTCTTTTCTAATCATCTAGCATGTATTTAGGCAAGCCCTTTATGTGATGGTGAGAGCATACTTCGGGAGGGCAAGGTTGGGTTAGTTACTTTAACTTGAAATGAAACAAAACATAAAAGTAGATGTGAGGACTAATTACTACACTACAAATCTATTTTCCCTTGTGGTACTTCGGGAAAGCGTAGTGGGTTAGCGTTCTTTACAAATGCAAAAAAACAAAAAAAAGAAAGAAAATAACTTTGATTGATCTAATTATCTTGGAAATGAAAACTACTCTATGAAAAGAACTTAAAGCAAAAGTAAATCACACAAGGAGCGATACGGGCTTCCCCCAAATGGGGGAAGAGGGGTGTGGGAGCTTTAAAGTCCACTTGTTTTTTATTAATTTCGGTTACAACGTGATTTTGAAAAAAAGAATTCCTTTGATCCTTTGAAAAATAGGATCAAAAGGCTTACAAAATTTTGGAAGAAGAAGAAAAGAGAAGAGGGTTTAATATGTGGTTCTTTTTTATGGTTCAACTCTTCAAAAAACTTCAATGACTCCACCTTCCTGTAAGAAAAAACCCAAAAACCAGCAAAATGATAATCTTCCAAGTTAGTGGATTAGCCCAAAAAGTACATAAAAATTACAAATGCTAAGTACTTGCAAAAAGTGGGAAAATTTTCTAACTTCAAGTACCAAATAGAAAATGTTAGATCTAAGCTTGAAATGATGATTTAAAAGGACTTTAGATCTAACTAATGAATATATGTAAACAAGCTAAAATGTTTAATAAACTTTTAGAGGATTCAAAGCTTGTTAGACATATAAAAAAAGGTAATCAAAAGAGAAAGATTTAAACTTTTATGAGAAATGGGAAAGAAAGCGCCAAGCCCAAGCCTAAGCTTGAATGTCGTGAAGGTTGGAAAGTTCATGTGAGACAAAACACATTAGATCCAAGAGAAAAAGAAAGTGAAGAGTAAGAGGATGGAACCGAGCTCCAATTCCTGTTCACCTTTAGCAACCTGCAAAGCTACATAATCCTTCAAACAAGCAAGATTAATCTAGTACATTTCATTAAAAAAGACAAGGAGAATATCTGTATTACCGACTAAAATCTATTACTCCTAAGATATTTAATAATAAAACATAAACAAGCAAGTTAATAACCGTAAATGCTTTCCCAAATAGATAGAAACAATCTACAAACTTGAAAGAAGAGAAGCATAACTAGCTAGAAATATTACCTCAATGAGCACAAGCATGCACAATCATGGGACAAATGCAACACATTAGACCTCCAAAGCCTTCATTTTATTCAATAAAAATAGCACAATAACATAACATTACAAGAGCAAGGGTTCAATGTTCTATTAATACATGAGAAGTGACCCTTGGATTTCATCTTCCAAGATGTCCTTTAGGCTTCTCAATGGTTGTCCGTCTTATTCTTAATAACTGAAAAATAATTATTTACAATAGAAACTATCCTTATGGATTAAGTTTCCAACATATAGTGATTACTACCATACACATGATTTCAAAGGAGACACTGCATAATTACCTATAAAGAATAAAAGGATGCTAATGTGGACACACAATATATGTATACATTCCAAAACATCTTTGAAGTGTGGAATTGTCTAAATGTACATTCATTACAAAAGGTGACATCATGCCCAAGTACAAAATGAAACTCATGCACAAAATACAAAATGGAAAACCACTGCCCACAATACAAAATGGAAACTCATGCCCAAAATACATCCACATGATGGAAATGAAAATTAGGGGTAGCCATTAACCCTAGTCACCCTCAACACTATTAGAGGCATCTCCAAAACTAATATTTTTTCTCTTTGTGCTTGAGGAACCTTGAGGTTGATTGCATCGAGGATTTATGCACAATTGTAGAGACTAGAAATGAAACAACATTTATACATTATCTTACATTATTTCAAATATCAATAAAATAAAAAAATCAAATTGTAAATCAATATAACAAAAATTCACCACATATACAACAAGACTTCCAAGAGTATCCTCCTCCTTGACCCAAGCTTCTATGTGATTCCTACTTACAAAAGTCTCATGCAAACAATTAATGAAAAAATTTAAAGCCTGAAATGAAAATCATATTTACACAAAATCAAATTCATGAAGTTTTGATCTAACCAAGAATTTATAAATATAGGGTGATGTAAAAGATTGGTCAGACTCGCTAGGAGAGGAAGCCATTGGTTGAAACTCTTGCTCCAAGGCCAAAATAATAGATGGCATTGTGGTAGATGCAACAAGAATACCTACAATAGTGATGTGAGCCACAAAAGAAGAGGTAACAATACGTGTAAGTGGGGTGGGACTAGAAGGGCCAATTGATGGCCTTTGAAAGTGTAGAGGGTGTGAAAAATGATATAATCTTGTTGGTGGATGCAAACAACATGTCTTGAACTAGTTCAAGGTATAAACTAATAATTATAAGAAAGAAAAACACATCAATGAACAAATTTAACATATTCAATACCTCAGTGAAGGACACCCTAATAGGAACTCCAACTTTGACATTCATATTGAAAGCAAATGGAAGACCAAAAGGTGGATCATGTGGATGAGGTGAATGGATAAGAAGTCCCATTAAAGCCTATAAAAATAAGATGTGAGTGTAGTTAAAAAAAATAAACAACAATCAATTTTACCATATCATTTATTTAGCATATTGTGATTAAACCAATTAAAAGTATTATGAAATTATATTTAAGTGTAGGTAATGCAACTAAAATTGCAATCTTGCAATGTTGAAAAATAAAAGGTCTAACAATATATGAGTTAATAAGGAAAGTTTTCATGAACAACACCTATCATTTACTGTAAACGATGTGATCTAACCCACTTAGAATGATACCAATCAATGAAAGTACTTCCTCAACTTAAACAAAAACTAATTGAATGCGTTATTTAAACTAATTGAATGCATTATCTAATTGTGTGTCCTAACAATAGGACATATAATGTTAAAGGGACTAGCTACAAATCATGGCATGAACTACAAATTTGAAAGCTAAAATTAAATAAACTAGAGAAATTAGAAAGCTACGAGATATGAAAACAAAATTGTTACTGGACCTAATTCCAATGTGGCATGCTTGGTGAATGTATGTTGTTCAAGTCGTTCACGGTAGTTAATGCTTTTCTTACGAGAGTCCTTTTTGCTTGGAAGTACGGTTTACATTGATAATGGATAGAGATTTTACAAAATTAGGCATGATAATGATAATGGGGTGTGGGATAAATTTGGGTAAATGTTTTTTAGATTTGGTTATAAAAATTGGTGGAATCGTAGTTTCATTTTATTTACTCTGGAACTAATTTATGGAATTGTGTCTTTAAAGGTTTTGATTCATTTTAAAGATTTTAACCCATTTTAAAACAACCCAGATCGTAAAAATTCCAAACAAATAACCAAAAAAATGAAACTGTGCCTTGCTGGAAAAGTTTCCATGACCGATTGCCGGACGGAATACTGGAGCAGCTTGTGATCTTTTCGTGAAGAATCCACGGACGGTTTGGAGTTTCGAGCTGATTGCGGGGCTCTGGTGATTTGAAGGCCACCATTTCCTTCTGGAAATTTGTGTTGGAATATTGCAGACTTCGAATTGCTTTTGTACGCCGAATGGAAATTATTTTTGCTTTGGAGTTAGGGTTTATTCCTTTTTGCACTTTTCTCTTTTTTGCTTTCTTGACCAGTCTTCAATGCCAACATTTATTGGAATGCGAGAGAAGCAAACTTTACAATATACGCAGGCAATAGTTTGTATAAGAGCGTGAGAGACACAGGATTTTTTTTTCAGTTGTCACTGTAAACACAATCTCTCGTAGACTGTGAAGGCATTGAATGAAGATTCACTCCCATGAAACAGAGCACGGGCCAACCCATGCATGTGGGGTAATTGAAGGAATAATAACTGTAAGGAAACTGGACTCCACCCTTACCGGACAGGTCTGACTCAAAAGGCTGTGGAAAAGCACTTTAGAGAATATATTGCTACTTTCAGCTTTCAAGGCGTTTAATAATCATGAATATTCTTCTCTGATAGCACTCTTTCATTCTTTCTTTTCTGCAAGCCGTTCATAATTTTTCTTTTTTGGGTTTTGTGGACCGATTGTGCTCGTTAGTGGGTATCTATCTGACTCCTTCTTATGCGACCGTGTGTGTATATGTCTTTAAAGTACTTAGGAATCTGAATTTTCCAGTTTGTATCCGAGGAGTTATAATTTCTATTATACAACGTTTGGGTATTTATGCATTGTTCATAATATATACCATGTGTTACATCGTAAATCCCGTGCGTTTCAGAATCCCACCAAGGTTTTCCGATAGACACTGTTTTGTTCATTGTAATTCTTCGAGAATGGAGAAGGACACGCTTTCTTGATTGTTTGGGTTTGTACAGGACAGATCCCTATCATGGCTCTCTGATCGATGGGAGACCTTACCGAGCTGTCCAATGAAGCTGGTTGTGCGCTTTGAACCGGTGCAGATTACTAAAACCAACTAGCGTGAGAATGAGAATGATTAGATTCGTCTAGCGTGCTCTCAGTTTAACAGTAATTCCCAGCCTTTAATCTCCTTTCTACTGTTAGGGCACTGCTTTTAAATAGATAAAGGACAATATTCCTATCAGTACAGAATCATTAGAGAAGTTTTCTTGTTCTGGGTATATACATGTATAAATATACCTTAAAATGTATGATGGATATAATCATTTTGCATGGGAGGACTCACGTTCGTCTGAGCGCAAACTAGGGTGCCATAAGATGTCCCTTGTGCTTGGCAGTTAGAGATATCCAAGAGCTTCTGATGAAAGCAGATTTACATCATCTCTGTCTCCATTCATTCCTCAATCAAATTATTTGTACGAGCTCATGAGGAATGTAACTGTCTCATCAAAACGATAATGCATTTCATCATCACTCAAACAAGAAGTACCCAATCTTTCATATCACCAGACGCATCTCAATACGTTCTTCTATGATAGCATTATCATTGGCTTTGTGGCCCCAATATGTTTACCATTATAGTTCTTTTGGACCATGGATCTTTGACCTGGTCTTATCAATTATTAGAGACAACTGTATGACCAATTCTATAAAGCATTTCTCATGGGCCATGCAACTTTATGAACAAGTGTAATAATGAATTCATGGTGTTTCTTTCTTAATTATATGCATCACGATTGAGGCTAATTTATAAAATAAAAAATGTTTTCTGTTTAAAAAAAATGCTTTCTGTTTTTCATTAACATATGGATTGTTTCTTGGCTGTACAGTCTTAGTGAGAGTAAAAGAAGCCATGTACACACATAAACACTAAACACTAGTATCTGCCCTTTCTGGTTTTCAATAACATATGGATGGTTTCTTGGCTGTACAGTCTTAGTGAGAGTAAAAGAAGCCATGTACACACATAAAGTATCTGCCCTATCTGGATCCAATACGAGTCTTAATTGAATATTCTTATTGTTAAATTACAAATTAGTGTCTCTGGTTGGATTAAATCGAAAAAAAGTTACAGGTCATTGAATTATAACTAATATAATTAAGTGAAAGAATAAATTAAAAAAAACTACAACTCATCGAACTATAACTAATATAATATATATTAAGTGCAAGAATGGGTTAAAGTAATAGATTTTTAAACTAGTATAATATATATTAAGTGCAAGAATGGGTTAAAGTAATAGATTTTTAATATCATGAATGGATGAGTAAACTTATATTAAGTGGAAGAATAGGTTAAAGTAATAGATTTTTAATATTATGAATGGATGAGTAATTTAAACGATTGGAATATTTTTTATTATTATTATTACTCAATTATATAATTTTTAATTAAGTTATAATTTTTTATTTTTTTTATTATATTTTTAATGTATAAATGGATTTATAATTTTTAATTAAATTATAATTTTTTTATTTTTTTTTGTATTTTTAATGTATAAATGGATTCAACTTGTTTACATATTTATATTTTCATTATACTCATTATATTTTTATTACATGAAATTATAAAATCTCAACATTTAATTATAACAATCAGATTAAAAAACAAAAATTATATAATCAATTAAAATTATATAAATAGATAATTCATTATATATAGACATTATTATATAGTGGCATAGAATATAATGTTAAGACATTCTTTATAAGTCACAAATTCAAACATGTAAAAAAAATACAAAAATAAAAATTACAATGGATAAGTCTCATTAAATACAAAAGTAATAAAGTTATAAAGTTATGAATTACTTCTAAAAAAATATAAAATATTAAAATTAATAGTACAAGTCTTATTAAATGCAAAAGTAATGGATCTAAAAGGTTATGAATGGATTCTAAGAAATATTAAATATAAAAGTAAAAATAATATAATCAAACAAATTAATAACTAAGTTTATATATACATTTAATAACTTGTTATATGTAAAAGCAAGAACTTCTTAAATAGTCACATTCCACTCAAAAGTTTAAATTAGTTGAGAGAAGATAAACCTTTTAATTAATGCATATAACTGTTGGAAAATCGTAATTAATGAGTGGATAAGCATATCAAATCTAAGCCGACTTTGTCAGTCACGCTGGCAGCCGTTTTGATGTCGATGTCTGCGATATCAGTCTATCAGTTAGTTCACTGCCAATCCCGCGGACGTCTTATTTGCAGTTATGTAACCGTGTTAATAGTTAGCAAGTCAAGAAAACTTAGAATGCAATCCTGTAGCTTCTAAGAGAATAATAAGAAAACTTAGAAATATCTATAAGTAGAATTTTATTGTAAAAAAAAAACAAAGAGATGTGTAGGAGAGAAAATTACGCAGAGCAAGTGGAAGATTGTATCAAGAGCCCATAAGTCTATGTTTTATGTTTCATTCTCAAGAATGTTGTTTATTGCAAGTCGCACATCATCTCCAGTTTTACTTGTGTGAATGTTGTTTACATTTAAGCGTAGTAAAAGAAATCAAGATTTCCAAATAGTTCACCACAGTGAAAGTACTAAATGTAACAATGAGTAACTTAGCTTTAGATGATTTTAGTTGTTTTGCATTAGAGAAATATATTTCATGATAAATTTTGGCTAAACATTCCGCGAAGTGTTTGTGAAATCCGTGAAGTGAAGTATTGTGGCGAAGTTAACTTCACATAGTTGTGAAGTTTACAGGGCAGTAAAAAGTCAAAATAGTGCAGTTACTTGCCCCAAAGTAAAAAGGTGAAACCACGCAGTTAAAACTGCAAGGTTAATTCTTAAAGAAATAAGTGTTCCATGAAGCAAAATTGAAGTTCTCAATTATATGGACCGCTAAGTCGGAAGAGAATAAAAAGAAGGTAGTCATCTAGTGCGCAGTGTGCTTTTCCCTTAAATATCCAAGCTATTATATTACATGTGAATGTGTATATAGACCTCATTTTGTGTTCATTATATTTCAATGGATTTTATAAAAAATTAATAGATCTATGTTATTTATTTTATTTAGATTTCTTTTAATTTAGGATTTTTTTAATGTTGTGAATAATCAAATTTCTTGAGTTGTAAACTTTTTTAAAGTGTAACAATTCAATGAAAGTTTATAATCTGAGATATTTGTTATCTTCTTAGTTTAATAGTTATGCAGTTTAATAGTTATACAATTAAGATGGTTTTAAATTAATTTTAATAATTGATCAAAAATTGTCCCAAATCACTAATCAAAAAAATTGATCCCCATGCAAAAATAAAGATGAATAAGTTGATCCCCATGCAAAAATAAAGATGAATAAGTTGAGCATCAATTGATGTCTACGATGGCTATTTACTGTATTTTGAAAAACAAAACATTTACTGTATTTTGAAAAACAAAACGAATTGAGATCAACTGAGACAGAATTTTGTACCATGGCTCTTTACTGTATTTTGAAAAACAAAACGAATTGAGACAAACTGACACAGAATTTTGCACGCACAACTTGAACGGTGATCACTTGTTTGTATTACATATAGCTATATAAAGATTACAACGCTGACAGTTCTCAGCAAGAAACAGTTAACCAAATGAGTAACTAAGAAACTGTTTACTAACTATGTAATCGAAAGGTTTGGTGAAGATATCTGCAAACTTTTCTTTTCAACTACAAAACTGGAACAAGACATTACTATTTTTAATAGGTTCATGAATAAAGTGAAACAGAGTTTCAATGTGTTTTCTTTTTTTATGAAACACATATGTTGACACTTTAGAATATGCATTTCAGTCTAAGGTTTTTATGGATAGAGGCAGAGGCAAAGGATTTCAAGGAAGAAAAGAAAGAGGTAGAAAACGTTCTCAGTCAAAAGACAAACCAGAACCTCCAGAGCCACCTCAACAAGAACTTGGCCAAAGATGGATAGATAAATCAGAAATTCAATGTCATTATGGCAAGAAATATGGTCATTTTAAAAGTGAATGTAAAAAGTTGCAATATAAAGATAAAACTCATGTCTTTAACACTAAAGGTGAAACATCTGATGCTTTATTTATTTCAAGAACGTTTAGTTGTTAGATAGTAGGTGTAGCAATCATATGAGAAGTAATAATGATTTGTTTTCTAAACTTGATATATATATCAGTTCTACAAGTATTTTGGGAGATGATTATCAAATTAAATCTTCACGAAAAAGTGTTGTGCCAGTATTAATCAGCAGAATTGTGTGCTAAATATTTATGATATTTATAGTGTAGACAATCTCAAGCATAATTTGTTGAGTTTGAGACAGTTATTAGCACATGGTTATGATGTTAATTTCCAGGATATTTTTTGCACAATCTTTGATCTATAAAGAAAATTTGTTCCAAAAAATTATATGACAAAGAACATATTGTTTCCATTGGAAATGAAAAGTGGGAAGATGTATGTCTATAATATTTCAAGTATTAATGAAATGAAAAGTGGGAAGATGTATGTCTATAATATTTCAAGTACTAATGAATCTAAGTTATGACATTATCGCTCTGATACCATGAAAAATGTTGGAGATTAATTTCTCCTGCGACCATATCTGTTTGTTGGATTTGCAATTAAGTTTTGATGGACAGCAATGTCAACATCCTCCACCCATCGCATTAATCATACTACTACGTGGATGGCTGTAATGCTTAATGCATTCCCTGAAGGTTTGTTCATTGTTCAAGGCAACCTCGAGCCGCTGGCTTTGACAGATGTACTGTAAGTATGTTAAACTCAATTTGTAAATGGCCATCGCATCACAAATTGTGGCAAGCTGCTTGGGTGATCTCACCATGGGTTGCATTTCCTGGAAACAGCTTTATCTTATGTATAAATACATTATGTTTAATGAAATATGAGAGAGGGTTCTGGGCACTTTGGCCCTGTCGTGTTCTGTCTTGGCCTGTGTTGTTCTGTTGGGTGGTAATAGTGTTTTGTTAATTGTTTCCCACTGTCTGTTGCGCCCCTTCCCACAATTGGTATCAGAGCACAGTGCGCTCTGCAAAGTGTCGGGTCTATTTTTTCCATCAAATTTGAGGAGCCATCTGTTTATGAAGAGCGATCTGCCAGAAGGATTGCTAAGAGGGTCATGAAGATTTGAGAATGAAACTGTGATCGTTGCATACAAGACAATTGCTATGTGAAAGCCACCTGTGTGTAGAGGTTGTTCCAGTCTTCTCATGACTGCGTTGAAGTTTGAATCGCTACCTGTGTTGTCAAGGGATCAGAGTATTTGATTGTTTGCTGCCTGTGGGCTCTCGCTGTGTGAAGAGAAAAGATTTCTTTGTTTCAGACTGTTGTAGCAGTGGTTCTTTGTCCAAGTGCAGTTGAGCTAAGAGTGGGTTTACAGCTGTAGCTCTGTGTCTTTGTTTATGGCAGCCGTAGCTGCATGTATATCCCGCGAGATGTAGAAGGAGAGGGCCGAAGCCCATACTGGCTCAGTAAGGAGCCATGAAATATTGATGTTGTAAGTTCGTGTCCGAGCATATACCAGGCATTGAGTTTATTCTCCGTCATTTTAGAAGCCATCAGCCTAAATGGAGCCGGCTATTGTGAGAGAACTATTGTGTGAGGTATGTTCTATGAAGGAAGAACCTCTGGGTGTTGAGTTTATCTCCACCATTCGTCTTCCTGGCGGAAGCCAGAATTCGTGAAGCTTTCTTTTATTAGTGATTCTGTCGGTGCCAAGATTGCCCGCTACAGAATGAAGGCTGTCTAGAGCGTCTAGTTGGATTCATCTTCTTTGAAAGGAACCGTAGTTCCTGGGTCAACTGCTGTAGCAGTATGTTTGAGTTGTCGTTTCCTTATGCAGCTCTCTTCTAGACTGCTTGTGTTTGTGGGTTGAAACCCCTGTCTAAAAGGTTTTCGTACTAGGATTTGGAGATGTCGAGCTGTTGAAGTAGCAACGTAAATAGAGGGTGTTTTCTTGCTTGGTTGAAAAGAAACCAGCCGTGAATTTAAAGAGATGCTCCCTCTGTCTATAGCTACCGTAGATTTGTTGGTTAGAGCTCCTTCTGCAAAAATTTTAGAGCTCTTGGAGGTCATGTGAGTTGCAGTTCATGCCAGAGAGAGCTGAGGCAACTTTGTGTGTGGGCTCGCTGTATTTTGGATAGCCCACAGATTAAAATTTCATTATGCTACTAAAGGAGCTGCCCTTGCAGAACGAGTGACCCCCAGCTAGTTGAGTAAGTGCTCCTGTGGCTTGCTCGTCAAATCACTTAGCCCTAGCAGAGGAACAATCCTACAAAGGGAGACAAAAGATTTTGTTGTTCTTGTTTGTGCCACCGACTATGGAGCTAGGCTCCCCTACACCGTTGAACCTGGCTATGACCTGCGTAAAGTGGAGAAACACTTGCGGTGTTATGGAGAGCCCCTATGATCTATGAATAGGTGAATGCGGTCGAGGTTGAATCCCGCTGTCTCATTGTCGCCGGCCAGTTGAATTCTCCCGTGGATTGGAAACCCCAGCCTGTCAAAGGTAAGAAGAAATTTATGTTTCTATTTCTGTTGCAAAAGTTATTGCTCCCATAGTGTATTAGTCGAGCAGGAAGGCCTAAGCTCCCATTTAGTGGTCGAGCTATTGTTTATCCCGTGAGCAGTTGCCAGATCTCCTCAAGAGAGTCGAGAGGCACAATTCTTGTGTGAAGCCATGGATGAAAATTGTGAAGGCTAAAGCCTGGAGTTGAACTTTGAGTTGAGCAGAAGCTCAGAAGTATTTGCACTATAGCTGCATTTGATGAGGAATATTGTGCATTCATATGCCTTTCACCTGTTAATGGTTGATGCTCCCAGGGTGTAGTGGTTGAGCTAGTTGTAAGAAGTCATCAAGACCTCGTGTTCCTGCACTGGCCAAGTTTAGCTGTGTCGAAGAAAAGGGTTGTTGCCCGTGTTTAAAGAAATTGAGTTCAGAAGAGAAATAGCTCAATATATTTTCAGCAGTAGCTATGGATGAGAAAGGGAACCGAAGACAAAGATGGAGAAGAGCAGAAGACTCAAATTGTCCAAGGAAAAGAGATTCAAATCTTGCATTGCAGATTTGTATGCTGTAGCAGAGATGAAAACTGAAGAAATCTGTCATAATTTTCTGCCAATTCCAGTTTTCTCAGGTAAGAATTATGAGTTTTGGGTTATTAAAATGAAAACTATGTTTCGTGCTGAAGGTGTATTGAATTGTGTTGAAAATGATTGTATTGAACCCTATGATGAGGTAAGTGATGCCTCTGCATTATATATCATTCAGAAAGCAATGGAAGATAGTGTTTTTCACATTGTTGTTGATGCAACCAGTGCTAGAGAAGCCTGGGAATGCTTGAGAAGAGAATTTGATGTGAGGGGGAGAAACACTGATCAACATTAGGCTGAGTTATATGGTGTTGACAGTCAGTCTGTTGATGTAGCTGTTGAGAACATTGTCAATAATGTTGGTAACCACCCCACAGAAGCAGAATGTAAATTTGAAGAAATTGACAAAGCTCATGTTGTTGTTGGTAGAATGAAAGATGAAAGCAACTGTGTTGATACTGCAACACAATACGAAATTGAATTTGAAGTTGAGGAGAAAACTCTTGCTAGTCATAAGGTTGAGCTCTACGAAGCTGATGAAGACATTAAAAGTTTCGAATTCCTTCAAAATGATATGTTAGATGCTGAAGCACATGCAACTGATGAAAATCTTGTTGAAATTATAACAACTGAGACAGAGATTGAAATTGAGGAAGGGCCGAAATATGATGAAGAAATTCTAAGTGAAGGTGAAAAGATAACAGTCCAAAAAGAAATGAAATCAATACTTAATTTATTGAATGGTAACGAAATTTTAGTTCCAGCTGAATGTAAAGAAGTTGACAATGCCCTCGATGCAATAAGATTAGTAATTGAAGCAAAAGCAGATAAAGAAGAGCTTTTCAAGGTCAATCCCACAAGGGAAATTGTTTTTCATAATAGTTGTGGTGATTTTTATTGTCCAGGAACATACAGAAATCAAGTAGCAGCTGGAAAAGATGAAAATCACTGTGTCAAAGTGTCTGAATTTTTATGTGAAACATGGAATTGTGATATTTCTGAAAATTTTAAAGACTTAATGTTTATTGAAGAATTTGATAAGATAATTGCAAACTGCACAGAAGTTGCAGCAGAAGCAGAATTGGTACAAGTTGTAGGCATCCATGATGATGCTAAAAAATGTAATGCCTATGACGCAGATTTAAAGTTGATTGCAGACTGGCTTGAAAAGCCAAGGCATGTTGATGTTGTGGAGTGTCTTGCCGATTATGGTTGTTCCAGTGTTGCAGTCATTGAAGCATGTATGCCAGTTGAAGATGAAAAGAATGCAACCCTGGAGGTTGCAAGTGCAGGAGACCAAGCTCCCAGGAAGCAGATAAATGAAGAAAAAATTGCTTTACGAAATGTTTTAACTCTATCTATTTGTGCAGGTTTTGATTGTAGTAATAAAGCTGCAAGAGCTATAGTACTGAAGCTGCCATGCAGCATAAACAAGAAGAAGAAAGTCAAGATGAAATTCATGAAGAATCCATCACATAACTGGTTCAAAGTTGTGCACCGCTGGAAAATGAAAAAGAAAATGACGTTGTGCTTTCAATGAAAGAAAATGTTGTGAGTGCTTGTAACTCTAGCTGAGACTAAGACCGGCAGGGATGTTTTTCAAATATGTATTTTTGAAATCTGTATTTTGAAAGTCTGTCATCATATGAATTTTGTTTGTGGCTGTAGAAATTAAGGGGGAGTGTTGGAGATTAATTTCTCCTGCGACCATATCTGTTTGTTGGATTTGCAATTAAGTTTTGATGGACAGTAATGTCAACATCCTCCACCCATCGCATTAATCATACTACTACGTGGATGGCTGTAATGCTTAATGCATTCCCCGAAGGTTTGTTCATTGTTCAAGGCAACCTCGAGCTGCTGGCTTTGACAAATGTACTGTAAGTATGTTAAACTCAGTTTGTAAATGGCCATCGCATCACAAATTGTGGCAAGCTGCTTGGGTGATCTCACCATGGGTTGCATTTCCTGGAAACAGCTTTATCTTATGTATAAATACCTTATGTTTAATGAAATATGAGAGAGGGTTCTGGGCACTTTGGCCCTGCTATGTTCTGTCTTGGCCTGTGTTGTTATGTTGGGTGTTAATAGTGTTTTGTTAATTGTTTCCCACTATCCGCTGTGCCCCTTCCCACAAAAAACAAAACAAATTGAGACAAACTGAAACAGAATTTTGCATGCACAACTTGAACAATGATCACTTACAGTTTGTATTGCACAACTTGGTATAAAGATTACAACGTTAACAGTTCTCAACTAGAAACGGTTGACCAAATGAGTAACTAAGAAACTGTTTACTAACTATGTAACTAAAGAGATTATTATTCTTAATATATTTCATATATGTGTGTATGAGAGAGAGTCGTGTAATTTCTTTTTTTATGGCCTATAGATGAGATTGGAGACTCTCTGCCCACACATTTTAATCGCATGCTTTTATCACAGTTTTACCCATACACATTCCATCAATGCATAGACCACGTATTATTTGGTGGGATCTCCTTGGTTTGTAATGTTTATCAAATGTAGGGTTTATATAACCCTCGCATTTATCAAATGTAGGGTTCATAACCCTCACATGACCCTATGCACTTCATATATATATATATATATATATATGGGGTTACAAAGGAATATCTTATTAGGGTACTTTTTTAATTACAACGCTTTATTTAACAAGAGAGATAGAAGCTTCGAGTCTCTGTTAAAATTAAAAGCAAAAGATATGAAAGTTGCAATGCAACTGGCAGAATTGTATATATATGTTCAATAAAATGACTTATATTTGATTTAAGCATGTGTACATAAAAACAAATTTATAAAAACCACATTACCAATGTGGTGATACCCAAATAAAAAATTGGACTTATGCATTTATTAGTAACTGTCTTGCAATTATCACATCCCACCTTCTTTTTTGGTAAAGATCAAAGAGCACATTATTATAAGATGGTACTATCTTGCTTTATAACTTTTCCCTGCTTTATAAGCATAAGCTTTTACTCCCTCGATAGCGGGATCTACTTATTATTAGGTATAACCAACTTGGATAGAAATAATCTTATCAATTCATTCACTGAAAGAAGGGAGAGGTGTGTCGGAAGAGAACCCCGATGAAGTTAAGGGTCTATAGGGTGCAGAAGGTGGTTTGATTAGGAAAGAGTCGGTGCACGTTAATCTGGGGAAGCGGGTGATTTGGTAGTTTTTTTATTTGGTAGACTTTGTGATAAATATGTAAAATATGGATTTATGTTTAATTTGTTTTGAATGGCATGCCATAAATCTCTAAGTGTTGTGTTGACTCCATCAATTCAAAGTTTTATACATAACACACTTTGTAATAAACTCAAAAATTGTTTGCTCAGTTAATTAAAGTTAACGAATGAGATCGTTAACAATTACTCGTCAAGAATCTTGTATTTGTATTTAATTACAATCATTTGAAAATCGTAGTACAAATAGTAATTTATATGTTTCATTCTTGCATTATATAACTAAAACTGGATCGTTGTTGCCAACACAACCCGGGTACGGAAAGAAGCATACGATTGAAGTGCTTCCAAAGTGACTAAAAAACTGGAAGGAGTGAAGGCTATATGGAGTCTTCGACCGAACTGTATAAGGGGACCATAAACCTCTATGATTCTTAGCAATGTGATCATTTTTATTTATTTGTATCCTTAAGAGTTTGTGGAAATTTTTGTATAAATTTTATTAAAAAATTTACTTTTTAATGTGAACAAGATAAAAAGTTGGTAAAAAGTTGCTTTTCTATATAAATATTTAACTTGTAATGTTGTCATTATAAAAAATATATATATTAATGATTTTCCACAGTATATTTGTAATTTTTGATATTATATTTTAATTGAAAATATCACATTATTTCCAAAGCTAAATTTACAATCACATGACATGATTTTGAAAAATCTATCCAACTCTTTGTCATGAAGAAAGTAACAACTTATGTCATTTTATTTAATGTTGACTTTCACATCATACTTATATAAAAGATACAAAGTGGCATGGTTTCCAAGTTTTTGGATATAAAACATATATATTAAATTTGGACCATTTAAGTTTTTCAAAAAGATAAAAACAAATATTATTAACTTTTTAAAATATTTTTACGTATTTAAAAAAATTCAAATTTGATCAAAAAACAATTGCAAATTTTTAAGCCACTCTAAAATAAAAATGTCATGCTTTAAAAGCTTAGAAGATGAAATATCGTTGCACTAGACGGCCATGTTATTCTCGAGACAAGTGGTTGAGCTCTTTGAAAATGGAAATGCATTGTTGTTACATTGTGTTAATTTTGTATTCTTCAACTTGACCGTGATCAAGTATTTACTTCACTATTATTACATATAATATCATTATATTAAATAAGTCATATTGTAAATTTTGAAGTCACTCTTATATAAAAATATAAAAATGCCTTGCTTTAAAAACTTCGACTAGAAAATGAATGGATCATTGCAGTGGGATAGCCATGTTAGTTTTGAGCCACGTAATTGAGTTGCTTCAAAAATGTCAATGCGTGTATTCTTCAATCTTAACGGCGAAGCATTAAAACAAGCATCGAAGGTGCCACCAAACCTGCAAGTGTCAAGTCCATAGAATGAGCTTTCTGGAAATAGATTGAGCGCATTCTATCTACAATTCAATGTAATGGACATTTGATTGATATGCACCTACAACAACAATTGTCGAGAATAACACTTGGTGGCCATGCACTTTGGCCATTCTTCTAGCATTCTCAACTCTTCATCATAATCTATTAGCACTACATCCAAGTGTTGTTCTTTTTCAGTACTTGCACAATCTGCAAACACACACAAATTTTCAGTTCCAAAAACATGAGATTCTTTGGTCTCGGTTGATGCTTCAAGCATCTTTTCCTTGTGTAGGAATGGACTCTCCAAACACTCTACAAAATCTTTATCTTGTTCCTCATCATACACTGCTACATAAGCAGTTTTATCTTCAATCGAATTGTCATCAACAAACTTTGTCACTAAGTTAATGTCATCAGCAATATCTATTATTGGATTCACCAAAGTTTCTTCATCATCAAAGGTTACTACAATGGAAGCTTTATCATCCACTGGTGTATCTACACTGTGGGATTCCTCTTCATGCTCTGCTTTACAAACGACAACTTCAATCTTCTCCTCTACTTTACTAGGGACTTCTTCCACTTTCTTTTCTTCATCTTCTTTCTTTGCTTCAGACACAAAAGCTTCTTCTAATTTACCAATATGCTGCAAAGTATTAAGGTTTCTTCTCTTTTTACTGTACCTCATCTCTAGAGCATCCCAAAAAGCTTTTGTACTAACAACTTGGTGAAATTTATAGAAAACACAATAAAAAACGTTTTCATCCACTGCTGAAAAAATAAGAAGTCTTGTAATTGCATTTTTTCTATGATGGAGATCTACAAAATCTTTTTGAACAAAATGCCACAAATGTACTGGACAAAGCAAATCTTTCATTTTATTTGCCCAAATTTCATAATCCATACCTTCAAAAAATGGCAAAATCGACATAGATATTCTCAATATTTCATCTATCTCTTCATTTTCATTAGATTTATTTTGATATTCTATCTCTTCATCTTCATTAGATTTATTATGATCTAGATCTTCAATAACCTGCTCCATAACGACTAGAAATACTCTATATTTCTCTTCAAATTTTATTTTTTTTCAAAAAACAGCAGCAATTCTTCACACCAAAGAAATATTTTCTTTCTCAAAATCAACAATTGATACTCATCAATATAAGGCCACTCATTTTTGTTAATATATTTGCCAAAATCTCAATACTCAGTACATTTCACAAAACTTCCTTAGAAATCAATTCCGGCTTTTTATCTTCACAAAACTAACTTTTTATAATTCTCTTTCACCAAAATATCAAAAAATATTAGTTCCAAATTCCTAAGAAATACGGTAAAATCTTCTTTCACAAAGTTCTTTTTTCAAAACCTTTTCTTTTTGCCAATACAAAAACAAATATATATCTTTCTCTTAACTTGCCATCCTAAATGTGTGCTAACGCTCTCAAATTCAACTTTAAATGAACTTGTTCTTTTTTAATGTGCCATGTTGTGACTTACTTTCACAACCATAAATATTCCAGTGAATATTTTTATGGATATCTTTGTCATATACTAAGAAAATATTTATGATTCCGATCACAGTACCTTTAATAATATGTTAACAATGAAGCAGTGACTTGAGATGGCTTCTCCTTTGGCAGATCTTTAACACATATTGATCCAGGTGGATATCGGTGGCCACCCACATTTCCAACTGACTCAAAATAGTTTTCTGGCAATTTTGGTATTGTTATCACACCATAGTAGCAGGGCTACTATTCTTGTACAGCATATATCTGCACATTCCAGAGCTTCCTTTATTCCAGAGCATGGCTATATATTTTGGATCACTCATGATCAGAGCAGTACATTATTCAGATTTTATGACCTTGTGTCAAGGCTGAGCCTTGAGAGTTCAGATTTGATGACTGATGTGACCACTTATCCCATTACAGTTTCAGTTCAGTGCCTAGAGATGTATTTCAGCAGTGTTTCAGATGATGCATGATGATGATTATTATGATGATGTTATGGATATATTCTCACTGACTATGGATTATTATCTTGTTGATTTAGTCATGATCATGGCATGTGCTTGGTATATTATTCCTGATGTGGCAAACTATTTAAAATGAACTGTAAATCATAAAATGGACAATTGCTTGCACTTTTAGGTCATTTAACAAAACTTACTGGTATTTCACCTTACATAGACATGGTCTTTCCCCGACACTGGTTGTCTGCTAGTGTAGGCTCCATATTCACTTGTCTCCATCCATACATGACCCTCCTGTTTGACTTTAAACCCTGACTTGTCTCATTTGACTTTCTGATACCGAGGACTTCCCCATTTTTCTACCTCTGTGTTTGGACCGCATCCTTGTTATTCAGTGTCTCGGCTCTGAGTTGGTGACAGAACTTGCCTTTGGTGAGTTGGATTGTAGGCCTAAATCATTCTGGTCGGTTGTCCCGATGTTTGGCATTGGCTCGAACTCCCCCTAGTCACTTGAGATGTTGTTGGCTAAAACTGAAAGCTCATGTTCTACCTATGGAAACTAAAAAATTCGCCCATGGAAACAAAAAAAAAGGGCAAGAGCAATGAAAAGCTAAAAAAATACTCCTCGAAGAGTATAAGAAAGGTCCAAAAAGCAATGGTTCTTAAAAGTTATATCTAAACAATTGCTGACCTTATAAATATGTGAAAAACATGCCCTGGATGCAAGCTGCAACTAGTTGTGCTTCTCAGCACATCTGAAATCCGAAGGGTTATGTAGGCCAAAAAGGCCATGGAAATGAAATTGAATGATCCTAATGAACCTGGATCAACTTGATGTAGACATGATGCCTAAGTTGAATAAGCACTCTCTAAACAACTTATCCATTTGTGAGGCACAGCCATTCCCCGTGTTCTTTTGTCCAGCACAGAGTTTGTAGCTTCCCCCTTCTCCCAGTCCAAAGTATTTTTGAGTTAAGTTAGACAAGTCAAACCCTTGGCCCAACCTTGCTCCTAGCCTTCATCCTTCACTAGCAGTTTGACCATGTCCAATGGGTGAGTTTGTCATTTGAACTATTGTGCAAGTAATTTTATATAATCACGGAATATGTTAACTTGATTAATGCCACTGAATGGAATTTATACTTTGAGCTTAGCTGTGGGAATGATTAGAGAAACATTGTCTTAGTCTACTGATGTGATTTATCCTTGATTATATATTCTTGGGATCCGTGATGATGTGGGCCATGTATGGATAATTATTGATGATGATTTATGGTCCCACATGTTTGATGATGATATCATATGATGGACATATGATGCAGATGATGTTTGATCCAGTTCAGCAGGTTTATTATTATTTCAGATCAGCAGATTATACATTGTCCATATATGATGGACCCTACAGCTGGCCCATTAGGGCAACCCATGATGTATGAGTACTCATTCCTAGTGGATTTGGGCCTTCTGGATCCATTGAGACACTTATCTTTCAGTTCCAGGCACTTCTGACAGTGATTGATGCAGTTTTACACTTGTTGACCAGATTTGGGGCTGATTTCCCAGCCTGAGCAGCAGGGGCCCCGAGAGGCCAGTTCACCTAGGGCGTTGATGAGGGAAGGGGTGGTCCAGCGACTTGTTATTACCATTTATCCCCCCTTCCGGAGAGCCTGGTGGGCTCAGATTGACAGCGCTAGCACCCTAGGAGGCAGTTTTGGCACTTTCACAGTTCCCGAGGCAGTTAAAAAATGGGAAAAGGTGGTCACTGAGGAAATCGATTTGGGCAATTGAGGCAAGGTTTTGGCATTTGGTTTTCACAGAGGTCTTCCAGGGCAGCATCACTACCTTCCAGTCAGTTTTCACCATGTGGGTATGCCCAGATTGATCACAGGAGGACATTTACTGCTTGACTGTCATGGATTCTGAGGACAATTTTGGTCATTTTTATTATATTGGACATATTTTATTATTTTTATTGTGCCTTGGGGATGAGATAGTAAGGATTAAAACCTCCTAGCCCCACCATGAGCTTATATTGTTATGTCCTAGTCACCATGAGGTGGATTTTGATGCTTATAGTTTCTCTTGTGGATGACGTCACCCCTCATTGTACCTTTTTAGTGGGGGCGCTATCATTATGTGGGTGATCCATGTGATATATGGTTATGATTTATTATTAGCCATTGATTATGTTGTGAGATCTTTTAATCTCAACCACTCATTTCAAAAAGTGGTTTTGAGATCTAGGGTTTTGGTCTTTATTATCCTATATAAGGAGGAGACCCCCTCATTGTAAAATTCATCTAGAGATTTTTGGCTCTTGGCTCTTGGAATAAAATTTCTATCTTTTGGAGTACATGCTTGGATTGGAGTGAATGTTGGTTGTTTCGATTGTAAATGCTATTGTCCATTGCACTGGAGGATCTATTGTATCTATCTTGCATATTTGCCATACTTTATTTGCAGGTTGAGAGGGCGACTTTGACAAGTGCGAATTGGTGGGGAGGCTTGCCCTTCAAGCTTGGAAGAAGTCGTTTTGGGTTTGACAGGGAGTAGTTTTGCCTTTGTGTCAACTATTCTATGTTTTTCTCTCTCTTGCTTGTATCTACCTTCAATTTGTTAAACTGATTGATGCTTTGCTCCTTGGCTTGACAGGTTAGAAGGAATTACATGTGGCTTGGAAAAATCGATTTGGCAAGAGGGCTTCAACAATTCTCCATTTGATCTTTGGCAAAGTAATCCTCGTCTCAACTAGCATTCATCTCTTCATCCAGGTATGTTCCAAGAGGTATGATCTTCTCTTCCTTGAATCTTCCATAATTTCTAGATCACAAAAACCCTAATCAAATTAAAACCCTTGTTTTTGGTATTTTTTAGATCTACTTAGATCTAGCCTTGCAATTGAAAAGATATTAAAAACCCACCTCTATAGGATCCACCCCTAGTTGGATCTATAGTTTGGTGGTGATTGGCTAAAAACTGACACACTTTTCAATGCAAAAAGCCTTCTTGAACCTAAATCGATTTTCCTAAGAGAAGCTTGTTGGGTTAGATATAGCACATGGGTAGGTGAGATCTCACTTGATTTGAAATCTAGACACTTGATAACCTAAACCCATATCCTTACTTTGGTGAAAACTACCTTGTGGACATCTCTCCATGTTTTAAAGGGGTTGAAACCCCCTTTTGATCTTCTTGGTACCTTAAAACTTAGATCTACTAAGATCTAGCCATTCAATCCACTTAAAACTTTGAGGAAACATAGATCGGGGTACTAACATCCCGGATCTACATTTTGGTGGCCATTGGACTTGATTTGGTCCACCAAAACCCATTTTTGGACCCTCCTTGAGCAAATCGCACCCCCTTGATTTTTTGAGTTGGTCCACTTCTAGGAAGTGGGTGTTGGAGATTTTCGAGGATTTGGAATGCCCATGACTTGAAACCTAGGTCTATATTGTCCTTTCGTCAAGATTCGCCTTGGGGATTGCATTCCTTGTTTTAAGGGATTGTGGTCCACTTTTGGTCATCACTTAAAAACCTAGATCTAGTAAGATCCAACCATTGGATCTCTCCCAAACCACTTGACTTGGCTTCTAGGTGTCCCGATCTACACTTTGACATACTTCTTGACCCCATTAGCCCACTTAACAAGGCACTAGTCCATCACCAAGCAAGTCGCACTCCTTGGGATTTGTGTCAAACCCTAGATCTAACACATGGGTACTCCTAAAACCAACTCCAACTTATAGATCTAGTCTATACCTAACCTATAGTACCAACCTCATACCTAACTTCACCTTGTGGGTCCACCTATAACCATTTCACGCTTCCCAAGAAAACAATACCCACTTGTGAAAACACATGGTACTATACCTAGTAATCATACCCCTTCATGTGGCCTAAACCATACATAGGTTGAAACACTAACTATCCATTATACCACCTTCAACCATTCCTTAAACATTAGGTCCACTTAGCCTTGCATTGGTTTCCGTAACTCATCATTTATCCACCCTTAGAAACCTTTGTTTGGGTCCAATCAACTGTGATTGGGGTATAGGGTCTCCCCCTTGGTCTAGTTATACCTTGACCTAAAGCGAAGAGTGCCTCGGTTGACGTGACTCCCACATTGCATTGGGAACCGTGGCATCTCTCGGGTCACCTCTTTAGTTGCCTGTCTCCTCTATCGTCCCGGATGGGATACCTCTAGGGGCAACTACAAGTTGTGTGATAACAGGTATTGTACTATTTTTAGCAGTTTTTCAGGTCCTGAACTTTCGAGGCCATTTTGAGGCCCTAAACGACATTTTTTGGCAATTTGGGGGGCCAAATGGTTGCCTTCAAAATACATTTGGCCTCATTCGAAAGTTGTAAATCTCGGATAGACCTTTCCAACGGGCTACCGAGCGCCCCAAACAGAGATCGTATGTAAAAGTTACAACCCTGGGAAGTTGATGTACTAACTTACCCAAACGGGGCCCACATGACTTTTGGTGCTTCATCTCCTAGGGTTAGGTTTTTGGATGCCTAGGGTTTTTGACATTCCTATTTATTGTAAAAGGCCTTGAGAGCCTCATTGTAACCATCTTCTTGCGAAATGAGCGCAGCCGTCACATCTCTTCTCAGAGATAAGCCACCACCATTCCAGCAAACTTGTTTTCCGCTGCATTTTATAGTTTTAGCTTATTCCCTTATTGAATAGAAAACTAGTTTTACTGTATCTCTGTTATTTTGTGTTAAGCATCTGATAATAATCTGTATTCATTTCGTTCTACTCATAAAATCTGGATCACATATGGAGCAGAATGATGCAACTAATGGCGAACAATTACAATCTCACACTCTGTTCTTTCGTGCAGATGGAGTTTGAACGAAGAGAATTTATTTTCTTTACAAAAACCTTTCTTACAGCAAACTTTTGTTGCTGGATGGCACTGTCCAACGGGTTTTCTCAACCTTCTCCAAAAAGATCTATTTAAACAAATCTGCTCCTGCTTCAACAGGACCTTCTCTTCAATCTTTGAAGAGGTTCTCCAGAAACTAATAACCAAATGCTTTGCGTCAGCTTCAACAAACTTCAACAACAGTACCAGCTTCTACGAAAGCAAACTTTCCTCTGCATGTGCAGCAACAAATTCAACAAAACCTCCAAGGGCTCAATAAAACCTCAAATCAGAAGAGGCTCCTAAATCCATCTTGGATTGACCAACGGATTAACCAAACGCTCTGATACCATGTTCAAAATATGGGAAGACACATAAACAAAAGAGTTACTAAGCACAAACGGCTGAACTATATATCTCATATTATACATTAGTATATATATGTTACATAGCTTGATGGTTTAAGGAAACATTGACTAACTGATTGTAGAACTGAATAACAGAATGTAACTAACACACATAACTAATGAGATTACTATTTCTAACAATTTTACCCTCGAATGAACCATTGCAGTTTGGTCCATCTTTCTAAGTAAAAATTAAAAACAAGACTGTTGCAGTTTGCGTGGGACAGTTCGTCCAATCCAAATCCCAATCCTCAAGTATGCATAGTATTGGTAGATAGGAAATACCAGTGCATAAGTGGTACATCAAATATCAATCCTCTTTCTCTTTTCCTTATGTTCCCCGCAAAAGAAATCCGTTAACTTTGTAAAACATTGAAATATTTCCTCACTTTTATCCACATGGTTCTTATATAATTCTCTTTGCGAGTTTGAATCTATTCAGGTAAGTGAACTATATTTCTTCCCCTAAAATCCTACACAACTAGCTCATGCTCTAGAAGAATTTCAATTATCCAGGAGCCCTCGGTGCCACAAGGAGATGAAGTCAAAGACAACTAGTAGAAAATCCTACACAACCAGCTCATGCTCTAGAAGAATTTCAATTATCCAAGAGCCCTCGGTGCCACAAGGAGATGAAGTTAGAGACAACTAGTAGAAGCAGAGACTCAAGAAGAAGGCAGTCGATTTTGTTCCATAGCTCCACGATTCATATAGAAAAAGATTGAGGTGCCCCATAAAGCAGGTTGCAGCTGGAATTTGGTTGCATCCATTTCAGCGGCCTGATCTCCAAATTTTAACCTACATCTCGAATGTCTAGGATTCAAAGCGAAATGCAACTATGTACTTAATATGCAAGTAGTGAAATATTTGGCATATTGAAAATGTCGAACAACAAAAAGAGGATTAGGGTTAAGAGTTTTATGGTGGGGATCAGAGTTTTAAGATGAGATGATTAACTTGCATGTATGCCTTTAAATCCATAGCTATTTCACACACTGATATCAGTGATTACAAATGTTGTTGTATAAACTGCACAATGTGATCAGTAGAATACAGAACAAGAGGAAATAGTATAGAAAACCTTAATGAACCCTTCATTTTTTTGCATTATGAATATCTCTAAAAAAACACTTACCATGAGAGATATTCGATAGTCTTGAAGGTGTAAACAAAACAAAGAGAGCTGCCACAAGCTACTTTGTGCTTGACCAAGGTATTGGTGATGTACGCTTTAGTTCTACACATGGTTAGAGGGTCTGCAGAGATATGTAACTCCTGTAACTTATTAATTTACTCTGTAGAAATGTTAATGAAAATTTATGCTACGTGATGTAATTAAAAATGACAATGCAAACTCAGATTAAATTTATTCCAAAGATTACAATCTTGAAATTCTTAGTAGATTAAGAAAAGTTTCTAAAAACTAAAATTGCAACGTTAAATAGTTGGAATTGTGGTGTTGAAATATTCGAGTTGCAACTAGAAGTATCTACTACTAAAGGTGTAAGTTGACATCTTGGGAGGTAATGACTTTAATGAATTGGAAGAGGCATTGGAGTCTTGAAGAACGACGTCTATTTGTGTATGTTATTAATGGTACTTACCAACTCTAGATTAACTAGTAAATGTTCTTAGCAATGGCACTAATACACCTTCAAATCTACAAATATTGACTTTCTTTCTTCGTCCATTTAACCATGCCACATATTTATAATTTGGATAGCATTTGAAATTTGAAGAATGTACCCAAAAAAAAATGCTTTGCATGTACATATTGTTTTTCCTTGAAAGCAGGGTTGTAAAGCTCACTAGACTTTGGTCTAATTTTCTATCCAATTGCAAGAGCACGTAATCACTATTCAGACAACAACTAGAAGAAAAATATGCTCGGTCGGGTTCAACATGAGAAGAAATGTAAGTATTCATAAGCATCTGATTTGGGCTAACCAGCTTCATGTCTTTCTGCATCCGCTTATTCTTATTTTTGTCAAATTGTACGCCTACTAAAAGCAATAGAAATCCAAGGGTGTAAGCAACAAATCGCCCAAAGAAAGATAATAAAATAAGATTAAACAACCATAAATTACAATATCGACTGACAAACTTAGCAGAACCATTCTCCCAAAGAAAGCTAACAAAATATCTACTAACAAACTTAGCAGAACCTTAGAAATGAAGAACTCAATGCGTTTGTCCTAGACTTTACACCGCAGGAGCGAAGCCATTAAAAATGTACAAAACATTCCAACATTACCAGCATGTTTACATCAGAAAGTCCAAAAAAATCCTCTCCTCGCCGGTGGATTGATCTCTAAGGGAAAAGACTTGGAAGCCAACCAAATTATTCGCTACATCACGGTTATGTTTCGCTTCAAGAAGGAGTTAGCGTCCTTGAAATCTTGATCCAGTAATGAGCATCAATCCCATCTTCAATGAGATCCAGCGAACCCAAGCTATAATAAATTTCCCTCTCACCCTGCAGAATGAGGCTATAAATAAGTGGCTTCGCGTGATGTCTCTATTTCTTGATCAAGCAGATAGATTAGAGTTTGTAGCATGGTGGAATGTTATTAGCCGTTATAAAAAGAGCAAAGAGATCACTGGTCTGATTTCTCAACTAGGCTACAGTGATTAACTTGGAGCCCCTACTGCAGGGGAAACTTTGGATGGAGTCCCTGCTTCGGGACCTAAATTACTGTCAATCAGCTTTGCTCAGAACCGCGCAAACAGAGCCCCGCAAGGATATCTTCATCATTATGATGATTATGATCGAATCAAAGCATGTATGGTATGATTAACAGTCTATTTAACATAATTAGAGTGCTTTTGTGTCGGATCATGTTTTTTTTAAAGAGAAACATATTTGGAATGCTTGTGTCTATGAACATAGATTCGAACTCATCAATATTGTAACCAATATGCAGAATTCTGATATATTCCAGTGTCCCGCTGAAGTAGATAAAGGTCGTCTTCATTATATGTGAATTTGGAAAATATTGTCATAAGCAGAAATTTAAACAATAGCCACCAGATGGCAATGTCCAGATGGCAATGTCCACGATGTTGCCACCTGGGCTAGTTGACAGCTACTAGTTGTGTTTTGCAAGTTATTTCATGTAGGTGAATAAATAAAACATGAACAACATTGTTTCCAAGCTTTAAGAAGACAAATATTAACACTCAAGATTACCACAGTTGTTGAGAGTAGATATGAATGAATAAGATGGCTAGACTCAATTTTCATAACCTAGTCCAATTCAATTTTCTAATCCCATTCACTTTATAGCCACCAAGGTTTTTATCGATAGCTAAAAACAAGTTTGGTTTGGTAAAGAGAGAGGCCGTGGCAATGAATCCATTTGCAATGGCAGTAAAGTCACATTGAGAATGTGCATTGACTTTTTATCAAGACATAAGCCAGAAACAATGAGAACATGCAAATTTTATGAAAATGAGACACAATTTCAAGATGGGATGACACAAAAATATATCATGCACACAAATCTGCTGCATTCATAGTTAAAGAGACATAAATTATTTAGTGTACAAAATCTATTCAACATATTAATTCTATCCAGTATGCAAAGTTGTTGAAATAGATATTTTGAACCTAGAAAACAAATACATATGCATGTATATGTTGTTTTATAATTATTGTTGTTCTTCCAATCAAGTCTTGTTAGTGTTACTAAATAATATCTTTACTCTTATTCTATTTTGCATAGAGACCATTTATGCAAAGCAGAAAGGTCAATGGAGCAAATAAGCAGATTCATATACTAGATTGAATAAGACTTCTTATTGAATCTTGAAAACAAATATATGGAACAAATTCGCAACTGCTTAAGTTAGTTGCAATTGCAAAAATGCCAATGCATACATAGAGTGCGAGTAATATATTCTCAAGAAGCAAGAGATTATAATTAAATCGGTTGCAATAAAATTGGCAAGACACAAAAAAAGAGACAGTAGAACGATATTTTGATGGAAGCAGTGTATAAAAACATTAATATAAAGACAAAAGACAGGATTTACAATGTAAGTGTCATGAGCTGTAAAGTTGTAGTCATGTTTACAAACGACAGTTAGAGTTTCAAAATTGTATCACAAGTCATTTGATATTTGCAATCAGTTGCTATATGGACATTGCACAGTAGCTAGAGCTACGTTCCCCTATTTGTTCTGTTAACCTGGAAAAAAAAGCCAAAAAATGCTATAGTTGAGCCACAAGTTTATCCATTTACTAAAATGACTCCTAGGCATTGGACATCATCCGAATTGCCACATGGCACGGGAAAAAAAAAAGTGTTGCAACATGTTGTCTATTTTTTTTTACAAAAAAACTCCATTCTCTTGTTTTATTTGCTTCTTTCTTATTCTGCATGCATGTAATTGTCCCTGCACATTGTGCGCAGCCTGCAGTTAGAGCAATGAGCAAATTTGCAATGGCATATACATCTGGAAAGCTCTGCAAAGTGTTGTTTTTTTACAGTGTGCAGCAAGAGAAATGTAATAATAAAATAAAGCAATGGTAACAATAAAATAAAGGCAATAATATAATAAAATAAATGCAATTATGATAAGCTAGTTTTTAAATTACAGTATACTGAAATCAATTTCGTGTTATCTAGTTTCTCATATTATGAAAACGATCAAACAATAGGATCAGAATGTTTATTAGAAAACCTAGATTTGAGTATGACATTGTTGTTTGACTCTGACTATTAAAAGGATAGCTATTAAACCATAATCTATATTAGAACAAGCTATTGAATAAGAAGTTTACTCTGTAAAATAGAATCTGTAATTTGTTAGTTTTCTTAAGTGAAACATTGTTGCTCAAATTTGTTTTTAGTAAATGCATTGTATTGAAGGCCTAGTGCATTGTTGGGTATAAGTATTGGCTGCAGATAATTGGAAGCATGAAAATAATACGTATTCATACTATCTAGAATAATAAGGAGTTGTCGTTTGTTGTATTTTTCAATTGGTCCAAATCTAGTCAATTCCCTATTATTATTCTAAGCCTATACTGTTGGATCTAACAGCCACAAAATACAATATGCAGCAGAAGCAAATAAACAAGAAAGACAATAAATATACACACAGGAGATATACGCAGAGATTTACGTGGTAAAACCCTCTCTTAGGGAAACATCCACGGAGCAATGGTATCGGTATCTTATTATTCAGAATCTGAAGATTTACAACAACTCACAACTCTCCAATATCTTCTCTTACGAGAATACAAGAAACATATACATTTCTTACACGGTTACTAATAACTGCATATTTAGTTAGTCAGTTACATAGTTACCGTCATAGCCGGTTGTCACCCGTTTCTAACAATCTCCACCTTGACAACAATTTACCTGATACCATTGCTCATTGCTCTATTGATCACTTTTCCTGCAAGCCTAGAGAAGCTAAGCACCACCGTAGCTTCTCTGAAGTAACTGGCTTCGTGAACATGTCTGCACTATTCTTTTGAGTGTGGACCTTTTCAAGAACCACTCCACCTTCATCAATAACATGTCTTACAAAATGATATTTTACAGGAATATGTTTTGTCTTACTGTGATAAGCTGGATTTTTAGCCAAGTGAATAGCACTTTGACTATCACAGAAAATCTTAATAGAGTTCTGAACCTTTCCTAACTCACCCAGCAAACCTTTTAACCAGACTGCCTCTTTGCAAGCATGTGAAGCAGCTATATATTCTGCCTCTGTAGTAGATAAAGTAACAATATTCTGAAGCTTTGACATCCAACTAATAGCTCCACCTGCAAGAGTAAAAACATAACCTGAAGTGGACCTCCTCTTGTCCAAATCACCTGCAAAATCAGAATCAACATAACCACGGACTTTATCACTGCAACCATCAAAAGTGATACAATAGTCACTTGTGCCTCTAAGATACCGAAGCACCCATTTCACTGCTGCCCAATGCTCTTTTCCTGGATTTGCCATGTATCTACTGACAACACCAACTGCATGTGAAATATCTGGTCTTGTACTTATCATCGCATACATCAAACTTCCTACTGCATTAGCATATGGTACACGAGACATATACTGCTTTTCTTCATCATTTTTAGGACTCAAACCTGAAGAAAGCTTGAAATGAGAAGCTAAAGGGATACTAGAAGGTTTCACCTTATCCATACCGAATTTCTGAAGTATTTTCTCCACATACTTCTTTTGTGATAACCACAGCTTGCCATTTTTCCTGTCTCTGTGTATCTGCATGCCCAAGATCTGATTTGCTGCTCCTAGATCCTTCATATCAAACGTCCTAGCCAACTGAGCCTTTAACCTGCTGATTTCAAACATGCTCTTGCTTGCGACAAGCATATCATCAACATACAATACCAAAATAATGAACATGTCATTTTCCAACTTTTTAAAGTACACACAATGATCATACTCACTCCTGGTAAAATTCTGACTCACCATGAAAGAATCAAACTTCTTGTACCATTGCCTGGGAGACTGCCTCAGGCCATACAATGATTTTTTGAGCTTGCAAACAAACCTCTTGTTGCGATTTTGAACGAACCCTTCTGGTTGTTCCATGAAAATTTCTTCATCTAAATCTCCATGTAAGAAAGCTGTTTTGACATCTAGCTGCTCTAACTCCAAATCATATAAAGCAACTAGTGCTAACAAAATTCTGATAGAAACAAGTTTTACAACTGGTGAAAAAATCTCATGAAAGTCAATACCTGCTTTCTGAGAAAATCCTTTTGCAACCAGTCTCGCTTTGTACTTCGGAACAGTTTCATCAGCTCCTTTCTTCAGTTTGTACACCCATTTGCAGCCAACCACTTTCCTACTCTCTGGAAGTTCCACAATATCCCACGTTTTGTTCTTTGCCAAAGAATCCATTTCTTCTTTCATTGCACGTTTCCATTTGTCACTGTCAGACACTTCTAATGCTTCCTTATAACTGTTAGGTTCTCCTTCATTAGAAATGAAAACGAAATCATCATACCTCTTTGGAAAAATTCTGTTCCGCGTAGATCTCCGTAGAGTTTGCTGCGGTATTTCTTCCATTTCTGTCTGCTCATCCTCTTCCTGAGGAGTGTCCTCATGAATATCCTCTTCCTGGACATCCTCATGAGTCCCCCTCGCAGATGACTGAGTATCAAACTGAATTTGCTGAAACTGTGGTACATTAGCCTGTTTCAAATCATTACTTATATCTAAATTTGTCAGAGAAAGTTCATCAAATTTTACATCTCTGTTTATGATGATTTTGTGGACATTAGGATTCCACAACCTATATCCCTTAACACCATCACCATATCCAACAAAGATCAATTTTCTTGACTTAGGATCTAGTTTGGAACGCTGATTTTTCGGAATAAGTGCATAGGCTTCACAACCAAATACTCTAAGATTAGAATAATCACATGATTGACCTGTCCATACCTCTTCTGGAATTTTGCAGTCAATTGCTGTTGATGGTGATCGATTGACCAGGTAACAAGATGTAAGTAATGCCTCTCCCCACAATTCCTGCTGCAACTTCGCATTACTGAGCATACTCCTTGCTCTTTCAAGAAGAGTCCTGTTCATGCGTTCAGCAACGCCGTTCTGCTGCGGAGTGTAAACAGTGGTCTTATGCCTCTCAATCCCATCCTGCTTGCAATAATTATCAAACTCCTTCGAAGTAAATTCGGTTCCATTATCTGTTCTAAGGCATTTAATGAACCTGCCAGTGCTCTTTTCAACCAAAGCTCTAAACTGCTTAAATATATCAAAAACATCAGCTTTTCTCTTTAATAAATAGATCCAGACTTTCCTTGAGTAATCATCTATAAAACAGACGAAATATGACGATCCCCCATACGAAATTTTTGGAGATGGACCCTAAAGATCAGAATGTATGTAGTCTAGGATACCTTTACTAGTGTGTTTTCCAGATTTAAATTTTTGACTAGCCTGTTTACCATAAATACAGTGCTCACAAAACTTCAAATCTACAGATTTTAAACTAGGAAGCAACTTTCGATCAGCAAGTACCTTCATACCTCTTTCGCTGATATGACCTAACCGCTGATGCCATAGACGAGTGATGTCTGCTGCTGCACCAACCGATGCTACTGTTGCGTGATCAACTTCCGTCCTCCCTTCAAGTCTATACAAGTTCCCAACTCTGTTTGCTTTCATAACAACCAAGATACCTTTCGATATCTTCATGACTCCACCTTGAACTGTAAACTTGTAACCAGCATCATCAAGAACTCCCATTGATATCAAGTTCTTCCTTAGTTCAGGTACATGTCTCACATCTGTTAGAGTCCTAACAGTCCCATCATACATTTTAATTCTGATACTCCCTACCCCAACAGTTTTACATGTAACATTATTTCCCATATAAACTACCCCGTCATCTATAGATTGATATGACGAATACCAATTTCTATGAAGACACATGTGGTGAGATGCTCCAGAATCAATTAACCAGTCAGAATGGTATTGTGAAACAGTAGATGTAGATAATACCTCATCGATCATACCTGAATCATTCTCAGCTATGTTCGCCTCCTTTGTAGAGTCCTCCTCCTCAGAAGCTCGCTTGTGTTTCCAACAATCTTTCTTAAGATGTCCTGCTTTATTGCAGTACCAGCACTTCAATTTACTCTTTTTGCCCTTCGACTTTGACCTTGATGTACCCTTTGAATGTTGTCCTCTTTCACTGGTTCTTCCTCTGGCCACCATTACTTCTGATGTCAAGGTTTCAAGACTAGATTTCTTTCGAGTTTCCTCAGAAAGTAAGGCTCCCACAACTTCATCGAAGGTAATAGACTCAGTAGAACTAAAACTGATAGAGGTTACAAAATGTGCCCACGACTCAGGCAGAGAGCACAACAGTAAAATCGCCTTGTCTTCAGATTTAATAATATCTTCCATACTAGTTAACTGACAAATAAGAGTATTGAACGCATTCAAGTGTTCAGAAACCTTTGTACCTTCTTTCATACGCAAGGTAAACAACTGCCGCTTCAGGAGGATTTTATTCGTCAAGGATTTAGTCATGTACAAACTTTCCAACTTTGTCCAGAGACCTGCTGCTGTAGTTTCAGACACGATGTTAAATAAAACATCGTCGGCCAAGCACAGACGAATAGCACTGAGAGCTCTTTCATCCATCTCGCTCCAGTCTCCATCTGAAATATCTGCGGGTTTCTTTATTTTCCCTTCCAGTGCCTTCGCCACTCCTTGCTGCACGAGCATATCCCGCATCTTGACCTTCCACAACTCGAAATTATTGCTCCCATTGAACTTCTCAATTTCAAACTTAACACTCTGCGTTTTTGCCATTTTCTCAAGAAACCGAATTAAAAAACTTAAAAAACTCCAAGCCTTTTAAAAAATTATATATAATGGATAACAAAGGATTAATGACCCAAATTAAATATTATAACAAATACCTTATACCTCCCACTTTAATCTTTTCGTAAAAAAAAAATCTTACAAATAAGGTATTCCTTATAACTCCCATCCACCATATGCGTTATATCTCAAAAGCATTTCACATTTCAAATCTTGCGTCAATTTTCACTTTAATTACCATATGCTTTATATCTCAAAGCATTTCACACCATATGCTTTATATCTCAAAGCATTTGACATTTCAAATATTCGGCGTCAATTTTCTTGCACTTGAAATATCAAACAGAATAACTTATTCACGTTTTTACCTCAAACAGAAAACAGTACCGCTCCTCCCGATGCTTCAGTGCCGCGGCAATTTCCAGAAAATTTAATTTCGTAAGAGTGCTTAACACTACCACGCCTGGGTAAGCAATGGACCCGCGGTAGTTGAAGATTACCGCCCCTTTTCTTTAGGCTTCAATACGGTAACTTTTGACTCGTAAAACGAATTTAACATTCGGCTTTTTCTCGTTCTTTGTGGATTTCTACCAGGCTCTGATACCACTTGTTGGATCTAACAGCCACAAAATACAATATGCAGCAGAAGCAAATAAACAAGAAAGACAATAAATATACACACAGGAGATATACGCAGAGATTTACGTGGTAAAACCCTCTCTTAGGGAAACATCCACGGAGCAATGGTATCGGTATCTTATTATTCAGAATCTGAAGATTTACAACAACTCACAACTCTCCAATATCTTCTCTTACGAGAATACAAGAAACATATACATTTCTTACACGGTTACTAATAACTGCATATTTAGTTAGTCAGTTACATAGTTACCGTCATAGCCGGTTGTCACCCGTTTCTAACATATACATAATCAAGAGTTCAGAGCTAGTGAATGCTTTATTACTATTCAAAGCTTGTACAGAACTAAGGAATTTGTAAGTATATGGAAACAGTGGTGAATGATATGGCACGAGAAAAGTTCCTGTAATTACAAGTTATTATGCCCGGATCCCTTTTAAGATCGTTCAAAATCGCAAATTTACGAGCTCCAGGAAGGCAGGAGATCATTACAGACCTCATGACCAAAGCTGGGACGAACCAGAGGACGATTCATCCAACAAACACTAAATCCTCTGAAGTTGCACCAATACTCCACAAAATAAGTAGAATATCCACATAAATCTATGCTCTAAAGAAAAATGTCAGAGAACTGTTCAAAGCCATGGTTTTCAATGCAGATGAAAACACTTATGAGAACATGATAGGCCAGTAGGAATTCGGAGTAATCGATCTATTTTCTGTAAATTTTAAAGGTTCGGACAACTAATTTGGTTGTCTAACATAATCATAGCATCAAAATACATAAATAATTTATCAAACACTCACTGAAATAACATAGGGTTTACGTACATAAATTAATAAGGGCATCAATAAGTTAATCGGGCTAAAATTTATTTAAAAGCAGAGATTTTAGCCGATACATTACTACTACTTTTCATAACAGGATTTAAGATCACACTCTGCCATCTTCTCCCATGAGGTGAGGGACTTATCTTCAGTATCCGTTGAGTAGAAGAACAAGCTGGAGACCTGGAATTCTGTGTTGCAGATGAGGTGATTGATTTTGTCCTGAGCCTGAGCCTTGGCCTTTTCCTTCTCGTCGTCCGACAAGTCCCCATACACAAGACTCATATGCGGCATGTAAAGCTCAACGAGGTTGTCAGATATGCTGAAACAACGCCTGGCCAGCACGTTTTCCTGCATAACCTACACAACAAAACAACAGAAGGCAGAGTAAGTTGGGATTCAAACATGTGATCGAGTAGTGAGGGGTGGGTGTTTCGAACCTTGTACCTCCGAGTTTGGATGGAGAAGAATATATATGCACTGGTAGAAGTGGGTGTCATGGGAGACCTGGTTGAGGCGGCAGGTGTAAGGGTCCACGACCCTGCATGCGACTTCCAGATGAAGCCCTTCTTAGTGGACAGCTCACCCATGCAACATGCAACAATACAGCCGAAGGGACCGGAGAGATCGACTATCCTATGCCTCTATACGAGGTTAAATAAGACTTTCAATTTGGGGATTGGTCAAGAGGAAAAAATGAGTTTAAAACTTTGGTATAAAATGTATTGGGAATTATGTTAGATTAATATATTTGTATCAAATCGATTTCTATAATCCCTTTTACTCTTGTAGGAAAGGATTAAAAAGGGGATCGACATATCTAACTGATCCCTTGATATTACTTTGAAACTATTATTATCAATCCAAAAATATCTGCATATTTAATGACTATATTGTTATTGGATTTGGAATATATAATTTTATCCTTTTCTACAATGCATATAAAGTAGATAACTAATAAATAATTCAATAGAATTCATCATTATGTAACATGCGTGTGAACAACCTATAAATAGTTAATAAATATATCATTTATGAACAATGCATGTAAACAACCTATAAATAATTCAATGGATTCATGTATTGCAAGTAAACAACCTACAAATAATTCAATGGATTCATACAGTTCATTTAAACATCTTATAAATAATCCAATAGATTTATGATCCATGCATACAATAGATTTATCATCCATGCATAGTGTATGAAGACATGTAGTTGGATTCATTATTCATGCACATGGATTCTTGTTATGTATATATACACATTTTATAGAGTATTTTATAAACTCATGAGTTGTAAATCTTATCAATGCGGTTGAGAATGTATATATATTTATATATCTATATTCTTCTTGTTCAATAATAATTAATTCTAATTATAGTTAATAACTACTAATTATGTTAACTATATAAATCAATCTCAAGAAAAATGATCTAATTCTTCTAATTAGACTTTGTTCACTATAAATAATTACTAACTCTTCATTCCAATGAAATAGACATTGCATGTAAATCATCAAAATCAATAATAAAACCCCCATATGTTTTTCACTAACAATCCTAATCCTCTCTGCAAATATTATTGGCTAAATCCTAAACCTCCCAACTATAGACCAACGAGAGCACATAAACTCTCTACTCTCACACAGTCACACTCAAGCTAGGTCACAGTCTCTCTATGGCTAGAGATCAACTTTTATCTCAGTTTTGTGTTTCGGTCACAAGTCTCTAGGATAACATTGTTCTCATTAATACAAAAAACACACCCATCCAAGCCCCTACCTTGCACCCTTCACGCACTCATGACAACATTGGCTCGGGGAATCCATTACTCTGGTACTAATTTGTCCAAGAAGTTCCTTTTTACTAGTCTTTGTTTTTTGGTTCAATTAATATAAGCAGTACTCCTTCCAAATACCACACACACACGGGGGGGTCACTAGCGAGGCAATATCATATCACGTCCATTCATATTGGGGGGTTGAATACTCTTAAAAACCTCAAAAATATATTGCCCTGTATTAAGGGGTCAAGGGGGTTTTTTAATTTGACATAGTAATATAAATATTGGGGGTTATTTTATTTGGGTGTGATGAGGAATAACCTCCAAATCGTGGGATGGATTCATACCTCCAAATCATGGGCTCAATTCATACCCACCTAAAACTTAAGGACCTTCCATTTTTATTTGATATTTCTTATGATCATAAGTTTTGCATAAATCTGATAATAGTGTACCAATGAAAATATTGATGGAAGTCGCTTTGGATTATTGGCCTTGAGCAATCCTCCTTTAATAGCTTATTTAGGCTTGGTTTGAATTGATGATATATTGTTTTTCATCTTTAATTTAAGAGATGTAGTTAATCGGGAATTCGAGACTTGAACAATTGTATTGTATTTTTTGTAGGCATTCAAGTAAAAGATTTAACTCTTCATTTTTGAGGTTGGGGTTTAGGTGGACATTGAGATTCAATCCATGAAAACCAAGAAAATTGAGATCAATCTTTCTTGGCTCAGTGGAACCAAGAAAAGTTAGATTAATGTTTCTTGACTAATTATTTCTTTCAACCTTTTGTATTCTTCTTTAATATTTCACATTGCCAGTTAGGAATATTTGTTAGATTGAGTTATATTTGGCACATTCATAATTGTAATTTCAATTCTTATATGTAAGACATCTGTCTTAATATTGTATTAGAATTAACATGAACATAGGTGAAAATCTAAATCCTTATTTACATACCCTATGTGTTATCATTACCATGAAATGGTATCATATAAGTTTCACCATCTTTGTATATTTATAACTATTGCATGCTTGAAACCTAACAATGGAGATTTTTCCCTATCCTTTAAAGATTAAAAGAACTAGATATAACCCAAGGAAAGGTAAATAAATGTTGTTAATTCGCTTGATTACAAGAATAAATGTAGCTAGGAAGTGGAAGAAATTCATTGGATCTTATGAATGACCCAAATCCAAGCTATGCACATGATCATATGGTGTTATTGAAAAGTAAAAGGAATTTTTCTATGTTCATTTGGGTTCAAACATCAATGATGTTTGTTTTGATAGGAAGGTAGGGGCGTCCATCCAAAAAAGGGTTTCAATTTTGCATTTTTATGGAGTTTAATTTATAAGCTTGTAGAAACATGAGTTCTCTATGGCTATATTTGTATTTACAAGATATAAAATTGGTAGATTGGCAGGTTGTGGTGTGAAACATCTGCAATTCTCATCTTTTCTAAGCATTGCACTAACAATTGGACAATCGATCTTTTACATTCTTTGTTATGTTGATCTCTTAACTAGTTGTGTTTTACACATTTTTCCTTCCCCAATACTATTTCTTTGGGTGTTCCACTATCCAATGCTACAAATTGATCAGTCTCCCCTACAATCCTAGTGGGATCATTATTATCATTATACTATTATTTTATTTAGCATCTTGTTTTCTTATACTAAGATGTGTTAGGGCTCCTGTTTGTTACAACTTGATAATATGATATAAAGGGGGTGTTAAAAATGGGTTGATAATAATGGATACCTACAATATCTAGTGAAACTAGGGGTTTTCTGAATTGGAAAGGAATATTGAGAGGGGGGTTCAACAATACAATTTTAGGATGCATTTTCCAATATTTAGTGAAATTAGGGGTATTATTTAATATCATGTGAACGGTCGTGCTATGTAACAAGTTCACTAAGTGAACCCCCCGTGCACACACATAGGCAGTGCTCCTATCTCTTACAAAATACTGGCAATTTTCTTGCCTCAACACTTCCGGCACGCTTATTATCTATGCATATTGAAGAGAAATTTATGAACTAGACTGAATTTGGACTTTTATTCATTTGTGCACAAATATAATTAGATGGCATACTCCTTCTCTCCATCTCCTTTCTCTTGGGTGGCTATTTTTCTAAGAAGAATCTCATCTTTTTATTTCTTTATCATCCTTTTTGTATAGAAGGTAGTCTGAATTCAACAAATTCTTGGTTGTAAAGAGATGGTGACACATATCATGATAGTTATGATTTTCATCAAGGGTGGTTTTCTTTTGTTCTTAATGTTTATGTTTTCTAAGTTATAATTGAGTCATATAATCCTATAGAGATCACGACCCCCTCTTTCTTTCGAGTTTTCCCCATAGCTTAAGCAGAAATAAAATCTTTAACTTAACATGACATGTGTTCAAATACATAATAAACTATTGTGCATAATGTTCATTTGTCAAAAAAATAAAAAATAAAAATAAAAGACTTAACCACCTTTGAGACTTAGCACTGGGGGGTATTACAATACAAAAATAACGAATAGAGTTAAAAAATATTGATAAATTTAATATCCTCTATATAATAATATTTACAAATCAAATAACAAAAAACAACTATAGAAAAATCAAATCATTTAAAAAATTAAAAGAGGAATCTGAGATAATTTTCACTAGAAGAGAAATTGTGAGATACATATACAAAATTTATTGTGTGCCATGCCAAAATGGGACTATGCATAATAGCAAAGTGTGTTGTGTGATACAAGTATGTACATTCTACATTCACTTCTATATTAAGATGCAACTTAGGACTACAATGCTCCCACGTATTCCATGGTCATGACATCATTTTTCTTAACATGATCAAGATTAGAATTATGAATATATGTGCTTATATATCATATTTGTTCTTATCCATCTTAAACTGATATACATTTGAAGCAAACAGTTTTCCATTCATAAATCTATAATATTCCTTTAAATCCATGGGTGAATTTTGAATATTTATGAGTTGGCTTACCACCAAAACCTTCACTTGGTGTGGGATTTCTAGGGAGATGAGCATAAAATTCAAGTAACGAGATTTCTTGGATCTCCAAAATAAAAAATGTTTAAAATATGAATCTACCACCATGGATAGTGGTCCACATAGGAATCCAAGTAACGTTTACAATCTTATTGCCATACTCAACCCTGAATATTGGAAAAGGAAATATGTCCTGATCATTGTTCATGAGTTTCAGTTGCTCCTAAAATCCAATCATCCCCGCAAGAGATAGCTCCATCTCCCCAACTATCCTATCACCAATCCAGTTGAAACAACTAAGTCCAAGAATGATCCCAAGGTCCCAAATGAACTTGAGAAATGCAAAGTGTATGTACCACATTCACCTCTACACCGCATAGTCTCCACACCAAGACCCTCCTGTAGTATCCCAATACACCCACTGGTAGGAAAACATTGTATCCCTCCGCCATAAGGTCTCCCACCTAGGAAACTAATCCAGTGCTCCCCGTGGATAGGATCCTAAAAGTGATGGCTAGCTCGACCTCATGTGCCAACTACTAAACTACCGAACCAAGTAATACCAGGATCCCACTATCTATGTTGCACCCCATTGATCATCATTGTCATCCAAAACAATCCATCACTCGAAAATATGCGAGGATCCCACCACCAAATTAGAATTTCATCACCCTCAATGCTAATTCTAACCTTTGTGAGTCTCTCCAATGGAACATGAAGTTCCTCTTGTGCAACCTGCACACCGAAACTATGGCTCACATCAATGTCACATATCCCATCCAACTGAATCAAGTGAAACTCCCATGTCCTTCCATGAATATAAATGAAGGCATCAGAAAACAACCATAGATTCCCTTGTTGTTGCTCACAATATTGGAAAGGAATTGGTGTGTGTGTCAACCCAAAGGGTATGAACAGAAAATCACCATAAAATTTAGAAGCATATATGTGAGTATTATGCTCCTCATGTGGAACCATCATAAGAGGTCCCTCTATCAAATCACAAGTTCCATCTACATCCCCACATCTACTGACTATCATAGATATCTGGGGTGATGTCCAAAATATGCCAACCTCAACTTCTTGCAAATTTCATTCACCAATCCATGGATGTAGATAATCCTCTGCTGGTTGGTCCATAAATACAATGCTCATTTGCCTCCTCCATGACTAAGTCTATCTCCCATAGAATTAGCCCATGATCCTCCTGATGCAAAACAAGTTCTTGGCCAACATCCTCCATGGAAATTCTCTCCTCAAGCATCTACAAATCTAAATGCTCATCATGCTCAACCCTCACATGAGGTTCCTCCATCACATCAATAGTGTCATCGGTCGTACACAACTGAATTTATTCCATGTAGGATGAAGGATGTAACTCACTCAACTCCTCACGAAGTTCACCATTCTGCATCTCTTATTATTGAAGGGAATTTTGTGTGCTCTTCAAGGAATCATGGGTGATCTCAAGCTCATGAGTGATCCAGTAGACTTCTTCTTCTTATTCACATAGTGCACCATGGTACATTTCAGAAATCATGAGAACATGATATATATCAGAAAGCAGGTGTAGATAGTCTACTTTCATTATGACCACTGCTTCTCTAAGTGCCAGAAGATCTGCAATTGAAGGTTCTTCTCCCAAGATATCATTTGTCCTTGAAGCTCCCCAACAATAATCAGCCACTAATGCTTGTGTATCATCACAATGCTTCAAGGCTGCCATGATATTTTATTTTCTTATCATCAATTGCACTGTCAAATGATGGGGCTCATGGGGAAAATCCTCCATTAATTTTTGTGATGTGTTTCCACTGTCATCCTCCCCAACATAATATATTAATGGATTATATAAAAATTGAAATGCTTGTGAAATGAATCCACAACACATAACTCATCTTTAACATCCAAATAAACATTCCATTATTCCCATGTGAATCGGTTGTTATCTCATGACAAAGCAAGGAATTATGACTACTACAAAAATCAGAATTGTGATCATACCTTGGCCATGTTATGTTTCCATCCTTTGTACGCGGTTGACATCGACTTCATAGTGAAGCTCTAATGGGGAATGGAAGGTTGATTTTTGTTCTTCTTCTACCTCATTGGTTGTAAGCTCTATTTCGTGTTCTTCATGTTCATTTCCTACACATCTTTCTTCCATTTTGAAACCATCATGAAGTAACCACTTATACTATGAAACGAGAACTGTATACTATGAACGAGAACTCTAGACATAAAACGATGATTTTTGCAAAAAAAAACACCAAAAACACCGCACAAATAGAAAAGTGTTGATTCCAATATACACGATATTGTTTTGGGTAAAAAATAGAACCATAGCCTAAACATCCCATACTGTTGTTTACAAAAACTTTAAAATCAACCCTTAAATTGGAAAAAGATTTTTTTCTTCAAGAGATAAATTACAACTTTTTTGAAACTTGCATATTAAACAAACAAACAAAAAAATCATAAATAATTTCACCACTCTAACCATATAAAAATAAATAAATTATGATGCGATTCATAATGAAATAATATATTAGACCATACAAGAACAAATGATTCATATAAATATTCAAAAACCCATTTAGAGTTTCAATTACAAACATCATACTAATAAAAAACATCTAAAATGCTTCATGTGAAATTATTCAAATTCATCCATGTGAAAAATTTAAAAAAAAAACATTAATAACTACCCCCAACCCCCCTAAACTATATATTAAAAATAAAAATAAAAATAAAAACATTAAAATTAGCCCCAACCCTCCCCTAAACTATATATTAAAAAAAAATTTAAAAAAAATTAAAAACTACCCCAACCACCCCTAAACTATATATTAAAAAATTTAAAAAAAAACATTAAAAACTACCCCAACCCCTAAACTAAACTATATATTAAAAATTTAGTTTAGGATGATAAAGAAATTCATGGCATTGATAAGTCGCTACTTTGATTTTTTTTAAACTCCATTCCAATCTCCAAGCTACTTCTCCGCTAGGCTTTGAGTTGACAAAGAAATTTCCACAGTTAAAAAGACTAACACCCGGTGAGAGCAAAGCAAGTTTTTCAGCGTTAGAATTTAAACTTGGCTTCCTGGTCTTTGAAATGAAATGAGCTGCCTATTGTTAAAGCCATATACTATTACTCAATTTCAATAATATTTGCACCAAACTCATAACCATGTCAACCCATCCCTTCCAAATGTAGTGCCTCGTCAGGTCAAGAGAGTTTTTTTTTTTTTTAAACAAACTAACTTAAACATCATGTGACCATAGAAAAATAATTTAACAACCTTACATTATAGAAATGTGAATTTCTGTAAAATTTATTCCTTCATATAATTAAAAAGGGACAGGTTTTTAAATAACATGAGCTCAACATCAACTATCCAAATTGTTAATATAGATGTAACTTCGGAATGTATTTCACATATATGTATATTGTATTCCTATAGAGATGTTATTATTCCTCTATACGGAAGTGGTTGTATTCCTATAGAGATGTTATTATTCCTCTATACGAAAGTGTCGTCATTTATATTGTAAGTGTCGTAACTTATACTTGATGGGTTATTAGACCACCTTGTTGGGGTCGGCCCTGTATAAGTCATGTGGGTCGAAGGGTTATTAGACCATCCTAGTGGGGGTCGGCCATGTGGGTCAAAGGGTTATTAGACCACCATATTGGGTGTCGGTCCAGTCAGCATTGTGTTATGTGGTTAAGTTAAGGCCGACCTAGTAAAGGTTATTAGGCAAGTCAAGTCTAGTATAAATAGAGATCGGGAGATCTCTATTTCATCATTCTATTCACTCACTCACACTTTGGAGAGTGGCGCACTTATGGAGGAGGAGGCTCTGCTACTAGGAGAAGACTATCTCTTGTATTCTAATTGTATCATTGCTCTATCTATCTCTGAGGAATTTATTGGGGTTTTTCAACTTTATGGTTTTTCCCAAGTAAACTTTGTGTCTCTTGTGTGCTTGCATTATTGTGTCCATGATTAATATGCTGTAGATATGTTGTACATGTTGTTCTCTCAGTTAAGATCCTAAATCAGATTGAAGTAAATTCTGAAAATTTAACATGGTATCAGAGCTAGCCTGAAAGAAGGCATGATATGGCATGTATGACACTTGTTATACTTACGGTGCTAGGGCTTGATATAGCAAAACTCGTCGTCGTAGAACTTTCGCTATAAATCCATTTTGGCGAAGTTTTCGGATCTAAAACTTTTACAGATCGAAGATAAGATCCCCATGTACCTTGTGTCCAAAGGAAAACCTCTAATTCATTGTACTTTGTGATTTATGATTTGTACAATATAGGGTTTCTGCCTCTTCCACATCTGAGTAAAAAACAGGTGACCTTGGAAAAAAGGTCATAACTTGGCTTAGGAAGCTCCAAATGAAATTTCATAAAATGTGACAGGTAGTACATAGATTGTACTATATTAGGAAACTTTTTCAGAGGCCAAAGTTGAACTAGTGACACGTGGAACGCCGTACAAGTTCGCTCTCCTGTTTTATCCCATAAACAGGTCACGTTGCGACACTTGGCATAACTCTCTCTCAGAGAATCCAATTGAGGTCAGACCTATCGGGATGGAAATATGACAGGTCACGCTATCTCAGGAAAAATGTTCAGACCTTGTGGATCAAAATGTTCGGAGTTACACCAGAAACAATCAGGTACATATTTCTGTCATAACAAAATTATTTTTGAGCACCTTCATTCATGGCTTCCAAAATTTAGGGTTTCGGAGAAAGTTGGAATTTTTGTAATCGAAGACTGCGGCTGAATGATACTCATCAAAATCAAAATTTAGAGACCAAGATCAGAATTTTTGGTTGGGCAGAAGGCCAGGCTTGATCAGACCCTAATTCGGGACTTTGATAAGAAAAGTGGAAAATTAGGGCTTCTGCAAAAATGGGAATTTTTGAAATCTGTGACCACGGCTGGAAGCTCCTCATAAAAAGAGAAGCTTATAGATTTGGATCAAACCTTTTGATTGGGCAGAAGAGTGGGCTTCATCAAACCCTAGTTTGAGGTCATGTCCAGTGAATCCGGAAGTTTCAAAGGCAAAATTGAGGAGTGAAACTTTGCAGTTTTCAAATTCTGAATATACCAGCTTGATCAGCTCATCAAGGCGCATATTTCTATCCTTTCGAAAGTTTGAAATTCAAAGTTTGAATTTTTGGCGTTTCTTTGACAAACCCTATTATAGCTCCAAATCCAGTTCCTGCAAATCAAGTGGATTGGGTTAATCCTAGAAGAGGATGGATTGGTCACCTGCATAAGTGAAGAAGTTGTTGTTTCAGAGGGAGATGAGGCGAAGGCCTTCCATAAGAAGATTACAAGCAATCTTGACAGGTATGGCTTACAGGTATGTTTCGAATTATGTTCATGGTTAAGTTTATAATATGTTTGTCTTCATATCATTACAGTACAATCTTGATTAATTACTAGACTTGTCGTATCACCTTAATAGAAGATATTCATTGATTAAGGTTTTGACACCTATGATTGTACTAATGCATTGTGATGTTGTATGAGGTTTATGTTGTTCGCTAACATAAAAGGTACACCAAGAAAGAAAAATCATGTTCTAGTTCAAGAACATATGATCATGATGACATGAAGACAAAGATTCATCCATTGTCATGGATCACATAGAAGATCTACTTACGAGGTATGTATAAATTGGTTCTACAATGGTTAACTTATGAGACATGCAAGTTACTAGCACAAGTCATTGAAGAGAACCAGAAGACATTATGCGGGTATGTTAGACATAACTAGCTAGCATGCTAATCTAGGTATGTTTTTCCTATATCAAGCTAGAATCCTACCTTGTGTTAGGATCTTATATTGTTGTGTTGTTGATAATGATTATTCATGAAGTCATAGGTTTGAATAGTCATGGTTGTATACATATTATGTTTCTTACCATAATTGATGATATGACTAACCAAAAGAATCATGAAGGTATAGGTTTAAGTAATCACGAGTTTTATGCATATTATATCTCTTATCTTGATTGATGATTTAACTAACCAGAAGAGTCCTATGATCAAATAAGAATATGCATGAGTAAAAGAAGACTTCCCTGAAACCTTGAAGACTAATGCTTATTATTTCTGTTTGAAATGATCATGACTATACATGCTTAAAATTATTGTGTTTTGATAGTATTAAGAATATACTAATGAATGTATGAGATCACAAGGATAACACAATCATGATACTAATAAGCATGCATAGGGACCTAGGATGAATATAGGTTCAAGGACAGGTAATCCAGGAAGCAAAGATCAAGAGGGAGCTCACCCCAGTAGTTTTTACAAGGATGTAGATGTCTAGAGGGAGTTGACCATCCTTCTGCATTCCACAACAGAAAAGTGTAGAAGAAGCTACTTCAGCAGCTCCTGTAAGGAAGCAAAGACTCAGAGGGAATCAACCCAACAAAAAAGCAAAGATAAGTATTTGAATTATCATTCCTTGCATATTTTATTGTTTAAATAATACTGTTCAATAATGTATATACTGATGTTCCTAGAATTAGGTTGTGTATTATGCATATTAGAATAATTGCATTAATGAACAGTATACTACTAATATGCATGTGATGGGTAAGTGGCTTATGGCACTATGCAACATTCCATTGCTACTTATCTAGAATGAAACCTCTTTGCTGACATGTTGGGAGTAGTGCAAACTCTTAACAATGTTCTGGTAGATATTGGAAGGCATCTAGAAAGCTACAGGATATGGATAAATGTTGTATTGAAGCATTGGCTAAGATAATTGCATGACTGTATGACATATTTCTTTGCGTGTAAGAATTTGTTCTGAAAACTATAAGATGTTTTCTAATCATGCAATTTAACTTGTTGTGTAGGAAAGATCGTATACCATCACCTACAAAAGAAGGACTACAACATTTGTTCAGCAACAAAGTTATCTATTGAAAATATTGAAGATATTGAAGTTCCCAGGATCTGGGAAGAATTCCATGATCGAGGAGTACTAGTCGATCATGAAGATGTTTGGGATGCAGTCCCAAGACCTGAAGAGGAGTTTGTAGTGACTTCCAAGAGGATCTACAAGATCAAGCATGCTGCAGGTGGTAGCATAGAGACTTTTGCTCTTGTAGCCAGATACACTTCCATCAAATCAGTACTTGCTTTGGTTGCAGTGATGAAGTGGAAGATACACCAGATGGATTTCAAGACAGCTTTCTTGAATGGTGTAGTTGAAGAAGAAGTGTATATGGAGTAGCCACTTGGTTCTGAGACACATGACAGGGAGTCATATATGTGCAGAACTTGGTATGATAGGATAGACAGCTTTCTATCCAGTTTGGGCTTTACCAAGAGTAAAGCGGATTCCAACCTTTACTACAAGCTTGAGGAAGGCAATCCAATGATACTACTATTGAATGTGGATGACCTGTTTGTAACAAGTGAGGATAGATTGATTGTCGACATGCAGTGGAAGCTTGCTGCCGAGTTCAAGATGAAGAACTTGGGTATGATGCACTACTTTCTTGGTATGGAGGTGTGGCAGAGTGCAGATGGAATCTTCCTTGGACAAGGGAAGTATGCAGTAGAGATCCTGAAGAGGTTCGGGATGATGGACTGCGAGGCTATGGCATCAAACCTGAAGCTTCTGTGTGATGCTTCATCTGATCCAGTTGATGTCACAATGTATCGTCAGATGATTGGGTCCTTGATGTACATGACGAACACTAGACCAGATATTTGCTTTGCGGTGAACACATTGACCTAGTTCCTTACGGATCCCAAAGGTGTTCACCTGGTTGCTGTAAATCATATTCTGAGGTACCTGAAGGGTACATTTGATTATGGGCTCAATTATGATGCGAATCAAAATTTTAACCTACAGAGTCATGTTGATTAGGCAGGCAGTGTTGCAAATAGGAAGAGCACTTATGGGTGCTGCTTCAATATGGGATCATGTGTGATCTCTTGGTTTAGCGGGAAGCTGTCCTGCGTAGCACTGAGTACAGTTGAAGTAGAATATGTTGTGATGGATGAGCAGGTTGCAGATGTATTGACCAAGCCATTGGCTAGAGTGCAGTTTGAGTACTTCAAAGAGAGGCTTGGTGCACTTCAGATCGAGGTTCATTCCAAAGGGAAGTGATGAGTTCAGAAGATGTAGATGCACATGAGCTTTTCTGACATGGTTGATGTGTTCTCCCATGGTCGTGATGTAATTGTTGAGCCATTCTCACATGGTGGTAGATGTGTTCTCCCATGGTGTAGATGTAAGGGCTAAAGCCATTTTTCACATGGTGGTAGATGTGTTCTCCCATGGTGAAAAAGTAAGGGCTAGAGCCTTTCCCGAATGGTGGCAGATGTGTTCTCCCATGTAGGTGATGTAAGTATTAGATGATGTGCATTTGGGCTGTGCTTCGTGGACGATGAGATGATCTGAAGAAGACGATGCTACGATGATCAGGAGGATCATGGATGATGAGCATCAGGATGATGCTCCAGTTACTGCTCTATATGTATATGTACGCATCATGTTGGATGCCGGATATGATCAGTTGGATCATTTATATGTATATGTATATGTACGCATCATGTTTGATGGTGGATATGATCAGTTGGATCATTTGTATGTATTTTGTATATGCATCATGTTGGATGCTTGGACCATGTATCTGTATATGTATCAGGTGGATACATTGTATGATCAGGTAGATCATGTATGTTGATATGTATCATGTATTTATATTTGTATCAGGCAGATACACTGTATGATCAGGTGGATCATGTATGATGATATGTATCAGGTAGATACTTGGTATGCATCAGGTGGATGCATTGTATGATCATGATGACGAGCTTCAAGGTGTTGCTCCAGATGATATGTATCAGGATGGTACAGTGATGATAATCAATGTGATCATGAGCATCAGGATGATGCTTTGTGCGATGATGATCCATTGGATCATGAGTATCAGGTTGATACTTGGAGTTCAAAGATGATATGTGGCAGGTTGTGCAAATAGCATGTAATCAGTCCTGGGAGATCTTGTCGATCGTGCTGCGGCACATAAATGTTCCTGGGATACTCTTTCCGGTATTGCTATGTAGTATGTAATCAGTCCTTAGATATATGATAGGTTGAGTTGTGTGCTCATAATCAGTCCTGGGATGAGGTATTACTACGGAGACATGTAATCAGTCCTAGAGATCCAAGAGGTTGAGCTGTGTGCTCGTAATTAGTCTTGGGATGCTCTTTAGAGATCTTGTCGGTCGTGCTGCGGCACATAAATGTTCCTGGGATGCTCTTTAAAGGTTTTGTCTATCCACGTAATCAGTCCTGGAGATCCAATAGGTTGAGCTGTGTGCTCGTAATAAGTCCTGGGATGCTCTTTAGAGATCTTGTCGGTCGTGTTGCGGCACATAAATGTTCCTGGGATGCTCTTAAAAGGTATTGTGGAGGAGATGCATGATCTTTCCATTCGTGCTTAGGCACATCAATGTTTCTGGGATACTCTTTCCGGTATTGCATCCGCACATAAAATTAGTCCTGAGAGGCCACCTCTATTAGACCGTTCGCACAAATGATGAAGACTTGCAAGTGGTGGGCCTACATCCAATATGAAAAAGGACTGGCTCTGTAGAACTTCCTATGACGAGTATATTTAGAGATTGATTGAGATGGCAGCAGCAGTGACGATGATGATGACTCGATGACAATTATCCAGTGATGATGATCCAGAGAAGATGACTTGTGCTAGAAGACCTGTGTCAAGAAATACCTTCCTAGTTAAGAGGGAGTGTTAATGTATATGTGACTTCGGAATGTATTTCACATATATGTATATTGTATTCCTATAGATATGTTATTATTCCTCTATATGGAAGTGGTTGTATTCCTATAGAAATGTTATTATTCCTCTATACGGAAGTGTCGTCATTTATATTGTAAGTGTCGTAACTTATACTTGATGGGTTATTAGACCACCTTGTTGGGGTCGACCCTATATAAGTCATGTGGGTCGAAGGGTTATTAGACCACCCTAGTGGGGGTCGGCCATGTGGCTCAAAGGGTTATTAGACCACCATATTGTGTGTCGGCCTAGTCAGCATTGTGTTATGTGGTTAAATTAAGGCCGACCTAGTAAAGGTTATTAGGCAAGTCAAGTCTAGTATAAATAGAGATCAGGAGATCTCTATTTCATCATTCTATTCACTCACTCACACTTTGGAGAGTGGCGCACTTGTGGAGGAGGAGGCTCTGCTGCTAGGAGAAGACTATCTCTTATATTCTGGTTGTATCATTGCTCTATCTATCTCTGAGGAATTTATTGGGGTTTTTCACCTTTATGGTTTTCCCCAAGTAAACTCTATGTCTCTTGTGTGCTTGCATTATTGTGTCCATGATTAATATGATGTACATGTTGTTCTCTCAATTAAGATCCTAGATCAGATTGAAGTAAATTCTAAAAAATTAACACAAATACACATAAATCATTATTTTATTGATTTCCAATCAGTCGTGGTCATAAACATGCTCAAAATAAAATCAAAGAATTATTTTATTATGTTTCAATTGGTCAGGTCACTCAACAGGTGACCTCAATGTCTACAGTAATCTAGGGGCACTACATACACCCCTACTTATTTAGAACTTCATCCCAAAGTTCAGAATAAAAATGGAAAGCTATGAGGCATCTTAGTTGCATTTGTATTTTTTTCATATGCATGACTGATATGTGTACAAAATAATTAATAAAATAATATTTAACAATCAACAGATTAAGAAAAGAACTTGTGTATTTTGTGTTGTTTATTTATTATAAATAAAAAACTAAATGAATAATTGTGATTCCATTAATGATAAAATTTTAGATACATATGTGTTCACTAAGAATAAACACACCAATAATTATGATGTGCTTCTTATCTAAGAAGCAACATGGATCCAAAGAAGTAGGCTAATCTAGCGCTCTTTGAAAAATCATGTTAGTAAGTATTAGCAAGTGACTACTAAGATGGATCACAAACTTATTATTCATCTTCTTTGAATGTAGGTGGTTTCATTAAATTGTGTTTAAATTGGAGGAAACTTCATGGCATGATCCTTCTACCCAATATCGATGACTATACTTATATAAGTAAGTAGTAGATCAATGTAAAATTGGGTACACATGTAATGAGTAAAATTGCTACATATAAGAGATCAATATTGTCATTAACATTAAAACTCTATGATATTATGTTTTGGGGACATTTTGGATTTCTACGAGATATTCTCCCATTTTTTAAGAGTTTTATAACTATCCATTGTTATTGTTCTTTAAAACCATGCTCCATTTAATATGTTGATTGGAGCATTTAGTTCATCACAATTGGTATCTAAATGGACGATTCTCATATCAACAACCAAAAGAAGTACTTTAACTCCATGCAATTACAACTTTTGATTGTGAGATCAAAATTGAGTGTGACTTGATTATTTTGGGAGGCATATGTCCCATATTATCTCTTATTAAAATTATGTTATCTCTGCTTGAAATTTCTTCTCAAGTTCTATAATTAATTCCAAGAAATTTCTTCTTAAGTTTTATAATTAATTCATAGTTGCGATGCGCCTTAGGAACTTAAGACATGAGATTCCATATTGCAGTCACTATACGGGTATTTATAAACTACCATCACCATAGAAGATGAATCCGCGTTTGGCACTTAATACTTAATACTTCCACAAAGTGGCATTGCTTGAACAATCCATTGATGAGGTAGCTTAAGAGAATAAATACGATGCATCTTTTTTGTAGTCAGTCTCTCTCAACCCGCGTGATGTTTGCTCAGTGATCGTTTCCACTTTTATAAAGGTACAGGAGTTCTGAATACTCCAATGTAATAGTCTGGAGGCATTGAACGACATTCGGTGGGTACTAAAAAATAATTATATCAATAATCTTAAAACAGTTAAGCAATCAACCGAAATTTTAAGAATATCTTTTCTTTATCCAACAGGCTTTCAACTTCATTGGTTAAATATCATGTATGTGATGAACCGTCGAATTTATGTAGTGGACAAGCAATCTTCTAGATGGTGAACATCGCTCATCATTTGTTTTGTAACCAGTCATCCCGCCATTAAATGAACAACTTCCATGATGCTTTGAATCCATAGGAACATATATTTTGGCATGCAATGATCAGTCAAGCTATGAGCATCTTTGATAACGCAACAAATCAAGAGAACCAAGTCATAGGGGATAGATCCGGGACTAATTGACCGCAGTTTCATCACCGATTGAAGCAGAGGCAGAAAAAGATCCGCAGATGCTAATTTTTTAGCAAAACCAGCTCCACTGATAGCATATCCTGTTTCAGTCGATCCAATTTGATCAGTGGGCAATATGTATCTGAGAGGAAAAGATAAATTCCTCAGCGGAGATAGCTTTCGCTGCCTGCAGGGTAGAAATATTAATCAATTGATGGGATTGCTGTTAAATCTCCAACTGGTGAGTATGTTGGGTCAGTTGCTGGATTTCCTGAATCTTTTGCATCAACCATGCATCAGACGCAGAAGCAACAACGTCTGAGCACTCGTTATCATCAGCGAGCTCGTTGTCGTTATCATCAGTGATTGCTCGCTCACTTGTGAGGGGCGACCCTTTGGTGTCCAAGTGAGCGGAGGAGTGTGGGCAGAGGATCACGGAGGGGGAGGGGGGCAGCGGAAGAAATATTTGATGAATGAGAAAATGAGAATATTATGTGGAAAGCAATGAAAAAATGTGCTTAGCTTTGAAAGTTACTATTCAGCTGCTAAGTATTGGAGATATCTTTGGTAAATGCATTCCATATAATGCAACATCTTTGACTGGTTAATTAGAGAGACGTGAAGGTAATGACAAAAGCAATCATTACAGAGAAGTGTATTTGGTGACAGTTGCTAGTTGCTCAGTCCCGCTCAGTCTCTCACTCTAGCATGAATCCAAGCTTGGCTTTAACATTTCAAAGTGAGCATAACCCTCTTTAATCACCCACCTCCAAAAAAAATCGCTACTCTCTTCACAAAAAGGCTTCTCAGATAAGATAAATGGCATCCCAAAGGCATAAGGCAATGTTGTTGATCCAAATCTTTGATACCGGAAACAAGACCGCCAAAGGATTTTCAAGTGAAAGTGGGAAATTTGTTGGCTTCTTTGATAGCTATCAAAGGTGGAGGTCATGCAGAAGCAACTGAAACAAGGACCTGAGTTGACTCCTCCAATGTGTACTTAGGAACATGAATGCTGAAGTGAGAGGCAAATGAAACAAGGACCTGAGTTGACTCCTTCAATATTGCAATTTCATAATAACTATTTTAATAAATGTGTATATAAAAATTGGAAACACTTCAAAGGGAAAAAATCGTCGGTGATTAAAAAACTAGGAATTAATAGCGCACTTTATTATACCACATTATAAGTTAAATCTAGTTTTTTTTCAAATGAAGTTGAAAAGAAAATAATTTAACATCAAATGACATAACATGGCGTCATGGTTCTCTAAATTCTATATATGTTCAATATTGAATTCACTTCAACTTTGCTCTTTAACCTCTTATATGACATTGTCCAATGTCATCGTGTTTGTTCTTTGTTTTGAAACATTTGTAGCAACTAAGTCAATGAACTGTCATTTTTGTATTGTTCGTATGAAATTTCAATTAGTTTTGGTAGTATATTTTCATGAACATGTCGCCTTAGAGTGTAGCTACTATATTTATCTTTGTTTTTTTATTATGTAGTGAAGACTATGATTGTAAGATAACATTGTTTTTTTAGCATTTAACATAGTAGCATAGATCATCAGGTTGTAAAGAAGTTGTAAGAATGATACAATTGCAGTTACTACAAAAATGTTCAAATAGAGGTGTATAAACAATTTTGACTTCTAGAATTCTTTGCACTTGCAATATAAAATAGATGTATTTATTTAGTTTCTTTTGTATAGCTTGTAAAAAATGAATCAAAGCAGATAGAATTGGAAAACTTGTATGTTTGTAAAAAAAACAACAACAAAGTACTAAAAGTATCTAACATTTAATCTTTTAAAAAAATGAGCATCGAGTGAAATTACTTTCTTGGAGATTGGACTATGAAAGACATTGCCAGTTTTCCATCTCACGCTTAGAGGTTAAAAAAAAGTGGGCATTCCAAGACATAGGTTTCCAAATCCATTTGAGCTATTTCTAGTGACATTTTTAGATAAATACATGAGTATGGATCTTGAGCTAAGTTGATATCGGACTTAAAAGGAATAAATCTTTAAAAACCTAGTTCACTTATAATTGAGACCCGTAAATATTATGTTTTTTTTCATTATATACGAATCGATAGTTTGCATTTGGACTTGCATATATTTAGTTTGCAATTGGACTTGCATATATTTTGTTAGAAAGAAATTCAAGGAACATGTTTGAAAGGGTCAATAGTGAAGGAATATAGAAGATGCAAATGAAAACATACTCACAATTGCAGTGTCATATGTAGACTCTTCATATTTTATGTTCAATTCATAGACACTCACCCTTCTTTTCGATGTAGCATATTGAATAAAATAAATTTCAAACAAAAATTAAGAACAAGTAGATCCTAGTACCTCCATGCAAGATTTAAAGAGTTATTGTTGCATCTAAAAAACATTTATTTGGGTGTTTTCCTCCGAGTACTTAGTGAATCCCTATTCTTTACTCAATATGTGAAAGTTACATCTTTCAAAATACTCCATGAATATATTGATAACCTTCTCCCATGGAAAGAAATAATGATGAAAGAAATATTTATTTAACAAAGAAAATGTTTGTACTAAAATATTATATATTTGAAGCTAAAGTTTACACATTGAAAAAATATATATATATAAAATTTGTACCTCTATCTTATTACCAACCTTCATTTATCATTGGATTTCATATAAAATCCATTTCCCTATCAATTCTTACTACTGGATTAATTAATTATTTATTGAAATGTTTTGCTTCCATACCATGATTGTATTAATTTTTTATATATGATAAGAAATATAATTGCAACATAATAGATATTTTTGTTATAGATGAATTTTTTCAATGAAGGAACAAGAATTTTAAGGAGAGGAGAAAGGCATGGACTTAATGTATTATAAGAAAAAGGTGGGCAGAACATAATTACATGCTATATTCATTTTGATGTTGAGGTCAATGAGTTTAACTGACTCATATAAAATGGTCATTTGTTTAGGGGGTAGGTTTTAATTTGTTTTTTATTTTTTTACTATATAGTTTAAGGGAGTGTTTAGAAAGGAGCACTTTGGGCATCTTGCAGACATAGAAGACCCAATGGAAGAGGACATTGATGTCCCTGAAGAAAGCCAAGCTCCAGAAAATTCCAATTTCGATGAAGAATTTGGTCTGCATGATATTGTTGATTAGTTTCATGTCTTGAATAAAATATTAAATTTGACAATTTTTTGATAAGATATATTAGTAATGTTTTGACTTTCAGACTTTATTTTAGAAATAAAAATTCTATATATAATATTTTTAATATGTTCTTTTACAAATATATGGTATAGTTTTTCTTGAATTTATGTGAATCGTCACTTTTCGGAAAATAATATGAAATAGTATCATTTTTATACAAAAAATCTCTAAAAATTCATTAAAAATGGTTTTAAATGTCTTTATTTTCTAGAATTTTTTACAATTTTGTCAATAAAAATGTCTTATTTTGTCCATAAAAATGTCTTATTTTATAGAAAAAAATTGCAAAATGTATATGTTTTTTATTATAAATTGATTTTAAATGTATGTTATTTAGTTAAATTTCTAAAACACACTTAAAAATAGAAATTAAATATATTTTACGACAAAGATAATTCAAAGGCCCAAAAAAATGCCTAAAAATGAAAATGTGTGATACTGGTATCAACCCTTTTTGAAACGAAGGTAAAAATAGCTACTAAAAATAGGAGAGAGAAAAACGAGAACTGTGTCGAGTTCTTGTTTCATGGTATAAGTGGTTAAGCTGTGACTTGTGCTCCTCATGGATTGATTCTCCTTGTAGCTCACCACCTGTGGGACTAGGTGTCTCATTGTTTGGACAAATTGAACAGCATGGTTCCTTCTTCAATGGAATGTAGCTCTCCTCATTTCCATTTGAAGGATGAACAAAGGTAGTTGATTTATTTCCCTCTAAAACAATCTTATGATAGGAACCTTTGGATTCTCCTTTCCTAGAGAAACCAAACATCATCTCCACAAGTTTTTATTTAGATAATTTTGGTATTAAGGCAAGTTGACACTACTACAAATTATGCTCTAGATCCTATCATAACTTGTATGGTTTCTTTAGTAACCTCTCATGGTTCTTCCTTAACCATCCCCATTCAAGTTTCTCCTCAAACTCTCATGCATCTAATTCCAACATGGCATCACCAGGTACATCCATGTTTTCAAACCTTATTCAAATTTTCTTTAGTTCCCACAACTATCGAGGAACATGCTCTGATACCACTATAATATCCCCAATTAAAAACTAGGAATATTAACTCTAAATTTCCAATGGTAATTATGTTGATTTTCTTATTTGATTAATTAAATGTTGTCACATAATGATGTGCAACCCATAGGATATAATTTAAACCACTATAATATGCCCAAATCATATATGATGTGAAGTTTAGATTTTTGGTTATTAATTATGGTATAAAGCATGAATAGGCCCCACGAGCATCCATTCGAATCTAGGAAAAGTAGCTCGAATTTCAAATGCAAAAATTGTCTAGATTTCCAAACTTTCCCAAACACCTCCAAGATTACCCAAATCCTTCCCAAACATATCTGAATCAATCCAAACACTCCCAAATCAACCAAATTCATTCACTGACAGACTTCATGGGGCTCTAATGAAATTTTAATTCACGTTGCATCAATATTACATAGCCATAACAACATATTTGCATATAGATTTACCGGAAACTTGAATATTGAGCACAATATGGGAGAAAACGCTGTAAATATTTAGTATGAGCGGAAGGGAATAGTAATAAAATTGATTACAACAATATATGTTCTTATAGCAGCTTGAAACTCATGAAATACAGAGGGAGAATTGCATAGGTGCGCTCCTCTGCCAGATGAAGATACTGAATAGAGTGGATCTAGTAAAATGAGTGTATCTTGGTCATTTGGAAACCTTTTTGAGTGAAATAAAAATGTTACCCATAGGAAAAAATGCTTCGGGTGCAATGGAACTAATTTCATAGCCCATAAATTCTCAAAGTATCAAAACCAAAACCACCATTTCGTCCCACCAACATTGGTTCTCATAAAAGAGCTACTCTAACTGCACAACAAGAGCCCAAACACATTAAATTTGAGAAAGAGAGTTGATAATATGATATGCATCTCCTAAATGGTGTGAACTCTTCCAAAAATGTGCCCTCCAACTCTGAAAACAATAACAGCAACACTATATGAGAGCAAGTGCACCCTCCACACTTAGAACACCAGAAAACCAATATAATAGAAACACCAAAAAAACTAATGAATCTTCAAATCTGCAATGAAACTCACACATAACCTGATCAATGAACCTTAGTAGAGAGATCTAAATGATTCCTCCCAACACCTGCAATGTACCCCAAATGAAGAGATCTGGATGATCTCTCCTCTCACACTAGTTAGGGTGGAATCTTTCACCGCAAAAACTACTCACAAATGCAAGGGGCGCATCTCCCAATCTTGAAAGCCATAAGAGCTCTCCAATTCAAAAATAAAATAGCCAAAAATTCCTCCAATAGGTTCCCTCATCCTTCTTTTATAATTTTGCATTCACCTTTTCCCTCCTTCTAGAGTTCTCTCTTGAAATTATTAATAAATATTATTTTCATGAAAGAATGATTCTTTGGGGCACCTTAACTTCCTTTTTAATGTAATTTTTTGCCTCATGGATACTTTGTTCTTCCTTAGAATTCGAATTGGGAAATATCTCCTTGTTTAGTGGGGGTTACAAATTGTTTGGGACCACCTGCCTCCTCATGCACCCTCCTTGGGGAGTTACACTTCTTCATTAGCTATTTGTTTAGCTAGTGGAATCTCATTATTACCTTATTCCTTGATTTGAGGAGATTCCTCCTCATTTGGTGGGAGCTACACCCACTTGGAACCCTTCCTCCCCTAATGCGCCCCTCTTGGTTATTTTTAGTCAATGGTGAGTTACACTCTCAAGGATCCTCCATTATGAGATTCTCTCCATGTGTCACACCTTCCCTCTTCCAAAATCCGTTCTCTAATGTGCCCTCCTTGTCCAGTTTTCCTCGTGCCACATTTTTCATAAATATTGGACCTCATACATTACAAATTTAATGGCCCATATTACCATCTTAATCATTTATCATGAACTTTACCAAGTAACTTAGGCCATGCATCCGCTTGTCCAATAGAGTGGTCCATAGTAAAATTTTGGGGACATGACACTGGGTATTGTACAACAATATTTCATGTTGGCTAATAGGAATATTTGGTATGGTTTGGTAGGAGTACTGCAAGGATTTGTAGTTAGGAGGATTGTATTTTATGAATCATGGATACTGGTAAAAGACTTTCTTAGATAGCTAGGGTCCCTAGGCTGGAATGCAGATCTACAAATTAAAAAGGATCAAAGAAAATCATAAAAAAATCTAAGAACCAATCCCTAGAGACACCAAGACTTGACTCGAGGGTGAATGTGGGGAAATTAAGACAAAAATTTTCCTACGGATCTATAGTTTGGTGGATTGGGGAAGGCCCAATAGAAATTGCAAATTGTCCTATGTAATTTGAACAGATGATTTTCTATTCCTGATATTTTATATTCCTATGCTCTAATGATTCCTTAATAATAATGTGAAGAACCTGCAATAATTAATTAATGCAAATACATGATATATCAGAAATAATAGAACTTAGAATCACTTTTATATTGATCACAGGCCACTTCGAGGGGGAAACCTCCTTTGAGCAAGCTCAATACAATTAACTTCACGGTGCCTTCAATGACCTCAACACACACTTATATACTAAGTCTATGCCCAATACTATGGGTCAAAACCATGGGACATATAATACTATGGGACAACTTACAAAGCATATGCGTCCAATACTATGGGTCAATACTATGGGCTAATATAAACTATGAATCAACAAATACTACGGGACGACTTACAAAGCATATGCGTCCAACAACAATATACTAACATAGTAAAGAGAAGGGTTGACACGGGTTCCTAACATCCCCTCTCCCTTAGAAAAATCTTTGCCCGCAAAGCTTTGGTTGGAGAAATTGCTGCAAAATCTGAAGGAGTGGTTCCCTAGTAGCATCCTCGAGTTGCATTACGGGCCACTGACGCCTTTGGAGTGTCAGGGAGGATGGATTGGAAGGTTGTAGATGAAGAAGAACCCTATCAGCTGCGTGGAAAATGCACTTAGAATGGTGTTGATCGGCTTGTTCTTTCAGGCGAATTCTGGCCATGTGAAGATTGTCCTGCAGAATGAGAAGAATCTGATCGCGGTTGCGAAGAACTGAGTCAATTGCCTGAACTGGGGAGTTGCTAAGGGTGTATGGAAGAAGAACTGGCGGTGTCTATCCATAGACTGCTTCATATGGTGTCCTTTGAGATGTGGTATTGTACCACCAGAGCGCTGCTAGGAAATCCATAGAAATAGTTGGCCAAAGCTATGTAGGGATGGGAAAGGGTTTGAGAAATCCCGAAAGGAGTGTCGTTTCACCCTTGTTGACCTGGAAAGTATCACAGTCAGCCACCATCTGTTGAATTGTCATTTTTATTCCCTACCAAAAGAAGTTACATTGTTCCCGGTCATACATTTTGAAGAACCCAGAGTGCCTTGTTGATGAAGAAGCATGGAGTTCATAGAAGAGATAGCCCTGTTGAACATATTGCAACCAATTTGGAATAAGCAGAGAAAGAGCTGTAAGAGAAACCGGATCATCAATTGTGCGAGAAGGAGCATCTGCCACTATATTGTCCTTACCCTTCTTGTAAGTGATCGCATAGGGATAACCCATTTCAGATGTGTTGGGTAGGAGACCCATTGTTCCAAAAAAAATTCCAGACTCGGGAGATCAGTCTTGATGCAAAAATAATTCCCTAATAGGTATGGCTGCCACTTCTGTACTGAATGAAAAATAGCCATCAGTTCCTGCTGAGGTAGATGCGACTAAATTCTTACCGGAAAGGTATCTGGAAGGTGGCAAGCTCATTGGTTCAGCAAAGACACCTGCATATCTATCCAAGGAAGTAGTGGAGACCATTGATGGGTGCATATGAATGGAATGGAGCTGAGCGATGACACCATGTGAATTTTTCTTAAGGATTTTTTCTAGACGATGTGAACTGATGATGCGGAGAGACCCTCGTTGTAAGCCCATTAATTTGTGTTGTGCCCCATTGACTGGAAACTGCATCCAAAGTTCTGCAAAATCTCATAAGATGGGGCCAAGTGTGCGTAACCATTGAACACCCAAAACCACATCACATCAAGGAAAACATATCAAAGCACAAGTTATAATCTTCCATAGAGATACGCACATTGTGACACTTCCCCTTGCAAGGTAAGGTGCCCCCATTGGCAACCATGACTTCAAAGTTGGAGCAAGGATGGACAAAACAATCATCCTATTTGGCAATCCGAGGGTCAATGAAGTTATGAGTGCTACCAGAATCAATGAGTATGGTAAGAGGGAGCTTCTTGAAGTATCCCCTGACTCGCATTGTTTGTGGAGTGGTGACGCCGGTTACAGCATGGAGAGAGATATCGGGTGGGTCATCCTGAGATGGGGTGTCAATAGGCGGGTGTTGAACATCAACCTGATCATCTACTGTATCTGGATCTTCTTCATCAAGTTTTGAGGCAGGCGGAGAATCCACATCCAAGAGATAGAGCTTTTGTTGAACACATCTATGTCCCCGAGTGAATTTCTCATCACAATTATAACAAAGCCCTTTTTTTCAGCGTGCCTGCATCTCTGTGTCAGACAAATGCTTGATAGGAGTTGGTTGAGGAGTAGGCGTGATGGGAGGTCATTGGGAACCCATATTTTTGAAGGGAGCAAAGGTGGTTTTGGAGCGTTGTTGAGCTGCGATCTTGTCCTCTGCCAACTTAGCCAACCCTAGGACTTCCATCATTGTGTTGGGATAGAACATTTTGACCTCTGAGCGGATTTCATCCTTGAGACCACTGATAAAACAACTCCTGTAGAATTCATCAGACAATCCTTCTGTGTGATTGGCCAGTTTCTCAAATTTTGTCTGATACTCTCTCACTGTGCCAATTTGGTGAAGTTTAGTGAGTGCTCCTGTGAAGTCATCAAAAGCACTAGGACCAAATCGTGTCAAAAGGAGTTGGCAAAAATATGTCCAGTTTGGTTCGGGATGAGCTTTGATGTACCAACGGTACCATTGAAGGGCTTCTTGTTCCAAATGAAAGGAGGCAAGTGGAACTTTCTGGACATCAAAAGTATTATGCAGAATAAAATATTGTTCTGCTCGGTATATCCATCCAGCCGGATCAGTACCATTGAAGCAAGGAAAATCAAGCTTCAGCCCACGAAAATTGTTGGAAGAAGAGAACCCAGTGGCTGCAAAAGATTCTGGCTGTCAGTTATTATTCATGGTTGAATGCTGAAGATGGAGGCTGAGAAATTTTTCATCTAGATCTTGGAGTTTGGTTTGGATGGCTGCAAGTGCTTCCTCCATGGTGTTTGCTCCTGCGCGGGTGACAGCCATAACCAGGAGTTCTTTTTTTTTTCTTTTTTGGTTGACTGGATAGAAAACCAAAAACAAAAACTGCTTCAGTAAAGGAAAATCTGGATTTGGGAAAAAATCTGAAGGGTAATTGGGGTTTGACTAGGTTTTGGACAATGTCGAAGAGACAGGGAAGCAAAAAATGAGGATTTTAGAAGCGAGGTGAAAGGATGGGAAAATTTGGCAGAGGGAGACAAAGAAGCAGAATTCGGAAAGGAACTCTGTGGTAAAATTTGAAGGTGATTGGGTGAAATCTGAGGAAGTTATGGCAAACCCTAAAAATAGACAAATGTGGGATTTCAGGATTTGGGAAGGGGGATTGGGGATAGGGTCCTTAGGAATGAAATATGCAGAATGGGATGACAGGGGTTCCCTGAAAATTTCAAGGGAAATAGAGTGAAAACAAGGGAGATATGGAGAAAAAACTGATTTTTTTTTTCCTAGACTGGAGCGATTATGGCTCGGAAGGGATCTGGAACAGATAAATCTGCAATGGCCCAGAAGTGAGCAAAAATAGATGGATCTGAAACGGCGTCGAATGGATTGAAAATGGCTGGATCTGGAACGGATTTTAGAATGGATCTGAACGGCTGGATCTGAAACGACACAGCAGTGATCGACAACAGTTCAGCTGAAAATAGATATGGACCCCAGGTATGTGGGGCTTCCTAACAGTTCAGGGGTTTCACTCGGCCACCAATGATGTCTGACGGCTTGCGTATTGGGGCAGTACCCCTCACTCCACGGCTTAGGTAAAACTGATAACCGCTTGGCCACAAACGACAGCTCTTGGTTTACCTCACGGGTGGGAACTAGTCAATCAGGTAGGGGTCATTGCCCTTTTCACTGGCAGGTCCTCTCAATGGGCCATCTACTTCGGGATTCCTATGGTACTCCTCACAATGAGTTTTAGGGCTTATTCTCAAGTACTTCCCACAGTTAAGCGGATAGGGATTATTCCCAAATCCGGACCTGCAACAGATGCGAAAAAAATTTGGCATAAATTTCACCTAGCGAGCCCAAGAAAGTGCTCTGATACCAGATGTGAAGAACATGCAATAATTAATTAATGAAAATACATGATATATCAGAAATAATAGAACTTAGAATCACTTTTATATTGATCACGGGCCACTTCGAGGGGGCAACCTCCTTTGAGCAAGCTCAATACAATTAACTTCACGGTGCCTTCAATGACCTCAACACACACTTATATACTAAGTCTATGCCCAATACTATGGGTCAAAACCATGGGACATATAATACTATGGGACGACTTACAAAGCATATGCGTCCAATACTATGGTTCAATACTATGGGCTAATATAAACTATGAATCAACAAATACTACGGGACAACTTACAAAGCATATGCGTCCAACAACAATATACTAACATAGTAAAGAGAAGGGTTGACACGAGTTCCTAACAAATAATTTCTACAGTTATGAAAATGCATGCATATTATGTCTAATGATGGAATTTGGCTATGGTAAAGTAATGATGAAATCTATGGCATAGGAAATAATTGTGTTTGGCATGCCTAGAGTAAGTTATCAGTAGGCTAATCAGCTACTTGACATGAAACAAATCTATAAAAAAAAATTACTAAGCAAATCTGAAAATTATTGTACTAAGCTCATTTGAAGGATTGCGTGCACTATTCTAAGCTGGAAGCATAAAGAAATATACTAGTGTATTGATTATGTTTATGCCAAACTACTACATTGGGAAGCAGAATCTAGTACAACTGTATTTTATTAATTTTTTTTCCCTAATCGCTGCATTGAGTGATTGATTGAGTACAAGTGTTGATGTTATTTTTATTATTATTAATGTGGGACCTAGATACTACATTGGGAATTAGAGTCTAATATAGATTCATTGAGTATATTTTCCCTAACTATGGCATTAGGCCACAATATCTACTACAGTATAATTGTATAAAGTAAATGATAAAAAAGCATAGTACTACTACAGTAAAAAAAGGAATCAATGAACAACTATATTACAAATCCATGATATACTATTTGAACTGTAAAGAAATCAGATTTTAGTTCTATATTGTCTACACTATCTATGATATATATATAGCAAAAATGTAAAGTGTTAGCCTAAGATCTACATTCCTACTATCTCGACCCGCTCACTGCCTTAGGGTGGGTAAGCTAGTGGCCCTCCTCAATCAGCATTAGATCGGACGATATAATCCTAGGTCTGAGTGATAATATATATATATATATATATATATATATATATATATATATATAACTCAAACATATTAAATACATCACTTAGACATATTAAATAAATACATTATGAGGTAAGTTAATACATTAGCCACCATACACTTGATAGCTTTTCACAGTTATGTGTATTTATATGCTTGATAGGTACTACCAATTCTATGGATGGATTCTTACCTCTTGATCTTAAATAATGGATTGGACTAAGATGATTAAACTCTTTAGATAATTGAATCAAGGACTTAATATAAAAATGAGGCTATGGGATTGATAAAAATATTAGTATTCCTTGTTTTCATAATTGGAAAAATTAACCATGGTGTTTCTCATCACACTATAAAGTACCTCACAAGCTTTCCCATGGACTATAAGCATTGAATTTCTTTGTAAATTGGCATCATGCTTACCTAAATGTAAGCCACAAAATATTGTAAATTTGTACAAACTCTTGTCAATGATATCTAATGTATGCAAAAGTTGCATACCAACTGGATGAACTCCAAAGGGGACCAAAGTGTTCATACTCACAACGTTATGTTCCATGGGTTTCTCATATATTCTACTTATATTTCATTTATGTACGTAACATACATTAGCATACAACCCAAAACATCATGCAGATGAATAATTCACAACAATTTATCAGTTAAAAAATAACTATTAGAGAAAAGGAGAAGATGATGGGAAAATACTAAAAAATTAAAGAGTTTATTTTGTTTTAGTACGAAGTATTTATTTATGTTATGGCCATGTAATTGGTTGTCGAACAATATTGGTCTCTAATTTAGAAATGAGAGATTCTATGAAACATTTATGTTAGGATATTTATACACTTAGGATATATTAAAGATCAACTTAGTTTAATATATTTTTAAATAAAGTGTATTTCCTAATTAGTATGAATTTATAGTTATATAATTCAACGTTCATGATTATTTTTTAGACATAAAATGATCAAATGGTTAATATTCTCCTTGATATTAACAACTATATTGATTCATGGCTTACTATCTAATTAGCCATATTTAAAGAGAATAGAGAGGCATTTCTTGATGATTGATTGTGAGAAACTCATATGTAAAATATTTTCCATCTACATCAATATTTTGCCTCAAGTGGTTGCATTAGTTGGGATCATGGAGTGTTTCCCTCTTTGAGTATTTTCACCATGTAATACACTCGTGTGCTAATCTTTTATTTGTTTGTGTGAGTGGTTTCCTTAAAGTGTTCTACCTATATGAAAATACCACGTTTATCAAGTATGCTATTAGAGAACATATGAAGACCTGCTCAAATTGTTGATCAAAATATTGAACCTTTGTTACTGCATGCATCAAACAGCTTCTAGATTATGTTGTTTTTAAGCATTTATGGGTTGTGATAATGATTTCATTGCAATTGGAGCACTATTTTCAATTAAAAAACCCAAAAGGGTTTCTATTTTCCTAAAATATAGTCATTTTTATTAGATCATATTTCATTTCAATTTTTCTATTTTTATTTCCAGTTTTCTCCATTTTAAATTTATGTATTCTCTTTATCATGTGCCTTGTGAGAGCTCGATAAATTAAAAATAGAGTGAAAAGTTTTTTCTTCTTATATATGTAATTTTCCCTACTCTTTATGTGATCTCAACAAATCAAAAATAGAGAAGAATATTTATATTTTCTAGGTAAGCTAACCTGGACATAACCTCAAGCTTATAAAGTTTCAAAAAAATGAAAAAATTTCTTGTGTTTGTATGTAGTCATCTTGAATTTGTTTTGTAGGAAAAAATAAAGGTTTTTTAAGTAAACACACACTTCTAAGAAGATCTTTTAAATTTGTCTTATATTTTACATTAATTCATTTGGCTAAAAGTTACTTCTCATTTCTAATTTCTAAAATTTATTATATATTTTACATAGTTCACTGGGTTAAAAGTTACTTTATTAAAATAGAGGTAAATGTTATGTTTCTCATTTCTAAAATATTGTATATGTTTTGAATTAGCTCACTTATTTGAAAGTTACTTTATTAAAAAAGAAGTTTTTAGTTCAAATTATTTTCATTAAGTTACTTTTTCAAAAAATGTTCATGCACCTTTAAATTATATTAGAACTTTATTGTAAAGCATATTTCACTTAAATTATAAAAGTGAATCACTCATAAAGTAAACAAAAAAAATAACAAATTATTATGTGCATACAACTTTGATTTATAAAGTAATTTTATTCTAAAAGTGATTCTCACTTATTTTATAAAAGTGGGTCACATATTTTATTGTAAAATATAACTTATTGTGAAAGTGAGCTTATAAGTAAAGTTGGAGGACGAGCGAAATTGTTTTCAACTAAGAAACATCATCATGAACCTATCACCGTGTGGGCCAACCTCAGTGTGCCACATGGCATCTTGGTTACATTTTATGTATTTCTTCAAAAGGGCATAATTTTGACATCTAAAATCCATTTTCAATGTCATTTTTATAACTACCTATTTTTTCAAAATATTTTCATATAGACTATCATTTTCTTCTTTTGAAGTCATCTTCTGTGCATATTGCAAGTGATTTCCTACTTATAGTTCAAAGTACTTTTCATGAAAACCCTATTTGAATTATTTACTCTGAAGATAGGGATTTTACTAAATTATCTTGGGAATATAAATTGCCCTCACTGATGTATCAAATAAATCTAAATGGATGATAAGAATGACAAAGTGCGTGGATTAGCTAAGCTTGGTGGTGCCTCATCTATTTTTGTATCTACTTTTCACTCCACCAGAGAAGCATCAGGGGTTGCTTACAAAATGTCATCTCTTGAAGAATTTTGTGGTTCTTTTATTAGAGAGAAAGATAAGCTCTTACATCTTGGAGTGATCAACATTGTAGGTACATATAACAAAATACTTATTTGTACAACATAAGGGTAATCCAAGCATTCAAAAAAGTAACATTCTCATAAAAAAAAATAAAACAAGGATCCCAAACCCTTTCATCCAACTCCTACTCCCAATGGCGATAAAAGAATTAAATTGAATGGCAAGAATACTGAGAGGCATTGTAATTCTTGTGGGTGAGATGGTCATATGGAATCTAGTTTTCAATAACATGGATTTCTTAGAAGTGACAATGAAGAATCTCACAACATCAATCTTGCATCTTCTTATTTTGACTCTTCTTCTATTGGACATGATTTTATGTTTCCAGTTTTTCGTTCGATGCAACATATTTATCTTCTAATGAGTAGCTTATTGATTATGGATAATTTTATGATATGTCTAAGGATAAATCCATATTTTCTATTGTTAATGAATGTAACATGTCCAATCAAATATTTTTTGGTGAGGATAGATCTCTTAGTGTTGTAGGGTCTAGACTTATTCAACTAGATTATGATTATTTTGTTGAACTTTGGTTGTAATTGATGTCAAAAAGGACTTGGTATCCATGTGCCAGTTTGAAGAAGAACATAAGGTATGTGCGCAAGTCCCTAATCCCTCTAGTTATGGTACTTCAAAGGTGATGTCCAATAGGTGGTTGGACAAGTCTCGAAAGTTTGCAAGACTCATCAAGCGATGTATGTATGCAAGTCTCGGAAGTGTACAAGACCCACCAAGCAATGGTACTTCAAGGGCACAAGACCCAACATGTAGCAGTTCTCAAGTGCGCAAGTCCCACTATGCTAAGGACCAAGTATGCGCAAGACCCACAAGTCACGATACCTCAATTGCACAGATCAAGACAAGTGGCGGATGCGTGAGTAAGCTTGACCATGAAGAAAGGAAGAAGGGATGTTATCGTCCAACTTCTAGACACATTGTATGCGCAAGTCGAGTATAAATAAGAAGCCAATTTGGTGATTAAAAGTAAGCTTGAAGATGAAAAAGAGATAGTATTTTGATTTGGCAAGATTTGAATTATTAGGGTATCAATGGCTCATTGATCCGAAACAGCATGATCTAGCAGAGAACCAAGTGCACAATTACATAAAAGTAGCATAGCAGATGATGCATAGGATGATATATTATATGAGCCAAGTGCGCAAGAACATAAGAACAATACAGCAAATGGTGCATAGGATGATGTGGTTTATATGAGACAGGTGTGCAAGAAAAGAAGAGTAGTACAGCATATGGTGCACAGGATGATGTGGTTTATATGAGACAAATGTGCAATAACATAACATCAGTATAGTAGATGATGTGCAGTATCAGATGATTATGCATATGCGTAGAACCATATTCGTATGTTGAACAGTGCGTAGATTTCATAAATATATGAAGTATGAAAACTAGTGTGAAAGATTAATGCAGTGATGAACTGATGATACAGTACAGAAGTTGTGAAGAACGGAGCATATAGCAAGTGCACACAAAGGAAAGTAATGCAGCAAATATGAAGTGTGCACATAACAATAAGATTAACTTCTACAGTCATATCAGGGTGGCAGGATGGGGCAAGGACATGGAGTTGGAGCTTCCTTCAAGTTGGAGCCTGTAAACCAAGGGGTTGGTGCCTCCTTCCAGTTGGTGTTGGTAAATGAGGGAGTTGGTTCTTCCTTTATGTTGTAACCTGTAAATCAGGGGGTACGAGCCTCCTCCCAGTCGGAGATAGATAATCTTGGAATTCAGTGCTTCCTATGAATGTAATCTTTATTATATAAGAAATAATTTTGTGGTTTTCTCACGTTTGGATTTCCAAGTCAAATCTTTGTGTTATGTTCCTTATGGATGTGTTGATGAATGACATTGTTTATGGTGAATGTATAATATAAATACTGTTTGAATTTGATCAAAGTGATAATTTTTTAAAACTGGGATTAATACTAATTCACCCCTCCTCTCAGTATTCATAATATTTCCAACACATTTTAATGATGTATTGTGTGCTCAAAGACTTTCCTGCAACCATCTATCAGTGTATCAAATCACTCATTTAGGTGCACTTAAAACAATAAATTTTTCACTTCACCAAGTTGTATTCAATAATTTAAAATATCCTAGGCATTCCCTAGCAAGTAGAATTGTTGATGATGTTATTATGTTGTGTTGCCGACTAATTCGTACCTCTGGTCACGTGGTAGAAATCTTCAAGCCACTGGGTGCGACCTTGGGGGTAAGTAAGAGTCAAGTGTTGTCACTTGATATTGACTCCTCCATCTAGGATTTCTCCTATTGAAGCCAAGGGGGGTGGTCCCTATTAAAATAATCTATTTTTGTTAATCTATGAAAGGAAAAAACAACTATTCTAAGAGTTAAGATGAAATAACTTAAAAATAGACCATAAATCACTGCAATAAGAAATTAAAACCCACAAATTTTAAGATACAACAACATTCATGACATTGGTCAAAATTAACTCAAACATAAAAATAAAAATAAAAAAAATAAAAAAAAATATTAAAGATCAGTGCTGATGAAAATGGAATGCTTGTGAGGGTTGCTTCTATGGTATCGATGAAAGTATTGCAGTGTCTTAGTTGGTAAATTTTAAGATTATTAAATGAGTGGATTATGGAATGGTTTACTTCTTGGTTTGTCCCACTGATACTAATCTTCTAGAACTAAGCGTTGAAGTAGCTTTACCAAGGTCCCAACAAGGTGAGGCATAACTTGCTTAAAGTATCCCTCTGACTTTGTAGTACTTGCTCTTTGTGACCTCTCAAGTTCTTAAGCATTCATCTTAGGTGGATTTCCCTATTAAGCTAGTCACTTTAATCCCTTTTTGATTGTCCCACCGTTCCATCCAAATTCCTGTAGTGTTCACAAGAGCATACAGGGACTAAAGCCTAAATTTATTTTAGGAATTTTATCGATCATGTGGTTGATTAAAGAATCATTGTACCGTTACTCTCTTTTCCCTTTTCAGGTAATTCAGGAACATAGACGAATTCTTAAATTTTAAAAGGAAGCAAAAGTTTTATGAAATATAATAATAACTTAAATGAAATTTACTAATCTAAAAAAAAAAAATCGACACGGATCCCCCCTAGGGGGATGGGGTGTGGGTTCTTGGCTTCCCACACACATTTTTTTTTTACAATAATTACAAATAAGAATATTTTTGTTCCTTTCTAGAATAGGAAACACAAATTTACAAAATTTGAGTCTTTAAAAATGCCCATAGGACAAGTAGCAAGAGGAAAGGCTCTCAAATGGTTTAAATCTTCATAATTTCGCCAGAGTGCCTCCCAACAATAGGTTTGGAGGAATGTTCGGTTGAATTTGAGGGTTAAAATGGCATTAAGAAACAATTCTGGGCATGGATATGGACACAAAGAGCAAATCTGGGCACTCCAACAGCCTCAATCCTTCATTCTGGGCACATGAAGATCTATCAACAACCTGCTCTGCTGCACTGCTAAAGTGAAACTGTGGTGAAACAATGGTATAACAAGTGTCTCTCAGGGGTCATGAAGGCTCAAAAGTGACAGAGGGAAAGCTGATGAAACTGCTTTGGAACTCTGGATGCCTTGAAACGTACTCTAAAACTGATCATCACTGACAAAAAGGTAGGCTCATCTCAATTAAGGACTAGCTCATGTCTGGGACAAACTGCTTTGAAACATCATGGTAGCCTAGCTACTATGGATGGTGATAACATGACCCAAATATAGAGTTGTCACTTGATCCATCCATGTGTCACCATAATTAACACAACTTTTGTGAGGCAATTACAAGCCTCTTAGCTTGAGTTGTTTACATAAATTGTGTATTACCACTTTTGTATGGAAGAGTGGAATGAATTAAAAAGCATTCAATCCTTTATTGGCTTGTACTTATGATGTCTATTCTTACAGTATTATGAAGCCTATGTTTACAGTATGTAGACAACATCCCTATGCCACAAGTAAGGATTTTTGACATCACCACAGACATTAAATGACACTCCTTTGCACTGTTTATTATCAATGGAAGAAAAGGAGATTGCAGATATCACCTAGTTCTGCAGTGTATCCCATCTATTAAAGAAGAGGAGACTGTAAACCTGTACATTGTGGTGTTGTTGATTTGTTTAATTCTTAGTGAAGACATCTCAGCGAGTATGGTGAGTTATGTAGAGGGGTTTACAAATTTACCAATCCACTAGTGTCTTTGAAATTTTGGGTGCAAGGTTCAAAGATTGTCATAACAGTTAACTATCTCTTTCTTTGATTAGTATATTGGTGACAAAGAGTTCTCTTTCAACTTCTGAGCTCCTCTTCTTTACAATGAGCCCATAGCATAATTGGTTTGAATATGGTTAGAAGTATGAACCTTGTTTCGTGATACCCGGTCTTTTCCATGCATAGTTGTTGCATCCCTAGGCTACTTTTCCAGGATGAAACAACCAACCATGTTTCATGGTTTCCATGTTGGCCAAGCTCTGCATTCTTATAGAGTGTGCCATGATCTTTCTCCATGCTATGACCATTAAATTATTTTCTTGGTCCATCAATTCTTGTTTCATTGGTGTCTTTCCTTTGTCACTAGGTGGTACAGCTAAAGACTGTTTATTTGTTGTGAATTAATTTATTTTTCCTCTACTTTTCATCTGTCTCTTTGGTGAAAGTAAAAGTTTCATATGAAGAGTTATGAAAAATTTCAATTCTTGTTCCTTACTAATATACAAACCATTGATGTACTTAACTTTAACCAAGAAAATGTCTCTTACATATTAAGATTTATGGATGGTGGATAGATTTCATCAATTAGGCTTTTGGACCTTTTGCTTTGGCTTGGGTTTCAGAAATTTCACTTGGATCAATAGGTTCTTCTCGTTCCATGGAGGATAGAACTTCATTATCTGTTTGAATTTGTTCAAATCTATTAATAGACAATTGTTGTTCCTTTCATCTCCATTTCTAATAATCTTTCAGCCATGTTAAGATTCTTCAACATAAGGTAGATTCTTTACATATCATTGAATTCATGACAAGAAAAATATGATCTTAATGTTTTTGGCAATTTGCGAATC